>CM077821.1:10439693-11039693 GCA_039720395.1 Liquidambar formosana
AGCTTTCCTAGCCAGAACACCCCAAAATCCATGTTTGGATTCATCCAAACTTTTCATTGATGTATACTCATAGGTGGTTGAATCCTTTATTAAGAAGGGAGATGAAGAAGCGGAGGGGTTGGAAAGTCGGGAAGCAGAGGAGGGGGAGGGGAGAGCAGCCTGGCCATCAGCAGAGGAGAGGGAGGAATCTCGATGGGCGGACGATGCTCTTATGGCTTTAGCAGCGAGCGACGAGGAGGAGGAGGAGGAGGAATAGGGTTCCGAATATCTTCTTCAAATGTTGAACCCCCCCTTGATACTCCCTGCCTCCTCCTATACGCCATCTTCAAACACCAAACCCAGCAGACCTTACAATCACCGTCACCGCAGCCGCCGCCTTCTAATGAGCCACACCTCTATGTGGAAATCAGAAATTCACAATAGACAATTAAAACTCCCGAAGGCGAATGCCTCCTCACAGAGACAGACAAAGGGGGAACAGCCCCCCCCGCCCCCCCACTTGATTCTCTTTCTTCCCCCTTCCGCCTCTCTCTCTTTTCCTAGTCTTGTGAATAACAGAATAAGACAATTAATAAGCACCCTTTTTAATTGGTTGGTAGAATTTAGAATTTTGAAATGTTTTCTTGTTTTCCTTAAAAGAAGACAATCCCCCAATTTATTTATTTTTTTTTGGGGGGGGGGGTGGGGGTTGTGGTGTGGAGGAGTTGTGGTAGCAGGTCAAGTAAAATTGTAAAAAGTTCTCTTTCATATCGGCGGGGGGGGGGGGGGGGGGGGGGGGGGTGTTGTGGTGTGGAGGAGTTGTGGTAGCAGGTCAAGTAAAATTGTAAAAAGTTCTCTTTCATATCATATACAAATGATTGATCAATGATGTCATATTGCAGAGACTAACTGAGAAGTTTAAGCAAAAGGACACCATGTACCGTGGTTCAGCCACTTTCACTTACGGTGGCCTTCATGCTGACTGTTATTTGGTATGGGTGTCATGTATTTAATTTCTTGGTGTTGTTGCATGGCTGCCTTTTCCTGGGTACTAGTATAGCTCAACCACTTTGGGTTAGCAAAATAAAGCACTGTGCTTTGTTTTTGTTAATAGTTTATTTTAACTCGGGCTCAACCATGTGTTTTCCTTTTTCTCTTTATTTAATAAAGCAAGAAATCTTATTGCAAATTTAACGATTACAACCGAGTAACTACACTATAATAGTCGTCCATAAAAATGTTCCACAGTATTCTAGCATATCTAAGCTCCCATGTACAAGAATTTTCACTAAAACGTCACATATTAGCAACACAATCTGCAATCCTATTTGTTTGTCTAGACATATGCCTAAATGTCTCAAAATTAGCTATAATTTTCCTGATGTCTTGAACCACCATTGTAATATACCCTGGATGATGATAGGTATATATTCTGGCAGCTTTTGAATGAAGATAAACATGCATATACTTACTTACCACGTGCATAACAACAGACTTTGCATGGGAAAATTTGGGTAAATTTAAATCCTTAGACTGGAAATTTTATTGACAAGGATGACAAGACCAGCTAGGTCCATCCATTATAACAATGTCCATCAGATGAAGTAAAATTTATATATATTGCATTTATGTGGTCCTTATTTTTTCACCCCGACACCTTCAATTTTATATGAACCTAAGCAAAGTCTCCAATCACCCTTGGAGTATATAACCAAACTTTTCTTCCATCCAGTTCTTGAGTTGGCCTTGCATTTGCCTCAAAACCCTGAAAAAGAGCAAACCAACAGGTAAGTCAAATTTAAATGAAGAGAAAACCAACAGAAGAATTCAAATTTAAACATGCAAAAGAGTCTTTAAAGATAGGGTTTTTCTTTTCTTATTTTTTAATTGTTATTTATTTTCATATAATTTGCTTCAAAGTCTTGGGAAAAGGAACAAAAGAACATATGAACACAAAACGAACAAAGGAAACAGCAATTAAAAATGTAAATCTCACCAATGCCATCATATTGTGGCATATTTTTACTGACCACTGGTAATAAATAACTCAGTGTGGTTGTTGGAAGCAGCTTTGATATGATCCCTCATGGGCTTGTGGCATATGTCATGTGTCATGTCCTTGTTTTAGGGACAGGGCTACTCAAAGCACATAGTATCACTTTCTTTCCTTAATTTCAAACAAAACAATGTCCATTCTTGCATTAATTTTAGGAGTACCCTTACCAAATCAGCTGGTTAGAGTTTCATTACAATCAGTTAACAAGGCTAGATTTTCCCTTGTAATCATCATTCAAACTTTGTAATCATCATTCAAACTTCAAAAGTTCTCAATACAATCAGGCTGACAAGGCTAGCATTTCCCTTGTTTTAAGAAAAATCTATAAAATTAAAGTGGTAAGCAAATAAATTCAACTTTGTAATCGTCATTCAAACTTCAAAAGTTCTCAATACAATCAGGCTGACAAGGCTAGCATTTCCCTTGTTTTAAGAAAAATTGGTGAAACAAGAAAAATGGGTGAAATTATAGCGGTCAAGCATATAACTTCGAATCAATAATCATTATTCAAACATCAAAATTGGGCATTACAACTTCTCCCAGAAGCAGGTGATCATACCTACTGTAATGTTCAGGGATTACTTAAGAGTTATTTGAAACTAACAAAAGCTAACACAGGGCTATTCGGACTCTAGCCTCACACATGAGGCATGGATTCATAAGCATCCTAATGGATTTCAGAGATTTCACCACCAAAAACCAAAGTGGTCAAATCCTTTTGAACCATCTATTTGAAATCTTCCTCTTGCCCTTTCATTTATCATGTAGATATCTTAAAATGACAAATGTCAGATTAAGAGAGAGAGAGAGAGAGAGAGAGATGGTTCATTGAATTCTAATTCTTTTATGGTATGAGTCACAAGATATTAGATGATCATAGAAGTTAGAGCACTTAGATTGAGATTTTTCAGTGTTCATTATTGAAGCTTAATCAGTAGTCATTCTTCCTTAACATTGCTTCCAAAATATCCAAACACACTTTAGTTTGTGTGAAGAACTTATTCAAACTAACTAATCCCAATTCAGAAACACTTACATCATGAACAACTTCCCTTAAGACTCTCACTTGCTCCCTTGAAACTGTCCTCACCTACAAAAGACAAATGACAATGTCAGATTTGTGAAGATCCAATGGTATGAAGAAAGACTGAAAGAAGTTTAAGACTCGAACCTTCCTGAGTATTGTCCAAATAACACCTTCAGTGCATGGGGGAACTGTAAGAGAACCAATATATCTGTAATATTTTCTGCTCCCAAACTTAATATCACCAGGGTTAACAATCCCCAAATCTTTCTCCTCCTTCCCAACTGATTTTATGTGGTGGAGCAGCTGCCATGAAAATAAAAAAATAAAAGGGGTGGGGGGGAAGGGAAAACAAGAAAAAATTATTAGGAAAGTTAATCATTTATTAATTACAATTTTAATCTGACTGATTTCTCTGGTGGTATAAAACTCTCTCCAAACATAAATTTGGAAAATGGTTTGGAAACTATCAATTTTCTCATTCTTCGTTGACTAACAGCATGCCGCATCATAGTATAGGAGTATGGCTGGTGTTACACCTAAACTCAAGGGAAGTGACTCACTAAACTAGAGTTTCTTGTCCAGCACTATAGTATATGTGCTCCTAAGGCTGTAGCTTGACCAGGCACATTGTGATTGTTCAGCACCAAAAACAAAAGGATTCCAAGGTTTTATCTGTTTGTTTAGTCACTTGAAGCAATTGAAGACATCTGTATTTCTTTGTGTGTGTTTCACACGAACTGTGAAAAAACATAGTCACACGTGTGCATAACAAATGTGATAATGCTCAGGTAACAAATTTATCAACGAAAAATCTTAGGAAAATCCAAGTATTTTACAACAAATAATTGATCTTTTACAATTAATAAGCCTATAATATTCTTGATTTGACTTTTTAAAAATATTGCCAACAAGTTTCTCTTTAGGCACCTAAAAATATATGAATGCACACATGTAAAAAACGTAGTCACATATACGCATTAAAAGCAATATATGGTGTGCATGTATGTACATCGTAGATATGTACAGACATAAACATGAATGTGAGAAAGCAACAAAACATGAGAAACCCATCTCAATACCCTTGCAAGGAAAGGATCAGGTCGTCCGTATTTGTAGGTGATTCCAACAACAGCTATCTCCCCATGAGAGCTTAAATGAACAATATGCAGCTCCAAGTGGTACCTGCAAAGAAAAAATGGATGGAATATGAATGGCCATCTAAGATGTTTGTATGGGGCCAAAAAAAAAAAAAAAAACTGGGAAATTAATATATTCATTATTATAGTAGGTGCATCACATAACATTAAATTTCAAGAAAGGAAAGCGAAAAAACAAACAAACGAATCAACCTTGTTCCATTGAATGTGTGCTCAGATGGAGAATGCCAATGACACTGTAATAGTTTATAATCAGTCCCGTTTATGTTAATTTTTCCTGCATCTCCCTTCCATCTCACCTGTATAAACATTCATTTCAGATAATAGAAGATGATTAATAAAAATGTCAAACGATTCTCTACCATTTATCACACAGTAACTTAAATGAACAAATAAATGTTACTTTGACAAGAAAAAAATTGCTCCCCTGATAATCCAGTAATCCACTGATTGGATTGAAAATATTGAATCTAAAACTAAATTGGTTTATCAGTAAAATCATACTATGGCATTTGAAAACCAAGTAAATATTGAATGCTAGCAGCTTACTGTAATATCATGTCCCCTGTTTTTCACTGTGGCAGGAACTGGTTTGTAATCCCTCTTCAATTTCCCCAAATCCGGAAAAACTTGCACCCTTTTGTTAAGAAGATCAATAGGAGACTGCATTTCTCCATTACTACAAATTTGCCAATGCGGGTCAATGTTGCCCCACTTTTTTGGTCCTTTGCCAGTTCCTTCCACATAACTGAATGGAAGTTCATCGTCTGTTTCTGTTTCAATTATAATACATTCAAAAAGAAGCAGAAGATTAGACCAGAACCAAGTGAAATGCATGTCAAATATATACATACAACGTTCATTGTTCAAATGATAATGATTCCATGAATTCTGATCTGAAATCACCACTGTTAGACAAGGTTTGATTAAGGGTCTGAGTGGAAATCCCCAGCAAATGAAATGACTTCATTTCGTTCTCCATAGCATTCCAATGCACAATCCAAACCCATGACATTGAAACAACATCACCAATGATATTGAACAGCCACAACCATTGTCATTTAATATAATCCTCAGAAATTCACCATGGCCAACAATAATAAACTCATCTTACATTGCACTTAACAGAAAGCATACTCATTTCGAATACTGTTGCATTTAAAAGAAAGCATGCTCATTTCGAATACTATGTAAAACACAATGAAATGATTTCTTTTCCATGGGATGTCTAAAGTCCAAATGTGGTCTAAACCCAAAAGAAACCCAACATAGATATGGTTTTTTAAGGGAAAAAAAAAAAAAAAAGAGTATAAATGCATCGAATTAGTGTCAGTATGTGTGTGTGTGTGTGTGTGTGTGAGAGAGAGAGAGAGAGGGAGAGAATCTCTTTTTCTTTCTTGGCAGTAATAAAGAAAAGATGGCTGGTTAAAATATTGGAACAAAAGTTGAGTGGAAGAACATAGGAGAAATGAAAAGCATTTAAGAAAGTACGTAATGAATCAAATCAACTTATTATAAATTGAAAAGCAAAGACTATATCACTTTCTTCATTCTCAAGCGCACCAAAAAAAAAAAAAAAAAAAAAAAAAAAAGGAGAAAAGAAAAAAAAAAGTGTCCATACGCAAGAACAAAATATGAAACGGTAAAATAATAGTTGTAACTAGCGATATTTGTGCCTTTGTGGCAAGTGTTCTTGTATAAACAGTA
Organism: Liquidambar formosana; assembly: GCA_039720395.1. NCBI lineage: Eukaryota > Viridiplantae > Streptophyta > Magnoliopsida > Saxifragales > Altingiaceae > Liquidambar > Liquidambar formosana. The sequence goes on from CM077821.1 coordinate 10,445,620, forward strand.
ATTTAAAATATGTTTTTAATGACCAAAGACACCTCGGCGAGTGCTGCATAGGACATATATAATATAAAAATTGGGCACATCAAGGCGACAACGGTAACTTAATGGATACACAAGCTAGTCAACAAATGGAGAAGATGACTGGTCTTGGCGAAATCCTAAATTATTTATTTGTATATATAAAGAATAAAATTTAAATTTACATTTAAATTTTAAAAAAAAATAAAAAAAAAACACATACACACACACACACACCTGAAGAAGAAGATAGATAGCCTAGTTGCACTGATCTATTTAGTTTTGGGCATTGAATTTTGTCATAGGCACGTGAATAACAAATCGCCAGTTCTCAAGGGTTTAAAGTGAAAAAAAGGAAAGAGAACTCATAAATGAGATTTTTTTTAAAAAAAATATGATTCTAATTCAAGTAATAAAAGGATTCAGCTTCACATTGTTGGGAAAATTTGACTTGTAATTGTGGGTTTGTGAGGATCCAATCAATAATAAATGGGTATTTGCTATTGTTTGGTGAAAAAGAAAGGGAAATGTATCATAATGTCTGGCTACATTACATTTGTGTTCGTGGGTTTTTATCTATCAATGAAATCAGAACAAAAACGGAAAATGAAATCAGAACAAAACCTGATGTTGAAAACAGAAAAAACTGGCCGGAAACATATGAATTTTCATATATGAAACACCTTGACAAATCAAATTAAAACGCCAAATTGTATATTGTTTGGCCATTTTGCATTTGCGTTTGTGGGTTTGTCATAGTCCCCTTCAATGAAAAAAGGGGCACTTCTCAAAATGCGATCTAATCAAAGAATATTGTAATATCGCAACAGCATGTAATGGAAAAGCAGAATACAGAAACCCAACACATAACAGAGACAGAGAGATCATACCAACACCAGATTCAAAAGCTATGCATATGGAGAGAGAGGATGAGAGAAGAAGAATGGTGAGAAGTAGGGAGAGGAGAGGGCTTGGCGTGCTGTACATGGTGGAGTCTTTTGGCATTCCAGGTGCCAGTGGGTAGCAGTGTCTCAGAGTCACAGTGTTGAACTTCTAATGAGCACATGATATAAATAGGTAGGGAGGGGAGCCCACAACAAGTTTCACATGAATGTGTACCCTACGCTCCATTTCAATCAAAACGATTCCTTTCCTAAGAAATGGTACCATCCCTTAGGACGGCCACGACCAGGGTATCCTTTATGACAGACACAATTAAAAGAAGATTTGGGGAATATATTTAGAGTAATGCTAAGTTAACAATAAATTATCTTTTCAAATAAAAGTAGGTGGGTGCCTGTGTGGTCGGTGGCATGGTTGCTCTAGTGCCATGGCATCACTTGTTAAGTTGGTATTGATATTTATTTGTTAATATTATGAAGGGGTTCGGATATGGTGCAGATACTACATGGTGCAGTAAATGTAGATTGATGACACGTGACAAGGAAAAATAGAAGGTTAAAATTCGAGAGATGTATTTGATATCCAATGCCTAATAGCATTCCATTTCTCCTTATTGCCCACATGTCATCGATCCTATGTTTTTTACACCAAATTCGAATCCATACAGAGAAGTTAGGAATGAAGATAGGGTCTATATGACATTAAAATTAAGGAGACATTATTAGCAGTTTTATAAAAGTCTCCTGTACTTCTCACATTAGAGAGTAGGTAGCAATACATAAAGCTTTTATGGGGATCTCTCCATAAAATTATTGTCGAGAGTAATGTAGAAGTTCATGTGAATAATAAGTTAATAAGTTAATAATGTAGCAAACTTGCTTATCCAAAAAATAATAACGTAGCAAACTTATAAATTTAGGCCATCTGTTGAAGATTGTGACAAAACTTGTGTCCACTCATTCCAACTCTTTATTTTTATGATAAAATAAAGAAAATAATTATAATAAATTTGTTCCAACATTAAAATAATACATGTTTCAGATTTTTATTTTATTTTTCTTTTTGCGCAGGTGGCACAATATTATATTGGCAATCTTTTTAATTATTAAGTGAAGGATCTCGAATCCAATTTTGCGGAGATTAGGGATAAGAGAAAATAAGTGAAATCTAGGATTTTTAGCTCCTAGAGGAATGAGTCTCATGAATCATAAATCAACCCTCACTAGTATTGCTACTCTTTAATTTGCTTCCAGGATCATTTTTATCTTTCTTTTTTTTTTCTTTGTTCTTTTTTTTTTTTTTTTTTTTTTTGGGTTGGGGTTATCGCAAGCCTATTATAGTCAAGGTTTGAATAATAATATAGATTGTATTGATATGTGCATTATTGCATGTTTCATCAAATGCAAGATTGCAAAAACTGAAATCTCTCTCTCTCTTACTCTCAATTTAGAGAACCAATCTTGCTTTTTAATTTTCACATTAAAAAAAAAAAAAAAATTCTGTCTTTTAGACTTGGTCCTCAGCGTGCTTCCAAATAATAATGGGTCTGAAGACAATTTTTAAAATTCTATGGCTGAGGTGACTCATTGATCTCCAATACACAGTGCATATGTCTTTGTCTGACTAGAAATTTAACCGAGAGTTGGGACTGCTAAATTATGGGTTTTCTTAACGTGTGCCTTAAGGATATATGTTAAACTGTAATAAATATTCCAATCATTGCATGGAAAAGTTTGTTTTCACAATTTTTCAAGTATTTTCACATTTTTTCCAAGCAACTTTCACAATTTACAATGCATTTTCATCATTTCCAATATAATAATTAGATCATTAATTGTAGCTTAACATATGCCTTTAGTGCACACGTTAAGAAAACCCTTAAATTATTGGATAATTCATTCATAGTGCAATGAGGCCATGTGATACAACTCATTTTGTAATAAGAGAAAAACTTACCCAAAAAAAAGGTCCCCCATTTGTTTGTTAATAGTCATTGTTAGTTAATTTAATAATCATTTACTAGAAAGTTAGTAATAATTTACACTGAACTATAATTATTTTCCCGTATCCCGACCAACCTAAAATTCCCCCACATCGATCGTTATGAGCTTTCCATTTTTAACTAGTCCATTTTGGACACACTTTCAAATGTATCCGTTGAGCTAATTAATGGTGACAGCATAGATATGATATTTCTATTTTGGGGTGGGGCCGGGGAGAATTCAATTGACATTTCCATGTATATTAGCATTTTATCCTTTTTTTTTTTTTTCTTTTTTTTTTTTTGTGGCCGTCGATAAAATCTATCCTTATTAGTAACTCTTTTATGCTCTATTTGGTTCGTGGATTTTATCAAGGAAAAAAAAATAAAATATAAAGAAATCTACTCTTTCTTATTTGGTTGCAATGGAAAATTTGTTAAAGAAGAATAATTGAAATAATTTTGACTTGGTATGATTTCATCTTTTCCTTTCATTTTCTTTCCTCTGCATTTTTTTCCTTTCCCTTTTTTTTCCATGGTAAAATCCACAAACCAAATAGAGGGTTAATATTAATAAATGAGTATCAACGTTTTTCCATAAATTTGAATTCACCATTGGCAATCTCAAAGTTCAGTTTTGTTAAGAATTTAAGATTTACAATTGCTATTGTGGGCATACACTGAAAAATGTTTTGACTCTTTTCTTAAATTATAAAGTAATGCTACATAAATAAGTAAAAAAAATTATGCAGAAAGCATATATATGGGATCGTTTTAAACTATTTATTTTAAAGCAAAATGGACCACAGCATGGAGTTCAAAAGGGAAGTAAAAGCTATGTTAATACCAGTGGTCTGGTCGAAAGCTTTAGTCAGAAAGGGAAGTCAAGTAAAAAATGTATCAATTTCAAAATATCATTAACCTTCTCAATGGTAATTTCCCCTTTTTTGGTTCTATCCTCAAAGGTTATATTAACAAGGAAAAAACTAAGGTAGCAAACAGTCAAATCTTGACCACTACTTAAATATAGTTAAATCACAAAAAATTGATTTTTTTTTTTTTTAATTTAAATCTTTAACATATTTTTTTTTTATCATTATTTTACTGTCATGTTGTAAGGTCCTTTAACAATATTAGTTCCTGCCTTTGCCTGAAGCTCATTCTGATGCAATCTACATTTCTACTACAATTGAAGTGATGCAATTTTAGACTGTATATTAGAATTTTTTATTTTAATGTTTTTTGACTTTCTTTCTTTTGGCCAGTAAGGCCTCTAAATCTTTAACTCAACTAATCCCACGAACAAGAGTAAACCCATTGTCTACTCCATATTAATCAACACTAAGAATTAATTCAACTTGTAGCTGGCTCCAACAGGGAGTGAGAAGTCAAACTCAAAACATTTCACTTTTTCATGCGTAAATTTGAAGAACCACTGGTCCTCCCCATAAAGTTATACATTTAATATTAACTGCTATGGAAAATACTATTGATCCTTAATTTTTTTCTCTAATGATATAACAATGCTCTTTATTGTGAGTTATTGAGAGAGAGAAAGGGAGATAACATCGTAACCTTTTATAATAACATTTTTTAATCCCCAAATTCATGAACCTAGTCTAAGTTGTTAATTGTATATGGGAAAAGAACAATTGTAACCTTTTATAATAACATTTTTAATCTGAGTTGTTAATTGTACATGGGAAAAAAATGTAACATGGCATATTATCTAGAGATAGACAACCTAGGCTGGGAGTTGAGTTTTAATTTTTTTTCCTCTTTTTTTTTCATTTTTACCAATCAATAAAATTTATCTTTTTTCTAACCCCCAATATCAACAAATGAATATATATATGTTTTTCCACACACTTAAATCCGAAATCACTCATTCAACAAATAAGGAGAATGCCACTAATGACAACCTATGAGTGGAATTTAGTGATATCAGATTATTAGTAGCTATAATTGTATTAGCTTAATGATAATTTGTGTTACTATAGAGTAAAGTAGCAGAAAACACTGAGTTTAATTTTGTGTCATGGCAAAAAAGAAAGGGTATGTGATACTTTAGAAAGTGAAAGAATCTAGAGATGCATTCTAGAGGTCCCATTAGCACGTCAAGATTAAAAAATTGAATTTATTTCAATTAGCTTTAATTTGGACCTTGTTGGACAAATCATCGCTTTTAATTGCCCAATTGATTGTTTCTCTCACAATAGGCTATTAGGCTCAAACCTATGTGAGATGACAAGATTATGGGCGGTCAAAGTTATGGTTCATGCGGCATTTCTCTTAGTTTTTATAACTTCATCTGTTAAGCATAGTTTGAGAAATCTACTATTGGATTAGATAATCTCCTTATGTAGACTATGCATGCTAAAAATCAAGTTGATCCGATATCGGCTGTTATATGATTCAAGAACTTATATTTCTAATTAATAAAAATCTCACATTTATAAATGAAGTTGTTCTTAATCTCAGATTAGCTTGATATTTGTCATACATGGTCTACATATAGAAACTATCTAATCCTACGGTATGTTTCTCAAAATATGCTTCCCAGATGAAATTATAAAAACTTGTGTCAAATTTTGTATTAAATTTTGTGTCCATAGGTTCTAACCCATATATATATATATATAGATGTATATATTTTGGTAAACTAGTGCCAATGATAAAAATTCGAACCCCTACAATTGTAACAAAAATAAATAAATAAAAAACCCTAATGCTTGTAGTTGCCAACTCAATTAGAATGTACTTGACTTGTAGTGTTGCAATTCTTCGCCACTTTATATTACTTTTATAATTGTCGGGACAAACTAAAATAGCACAAGTTTAGTAACAATTGGAAGGGTTCGAATTTTAAGTTCTTAAACTATCCTAATTCTATTATTTACCCCACCTTCTCTCACTACAAAAATAGTCCTAATAGTTTAGTTTAATAACAATTTTTATTTCGTCATCTAATAATCTTTATGTAAAAAAATTTCAAGAATTCAAATCCGAATCGCTTCTTAAAATTGATCCCAAAACCTAAAATGCCTTTTTAGGGTGGGGGTAAGGTCTGGGCTTGGAGTTTTTATTTTGACCTAACCCGATTTATATCTCTTCTAAGGAGTTTTACAACTCGAAAGCTCGAACGAGAACATACCAAGTTATTAACTATATGTCTTTAATTAATTAATGACTTTTTTTTTTTAATCTTATTTTGCAAGAGAAAAAAAAAAAAAAGGAAAATGCTGGTACACTCGTCTTTATCAGTACCTTATTTAAATAAAACCAAACCCAGATAGGAATTTTAAGGAAACGGAAACTATAATTTGAATATCTATACTACCTATATTACCTATAAAAGTTTGTATCTTAAAAAAATGACAATATTACCATTATTCATTAATTAAAATATCTAGATTATTCCTAATTCTTTGCTATACATGTTTATAAAAAATTCTTTGGAAAACATGTTAACATATATTTAGAGACCTAATAATAATATACAACCAATTAACTATACGTCTCCCTTCTCCCTTCTACCCATATGTTTTTCCTCTTTTATCGTTTTATACATTTAGTCTTAATTTATATTCTCCGTATATTATCCAGTGGATCTCATAAATAATCAATGATGGTGATTCTTGGCATCTCTCCCCCCCTCTTCTTTGTAGGCAGCATTCAAAATTATGAGCAAGTTTTGACAACTACGTTATTTTTTGTGGCTGTCTTTTATAGTATTTATTATTTGTTATATAGGGGTTTTTCTTTTCTGTTTCTTGACTTTGTATTGGGTGGGCTGAGGCATAGATAGTTATCATTTAGAATTTTAGAATTAAATACTAGCGTGTTTAGTTTTATAATGCTTATTGAATAACTATCAACCGGTGCATCAACTTGACATTAATTCTTTTCTTTTCTCTCTTATAAATTGAGTATTTAATCTTTCTCTTTTTCTCTCTTTATAGACTCAAAAACCTGTCATAAAAAGGTGCCAATTTTTTTTCTTTTCTAGATTCTTCATTTTTATATGCTCAATATGTCTGTAATATAATCTTGGAGATTAAAACTCCATTCATAACAGATTAATTTGCTTTAATTTTTGTACGTTACAATTTTTATATTTTATATAATATTTTAGGTATTTTTTTAGTGATTTGTTGAACAAAATATATTTGTAAGAAATTTTCATTATCATGTTTATAAGTTATTGTTCCTTATAAATTTCACAATTTTTTTTTATATATCATTTATAGGATCAATTATAATCAATAATTTTGTTTCTTGAAATCTATTATAGCATTCCAGTTGTCTAATAGTTTTTTATCTTTCAAATCAATGAATAGTAAGTGCATCTTGATTTTTATTATTATCTTAATTCAGTGATCATGGGCGTGTTTAAAATTGGATGATCAAAGGTGCACACAAATTTTAATTTGGTGGCCGGTTATTTATTTATTTATTACTTTTTCTGTATTCTTAGAAAACTTCATTGTCTTAACAAAGGTTTTTCAAGTCTCTGTGTTATACCTTATAATATATATAGGCACATGTAACGTTATACAAATTTGTGAATCTCCTTATAGTTGTATAGCCATCTTTCAAACCTCTATTTTTATTTATTTATTTATTTATTTATTTTGCTTAGGTTCATCTAGATGTTAGTTTCAATATTTCATCTTGATCTTATTGGAATGAGAAATAAGCAAAATTAAAATAAATATTATCTACCCAAACAGGAAAAGAAAAAAAAAATCACAATTTACAAATTTGAGTTATAGTCAGAGAAGGATAAAAAACAATGTATGGAAACTAAAATTTGAGGAATTCTATCTAAAAGAAAAAATTGTTACGTAATTGTAAAAAGTTTAGCAGTTATATGAATTAAAGTTTTATTGGAAGATGAACAATGAGTGAGTATAGAAATTTAAATTTGATTTAAAAATTATTTTTTACAATATAAATATTATCATGTGCAATGCACATGTGCATCAACTAGTTTATCAAAATACATTGATGAAAACAATTGGACACATTATAGAGTAAGAAAAAACCGCCACAGACGAGAAAATATGATGAAATAGATAAATGAACTAACGTTACCCCGAAAAAAAAAAAAAAAAAAGAAAATTACTCCGCAGTGACCTAGGGAGGTGATAGATATTGTCACAAATCTCAGGGATACTTCTGATATTTACCCGGCCACATAAAGGAAAGTCTATCTCCTTCTCAGCTAGGGTTAGGGTTTTCAGTTTTTTTCTCAAGCAGCAGCCATGGCGAACTACGACCTAACCCCAAGAATCGGACCGAACCTAGATCGCCACCTGGTGTTCCCACTCCTGGAGTTCCTCCAAGAACGCCAACTTTACCCTGATGAGCAGATCCTTAAAGCCAAGATCGAACTCCTCAACAAGACCAACATGGTCGACTACGCCATGGACATCCACAAGAGCCTCTATCACACCGACGACGTCCCGCAAGGTCTCATACACACGCGCGCACACACACACACACACACACACACACACACACACACACACACACGTATTATGATGTAGTTTTTGAATTGAAGATTTGGGTTTCTAACTGTGTATGCTGTGAATTTTTTTTTTTTTCTGTTGTTGTAATGGTTTTGGGTTTTTTGTGGTGGTTGTAGATATGGTGGAGAGGAGAGTGGAGGTGGTGGGGAGGCTGAAAGCCTTGGAGGAGTCGGCGGCCCCGTTGATTTCGTTTCTGCAGAATGCGAGTGCGGTTCAGGAGTTGAGGGCTGATAAGCAGTATAATCTTCAGATGTTGCATGATAGATATCAGGTTTGGGGTTTAACTTTTTTTTTTTGGTTAATATGATGTGTATTTTGTGTTGAGAGAGAGAGAGTTCTAGCTTAAGTCAGGGCATTTGTATTTACGCAAGATTGAAATGGTGAGGAATCACCTGTCGATTAAGCTCTAGAAGAATTTAATTTAGAACCAGAGCACTCTATAGTTGAACTTTCAAAGCTAACACATCAATTAGAGGAATCACCAAATCGATTAAGCTTTAGAAGAATGAGTAAGAACCAGAGTACTCTATAGTTAAACTTTCAAAGTTTACAGACACATCAAATTAGTTCAATTCAGAAGATAATATTACACAAATGACGAGAAAGCTTGTTAAGAAGCTTATATGTATATGTTGCAAAAACCCAATTCAAAGCCTCTTTTTGTTTCGTGAGAGAATCCCCCACCCCCCACCCACATGGGGTGGCCCGACCCAGACACTGCATTTACCTCGAGGGATATTCAGAGGAGAATTTATCATATCTCTTTGAACTTCAGATATAAAATTTGAAGGAAAAATAACTCTCTGACACCTAAAATATTTTCCATCGTAATGAGTGGAGCAAAAAGCTGGAATTAATTTCTTCCTTTCATACACTTCCACACCTTCTATAGAGAGAATCTACTCTTGGTTATTTTTTATGAAGGAGAATCTACTCTTGGTTATAGTCATTAATAGATTTGATTACCAACTGATACAAGTAGTATACAACATGCAAAAGTTGTGCACCTCACTAATGTTTATCTTATGAAACCCCTAAAGTTCTCATTGATTTGATTCCCAATCAGATAATACCCCATAGTTTTAAAATCACTTTATTCCTCCACATCTTGATTTTCTAAAGCTCTGTTTTGATCTTAGAAAGAGAAATGAAAGGACAATGTTTAAAAAGGGTTATTGTCACACATTTTTTTGGATAAAGGAAACACTCACACCAGTAACCTAGAACCCATCTCAAGTTCTGGAATTTCTTGGGGCTATCTTTTCCTTGCTTTTATTTGGACTATTTAGACATGCAGGAATTTTGAGGTCATATGCTTGAAACCGATCTCTATCTCAGAATCTTTATCCAACATTCTCTTTTTGTCCCGGGACCTTTCAAAAGCCTTCACTCTTGAGTCCCTTGATACTTCTGCATCCTTTTCTACTTGTTTCTCGGACTTTCCCTCCTCTAGATTGGTTTGAACTGAAGACATATGGAAGATCTCTCAATAATTCTGGCCAAGTCATCATTGGTGGCCTTCTTAAAGATGATGTGCGAGACTGGATTAGGGGTTTCAAAGGCAACATTGGCTCCTCTAATACCTCCACAGCTGCATTATGGGCAATTAGACAGGGGGGCTCCAGCTTGCTTGGGACCTCCACATTGGTAGACTTCTTCTAGAAACAAACTCTTCAGTGACTATTTCTCTGCTTAGGAACGCAAACTCCAAGTTTCAAACTAGCAGAGCTGTTACTGAAGACTGCAGTGTTGCAAAGGCACCAGAGAGCATGTCTTCAACACGTTTTTATCTCCCAGGGACAGCGACAATTGTGCTGAATTCCTTGTAAATTCAGGCCACCATGCTTGAGATAATTTTGTTGTTTTAGTTGTTCCCCCTTTCTGGCATTTGCGTTTGTCCTACTTTTTAATTATGATGCAGTGATCTCTCTGATGGTTTTGGTCCGTTTTCTTTTATTTGATTTTTTTCTTTGTTTAGGAATGATGATAATTTGTTGTTTTAGTTTGAGGTTGAGCATAAAAATTAGTTAATTCTTACTCTTTGTGCTGTTGGAATGTTGACTTCAACTAATATTGCGCATTATTTGGAAATTAGCCAATTCTTACTCTTGGATGCAGTAGTCGGAGCAAAATGCAATATATTTGTTCACAGAATTTATTTTATGGTGTAAATGTTCTATTATTGACTATTATATCAAGTAATTCCAAAACTCTTGTTTTATTGTTGCTTTCTGCAAGAATTTTAGATTTTTCAGGTAGATGTAAGTCATGTAGCTAATCAAATGATAGTATCTTTTCAACCAGATTGGTCCAGATCAGATAGAGGCATTGTATCAGTATGCCAAATTTCAGTTTGAATGTGGAAACTACTCAGGTGCTGCTGACTATCTGTATCAGTACAGGGCCTTATGCACTAACAGTGAAAGGAGTCTGAGTGCATTATGGGGAAAGCTAGCAGCTGAGATATTGATGCAAAACTGGGATATTGCTCTTGAAGAACTTAATCGGTTGAAAGAAATAATTGACTCAAAGGTCTTTTTCATTTGTCCACTTGTATATTTGTTTTGCACACATTTTATTTTGTTTTTTGTGTAGGATATGTTTACCAATGATGATTTGTACTGCAGAATTTCCCTTCCCCATTGAATCAGGTGCAAAGTAGAATATGGTTAATGCATTGGAGTCTCTTCATTTTTTTCAACCATGACAATGGCAGAACACAAATCATCGACCTGTTCAATCAAGACAAGTATGCCATCTGAACTTAATTATCCTATTTTACTTGCATATATATTTATTTCTCAAGTGCCTTGTGTTAAATATATATTACTGAAACCATTTTTCCTAGTGCCTCTTCCCTGCCATATTTTCCTCTCCAAATTTGAATATCATTATTATTATTATTATTACTATTATTATTTTTATCATTATCATTATTATGATAATGATGATGACAATGGCAAATCTTTGGTTCTTGCTACCTTTTGGAGTCTGCCATCGATTCTTTTTTTTTTCTCATAAAGTCATGCTAAGTTTAATCTATGGTAATATCAAAGATCATACATGCTTAATATATTTAAATCATTTTACATTTATGTGAAATTTCTTGAAAATGAGCACACTTTGTTTAGTTGCTTACTTGCTTGCTTAGGGGATAGTGTGCAATTTTGTAGTGCATACAACAGATCAGAACAGATCAGGATTTAAAAGGTTCAGACCTTCCTCGTACAATGAAGATGCATTACCAAACAGACAAGGTTCTTCTAGTTTGTTCTGTTTTAGACTTTTAGTACATCCGCTTCTACTTTATCTATAGCCTTTGGTGGTGTTTAACAGGTTTCCATTTTTTTTGGGCACGTCTCTGTAGTGTCACACTTCCAGAACTTGCAATAGCTTCTATTGACCTAGTGTGATATGTTGACTTTTCTATCTATCTGCCCGCTAAGTTGAAGTGGTTACCACATAACTAAATGTTCCACGAGTCCATTATGATGCTTAAGAATCCATGCTTTGAATCTGTGGCTTAGAATCCATTGCTCCATCTGCATATGGCTAGCTTTTGTTGGATTTTTTCTGAAGGAGATATCCATGATGGGCTGGCACCCCATCAAGATTCAAGATTGATGGGTTGGTTTATATAACGATCAAGACAGAAAAAATAGATCGAGGACTTTTTATATGAATGATAACAAGTGAAAAGTCTTAATCAAATAATTCACTTCATCTAAATAACAGATGAAAAGGTTGAATTAAATGATTCTTCTCGTCCCAAAAATAATTTTTTTTTTTTACTTGTAAAATATAGTTCTAATGTTCAAATCAAAGTAAAGATATATTAGAATTTGCATTGCCGATTTTTGTGAAAAGAGTTTTATGTCCATTCTGTGTTGGATCTATTTGAATGGTGAAAATCAATTCACTGTCTTACCAACTGATGTGTAAAGGGTGAAGCCCCAATGGGACAGCACACCATCATAGATTGTCCCTTTACTAAAATATTTTTGTGAGTGTAATTTTATCCTATTCTGTTGTTGTCATTTGCCCCAATCTAAGAAGAAATGAATTTGTTCTCTTTCAGATATCTAAATGCCATTCAGACAAATGCCCCCCATCTTTTACGGTACCTGGCTACTGCATTCATTGTCAACAAAAGGAGAAGGCCTCAATTTAAAGATTTCATAAAGGTCATCCAGCAAGAGCTGTACTCTTACAAAGATCCAATCACAGAGTTCTTAGCATGTGTGTATGTCAATTACGACTTTGATGGGGCACAAAAGAAGATGAGAGAGTGCGAAGAAGTAAGTTTGCTGTACCAAGTGGCTCTCTATGGTTCCTTCAATAATACTAGAGATAAATGTGTTTCCCTGTGTTTATATTCTCCATTTGAGGTGTTTATGGTTTTATATTCTTTTCCTTCTTTTGTTGCCAAGAGTTGGGGACTAGGAAGTTAACATTTTATGCACCTTTCTGGGTTGCATTGGTTGCCAAGATATTGGATTGCATCTCACACCCTGATTGGTTTGTGTAATTATGCGTGGATTATGCTAAAATTATTTAATAATGTAGGTTATATTGAATGATCCATTCCTTGGCAAACGAGTTGAAGAAGGCAACTTTTCTACTGTACCATTAAGGGATGAGTTTCTTGAAAATGCCCGTCTTTTTATCTTTGAGACCTACTGCCGAATCCATCAGCGCATTGACATGGGGTAGGTACCTACTTTCTGAACTTGTATATATTTTTATTCTCTACATTGCTGTTTTGACTTGATTTGCTGTTTCTGGCAGAGTGCTTGCTGAGAAATTGAATTTGAATTATGAGGAGGCTGAGAGATGGATTGTGAATCTTATCCGGAGCTCAAAGCTCGACGCTAAGATCGATTCAAAGTTGGGAACTGTTGTCATGGAACCCAATCATCCCAATGTGTAAGTCGGAAACAGATTTCCCTGTCATACATGATTTAGCTTACTGTTCTTCCCATCATTTCTTTCACACCTTTTTTCTTTTTCTTTTTTCTTTTTTTTCCTTTTTTGCCTTCACTCTCCGTCATATTGTTCTCGATCCAATGATCAATTTTTTATTCTTTCCAGGTATGAGCAGCTTATAGATCACACCAAGGCACTTTCTGGGCGTACTTACAAATTAGTCAGTCAGCTTCTAGAACATGCGCAAGCACAGCCAGCTCGATAAGTTGGTGAAGTTGCCTGAGAATTATTTATTGTTGTTTTTGAACTATCTGGAATTTGTTTCTCTCGTGGGTTAAGGATTTCTGTCTAACATTTCTCCTGAAATTTTGCTGAGAAAAAGAAATTAGAAACTCAGAAATTTTGTGAAGATAATTTATGGTAGGTGATGCCAAGGAATGCTCTGTTTTTATGTTGTATTTTCCAAGAATTTTCTATTGGGAATTTGGGATGCCTCTCTCTCTCTCTCTCTCTCTCTCTCTCTCTCTCTCTCTCTCTCTTCCATCCCCACCCAAAACCCAACCTGGATATTAGGCACTATGGTGCATTAAAAATCATGTTTGCTTACAGTGCAGCTTCGTAGGCTTTGCACTTAACCATAGATTTCCATTAAATCATGATCTTTTGTATGCAAGAAATTCAGCTCATACTGGGAAAATTTGAAAAGAATTGAAAATGTTTGGCCTTTGTTAAAGGGGCTGTTCCCAGGAAGTGAAAAATAGATCCAGTTAGATGTTAATTGAACACGTAGAACTTATTTCTGGTAATATGCATTAGTTGGAAAGTGCCGAGGGATGTGTTCAGATTAATAATGGCGATAATCTTTAGAGCCCTGAACGTTGTGTGAATTTTTTATTTAAATTTATTTATTATTATTTTTGGGGTCATATTGCATCGAAACTGAGGAGTGCATGGTCAAGTGGAAGATATGATGGGTCTTTTTTAGTTTGGGCGGTGGAATTGAAATCATGTATCCAGTTTTGATATGGTTGGAATTAAAGCCTGAATCATTATTGGGTTTTTTTGTCAATTATTGTCCTGCTCTATTATTATTTTTTTTTTTTGTTTTTTGTTTTTTTGGTGCAAAGGAAGTAGAAAAACAAGAAGACTACAGCCTAATCACGGGCAAACCCTATATGTCTTTAAGTAGAAGTGGCTCCAGACCCACAGGTGGATTAACAAGCAAGGTTGGGCCATCGTTGCTGTGACCCCAATTGGCCAAGAAATCTGCGCAAGAGCTACCTTCATGAAGGACATGAGAAAGTCTACACTTCCAGGGGTGGACATGAGAAAGGCTACACTCCCAGGGGCGGGCCATCAGCCCATCAAGTTACGGCAATCCATAATCAGAGAACCAAGAGGGTGAAATCGAGCGTCCCCATTTGGGAGGAGATCAACTGCAACTTCACAATCAGACTTAACCCATGGCTTTGTAAAACCAGCATCCCAGGCTGTTTTGAGGCCAAAACGAATACTACACATTTCTGCTTCTACACATCAGCTTCTGCCAATTTGAGAGCATAACCCATAATCCAACCTCCTTGTTCGTTCCTGAATAAACCTCCCCAGCCGGCTGGTCCGGTGTTACCATAACAACTTCCATCTGTATTTAACTTCACACAATTAGGTGGGGGTTTAATCCAAACAAGACGGGGAGCTGGAGGGCTCAGATCGTCAATTGCAGCATAAGCTTTAATCAAGTCTTGTTCAAGGGAAGAAATGCTATGTACAACATCTGAGAAGGTTCGTTGAGAGTGGGTAATAACCTCTTTATTTCTGGTAGTCCAGATAATCCAAAGGATGGCCATGAGGTAAGGTTCCAGTGGTTCAAACTTTTTTGGGTATTCTGTTTCAACCAAACAGAGAGGGTGGACTGGAAGAACTCCGAGTTTAGTCGTGTATCAACATACCAATGCCAAGTAAATCTAGCTTTGGGGCAGTCTCTCAGAGTGTGGATCGCATCTTCGTGATGTTGGTTGCACCTATTACATGTAGCTGAGGCAGCCATATTTCTAGTGAACCTTAACTGATTGGTCATGATTCTTTGATGTGCTGCTAGCCATATGAAGTGCTTGATCTTGTTGGGACCTCTGATCTTCCAAACGCAGTTCCAATTTCCATTCCCCCTTACTTGTTTGTCAGAGTTGGTGAGCATTTCATAAGCCGACCTGGTAGTAAATGGCCCGTTAAGACTGCTCTCCCCAAATAATTTTATCTTCGGTTGGATTCCCAGGGATGGGATGGCCCAGTATTTTTCTATAAATTCCCTCAGGAATGGGGGTAAGAAGGTGGGCTAATTGCCATTGTTTATTGCTATCAATGATCTCAGCCACCTTTAGATTGCGTTCACTGGGGTGAATGATTTCAATAGAGCTGCTCAAAGGGCCAAAACCCAACCAGTTGTCATCCCAAAGAGGAGATATTCAAGCCATCTCCTAGTCTCCATCGCAGGCCTTGCTTGAGAGTGTCCTTACCTTTCGTAATACTGGAGAATGTCCTTACCTCCTGGGTGAGGATGATGTTGTCTGTTGTACCTCTCCCTCTATTTGGTAGGAAGGAATGAATGATGGAAAAATCGAAGGAAAGGTAGGAGGGATGAATTTTTTATTCCTAGGGAAAGGATAGAGAAATGAAACTTTCTTTCCTCCCTCTTTATTTGATGAGCAAGGTGGATGAAAAGAAGGAAAAATGTACAAGCATATTATTTTACCATTTTACTCCTACAAAGAAAAAGGAAATGAACGAAAATCGTAATGTTCTCACTGTTAAGGAATACTCATACTCATCCTTTCCTTCCGTTCTACCTCTCACTTTTAGAAGGAAATATTTTGGTGGGCTGGAATGAAAGCTCATCCCTTCCCTTAATCCCTTTTCCTCTACTTTTTTTTTTTCCTAATCAAACAAAGAAAAACGTCACATTCCCTCCATTTTCTCTCTTTTACCTTTTCGTCTTACTTTTCCTCTTTACCAACCAGTCTCTCAAGGAAGAAAAGGTGAGAGAAGGCCCGTAAACTGCAAATGAGACAACCAAGAATTGAATGAGAGGTCTTGTTTTGAACCTAGGGAATGAAGTTCTTCTGATGACCATAAAACGAATGAAAGAAAGATGAATCAGAAGCTTGTAGCTATCTTAGCACAAAAAAGAAAAGAGGAAAGAAGGAAGCTTGTAGCTAAATTAGTTGAAACCGATTAAATGGTGACAAATGCACGTAAACATTACTTTACTGACATGTTTAGTGGGGTTATCTTTGTTTCCTTTTCTTGAAAATGATGATTCCGATGAAAAATGTGTGTTCCAAAATTACAATGGTCTCGATCATAATATGATTGCAACACCTTGTGTGTGACAAATCCAACTTTTCTTTTCATTAATCTAAAACCAACAAAAATTAATATTGCATTATTTGAGAGACATTCAGACATATCCAAAGAAACAAGAGGGAAATAATGACAGTGAAGCTGAATTCACACAAAAGATTTCTTAAGAAGAAAGAATGGTTTGTCAGAACAGGACAGGATCACTTACGAAGCAAGTTCTCGATTGATAGTAACATACATTTTTTCATCATGAACCTTACGATTGGAGAAATCAAATTGGATATAGTACAAGAGGCAACTGAAAGAATATGCATCCTCATTATCAGAACACAGAAACTCCAGCACTCCATTAAAGTGGGAAATCTAAAACAAATTTTGAGCAGCTGGGTGTTGCCACCCAACTTTTCGGTCATCTATTTTGATACTGCAAAGAGGAACTCCTTTTCAAAAACAATTTTGACTCATAAACTAGTAGTTATATGATGAAAAGTGGAGTATCAAAACCATCCCAGCAGTATCATAACATTTTTTGGATTCAAAGGAGGGTTTGCAATTAAGTGACGAGAACAAGTCTATTTCGATAAATAAGATAACATCCAGCTTTCAAAATTCTGTACTCATTATTTTAATTCCCAAAATGTGCAAAAAAATAGAAGATTACAACCAAATGTTTGATGTGGCAAGCAAAAAGCTTCAAACTTGCAATGTTCAGCATGCATCTTCTCTTCATAAGCACCCTACATTTGTAAACAAGAAAAAAGAAAGAAAAATATTACATTTCTGTATTGGTTGATTATTCTGTTTCTAAGCTAGAAAGTATACCAGAAAGCCCAGCTCTTTCTTCTTCCATCATGGGCGTTGGGGTCGAAGGCATCATCCTCCCTTCCAGGTAGTAATTTATGTACATAAACATAGCTGCTGCATACAGTGCAAAAGACCCCACCTTGTTTTCTTTTTCAGTTGTCAAACTATAAAATTCTCCAGTTCTACATCCTAACAGTGGCAACTGTCACTTCTGATTTGATCCATCCAAGGACTAAAGCAGTTAATTACCTGACATATGACCAGTGGCCACAGTCACTTCCTGTCGATCAATACAGCTGGAACTGGGGCCATTTATAAGCTGACCTGAACTTGATTCCAATTCCGTAGCTTGCACAAAAAAACTCAAGAATACCAATTTGTCCTATATATGATTTACCATCGAGAATGCGAGTTCCCATATGTCTTCCATGACTCTTGCCAATGTCGTTGGCTGCCGCTCTGAAATGGATTCCCACGAACATCTGACTCTCTTCTAGCTGTACTGCTCTTACTTCTTTCCTTCAGAGCATTCCTCATTTCCTCTTCAAGATCATACTGTGAACGCTGCAAACAGGAAAATGGTGGATCAAAATAAAACAGAAGTAACTTACATGAAGAACAAAAACAGATCAAGAGATAATAAACATTGGGTGTTAATTGAAGGATGCAATTAGATTTCCTAGATTAACTTCCAAAACCTTGTAATGTAGCCAGAATTCTTATGATTGTTATTAGGTGCATCTTGCATCTGACCCTCAGACTTGAATCATTGCTTGGCAACCAAAGTACACATGACTTGGGTTCAGTGTTGTAGGGCCTACCACAAGACAGGTCCCACAAAGGAGTTTGTTGGTGAGAAAAGCACAGTGGCTCTCCTAGAAAAGCACCGTGCTACAAAACATTCCGTCATCCCAAAGCTTCTACCAAGAAAACATCTAAGATGGGACCCATTTATGCACAGGCCCCAATTCCTTATTTGTAAGTCATGTACTTAAATCAAGTGTTAACAGAGGTTTAAGTAATTAGATTTAAGATTATCAGTTACATATTTTAAAATATGCAAGATACCAGATGTTGGAGAGATGATGGGTCAACATATACATTTCAAAAACTAGCAAGCAATTAAGTGAGGAGTTGACAAGAACAATAACAAAAGATACACATTGCTCCAAATCTTGAACGACAATCATGCATAAAAATTCTACTCAAAGTAGCAATTGTAATGTGGGTGGCAGACCTTGGTGGGATCTGAAAGTACTGCATATGCCTCTCCAATCATTTTAAAAAGCCTGTCAGCATCCTTGTGGACCTCTTCGGCAATTTCCTTCCAGAGTTGCCCATCATCTCCACTCTCACTTCTTGCCAGGAACTGACCAGCCTAAATTTACCAAAAATAAATAATTAACTAATTACTTTTAAAAAACTTGCAAATGTGGGAGAAGTACATTAAACTAAAATAGCTGACATAAAATGCTAAAATGTCAAGACCTTGTCAGGATGATGCCTGAGTGCTGCCTTCCGGTATGCCTTCTTGATTTCAGATGCTGTATCAGATGGTTTAATTCCCCTGACATTGAGATTAGGAAAGTAAATGACTTAGCTTGACAAGAGCTGATGTAGGTAGCTGTATTGAAAAAAGAGCCTCAAATTCAAGCTCACAAAAGTAACACAATTTGCAAGAATCTTAGGCACATATATGAGTCTTATAGACACAAAGCTTGAGTTGTCAAAAAAGATTCATATTTCCGGGAAAGTATGTCTTCCTACTTCCGAAAAAGCATTTTGATGCACAAAGGAATAGAGAAAAAAATTTTCTTAGCAACAAAAAAAGCAGCCCTTAATTTTTCATTATAATTATTATTACATTATAACTAGAAGGCTATCTAATGCTGTCAGCACAATTAATTATTAAAACTGTATTTCCCAACTTAATAGTTTTTCAATAACAAAGTCATTTTGCTTTCACCACAAAACTTAATAAAAAAGAAAGCAGAAAAGAGGGTAGAATAAGATTCATTTACTTTCTTATCAATAAAAAATTCTGCCCTTCGTCAATATGTCAATAAATCGTGTATGAAACCATGTTGAAAAGGTACAATTAGGTCAAAACTACCAAAAAAAGTACTGAATCGTAATAACCTATCAAGGTACAATTAGGTCAAAGCCACCAAAAAGAATCATAATAATCTATCAAGCTACAATTAACTACAAGTCTACAACTACGATTCAGTTAAAAAACTCTATGGCAATGGAAGCAGAAATATTTCTTGGGAAACACAACGGAATGCGATTTCTGAAACCATGACCATGATTTTTAAACACTGATTGTCCCTAAGGTTTTTTTATTTATTTATTAGAAATTGTCCACAAATAATAAAGATATCTTTATTATTCAAATAGATAACAAAAGATTATCCATAAGAGATTATTTTGATAAGAGAATGTCCATAAGAGATTATCTTTATTATTCAATTTCCACAAATAATAAAGACAATTAATTAAATAATGAAAATACAAAGATCTTGAAGTTACAATCAAATATAGAACTTATAGAACTTACAGAATTTGGTACAGATCCAAAGGGATTTCTTTTTTGGCTTGTTCTTCCATCAAGGATAGACGATGATGAGCATTTCTTAGTTCTTTTATACTGCCATCTGGTCCTCCTGATCTGCCAGACTGTTTGGCCTTTTCATGTGATAGCTTTTCATGGATTGATATCAGTCTTTGGAGGTCAGTAGCTGCTTGTCCATAATCCCTAATCATCTCATGAAATGTGGCTCTCCTAGAAACTGCCTGCATAAAGGTAGGTAGACAGTCATAATAAATACGAACTACAGAAATTGAGGAAAATATAACCACAACAAATAATTTGTCCCTTGGCTTGTCACAACTCACAAAATAGTGTCAAAAGAAAAAAAAAGGAATAAAATCGATTTATAATCATAAAAATTGAGATAAGATGTACTTGAACTTAGAAAGTGAAAAAAGGAACCACCACCTAATGGAAAATGGGGAAGAGATCATCAAAAGGTTAGGCATTCAGCAAGAGAATAGGACTCTCTCTTAAGCAGTTAAGCCTATGTTCTACTTATCCATAACGTAAAATAAATAAATAAACTCTGGACATCCACAATAACTTCAAAAGGTTTCCTTCACTCTAAAGAGTGCCAATTTCATTGCAACTATGCAGTCTATGCTGACATGAGGTGTAAATTTATTTTTGAATTCTAAAGTAAAGGTTCTTGTAGCCAGAGTCTTCACCCTACAACAACTGCATGGGTGTCCAAGATCGTGGAATGAAAATAGCCAAAAGTGTCCTACACTACACTAAAATCCATCTCCACCTTTTTATATGGAACTCTGGGTAGATTGTGCGAGAACCAATGTTTACAAACACACACCCAATAATATAGGGTCATAGGAAACAGTTAGAACCAGTATTCTCTTTTACAACTTCAGAATTATATTTTCTTCCTTTAGGGGAAAAAAAAGCCTAGTTTAAATTAAAGAAAAGATCAAATAGAGTGGAGAAGGAAAAGGAATCCTTTCAAAATGGAAGCATCACAAAAGAAAAAGGTCTCTGAGATTCTTATAGGGTTGAGGAGTGTCTCTTAGCCAAGACATCCACTTCCTCATCTGCAAAATTATGAACCCAGAAAGAGCTACAAACCATTCTTGGGAAGATTTATAGAACTTCATGCATTAATTGTGCGTGATTGCAAGGGCCTTGAGATAAATCTTCAGGCCATTTTAAAACAATGGACAAATCACTCTCTATTATGAATCTTTGTTGCCCAATATGTGTTGTCTCTCTAAGGCCAACCAAGAAGGCAGATCTTGATGCATCATCCCAACCAGCCAGCAATGAGAAACCCTCATCTTCCATCCCTGAAAAAATACCAATTTCCTAATAGACCAACCTAACACATGAACTACCACTGAAATTGAATTTCATACTGCCAAAACAGAGGCAGCATCCACAAGTGCAAAGAGAGGAAAAGGGAGAGTTAGAAGAGTAAAGTGCCTTCCAATCTCTTATAAGAAGGAACATTTGGAACTCCTTCAAAGCTCCTTAGTGACTAAACACATAGTGAAGCACAAC
Organism: Liquidambar formosana; assembly: GCA_039720395.1. NCBI lineage: Eukaryota > Viridiplantae > Streptophyta > Magnoliopsida > Saxifragales > Altingiaceae > Liquidambar > Liquidambar formosana. The sequence goes on from CM077821.1 coordinate 10,467,245, forward strand.
ATCCAACTCTTTTCCAAATGAACTCTATCATGCTATAAATGGAAAGAAAGATTCTACTGTTCCTTGGATCCAAATTAAACCATATGATTGCGACAAGGCACATCATCAAATAACTTGACCCTGCTCCCCTACTAGGGAAATTCTCTAGAAGGTAGAAATATGAAAAGCAGGTAACCAACTTCTGGCCAAAACAAAGAAGAAACTACCCAGTGAATAATTCATCAAGTAGAAAATTGATATATTCACCTCCTTCTCTTGAACATAATGAAATGTCAGGGGAAGATTTATAATAGGATCTCTTTGGGGGTATGAGCTACAATAAAGTAATCAAGCAAAGGCTCTAACCCTAGGAGGCCTTTATGAAGTTCAAATCAACATGGCAGCATAAAAATTGAACTCAAGCAGATCATTGATAAGAAGTGGAACAAGGACTTAGAGAGAAGTTCCCACTGAGACAAAGTGAACAACAACTACAATCAGGCCATGCGGGATAAGGGTCAGATTGTTCAGTATTGGTGGGGAGTCTTGGGTTATGCCAGGCTGTGTAGCGAGGTCATTTCATATCCATTCTGGGGTTTTGGTAGAAGCAAGAAGGTGGTGGTTTTGTGGAAGTGTGCTTTCCTGGTCTCCTGGCAGTTTTTTGGGTATTATGGCTTGAAAGGAATTCAAGAATTTTTTATGATAGGGAATCCTCTTTGGTTGATCTTTGGGATAAAGTTCAGTTTTTGGGTTCTTTTTGGCTTATTCCTCTAAGGAATTTAGGGATATTCCTTTGTTTATATTAAGTTCTGATTGGAGGGCTGCTTGTTGTTAGGCTTCTCTTTCTTTTCTCCTTTCTGTTTTCTGTTTTTTGGTGGACTTCTCGTCCTTTGTACCTTCCTTTTTCTTTAATAATATTTCTTCTTGTTGCTGATCAAAAAAAAAAAATTAAGGGTAAGACTCCACAAAGGTTTTACCAAAAAAAAAGGTTATACCCTGATGTAATGACAATCAGATAGTGGGAAAAATGAAAAAAAAAAAAAAAAAATTGAATCTACGTTACTGTGACCCAAAGATTGTGTTACTTGCATCAGCTGAAGTGCTTTGTTTTCATATATGATCCATTTTTAGGGTAAAATGTAGGGGGGAGAGAGGTAAAGAGCTTTGGAGATGTCCCATTCTAGCTGTAATCAGATTTAAATAGATGGAAAGGAATAGAAAAGCTTTTAGAATTGAAAAGGTCAACATTGCATCTTTACAAGAGAACCTCCATGTGATCCTCTTTTTGGGCTTCTAACACTAAAGAGTCTAAACGTGTTACTATCACGCCTATTATTGAGGACTAGAAAGCACTGTGTAAGGAATTTTTCCCTAACCCAGGATCCACAAGATACGATAATAAATGCAGAAACGAAAAATCAAGAACACACAAGAAAGACAGATTTACGTGGTTTGGCAAAACTCTCCCTACGTCCATGGAGTTGCTGCAACTTTCACTATGTTTTTCGCAAAATAAGATACAAGAGAATTAAGACAGCCACCCCCCACTATAACACATATATAGAACTAGGGTTATAGGTTACAAGTGCGAAAGTACCAAAATACCCTTACTAAAATTCGGCTCCGTGAAAGCAGGGGTAGGATGTACAGTACAATCAGGCTCCACACTACCTAACACTATGGTCCTCCAGGTTCCCTTGCATTATCACAGCCCAAGCTTGGACTGTTCCCTCTACGGGAAGAATTAAATTTACCTTTGGTGGGTGCCACTCAAAGACCTTGGAATTTCAGGATTCACAATGGTGGTATTATCTACGATTTTCCCATGCCTTGTGGTTGCAGTGACACTATTTAAGCATAAAATTATGCCCTTTTTGGTGCGCTCAGATATGCAAAGGAACAAGGGTTAAGGGATTTCCTTGCGCTAACTAGGATGCAGTGCAGTTGGAATCTCAGGCATTATATGAAAGAGATACATGATTTGTCTTCACAGCTAGGCACTCATTTTCTGAGGGTGCACTGAACAACTAATAAAGAATCAAATTTTATAACTAAGCAAGGACCCTCTTCTTCTGAGACCTTTAACAGGGCATTTCTATCAGATATATGATTTACTGTAATGATAGGCTTGGTAGCCATAACAGCTTCTGCCTTTTTTGGTTGTAGCTTTTGTTTCAGTTTCTCCTTTGCTTATCACTTTATCAGATGAATAACCGCTTGTCCTTTATTGTTTTCCTTTACTCCAACAAAAATATTTCATAAAAACATAAAAATAAAAATTTTGCCTATTTCCTCATAAGAGCTTTATAACTTGAGTTCACAATACCCAAACCTACACCACAGTGTTGCTTAGAACAGCAAGTTGTGGAGCATCTACAAGATGATTATTCCTTTCTCCCACCCCCACCACAAATGAAGAAATCTCTTTTAAACTTTTTGAATCTTTAAAGGAAATGCCAGCTAAAAAAAATAAAGATAAATAAGAAAAAATGAGGCCATTTTGCCCACCTTTTCAATAAGTAATCCTAATATTCATGATTTGATTTTATTATTTTCTTTTATTTAATGGCCGTATTAATAAATATACACAAAACTACAGTTTTTCTTTCTTTAATGAATGGTGCGTTTATATAGATCTCACAAAATCCTCATACCCTAAGATGTGGACCATGTGGTTGTAGGAAGGATCTAGCAAATAGGCACATACTTACAGTTGGGGTATGAACTCAAACTCATGTACCATACAACAAAGAATAGATGTTAATCACATGCTAAGAAAGACACTTCTACTAAACACCATCCTAATATCCTTTGGTTATCTTCTTGGACACTCGATGTGGTCCATGTATCCATTTTTGTATGGTTATCTTCTTGAACATACAGAAACTCAATGTGGTCCATGTATCCATTATCATTAAAAAATGGATACATGGACCATGAAACTATGAATTACAGCACATGCAACTAAGAAAAAAAATGCACCTCTTTATCATCTTTTTAAACGACGCTAGAAGACAATAAAATCACATTTACCAAGCAAGAAACAAAGTAGTATGTTAAATCTGATGCCTCTAACTTGTTTGCTTTTCGTAAGTAAAATGGAAAGATAGTGTGTGTATATATATATATATATATATTATATGTATGTATATATATATATTATATGTATGTATATATATATATTATATGTATGTATATATATATATATATGTATATATTATATGTATGTATATATATATTATATGTATGTATTATACGTATGTATGTATATATTATATGTATGTATTATACGTATGTATGTATGTATATTCTTTCCAACCTAGAACATTGCCCAACTAGGAAAAAGGTGAGATTTCAATTGGTGAGGGGATTCATGTTAAATTTGGAGGGATCTTTGGTATGAAAAGATACTGCTTAGGGAGGCTTTTCCAGATATGAAATTGCTTTAGCAAGGGATGCTTGGGTGAAGGACTATATGTTGTGGGAGGAGGTTTCTTGAAACGTAGTTTTTACTAGAAATTTTAACGATAAAGAATTGGAGAATCTTATCCATTTTTGAAATGATTTATTAGGTTAAAGTAGGGGGGCAAAAGATAGGATCATTTGGTAGAAATAAGGACAGAAATATCTCCAATATTGGTGATATATCTCTTATTGGAGGTCAGTGAGATCAATCCTGGAAACAATATCTTCTTTTTTCTTTTCTTGGGGTGCAATTTTTGGGCAAAACATCGGTGATACACCCTTTTATTTTTATTTTTCTTTCATTGTGTTTATTTTCGAAATTGATCGATATTTGGTAACATCAACAAGATATTATAACTTCACTTTAAAATAAGGTTAGACATCTTCTGCATAGCTATAAAAGCAAGATTACGGGCTTTTTAGCCTTAACATGAGTTTCCAATCCAGTGCATAGGCTTATACAGAAATAAATGTTATAGTTATAATGCATATGATATATCATACATAATTGGTATATGCATAAAGTCACATCATTGACATCAATAGAATATGAATATCTCTTTTCTTTGTGGAGATAAAGCTCCAAAAGAGGTAACTTATCAAGGCTGAAAGGCCTAATATGGATATCCATGATTGGCTTAAAAGTGGGAGAATCTGTCATAAGATTGATTTCCTTGGAGTACGCCCTCATAACTTATGAAGGCCCTCTCATTTGACTAGTAAAATAAAAGGGCCTTCTCTAAAATCTGTAAGGCTTGTGCAACTAATTTTTTTCCAGCACTTGATATCATAGGGGCCAGTTGTGGGTTAATAAAAAAAACACAGCACTGTAGAGACTTAAAGAAAAGAGAAGAATAAGTAGAAGTAGAAGTGGAAGAGAGAATCTAGGCAAGTATGCCTTACGTAACCAAACCAAAACTTTCAATATTTCATTAATCAAAGTCTAATTCCAAAACGTTTTTGGTATAATGACCTTCGTTTATAGACTACAGAAACTTACCAGCCAAGTAAAAACCTTCCAAAAATAAGACTAATCAATATAGAAACCAATAAAGACTCAAATTTCACTAAAATAAGAAATTTCTAAGCTCTTAATGCACTCAAACTAGAAATGAACACAAAATAGAAACTTTTAGAAAATAAGTGTGATCATGTGAGAAATAGAAATTTCTTATAGTAAGAATTTTCTAACAAAATATGACTTTCTAAACTCTAAATAAGACCTAAGTAATTCCTAACAAGGATAAAAATTAACAATTCCTATAACCAAACAACTTCTAACCTTTAAAAAAAAAAAAAAAACTAATTTATAATTTTACCAAAATACCCATACATGAAATAAAATCATTCCCATACAAAAAACATCCTGAACCCTCCTTTCTTTTTAACATGCTTTGCATTATTTGGAAACCAAACTTCTCTATTTTTCTTGTATACGGTGGCTTCAGCCATCTTTTTTATCTTAATAGTATTTTAGTTTATCAAAAAATATTTATATATACATATAAATATAAATACAAATATAAATATAAATATATATATGTAGGGAGGGCTGTTCAAGTGTGGGATATCCGGACGATCATAGCTGTCAATGGACAACACACACCCACGTGTGTCACCCATGGATTGATCGTATGGGATATCCCGCGCATAATCAAAGCTGTATACATAGGACTAGAATCAAGAAACCCCTTTTTTTTTTCTTTTTTTTTTTTTTTGTGAAGAGGATGAAGACAAAATTATATATACACAATTTTTTACACAAGTTGACTTGTCAAATAGTGAGTGGGGCTTAGGCACATCAGCTTTTTTCGAAACCATTGGATAGATCCAATAGGAATGTTGTCAAAAATTGTGTCCCCGAATCTTGACCCATATATAATATGTTTCAAATATAGATAACAAAGGTTCCAAATAGCCAATGCTTAGTTGATATATATCCTATATTTTGGACAAAAACAGAATATATATTTCGTCCACAAACTAAAGAAATACTTTTCCTCGGTCTCCCATGTCATCCTTAAGTCTTCATTTTTCATTGCCTACGTGTATATTTAAATTGTTAGAACTCCTAAATAATTACCACTATAACACATGAAAACATAATCATTCCTCAAATCTTATACAGCATGATAATATATGAGCTAGAAATTACGCTTTAAATGCAAACCTTTGGGTAATTTCCATTCAGAGCTATAGCTAGACTGCAATCAGCAATGGCATCAGCGATTTGGCCCAAAGCATGGTGTGCAGCAGCACGATTACAAAAACAGATTGCCGCAAAAGGACGTGATTCAATACTGCTTGATAAAGCAGCAGTGTAATGCTCTACTGCTTCTGCATGCCTTCTTGACTGAAATGCTTCATTCCCTGCATTCTATAGTTGACAAGAATGGCAAAGTGAAAAATATATATATAATTAGGAAGAATACCAATTCATCATAGTGTTTCAGGGTTGTAAGGTACTCGACAGACTAAAATCACAGAATAAATCAAGCAGTAAATCAAACTAATTGCTATAAATGGTGAGATGAAAAAATTTGACTCACAAATAAAATGTAAGATACAAATATGCTAATTCATATATTTAAGATAAATTCACCAAAAAGAACACCATAACTTGGTGCACATGAAGCATGCCAAACCCAGTACACATCTATAAACTTCTAAAACAAGCCATGCATATATGAATAGCCATTCAATTTGAAATCAATGAAATACAATATGTCCAGCAGAATAGTGAGCTTTGCCACTAAAAATATAGTTCAAACAAAAGCCTGAGTCATGTAGTTTTAGTCCCTCTTTTTTTAACATTGAAAAAAACCTTCATTCTTGGAGGCAAGAGGAACTTCCATATCCTCCTTGTAGAGAATTGTTTGGTTTGGACGGATAGTCTTACGAGTTGCAATGGTCAGGAAAGTAACATATGAATATTCCATCTCTACCACATCAAACAAAATCAAGACAAATATTTCCAACACATTACTGTATTGACCAATGCTAACACCGATTGAACCGATGTTGGTGTTTATAAAATTCACAACTGAAAAAGGAAAGTTTGATATCAAAACTACTACAGACTGCTATATCAGCCTTTACAAATATTCACCATTGGCTTCATCGCACCTTTCACAACCTAGAGAAGGTCTGAAATGTCTGGACCACACTATCCTCGTCAAATGCAATTCTTTTTTTTTAATTTTTTTTTGGGGGGGGGGGGTGAATCCTTTGATTGCGTATTGAATATAGACCCATGTCTTTCAAGTTTCACTCGCTAGGACCAAATTCCCACATGTCCTATGCGTTATTACAAATTTATTTTTTTATGTCAAAGACCAAAAGCTACATGCAAATTCTCATTGGATCTCGGTTGTTCTTAACAGACTCCCCTCCACACAGAATCCATGAATTCCAGGCAGCTGCAGTAGCAGCAGCGATAGGAAAGACAAATAACCAGCCAACTATGTATGTCTTAAAGCCATTTGCACCAGGCGCACTGCACTTTCCCTCGCCCAGATGACAGTCTTTTCCTGTCTTTTCTTGTCTTGTCAAGTAGAAGTTATCAATTTTTATTTATTTATTTATTTTTATTTTTTTTGATCAGCAACTTGTCAAGTAGAAATGATCAAAAGTCGAAAACAGGACTTGTGGCCTAGGCTCTTTTCTCTAACATTGTTTGTGTTCCAGCAGTTACGGAGGCGGGAACTAGACCCTCTGCGATTCCCGAGAGTTTCCAACCTGTGCTTCGGGTAAGCAAACAAGAACCTGCCTGCTAACCTCTCTCTATTGGGCTCCACTTGTATGTAAGAAATCTCCTCGTAATTCAATGGAACGAATTGGCTTCACAGAACTTTTACATATTAAAGGTCTGGAAATTTCTTCGCTGGACTAAGCCCTCATCAACTAGACTTACTGCAACCAATACAACATACAATGATCATGCTAGTTGGTAATATCTTCTTGTCTGACAACTTCAAGTAGTTAAACACCCATTTAACCTCATCAAACCTACTAAAAACTCTCGCAATGGTTGTTCTCCAAAGAGCTCAAAATTCACTTTCATATGTGAAAATGAAAATTAGAAATGAACAAAAAACTCTTAGAAATGAAGAAAACTTCACCTTTATATACATCAAAAAAAAAAAAAAAAAAAAATCTTCTTATTAGTGATATAAATTGAGTAAATATATGACTATTCGGATTCTACTAGAAAGCATCATTTAATAACTCTTGGCAACCTAGGAGATTGAAAGACATTTAATTCACCCAATTACTAGGTATTCATAAAGATGTCTTAAGATTGATAAAAATGAAACGGACTTCCATATAATACATGACTTGCTTTTTAACCTTCCTTGGAATTAGTGATACAGTTCTCTAAGGCTCTATCTTGTTTGCAGATTTTATCAAGGAAAAGAAAATAAAATATAAGGAATTGTACTTTTCTTTATTTGGTTGCAATGGAAAATTGAAAGAAGAAAAAGAATTGGAATAATTTTGGCTTGATATGATTTTATCTTTTCCTTTCATTTTCTTTCCTCAATTTTTTGCCCTTTCTTTTTTTTTTTTTTTTTTTTCCTTTGTAGAATCCATGAACCAATTAGAGGGTAAAAGTTTACTTTTTGGAAAAATGAGGAGTAAATACCAGAGATCTACTAACGGCATTATTACCTACCCTCCAACCACCGGTTTTGTTCTAGTTTTCTGTGGTCTGTGTTATTTCCTGCAAGTTCTTGCCTCCTAGGCGGTTCAGCTTGTATTTCCTTTCTTTTCTTCTCCTTCCTCAGAATGATAACTTGTCCATCAACTAAGAATTCTCTCTCTCGCCCACCCACCACCCACATAAACTAATAATATCATCAAACTAAAACTAAATGGAATAGAACCAAACTGCCCAAAGAAGTTCTATAAATCAAAACTACTAAAATGTCATTAACCCAAAGGAAACTGATGGTTAATGGTTCTGCATCTTTCTTACATACTTAAAAAATTGGGGAAAAAAATCAACCTTAAGTTCAAGTTGTCTAGATACCAATGCCTTCAATACCAACAGTTAATATCTTGAATGTCAGTATGCCTTTTGTTTCTCCCACATTCTTTCTACAGAAGCCCTGAACTCCAAATTTTTGTACTCATAGTAATCCAGAAAGTTGGAACCCAATCATTAGAAACCTAAGAGTCAACTCAATCAATCACATAGGGGCCCTTTGGGAATTTAGAAATGGTCAGGCGGGACCACACGCATTAAGCTATCTAGTTCTGTAAGAAACCAACTTAACGTTGGTTTTTGAAAACATTTCTCCTTATTTTTCAAAAATCAGTGAACCACCGCACAATTTGTGAGATGTAACCAAACAATAATAAAATTTAAATCAGGACAGACTACCCGTAGCTGACTTAAAGTGAGGATTTACACAAGCAAGTCATATGAAAGGACAAGTGTTCTATTTGTACTTATTGCCTTATTGATAACAACTTACAAAAGAAGAAGTCCTTTTTATAGTTTCATCACCCAGCAACTAGGTACAAAATTATATTTATTATTAGCGATAACATGACAACTTATTTGGCTCATAGGCATGTTTCAATTTGGTATCATTTTCTCTTTCATCTCACACCCAAAAAACAAACACAAAAAATAAATAAATAAATAAAGCATTTTGACAACTATGGTTCTGGTATCAAAGAGAGGAAATGGACTCAAAAGCAATGGATAGCATACCTTGTAGCGTAAAAGTTCACGTATAGTAACAGCTAAGTGAAGTGATGATTCCAGACTCTTGCCTTTGCCCCTACACAGATAACGTCGCATCAGGAATTTCAAAACTGTTCGAAGAAGGAATGTCCTAATTGAATTAACAGTTGAAAATAAAGGATTAGCGTGTATGGGAAAATTCTTCATTACTTGACTGTGATAGATCCTACTTGCTCTTGCTTTTCAAGTAAATCAAGAGCCACCTCAACTCTTCCCAAATGAAAGTAAGACTTGGATATCAGGTGCAACCTCCACAGCCTAAAAAAGGAGTTATTTTTGCAATCATGACCCTTCGCACTTGCTAATTGGTTACTAGCTCCTACCAAAGAGAAATTCTTTTCAGCAAAATCAAGTGTATGCTCACACAGCTGAATTGCCTCTTCATACTTCCGCAGCTGCCACATGACACCAAAATTAAAGCCAATGTTGATAGAGACTAAGACCAATATTTTAAACTTACAAATGAAACATTTACACAGATAGAATCTTAATTACTTTCAGTAAATTAAACAAAGCTGCGATTCATAAAAACACAAGCCTAAAAAATAAAAATAAAAATAAAAGAACAAGTAATGTGTTAATGTAGTACAGACCATACAGAGAGCCTCCGCCTTCATTTCAAGTAATTTCTCTGAGTGTGAACTTATAGACAAGGCCTCAGCAATCAAACCTAGAGCAGTAATTGCAGAATCAGACGTTCTATCCTGCAACAGTTCGGCACACCGATTTATAGTCTCTGCCACTTTCTGACATTTAGAAAAACCACTCAATTAGTCTCTGCAGTATTGAATTATTAAAGACTGAAAAAGAGAGAGAGAGAGAGAGAGAGAGTAAAAATTCAACAAAAGCGCAGCATATTTCCATCATCAATTGTATAAAATTAATCATCAAACAACTCAAGTTTTCGTCAAGACATTTCTGTGTGTGTGTGTGTGTGTGTGTGTGTGTGTGTGTGTGAGAGAGAGAGAGAGAGAGAGAGAGAGAGAGAGAATAGGAATTATATTGCAGTGAAAGAGGTGTGAAGATTAAGCGTGCATGTGTGCAAGGATAGAGATAAGAGGGGGATTGCTGGTGAGGATGGTTGTAGCAGATAGCAGTAGTTGACAGTGGTTGGAAACAGTGGTTATAGATGGTAGTGAATCTTAAATGGGTGTACGTGACATGCAGCGAGGGTGAATTTCATGGAGGTAGTGATTTGGTGGTCATGGAGGTGGGTGCACATGGCGGCAATGGCTAAAGTTTTCGTGGAGGTGATGGTTATCGGTGGAGATGGATATGTAGTGATGGTTGAGGCCTGAGGGTTTGAGTGTTGGTGGTGTTTGTCAGTAGTGGGCAACATTGTCTTTTGGTGTGTAACCCTTTCTGCCACCATAAAGTAAGACGTGCGTTGGAAAGTATATGAAAACAAGGAAGGCTTTGTGTAATTTTCCCTAAATCTAATTAGTCACACAAGCTAATTCCTACTTGTTAAGTTTTCAATCCAATAGCCTAAGCTATTTGGTGGAGGGCCCAAACATATATATGAAGGCATATCACTCATCAAAAAAATATGAAGCCATATCAAACTTAATATTTAAATGATGTGGAATTTGGGATTTCCCAACACTCCCCCTCATGTGTAGGCTTAACAAGACAAGAACGGGCTTGTCATGTGGACAACAACAACAATAACAATAAGCTTTCACAAACGAAATTAGTCCAAGAACAACAAGAAGCTCTGATACCATGTTAAGTTTCCAATCCAATAGCCTAAGCTATTAGGTGGAGGGCCCAAACAAGTATATGAAGCCATATCAAACTTAATATTTAAACGATGTGGGATGTGGGATTTCCCAACACTACTAATAATTGTCTTTTTTCTCCTTAAAAAAAAATTAAAATAAATAAAAATAAATCTATACTACTATATAAAGCCAATTCCCTTTGTGGTTGGACTGCACCTGAAAATACTAAAATACCCTTATAAGTTAATAAAGTTAAGAGATGATTTGGTAATTTTACTAATTTTGAAAAACCCACTGCAACCTGTTTCCCCTTAATTCTCTCCCACACACATACATGCGGTTTAAAAACTTGGAAACTGACATAGCAGTTCCACTGATGTAGAGGAAACTTGAAAAAATGTGCTACACACACATCGTGTGTGCTCGATTACTAGTACTAAACTAAACTATTAGTTTTATGCTTCATTACTTTTGTAATTGATCATATGATAATGACAAGGTTGCTCCTCATGGAAAAGTCATGTTTATTCCCAAAAAATAATAAATTATAGTCATCAATCATTTTGTTTTTGCTTTTCATTTTGGTGGACTTTTGTCCTCCTTTGTACTCATCTTTATTTTATTAATAAATAAAGCTTCATTGTTGTTGTATCAATCATGATAATGACATGTTTATTCCTAAACATATCAGCAGGATTTATCATCTTCTAGGTGTGAACTTAAGGCCTAGGGTATATGCATAAGCATCAAACCAATAATTTTCTTCAAAGATTAAAAACTCAATTAGTGGCTAAGGGCTAGACTCAGACCTAGTTGACTATTTTTAAACCTTTTATCCTGAAGTACACTTTATGCAATTGTTATTACCTCTTTAACAATGACATATAAATAAGGAAAAGAAAAAAGGAAAAAGAAAGAAAAACCTGATTGCAGTTATCTTAGGAGGAGCCATGTATGAAGCAGCCTCCTAGGTATTTACTTAAGGCGTGGAATGAGGCAGGCAGAAAAAGGTTATTTTCAAAAAATAAAAAATAAAAAGCAATCTCCTGAGGCATAATTAGAAAATTTTAGTAATTTGGTGTTGATGATTGAGCTACAAAGAACCCCTAGCACAATCATTCTATATTTGTGTGCCAACATTAAAGTGGTTATTGTTCAGCCACTCTATGTTAAAAACATTTGTCTTCTCATAATATCGATCCCAACTTACTAGAGTGACCTATTCGGCTATTCCACATGAAGGATATGGATTAATTCCATTATCTTATGAAAATATAATTGGCTAGCTCTCAAAAATTATTTGCCTCTCACAAAGTCGGCCTGTTTCCAAGATACTTGACAAGACTGGTATAAGAGAACAGTGGCCAAACTATACATCTGACGGTTACATGAGCAGACATTGTAATTCTGTGATAACATTTGACCCAAATGTATGTGTGTGTATACATATATATTTATGCGTTAAATCTCATAGCCAAGTAAACTGCTAGCAATCCATTATTTTATTCTTTTTAATGAACAGAAAAAAGGGTTTTATTAACAGACAAAAGAAAATACAGATAAAGGAGGACAAGGTGTCCTCATACAAAACAAAAAAGACTCAATGCAAAAGAAAAACCACTAGACCTTACAAACCGATTTCCAATCACTCTTAATAAGAAACAAAAGCACCCCACCAAAAGCTTTGGAAAATGAGGCCCAAAAAAAAAAAAAGCTAAAAAATTGACTCTCCCCCACAGCCCATCAATCAACTCAAATTTATCCTTGACACCCTAGCAATCCATTTCATGATAAGACAATGCATATTTAAGTTGATTATCATTTTATAAGAGAATTTGAGAAAAGGAAAAAGATTCTCAAACTTGTCTTAAGTCAGACAAGGATATACAATTGGAAAAGCTTTGGGAAATCTTGATTCTTAAAATTTTGTAACAAGTTGGGTGTAACTATATCTATGAAACTGTTACTCACCAGCTTGAGAAAGAATGTTAGAATTCTAAGTTTTGGTATGAAGGATATCTTGGTCATTTCAATATAATTATACTCTAAAACAAAATATATGAGGTAGTTCAATGTTTTATAACAGAATGTAGTACTTCTCCATTTATCTCATCCTTCTCTTCTTTTCATTTCTCTTGGCTTATAAACTCTCAAAACTTACAAACTCACTTCTACAGATGTACTAACTGATATACAACTAATAAATGTTTCTTAAAGGGCATTGTGAAACAATGATAGCATCAACACTGCGGATAAAAATTAACAACAATCACTTGCAGTACCTGAGCCTTTTGTAGGCCATCAGAAGCTTCTATTATAATTCTTCGATCCAAACACACAACACCACCTGATTCCAAGCACTTGTTGAAAAGTTGCAGTGCATCTTCGACTTCCCCGAGCGTGAGATGATAACTGGGATAAAATATTGCATAACTCAGAGGACATAGTATCTTTTAAAATAGCAGCAATGCCTAAAGCAAAGCATGCAGCAATCTATATTACATACAAACAATGGTGTGAACAATTGAACTCCACATGCACAGGACGATCAAATGAAAATTAGTTACATGAGGATAAGTTGCACAACATTTGAAATGGGCCGGAAAATATACTAGTAACCTTTTATAGACTTATGTTTTCATTATTACAGGGGAAGCAACTAAACAGGCCCAAGTCTACAGAACAAAATCAAAATTTCCGAACTCATGCCATCCAGATTGTTCAGAAATAGCGAAGATTGAGTTGGTTCCTAAATGACTATTCCAATGACAACGTGAGTGAAAGTATCCAAACAAAAAGCAACAGGATATAAACCTGCAACTAGTCCATTTACTTGCCAAGATATATTGAGGCAATTTGGTTATTTTATAATACATTGAAGTACCTATCAATACTTGGGATTTCAGAATGCCACTAAAAATACCCCCCTTCTTGCTTGCTTAAGTAAATCCAGGCATATTTATCTGATACAAGTTCACATAGTGTTCTCTACTGTACAAAAAAATAAGATTTCAAACTAATTTGTTTGTGAAAAAAATTAGGTAAAAGCTAAAGAGAGTAAAGAAACAATGGGGAAGGGTATGCATAAATAATATACATTTACCGCACATACCAAAATCTGCTTAGCAGAATTGCTGAAAATAAACCGAAACTTTGTCTGCTTCAAAGGAAATTTGTGCCCGAAATTCAAATTTCTTTTGACACTAACATTGGGGCAATGAAGGAAAGTCTTCCTAGTGAAGATTTGGTGCATGTTTTAGAGTATGCAGCTCCCATGTATGATGATTATCATGAGGATGCCATTGTGTTTGATGAGGGTGATGATTATGCATTGGAGTTTGATAAGGATGATGATTTGTTGACCAACAAGGTAGAAATTTTAGTGGATTACTTCAAAACAGCCCTATTTTTTATGCCTATGATGATGATGAAGTTTGTGGGCAAGCATTTGATGTTGACAAAGTAGAAAGTGGAGACTTGAGCTATTACCACCATGTTTTGATGAATTCTCTTGTGCTTTACCTTCTATGCTATCTTGCTTTAATGAGGACCTAAGGAAACATCTCATATTAAGGTTATTCATCAAATATCTTTTTTAGAGATTGAAGATCTCTATTGGCGGCATCAAAAAGAATTCTCTAGGGGTGATTTTCTTTGAGAATTGGAATATGTGTGGTGATTTGCGTTCAAAGTTTTCAAGTGGTTTAGATTACACTTCGTTTCCATTTCCAAAGATGTACGACATGGGAAGACAAGTGGGTGAATTTTTGCAAGATCTTCATGCTTCTAGGAGGCTCATGATTGAGAAACTCAATATCAAGCACAAGTTTCAAGCTGATGATCCGAGAGAGAAGCTTCTTTTCAAAGCAAGAGATCTTGCTTGGGTGGTGTTAAGGGAGAACTTCAACAAGCTACATCAAGACCCCGTTTCTACTTCTACTTCAAACTTGAGGACAAGTTTCTTTTAGTGGGGGAGTCCTGATGTGCTTGAATTATCATGCTGATGTATACTTTAGTATACTGTCCAGCAGCTTTTAGCATGTGTTTTTTACTTGTATTTTGTTTCCTTGTTGTATTAGTATGTTGTAGAAGCTTCTATAGTTAGTTACTTGTTAGTTTGAGTTAGTTAGAGGTTAGTTAGAGTTTGTTGAGTAGTTACAGCTTTGAATGTCTATAAATAGTCAATTAGAGTTGGTTCAATTCAGTTTTTGAAGAATATTTCATTTTGTATGAGTTGTTAAAGAGCTGAGAGCTCTTTCTCTCTCTAGAATCAAAGTTCCTTTAATTTTCCCTCACTCTCTCTCATTTTCTCTCACTTTCTAGCATTTTCTAGCTAGAATGGATGGTTGGTTGGAGTGAGTCTCATCAGTTTTCGGATATTCCTTTGTTTGTTATTATAGCTGATTGAGTGGACATTTGCGGCATGTAATTTTCATTTTGAGGGGTGTTGTCTAGTTTTTTGTGTTTTTTCCTTCTTGTAGGACTTCTTGTCCTCCTTCGTAATTTCTCTCTATTTAATAATATATTTATTTTGTTGCTAATCAAAAAATATATATATATATTCATGGTAAGTAGACGCATAGCACATGTTTAGCATTCTGACACCCACCAGAAGTAGGGTCCCCTTTCAAAAATCGTTACAAACTTACAAAAAATCGTAATTTCCATTATCAACTTATTATGAACCAATTGATTTGTAGACATTTTATGGTGATATAACTTTGTATGGGTTAGCATAAAATGGAAACTAAATGGTCCAAGACGTGATCTCTGAATTTCTAACATGCAAGTTCATTTCAGTGGGATCCACTACTGTTGAGTCTTTGTCATCTAATTGGAAGCGTCACGTCATAGAAATGGGATGTCTACTAAGGTATGGTACTAAATTTCAAGATTTTGCATTATGAATATAGGCTACAACAGAATATTAAAAAAAAAAGGAAATAAATAATAAAAACAATACATAATGATGCAAAATAAACTAAGTACGAGAAATAAAATACTCAGTTTTCCTTTATAAAAAAGCCATGCCACATCCACTGATATGAATCTGAAAAGGTTGACAAGCATGGATTTGTGTCATTTCAAGCCGTCATACCCAAAATTGTTTCTTACAGCTTTTACAATATCCGGTCCCTTCCCATAGATTGATTAACCAACCCAAAGTTCCTTGAGAATGTCAACTAAATAATAGATATATAAGTGGTTTGCATGTTAGATGATTGTGTCAAAGGAAATGAGTAACTGACAAAAGTTCTGTATTAAACAAAGCCCCGTAGGTCCCCATAGTAAACTTTTCGTAACTTGCTATTATTGTATATAGCTATATTCATAATTAAACATTACAAAATTTGTAAATTGTTTCTGTATGGGTCCCCGTTAAGATCAAGATGATTACCAGATAGAACCCACAATATTACATAATCACTACCCAAAAATATAAATATAAGGCAAATAACTATAATAGGGTTTTTTTTTTTTTAAAAAAAATCTATTATTGTAAATTCAATCATCTCAGTTTACTCCATCTGTACAGATAAAATAAAAATCCATTTAACTTGTATAAAAATGTGTTTACAAACAATGAAAAGTGAATCAAATTGATAGCGTAGCTCTTAGTTGCTTAGAGAAAAAAATATCCTTGTTGGAAGCCTAAGCCTGAGTTCGTGGGAACCCTTGTTGGAAGCCTAAGCCTAAGGTTTGTGGGCCCCATGACAATGAAGAAGCCTTTTGGGTCCAAAGGAAAGTGTTCATAGTAGTTGTTTGAGTCATTAATTTCTATTTTATTAATTCTTAGGGATATTTTAGTAATTTTACAGACTTTCTATTTTCTAATTTGGTTAGGCTTTCTATTTTCCAAAAGTTTCTATTTTCATGGTTTTCCTAGTTTGAGTCCATTTAAGAGTTTAGAAACTTTCTATTTAGTATCATTTGAGTCCTAGTTGGTTTCCATATTGGTTAGTGTTGTTTTTAGGAGGTTTTTACTTGCCTAGCAAGTTTTCTAGAGTCTATAAATAACAGTTTTTGCACCAAAACGAATTTAGACTTCGATTAATGAAATATTTAGTATTTTGATTTGGTTATCGAAGGCATGCTGGCCTAGATTCTCTCTTCTTCTACTTCTTTTTTTCTTTTCTTCAATTCTAGTGCGGTGTTTTCTAATTAACCCACCGTCGGACCCTATTTTCATTGTCTTCTCAACCTAAAACCCCACTAACTGTGTTACTACACCATAAGCCTTTGTTCTAATATCCTAAACCTTAAACTAGTTGCTGTCCAGAAATTCCCCTTTGCACTGAAATTCCAGCCACTATTACTTTTAAACCTTGACCTACCCCAACCTAGTTCATCTACAAAGCCTTCTACCCTTCAAAACCTAAAATCACAAGTCTTAAACCCACCATAACAGCCACTTACAACAGCATTATTCTAGTGTTGTGCTGCATCACAAACTCGTCACACAAATCCAGAGCTAGTTTCAATCATTGTGTACTCAAACTAAAAGATGGTACAAAACAAAGGCCTTACTTTGCAGCTCTCATTTGAACTTTGAGAAAGTTGGGATCTAGTGCAGCAGCCATCATACAGTCCCCGATGGCTTCCCTCATCCTTCCAAGAGACATCCGTGCCACTGCGCGGTTGCTATAGCACAGAACAAGAGGCTCCAAGCAACATCCTGATGTCACACTAGCAGGGACAGAATTTATGCCCCATGTGTAAAACTCCTCAGCTTTAGACAGATCCCCATTTTTATAAGCCTTGTTTCCCCTGATAAAAATCAAATCCTTTCAAAATGAATAACAAACAGATTATACCTGAAGTAAAAGATACACTAATTTTGACTCTTACCACCAGAATAAATTATCTATCATACAACTTATGGAAGATAAAATATGTAAAGACCGATTAGTTAATAAAATACAAGAAGCACCTGAGTCGCCACTTCTCACAGGCTTCCTGAGTTGCAGCGGAGGCAGAGATGATTCCTTGCTTCATCTGTTCTTCATCTGCTTCAGCTTTATTCTCCCCTATGCTTTGAGAACTAGATAAATCTCCTTTTTGACCCTGCATCGAGTCCAAATGCGAAGAAGTGCTAGGGAAGGGTGAAAATTGGAAAGAGGATGATGCAAACTCAATTTTTGAACCAGAAGTGATATTAAATGAATCACCACCAACTTTCATCCTATATTTCTTTCTGTGTTGGCGCTTTGTTCTTGATAAACTACCTGGTGCAGAGGGTGATGCAGAAAAAGTAAAATTTCTCTCACCCTTATCCTCTAAACCTGAAGCAAAAGAAAACTCTGCTCCAGAATTGTTTTCTTGCTTCTGTGTGTTAAAGCTGAAACCAACACCAGCATCTGCTGCAGCAACACCAGCACCACTACTACTGCAAACCTGGTCAGTTATGGAACTAGAGCGTACAGTTTCAACTTTAAAAAACTCTTCCACAAGAAAATCAGCAACAAAACCTTTCTCACAATAATACCTAGAATCATGCTCATTTGGCTCTCTATATTTTTCATCACCTTTATTGATATCAAATCCTTCTCCTGCAGCATCTACATGTTCATCCTTCACATCTGTAGAAACGGTAGCATTTGCAGTAGAGGGTGCACAGTTATTGTCCACCTGGGACGACTCACTTGATGCCATAGAATTTTCCCTTGGGCATTGATCGGCTGCAAAAATTTCCTGGTAGGGAGAAAAATCCATGGGTGATCCAGGGGAGTCCAAATTTTCTTGGGAACTGCTTTCCCTTGGTGCCAAATCTTGCACAGGGCACTGCTTAGGAAAGGTAGGTTGTCTCAATTTCCCCCTCATTTTCTTTGCGCTTTTGTGAACTGTTCTTCTCTTCGTACTGAAGTCATTCAAGCCAGGAAATAGATTTGCTATAAAACAAGGAGGATCCCATTTGGGTGTTCCAAAGTCTGTAGAGGATGCATCTAATTTATCCGATGTGCTTGTAAATCTATTATCACCCTTCATTTCAACTCTACCCAAAGATGATGCTTCAAAAACAGCATCATTTGGTTGAAAACCAAGACCAATTGATGAGAATGAAGAAGGCCTGGTAGCTTCATTCAATTTGGAATCGCCATTTACCTGAAATTGAGGAACTTGGCCCAAATCAGAACTCTTTCCCAGTCCTGCCTGAGAAGTATATGGTTTGGGACTGGAAATTCCAGAGATAAAACTGTTCTCATCACTACTTTTGAGATTAACCCCATTAATCTTCTCAAAAGCATCATCACTCATACAACCTCCTGAATTTGAATTCTTGACATGATCACAAGTAGCGGATGAGCTTCCAGCAGAAGAACAAGCAGCCTCTCTACCACTTCCAAACACAAACATTATCTCAGCATCAGTGCACGATTTTATATTAAAGTCTTTAAATTTATTGGCACCATCAGACTTCCCAAAATCATTGATGTTCAGTTTCTTCATCTCATCGGGGAGTTTAAATACTGGGTTTGTTCCAGAAGCACTACTACTTCCAAATACAAAACTACACTTGTTATTGCCATCAAAACTCAAATTACCATCTTCAGTCTTCGCCATGCCAGCTTCAGAACCTAAATTACCATTTTGAATCTTAGTATTGCCGTCACAATGTCCAGAAGTTTTGCTGCTCAACTTGTTTATCTCTTCTGGGAGCTTAGTAACTCTGTCTTTGTAGAAACTGGAGCTTTCACTACTGCTATTTCCAAATACAAATTCACCCTCCTCATAAAACCCATCCATACTTGAACACCCCCTTCCACTGATACTAGAAGTAACACCAGCAGTTCTCACCTTTTGAAACTCTGTTTCAGTCTCTGCTTTCATCTTCCCCCTATCATCAGAAACCGAGCTTCCCACGTTTCCAATACATTCTCTCTGATCATCATACTTCACAAACTCTGCTCCAATGCCAATTTTCATCTTAACCCTGTCATCAGAACATGATTTTCCCGCATTTTCACTAGATTCTCTCTTTTCCGAATTTGAAATTGATGCCAAATCACTCTGACTAGAACCAAACACAAGACCTACATTTTCATGCTTCCCACAATCTGTTGCAGTCGCTATTTTTGTCTTACCACTATCATTAGAGCCCGATTTTCCCACAGTATCGCTGGATTCTCTCTTTTCCGAATTCATATTCACCACTGAGCCTGCGCCAAAGACAAAACCCACATTACGTGCATCACCCGATTTTCCTCCACTTCCATCAAATTCTCTCTTATCCGAATTCAAATTCACCCTTGCATCACTCTGATTAGCACCAAAAACAAAACTCGCATCATCAAATTTCACGTACTCCGATTCTTTATCTGATTTCACATTCCCATTGTCATAAGATCCCAATTTATCCACACTTGGGTTAAATTCTCTCTTTCCCAAATCCAAATTCAAGTCCAAGTCACTCCGATTAGCACCAAAAACAAACCCACATTCTCAAACTTCCCATACTCTGATTCATTCTCATTCCCCATCTTCCCATTATCACAAGAACCTGATTTACCCACATTTTGGCTAAATTCTCTTTTTCCTGAATCCAAATTCGCCGTGGAATCACTCCGACTAGAACCAAACACAAAACCCACATTCTCAAACTTCCCATCACCAACAAAAGCATCAAACCCATTTGATGTACTACTACTGCTGCTACTGACATCGTTGACACGATCCGAACTCGCTGACACGGACCGAAAAGGGTTGAAACCCGAATCAATATCATTCGACGCCGTTCTCGACCTCCCATGTTGAGACCACAACGGTTTCCTCAACTTCGTGAGCCTCGGCTTCGACCGACCCGTACCCGCCGACACCGGCGGCTTCGCCGATTCCGCTCTCGACACTGCCGGTGAAGAAAATGCGACGCTGAAACTTTCCTCCCTCGCATTATCGAAACTCGAAAAGTTCATAGTCTCGGAGAGATTATTCTTCGAAGAAAATGCACCCAAATCGAAGGGCGAATGGGGAGGTATGTCGGGGTTAGAGTTAGGGTTTTGGAAAGATGGCGTTTTGGTCTGCGGAGAGGTTACCGGTGATCCGAAACCCACAACCGCCGGCGACATCAAAATCAGCCGGACGGCGTATAGGTTTCGGGGTTGGAGGTTAGGGCTTTGGGGAAGGATTGGAAATGATTGTCCCCCTTTTTTTTCTTTTTTTCTTTTTTTTGTGGACAGAGAGACGTTCTTGCTTTCGTTTATTAGGGTTTTACTTGGTTTAGAAGCAACAGGGACAGCTCATTCGCGTAGGAAGGGTTTTGCCTGGTTTTGTATTTTGTCTTTTTTTATCTCGTTTAACTCGTGGAGTCTAAGGTTCGGGGTTTTGAATAGGGTAACGGAGGAGTGCGCGAAGTTTCAGTTGCATTGCTACGTGCTCTCCTTTCGGTATTAACACCGTTGCTGTTTGCCTAAACTAGTGCGGACATTATATGTCTGTCCTCTCACCACTAAGGCTGCGTTTGGTTTGAGGGAACGAGAGAAAAAATAAAATGATAATTTTATTTTTTTTATAAAAAATGTTTAGTAACACAAAAAAATAAAATAACCATTTCTTTATCATGGTCTATTCTCTCATTAGAAGGAATGCCTTCCTTAACAAAGAGTAATGGGTATTTCTACCTTTTAAAGAGTGAAAACCATTTAAAGTAAGTCTCGCCTATTGTTTTTTATTCTATTCTCGCCTTTTATCAAACATTAGAATAGAATAATTATTCTCATTCTCATTTCATTCCTACTCCCATTTCATTTCTTTCTTATTTCATTCCCTCAAACCAAACACAGTCTAACTTTATAATCTCTTATTAGGTTATCATCAAAAGAAATGTTAATAGTTGTCGCCATATCTAATACTAATCACAGCCACAACAGTAAGAGGCATCTCCTTATGGTCAACTATTGGCAGAGTGTTGATAGCTTTTGATCAATTGTGTCGTTAATTTCGGATATGGTGCTGTAGAGGGAAAAGACAGCATAGTCCTATCATAGATAGGATGGTGACACGTGGACCAAGGTAGCCAATGAACGGATAAAAGGAAAAAAACAAACGACTCCGAATATGGTCGTTTCAGTGGGAGGGTGCCAGCGTTAACGTTGTGAAGCATTGAGGCTACCAAAAAAGGAGCGCAATAGTGATTTGGGTTCCATTGTTTTCCAGGTTGAACATTCGAATTGCTTTCTCTCTATCTCACTCATCGTCAGTGACATCTCTCCCCATCGACGCACCCCACTCATCGTCAGTATTTGTAACCGATTTCAAGATCGTGATTTGGGTCCGCGTGAACACTAGAAGTGTTATGTCTTTCTCTATATCCCGCTTGCCATCAGCGACACCTCTCTCGTTGACATACCCCCTTACTGTCGGCGACATCTCTCTCCGTTCGGCAAATTCGTTCATCATCGATGTAGATCTGAAACCCCTCATCGTCGACGCAAATCCGAAACCCTCCGCGATTTGGTGCCGTTTTGAGGCATTAATGGTGCAAGTCTCTCCTCCTAAATGACTTCGTTTGGGTGCGTTTTTTTACCACGACTGTGGATCTCCTTCATTTGTGACATGTCGCAATAATCCAAAGGCACCACAAATAACCCGTTGCTATATTTTCTTGTACAGCGCCAAATCCATTTATCCATGTTGCTATGTTTAGGTTAAAAAAAAAAAAAAAAAAAAAAAAAAATACGTGAGATTTGTATTTAAGATAGAATTTTGTCAAATTCTTGAAACTAAATCCCTTGTTTTGGCTAGATCACTTTGGAATTTCTGAAATTCCAACCCTAACTTTTATTTGGGATTTAATAGGTCAGATTCTGCCTCAAAATTCCATCTGGATAGGTTGAATACGAAAATTTTCATATTTTAAATAAGGAAGTTGCAAAATTCTATTTTAAAATTCTAACTTTCATAAAGTTAAGTCAAATAAGGAACTTTCTCTCTCCACCAAATGATTAAACACAAAAAGATATAAACAAAAAATCTAATGTAGCAAAATTCTATCTTTTATTGTGCATTCTTGACTAATATACCACCGAGTGCATAGATTAGTTGGTATGGTATTATTCTAGCTTAACCAAGGTCTTCAGTTTGAGGCTTGGAAATGTAACTGTATTAAATACTCGGCAGGGAGAGTTTTGCTGCCCTTGTGGTCCTATCCTACTTGAATCCGGATTAATCACAGCTCAATGTAATTGTCGAATACTGAATGGTTTTCACCAAAAAAAAAAAAAAAAAAAAAAAAAACAACAACGAAGAAAGAAAGAAAGAAGAGAACTAATACCAACCAATTATCTAGTAATTTTTAAATCAACTGCAACAAGGATACTTTCAAATAGAAAATACACCAAAACCAACAATTAAAATATAAAATCACTTATTTATAACACTAATTTTGAGCCAAAGTCAAGGCACGTCGTCATTTGTCGTCTGGAATTCCGTTGTCGCCATCTCTAGTTTTTTGCGAGCTTTTGCATTTATGCAAAAAAAAAAAAAAAAATTGGAGAAGGGAGTGTAATCGGAATACCATTGTTGTTCTTATCATGCATGCCGTAGCTAGCCATCCACCGTCTAACAAACCTGGGGTTTCGATTTGTGTAGAGAGGATAAATGATAGGGCTATAGTCTGACATGGCCGATTTTGAATTATAATATTGTTTTTTCATTGCCACGTTACTTGCAACTTAAGTGGTGCCTTGTACTGTCCATATTAGTGCTCGTCTCCACTATTGGATCTCCCTCAATCCAATGACCCATGCTTTACATTAAAATTTGTGTAAAACAGTGTGCCCACGTTTGTGCTCATCTCCACTATTAGATCTCTCTATTGAATTCTTGCTCATCGCAAGATACTCAAGTAACAACAACCATACTCCACGACAACTAAAATAATATCTAAATTTTATTTTATAAAAATCCATGGAATTGAACACCAAGGTACCATAACAAAAAAATAAATAATCAAGGCGGTTAGACACAACATCATGGGAAAATAGTTCAAAACTTTATTGCTTGGTTCAAGTTAAAATCGAAATGTCTCCCATTTTCATTTCTTCTACTTTATTGGCAACAAAATAAGGGGAAAAAAAATTGTAAAAAAGACAAAATGCGAAAAACAACTCAAAGGATGATCGGATCCTTTATGCCCCTCATAAATTTCTCTGTCTAAGCATTTCGCAGATCTCACCTTAAAATTTTCAAACAAGGTGAATTGTTTTAGGCTCTATTTGGTTTAAGGATCTTATCAAGGAAAAAAAATAAAATATAAGAAATTGTACTTTCCCTTATTTGGTTGCAATAGAAAATTAGGAGAATAAGAAAAATTGGAATAATTTTGGTTTTATATGATTTCATCTTTTCCTTTAATTTTCTTTTCCTCATTGTTTTTCCCTTTTTTTTCTTTTTTTTTTTTCCTTAGTAAAATCCATGAACCAAATAGAGGGTTAATGTAATTTTTTAAAAAAATACTGAGAATTCCGAATTCGGGATTTTCGAATAGGCCATATTATTGTTACCACATAAAATACTTTAAACCCCCATTAATTAAAATAATTTGTTAAATTTTTTATATCCAAATATACATTTACCAATAAGGACATATCTACTAAAAGACCTAAATATAATTTTCTTATCTCCATCCCACTCCACTCACAACTCCAAAAATATTACATTATCTATAAACTTCATGCTTTCACAAACCCTAACAACCTTGACACTAAATCCATGTGTACATGAAAAATTAGTGTTTCTCATGTTATATTGAATAACAGACGAGAAAATCATTGATAGAGATGGTATTAGCAACCAAAAGGTAAGTATATATACATTTTTTGTCAAGTTTAACTTCAATTTTTCGTATGTTGAATTTCGCCTTATTCAGATTCTTGACTTTGAACATGTTTAAAATATTCATTTTTGTAACATCGTACGCTTTTAATGCGTTCCAATTTATAAATCCAAACAAATTTCTTTTATTCCATTTTAAAACTTCAAACGCCTTAAAAAATCACGTTTTAGGATGGTTCAATTATGTAACTTCGAAGTCTGAACAGATTGATATTGTTCAACTCTAGGAATTCGATCAACCTTGTGTTGTTCTGTTTTAAAACATTAAATAACTTAACTATACAAATCCCATTTTAAAATTGTTTGTTTATGTAATTGTTCATGTTGGCGTTGATTTTCGGTGAATTATGGATGAGGACATTACCATCAGCTGTGGTAAAAGGAAAAGGGGCTGATTTTGCCTTTTTGCTTCTAAAGAGCACGAATCTAAAGTAAAAGTGGCTTAAAAGAGACAAGTTGAGGGTGGGGTGAAAAAAGGTTTACGGGTTTATTATGAAAGGTATTTTAGAAAGATAGAATCATATTTACTTTAAAATTTAAAGAGATTTAGTTAGTAAAGAATTTAAAATATTTTATATGATAACAAGTCGGATGATGATCAGGTAAGTACATGCTGATATAACTTATATTAAAACTTGCATTAGAAGTTATACCTTATGCATTAGTGGGATGTGAGGTGCATTAAATCAATGGAAGGAGTACAATCCCAATGTATAGTACTAATGTAACTTATATCAACACGTACTGATGGGATCATCTCTGATAACAAGTCTGACCTTTTAGGACAAATACAGCAATGGGTCCCAGATTTTAATTCCAAATTGGGAATCCCTGACAAGGCCCAATATAGAATTCTTTAATGTCCTAAAAATCTTCGTGAAGATATCGCATCCAACAGCGCCAGAGAAAAACAAAAAATGGAATTATTAGATGGAGCCCATCTGGGACCAGGTTTCACCTGGACCGAGCCACGACCAATGATCCCTCCCCAGCGTTGCATAGACGCTTGTCCACTTCCTTGAAACGTGTCAACAACCCTTTTCAAATACGTGTCCACAAAATTGAACCCACACTACATTACACACATACGACATAATCAACCATGAGCTTTCAAGAAGGGAAGGTGGCGAAGAAACAGAGGAACAAGGAGGAGTCTCACTCTCAGGTAAATTCCATCATCACCCCCTATTAAAACCCTAGAATTATATTTTCACCCCTTTGTTTGGTTGCTGAGAAAATGGGGGGGAAAAGGAAAGAAAATGAAGTTGTGGGTCTTATCGTTTATTGTTGTTTTGCAAAAAAATGAAGAACTTAAATCAAGTGAACCCAAAATAATGTTACTAGGTTTTGTTGTGCTGGGAGTTTTTGTTTTCTTGGTTTCCTAATAATGAAATATCCAATACTCAAAATATAAATGTCACTTTTCCAATTTTTTTTTTCTTAGCAACCAAACAGAGAAGGCAAAAATAAATGTATATATATTATTATTTCATTGCAATTAAAAAACGTGGTTAGATTTGTTAAGGTGTTTTTAACAAAAAAAAAAAAAATCTTTAATTTATATATTTTAGGTTTGGTAATTTGGTTTTCAGATTACCAATTTATGTTGTATTTCGTGTATGGCTTTGTGCTTGTGTGTAATGATGACGGATTTCATGTTATCATTCTCTTTGCAGATATGGGTGTGGCTAAATTGTTATGTTTTTACTGTTTAGACATTGATTATGTTAAATGCTCTTAGATATATCTACAGGGATTACACAAGTGTAAGGATATATGAGTAAGGTCATGTCTGTATGTGCACTAGGATAAGCCTGGGAATTTCAGTAATATTGGTGTTGATGCATCTAGGGATTTGGGGCAGTTCTCTTCTCCAGTGTATCTATAAGTTATTCCAGATCGACATTAAAAAAGAAAAGAAAAGGGGGAAACAAAGATTTGGACCATCCATCTGTGGCTCCAATTTAGTATATTAATCGTTCTAAATGATGGTCTGATAAAAGGAATTCCAACCATCCTGTGAGAATGGTCTTTTCTTTTGGTCAAAATGCGCTGCTTGGATCAAAGAATCGATTAAATTGAACAAATAAAATCATTGAATCTGACGCTTTATGTGTTTCGATAAAAAATGAACTAATGTTTGGACACGTGATTTTGTTGATAGATGAGGCTGCTCATAAGTGAGATTTTAGAAAATACTCAACTATATTATTGAAGAATTACATAACAATATAACATGAGCTGAATGAAGCTGCTGTCTTCATGCTATTACGTTATATCAAATGTCCTGTCCCAAATCTAAAAGGGCAGTCATTTTCTATCATTTTAAGGAAGTGTAAATTATTATTAAAAATAGTTGAGAGTTTTCCAATAAGCTTCAAAGATCTAATTTTCCCAAGTTCCAAACAGAGCTTAAATGATTTTTTGTATACTTCACCTACTTAATCATCAGATGGTGGATGTGATTTTTTTTTTTTTTTTGGATAAGCAACAAAAATTTTATTGATAAACATTAAAAAGGTACAAGAGAGGACATTGAGTCGTTTTTGGGAGATGACGTGGGAATATTTTTGGGTATCAGTTCCTTTTGGAGCTATTTTCTATCGGATAGGAGCCAAGTTCCAGACATCAAAATATAAGTTCTTGGAAATTGATTCACAAGGTTGTAAAAGAATAAGAAGATTGATCTAGCAAAGTTTTATTATTGGGTTCTGATTATTGAACGTAGTCTTACAGGTCTTGGGTCAAGATACTGGGTGGAGTGTTACAGTCAATTGTATTATGAAATTTCCATGATACTTTATTTTCAGTTGTGTCTTCTTACGTATACTTGTTTTTCTCATCTTTGCTACACTAATTTTCTAAGTTTTCTGCCCATTCAACTATGTATTTTTATTTTTATTTATTTTTTATATAATTATATGTCCATTATGACAAATCATCTTTGCTATACTTGTTTTTATTTTTTTTTTATATAATGGATATCCATATTATGTTCTTGCCATTATATGTCTTCGTGTGTTTCTTCATGGTACTTCTTTTGACTGCCACCACAATTATGTTCTAAACCCTGCCCCCCCCCGGCCCCTTTCTTTTTTTGGCTTCTCTTCCATGCTTTACCATTTATAGACTTTCTTCACATTTCTTCAGTACCTAGTTCTAATTTATCACCTTATTGCCTACATTATTTTCTTCAATTAAACGATCCTTCCTTTCTAGGCTTTGCATATTCAGTTTTGCAGCTTTCTTTGGAAAGCTTTTAATGTCTTTAAGTGCCTGTTCAAGCTCTGGTCAGTAGCTCATTCACAGGGGTAATAGAAGTAGTCTTTCATCATTATTTTGTTGTAACTGTTTAGTGTCACCAAGAGCCTGAGAGTTATTGTCAGACAACTAGTATTTTCATTGCTAGGTAGCTAGCTGAGGAGCTTTTGGCTCTTTGCCACTCTCGAACCTGGGATATTGTTCCTTTTACTGAAAGAAGGGAAGCATTTAGCTAGATATAGGGGTCTGTAAAATATAGGATTGAAAAGATGGTTAATTCAGGAAATACAAGGTTCAATTAGTGACTTGTGGCTTTATTGCGAATGGAGTCATTATGACAAATCTTTGTATCTGTTAATAAAATGACCGTTATCAGTCTTTGTCATTGTGTCCATCTATTAGTGGCCCTTGTATCAGTTTGATATTAAAAGTGTCATTTTTTTGTTAGTAATCTTCATTAGGTGGTTTATATGTGGATGCATCCTCATTTGTTTCTCATCCTCAACTTGTTTGTATTTTCTGTGCGTATGGTCTTGAAAAATCCCCTTATGCCTACTTGCCTAGAGTATTATATGTCCATTCACATAATCATGCCATTCTAATACTTTATTGGGTCATCTTTTAAACATCCATTCCACCAAAAGCACTTCTAGGCCCAATTTGAGATGAAAGATCTTGAGTTCATTAGTTTTAAGTCTTGAGATTGATTACAGTCCTTGTGGCTGTTCATTTCTTTCTGTAGATTCATTTAACTGTTACCTGTATGTCTCTCCTGCCTTACTTGTATATAGCTTCATTTGAAGCTTTTCCTAGGCAACATGGAGCTGCCTTTCCATAATACACTATACAGCCAGCTTATTAGTAGTCTTTTTTAGCTCACAACCTCTTAACAGTTTTATTTTTATTTTTAAAAAACCCTATATGTCAATGATCGTCATTTTTTACTTGACAAACTCTTGGTCTATGATCCACCATAAGTGTGAGGGGCTGTTACATACATGTACTGTATTCTCTAGTGTTTCCAAATATATTTGTAGGCTTTCCCTTATTATAAATAATGAACACTTTATTATTTTATTTTTAGTGTGCGCTGGATCATTTGTGTCTCAAGAGGAATATTACACTCTTAGTGGAAGCCTCAAGCATCCTAAATTGGTGCAGCTAGTTTTGCCCAATACTGCCATAGCATGTTTTGCCCCTGTATGCTCTACCTCATGGGCCATTAAGTTTGGGGTTTGCAAGCACCACTTTTAACTTTCCATGTCCGTTTTTCTTTTATACAAGTCTATTTTACCATTTGCTGTTGCTCTAACTCATTGTAGGTCTCGTCCTATTGTTGATTGAGATAGTGTTTTTCTTCCTCATCTTGTTCTTTACCGTAGTGTTTCTGAACTGTCCTTCCTTTCTTGTCATTGATAGGCAAAAAGTATGTTATTGATTTGCTATAAGTGACTGGTCTCTTGGGCATCAGACCAGCTGCGACTCCTATGAATTAAGTGTTAAGTATGAGACTGAACAAGATGAATCATTTGGTAATTCTGAGAAGTGGAAGAAACCTCTTGGCAAGTTGATACACCAACTATTTCTCACCCAAATATTGTTTTTGTTGTCGGAATCAATATACTCAATTCTGCCTGCCAATCTAACTGGATTTATTAATTTTTGTCCTGAAATGAGTGCTCTTGGCAACATTTTATACTTGGAATATCATCCTTTCTTTTCAGATTCAATGATGAGATCTAGTATAGATCCATCAGTCATGGTTGTCGTGAAGTGATGCATAGCCTGATGCAGGTCAAAACTAATTGGTGATATTTGTGACCTTTAGGAATGTTTTGGACTCAAAATCCTGCTTCTCAAGCTGTTAAGGAGAAATAAGGGCTCTATGTTTTCATTCAAATTTGTAATCAAAGAGCAACAACTAGTAATCAAGAGTGGATCTGTAGAGATTTAGGGGTGGGGAATTATAATCAGAGTTTAGTTGATCTAGAAACCACTTTCGAAGCTTCATTTGTGTCCTAGGAGACATTCTGTTTTGGATTGAATTACTGAGAATTCAACATGATTAATATGTCCGAGGGTGAAAGAGAAGATTAACTATAACTAATTCTTACTTTTCAAGGCCCCATGCTTCACACAAAAACATATACATTGTATAGATATCTTCTTGTTGCTAACCAGTTATTTCCTTTGCCTTTTTTAAGTCATTGTATCTGTAATGTCATTTTTGTGGAATTTTGTGTACTCATGCTCTATGTTGAAGTTGTACTCATTTTACCGAATTCTTATATTCTTCTAAAATATATTGTCCAAAGAATCTTATAGAGACTATTGTTTTATTAGGGTCATCCAGAAGAGTTCCTAGTGCTTCTAACTGCCAAAGAAAAAAATATTTGTAAGAACCACGGAGCTGTTACATAGTTGTGCAAGTATTGATCCATCATGGAGCACAAGTCAATTGACATTTCGCCTGGTACTAGCTTACATGTGATAAATGATGTGGGGGTTCAAATTGAAGCTTTTCGCCATAACCAGTACAATTTTGATTTTGTTTTCTAAATCTGAGAAGCAGATTAGTTCTTTTATTGCACTTTGCAGTGTTCAAAAAATATTATTTCCCTGAAGATATTATGAAAATCTAGGTTGCATTATAGCCTTTACATAATTTTTTTTGATGTTGATAAAGCTATTTAAAATGATTGACATAAGTAAAAGAGTGATGGTTGGAAGAGGGGGAAAACTAATTATTCCATCTGTAGATAACTTCAAGATGGTATACTTGAATGGTGTCTAGGTTTTACCCATTGAGATTTTTATTAAGTGGGCGACCTTTGCCCTTTTGAATCCCATATTTGGGTTTTGCTAGTTGTCCTAGCTACAAGTGCTTTGGTCTTCTAAAATGACACAATTAGCTCATTTATTTCTTTCTATGAATGTGACATTAGTCAGTCTATCACAGTACCAAAGGATTAGTGTTTATAAATGGAGGGATGCTTTTATAGAAACTAAACCTTTTAGATGGTGACAGTTCACCAACAGTATGTTCAACTTCACTAGAAGCAATGTTGTGAAGAAGAGGAAAATATACTATTTAAAGGAAAAGTGGGATCTCCATGTAGCACATAAATCATTCAAACCAATATGGATACACCTTTAATACTGATGCATGAGTACCTTTTCTATAATTGAAAGAGATTCAATGTTACCTCCTAATGATGGCTTCCATATTAAGTGTTAGAAGGTAGCATCAATATAATTAATGATGTTTCCATTTTTCTCTTTTCCCAAACATATGTCATTCTCAAGAAATGATCTTTGTTTCAACTGAAATAGGGCCTGAAAGTTATTTAGAGTTAAAAGCCAAGTGCCTTCTTGATTTACCAAGATTAGTGCTTAAACAGAGAAACAATTTGGTATATTTCAAACCCCACTGCTTGAAGAGTTGTACCATGCAAGTGTTAGTATGACACAAGACAGAGAATTGATTCACAAGGACTTCTTGAAGACAGATTGAAAGGAAAAGAAGGATCAGAGA
The DNA here is from genome assembly GCA_039720395.1 of Liquidambar formosana. NCBI lineage: Eukaryota > Viridiplantae > Streptophyta > Magnoliopsida > Saxifragales > Altingiaceae > Liquidambar > Liquidambar formosana. The sequence continues at coordinate 10,498,794 of CM077821.1, forward strand.
ATTGGATTTCACTGTGAGGCTGTATGCACCATTTGAGCCAAACTGAATAAAAGTTTCTAGTTAATTCCTTTCTTTTCATAATTAGGCATGAACATTTTATCATTAATGTTTAATATGTATAATTGTATATATATGGTATAAGCAATGGGCCAGCAACCATGTCCTTATTTTTGATGAAGTAAAGCATTGTCTTTTAAAGCAAAAAGGGCACAGCCCATATACATGAGATATATACAAGTACTAGCCAACAAAACTAACTAAGGCTTAAGGAATCTATGAAATGAATAAAAGAGGAATCCAACCCACTTGTTTGGTAACAGTTCCAAATCTTTTAAAGTAATCCAGGCATCAAATTTTTGGCCAATCCTCTTTTCCACCTGAAATATACATCCACGAGGATATCAATCTTTATGTTCAATCCAGCTATACAAACATTTCTGAAACTCCACAATATTTCCACTTTTGAAGTGAGTAAACTTGGAGATGAAGCTATAAATACATGTAGTTGAGGTTTTGTTTTTAAGCTTCCATAAACTTCAACAGGTTAATCTGAATTCCATAAATGTCTGAATTTCATAATGAAGTCTTAACTTTAAAACCTTGTTTCTATTTGATTTGATCATAATTGATTTATCCATTGGATTTCAATAGTAGAGTACCTTGTGTTCTAAGTTCTGCTTTTTTTATTTAATTGTGGAGAAAGTAGTTTAGATTTTTCCATATCTCTTTCAATGCATATTATGCACACGCTCATGCTGGTATATCCTTCTTCATATTGAGTTGTTTGATGTTTGAATGCCCCAGATAAGAATGAAAATAGCATTAGGAATGAAGCAACTGAATCTGGTCATCCTAAAGCTGATGTGGGAGATGCTCTGAAACAGGATCTGGTGGCTTCAAAAAACATTGTGGGAGTTAGCATAATTGATCCCAAAGGTGGGGAAAATGCTGCAGAAGGTGCAGATCTTGGAGATATGAATGCTTCCGGAGCGGTAAAAATGGAGTCCTCCGTAACATCTGATGATGTTATACGAGCTGGAGGCTTTGGAGCTAGAGATGATATAAGTAGTTTTCTTCCTGTTGCCAGTGACTCTACTGACTTTGAAGCTACTTTACGTGATGCTCGAAGCTATGAAGAACCACAGGGGGAAATATGCAGACCTGGTCTCGGCTGGAGGGATGATAGGGAGACTGAATAACTTTGTTGTCACTACTAAATGTTGAGTTGTTGCGATTAACTTCCTGGTAGTTCCTGCTTTTTAAACTTTGAGGTATGTTTGTAATGTGTTACTGTCTGGCTTGGATTTATATTTTTTAGTGGTTTCATCTTTTTGATAGAATTATCTCATATCTTTTTGGAAGAACAATATTAAACTTTTTCTAGTGGAACCAACGGAAATTAACTATAGCTCTCAGGATTATGCATTTGATGCTCATACTATAGAACATTATGATTGCATATTTGAAATCTTTGTCCAAGTTCTTTTACAAAAAATTTCCAAAAACCTACAGCCTCCCCATTATGCTTACAATTTTTGTGGAGACCCAAGAAATATTAACTTCAACTATCAATAATTTACACTCTTAGGCATTATGACTTTCTCAATATAGAGCCTTGAGGGCCCTTGGTTTATTACGTGGCTTATTTGACAGGTCAGTATCTTAAGAGTGGTAGGGCCTTTTGGAAGATTCTCTGGCCAGGAGCAAGGATTGCCAAAGGGTCATAGGCAGATTTCCTTTGTACAAAAACTTTCCAACGAGGACCGAAGTGAGCTTGCCACTCTTCCTGGGTGCTGTAGTGGGGCAGATATTGCTTCATTCCAAGATGGGCCTTTTCACAGAAATTTAAAATTCTTTTGTTTTGAGTTAAAATATGGTCTAAGCCATCTGTTCCTGTAGAAGATGGCATTGCAGAGGTTAGAAATGCCACTAGGTAGAAAACATCTTCATCTGGGGTAACCAAAGATGTTCTATTGTTCCACCTGCGACCCAAAAATGAGCACAAATAAGATGTGAGTATGTGACTACGAAATCTAGAAGTTTGCATTAAGAACGTATTAAGTTTATCAAATAATTACTTGGATTTGTTAACTGGGTAGATGAGTATTGGACCATTGCTAGTGTCTGTAAGAATGTTGCCAAAGACTTTTTTGGCGAAGTCGTGGATTCTACTTTTGGGGATGAGAAGATTCAGCCATGGATGAGGAATTTCCCATAAACCTTTGGCACGGAGTTTTAGCTCTGAGATGTGCACTCTATCCAGAAATTCCAAATAGGAGATTTCTGATAGAAACAGTGTGGAAGGAAGATAGCTCAATTTGGACAACAAGCTTTCTGTTTTCTGTGTAAGAAAATAAAAGTTAGCTCAAGGACTTGATTATAAATTGAACATTGCATGGGTGTCCTTGGGGATTATGAAATAAACAAGTCTCACCTGGTCCATAATATCAGTCTCATCTGGGTTGAAGTAGGTGGCCATTTCTAGACAGAAGAGTGTTCTTCCATCTGAATTAAACTGGCTGGCTTGAAGTGGGTCTTTGGGATTGAAGGAAGATCTCCAGTTATTAAGGAGACCTGTTCTATTTATTATAACAAATCCTTCAATATAGTTGAACGAATTCTCAGACAATATTAAATGCTCTTGGTCCTTGGTGAATACAGAGAAATCTGAGTAGAGCACTCTAATCCACTTCACCTGTCAAAAGTGATACAAAATATGTTATAAGACAGATACTAAGGTGATAGCAATCTTTTTGCACCTCACTTTCGGAAAGATGGAGATGGGATGTATTTTTACCATCTTAGGTGCTGGCTCAAGAGAAATTCTAGCCCGGGTGATGATGCCAAACTGTCCCAATCCTCCAAGGACGGCGTAAAAGAGGTCAGCATTTTGCTTATCTGAACAGGTTACCACCTCTCCTTTTCCTGCACTCAAATATGTTTCACTTATACCTGTATGGTTTGGTGCTGAATCTAGTTCAAAGTTAAAATTGCATGTGGCTCTTTTGCATCAGTTTTAAGGTTCAGTTCCATTCAGTTTACTATCAAAGCAATCCATGACTGGGCATGGAAGGGTGCAGTTATCATTTCCCAAGAATGGAAACAGGTGAGTTACGAAAATACCCTTGCTTTCTCGTAAAATGAAATGGGTGTGTTCTCTTATAGACCATGTTGCGATGCATTTTGGTGTTGAGCCAAACTGTAATGTAATATTATGTATTGGATGGAATATGAATAATTTGCTTAAAACATACCTGTGACAACCTCCAGCTGGTAGACGTTGCTGATCTGGGGTCCATGCCGGAATGCCTGTCCGCTAATTCCAGCGTTGGATAAAGTGCCTCCGACAGTAAGATGAAGATAATCCGTCCAGGATTTAGGTGTGAGCCCGTGTTTAAGAGTCTCATGCAGAATATTTATCCACAACTCACCACCAGAAACATCGACATAAGGCAGCTTTCCAGTGTGAACATGCATTTCTGGCACCCGAAGTGATTCCATGTTGATTATTATACCTCGGTGGGCTTGTGCCTGACCTTCGAGGGAGTGACCATGACCTCGAGCCGCAACTGTCAGCTCTGAAGCAGGACCCATTTCAAAAACATGCTTTATTGTGGAGGAAATATCAGATACTGATTTTGGATGGAGAACTGCTAAAGGGAGGAAATGGTATCTATTACCAAAGTCCTTGGCTGCATGGTGAATGTTATCAAAGATAAAGTGGCCATCCAGACTTAATGTCTCCAGTGATGAAAGGATATTATAGGAACCCGAATCTGGCGGAACCGTTGAGGTGGCGAAAGGATGGTTAGAACAAAGGTGGCTTCTATCAGTAACGAAGCCCAAGAGCAAGACCATGAAAAATCTGATGATTATGGTGTTGTTCATTCTTAGGAAGGCATAAGGTGGTGATAGTGATCTCATTTTTTTTTTTTAGAGGAGAGAGAGAGAGAGAGAGAGAGAGGGAGAGAGAGAGAGAGAGAGCTCTTGTTGTTGTTTCCTTGTGAAGCAAAGCAAAAGGAGAAGAGCCCCAGGAAATGAAAGGTAGAGGCCAGAATTTAAAGGCAAGGTTTTTGGGGGCACAGTCAACATATTCAGTGGTGAGACTTCGTATATAGACTATCTATTACTTTGTCTTGAATGTGCTGTAAGATTTTCTTTTAGTCCTCCTTTTTGTGTTTCCAACTAGAAGAGATAGAAGTCACAAGAAAGTTAGAAGATATCACACATCCTCGGTACTTTCCCACTGTTACCACAAGAAAGTTAGAAGATCCCACATATCCTTAGTACTTCTCCCACAGTTACCACCACCACCACCACCACCACATTTCTACCCTTTTTTTCTTACTGCCCTTTTGAAATTGTTATTCCTATTTCAAGAAATGACACTTGTATGCCAAGACATGTCACGGCGACGAATTTCTTCACTCACTGACCGTATTGACTGTTTCTTTTTTGCCTCAGAACATGCATATGTATTTTGTATGTATGCACTGTTGTCAGATTCTGTATAATGGGCTTTGGTTTTCGGATCGTAGCGCGATCACCGGGCTGGCCCCTACTGAGTTGCATGTTGTTAGACTTCATTGTGGGTATAAGTGCAGGCGGAGTCAGATTGGTGGGTCCATTCAGGCAGTTTATCTTCAGATGGGGTATTTTTCTTCGCCTGGCTCCTTCTAATTTCTTATCAGCTACATCGGTTTAGTTCGAGGAATGTTAGAAGGATCAAAATTTACCATCTTGTATTTATATGTTTTCAAAATTGGAATTACTGAGAATATGCAATCTTGAGAATGATTTTATATTTTTGAGCAATTAAAAGATTTATCCAAATTTCAGGCACTCAGTTTTATTAAATTCTTTGGACGGCGGGCAAACTCTTGAGAGTGGTTTTGAAGGGAAGGAAGGTGTTTAAGTTGAATTTTATTTGTACATTTAATTTATTAAATGAGACTCATCAGATAACATTTTTATATGGGTATCTTTCATTTCTATATCGGAATTTTTCATTGACATGGCAAGAATTGAGGGGTCACTAAGCTGACTTTCACATAAGGGGAAGTGAGTAGTGGGTCCCACCGGACACGTGATCTTCAGGAGGTAATGTTTTGTGGGATGAGAGGCAGGGCTTGACCCTGGTATAGTGACCCACTGACCCACTACAAAATGAACTGGTGGCAGCAAATATTTAATGAGAAATTAACAAACATGGTGTTTAAGAACCACAAAATGAACTGGTGGCAGCAAATATTTAATGAGAAATTAACGAACATGGTGTTTAAGAACCAATCATCTTAAGCATGTATTATAATGATATTACTGTTCATTTGAATCTCATACTGTAGGATGTTGGGCTTTCTTCTTATTATGACGTGCCCACTATTATACCTTAGAATGCATAAAATTCCCATGTACTACTGACTTTAATATTGATTTATTTGAAAATTTGTAGTTTATTTACTTATTTATTTATTTATTTAGGGTGGGGGTGGGGGGGATGGGAAGGGGAGAACATGGTGTTTAAGAACCTCCCTGAACCCCAACTGACAGGTTTGGTCCCTTCCTTCCCCCCTTATTGATGGGTCGTTGATTTGGACCCCTGCCCTTTCCCTTTTGAGAGGTGGAGACATGAGATAGCGCCATGGCTATGATGCTATTTCCCTTTTGAGAAGTGGATAGTTGAGATAATAGCTTGGCTACAAAGCAGGTTCTAAAATTTGAGGTCAATTGAAACAAAATATGTGAGTTGCTGGGTTGTTTGAAAATATTTTTTGTTTGTAAATATTTTTATCCTCAAAAGCATTAAAGCTCTATGGGTCGGTCTGTCGTGCAAGCATTTTGCATTTGGCATTTGCGGTGTGCTCAAGTTGGTGTTTGGGCATGTAGGGGCCTGGGGGGGCTTGGGTCTGTGTGTGTGACTGTGTGTGTGTGTGTGAGAGAGAGAGAGAGAGAGAGAGAGAGAGAGAGAGAGAGAGAGAGAGAGGAGTATGAAAAGGGGGAAAGTGGACATGGGGATGACAGTTTGAAAGGAGGAAACACTAAAAAGATTACCCTATCAAATAGATTGGCCTTGGAGTCTTACATCCCAGCAATGGGACAACCCTAAATGATTCTCCCTTTAATATTTTTATTCACTGCTTTTTGTCACAAACAAACTACTATTGTGGAAATTATTGCCCCATTTCCTTTTGGTATTGATGAGTACTTAATGAGTGGCCATTTGAAATCAGCAGCTGTTTTGGAAACTCATTTGCTTGTAAAACTTTCTTCATGTAATTTATTTTAATGCTTGTTTGCCATTTTTGTCATTTTTTTGACTTTCTTTGAATGTTGTCCATTTTTTTTTACTAGTTCATGATCCCAATTATTGACATGAACAACTGAAATTGGAAGATGCCATTGAGCGTGCCGACACCATACATCACATATGGGTTCAAAAATCCCGTAAGGGCACCTGTCTTTGGAAGTTTGGGCTGTGGGTTTCACTCAAAACCCAGGAAAAGAAAATTGGCAAGATATGGATTTCTACTATCACCTTAGATAATTATGACCACAATAGAGCAGATAATATGGGTTTAATTCTATCCAATGAGCAGATAATAAGGGTACAATAATGGGCAGATAATAAGGGTACAGTAATAATTTGGGCCACAATGGAACGGATAATAAGGGTTTTATTATATCTAATGTGTGCCTCCCATCACGCGTGTATGCACACATGTACACACCAAAAAAAAAGAAAAAAAGAAAAAAAGAAAAAAAGAGAGAGAAGTGTAAAACTAATCCCCCATCTTGTCATGCTTGGTTCGGGGATAGTGCATTGATTTTTTTTTTTCCTCCATATAACTAAACACTATCCATGTACTTTTTTATTCTCTGCACTTTTTTATTTGGCTTTCTTTTAATTTCTTGCTTCTCTTTCTGGTGGTTGTTGCCCTGTCTGACTAGCCCACAGGGTTGGACATCCCACAGCCTTCAACTCATGTGGCACGAGGAAGTTGACATCAGAACATTGCGCATAGGTATGAGCAACTCTGAATTAAGCTCTACAATTCAAGATGGGCATGACCAGAAGTTGCTTGTTGACATGCTCAACCTAGAGCTTTAATTGTGGATGTTTACTGTCTGCAGAAGTTGAATATTTCTAAGAGGATAATGCTACTCTTCTTTTCTTTTTTGTGTGGTAACTTTCTTGACATGATGTAATTACTTACGTGACATGCACTTACAAAAAAAGAAAGAAAGAGAGAGAGAGAGAGACAAATCACCATGTATTGATGTTGCCGCTGTCATATCATTAGGAAAATAAATTATGAATGAATAGCACCACTCTTTCCCAAATAGAAAGTATTGAAGTTCAATGTTTAGTTTGAGGAGAAATATTGAGTAAATAGATCATGAAAAGACAATCGAAGAAGGGATTAAGAAAATGCCCCTTGCAGGGATAGCATAGTGGTGGTCGTACTCTTTAGAAGTCATAAATTTGCCTCATCGCAGCTATCGTTAGCTGTGTGGGTATGAGATTATGAGGTGTCTCATATAGACCATTAGGCAATTAATTTGAGTTTAAACTTTGGTGAGAGTAAGGCTTGCGATACTCCTAATTATAAACAAAAAGAAGAACGAAAAAAACAAAAACAAAAATAAAAGAAGGGATCAAGAAAATAAGGAGATGAATCAAAAGAGAGTCATGAAAAATTTAGGGAAGCTCTGATCGACCGCTTTGATCCCATGATAAAATTTCCAAATCTCAAAGAAATTGAAAGGAAATAAATTAGGAGTGAAGAGAGAATAACAGTATAGGGTGATTGGAACAATGCCATACGTCCACAACACAATCTGGAGGGCTACATTTTCTTTATTGATTTTCCTCTCTTTATTTTCTTTACAATGTGACAATTATTTACTGGGTGAAGAGACATAAAGGATGAATAGGAATCCACTAAGTTAGGAAGAGACTTTCAATCTCAACTCTTTATTTTTGATCTAATGGTCAAAATGTAAGATACCCAGTAGCCTACTTTTTAAGTTTGATTATATTTTGATGTTTGGATAAAAAATAAAGAACAGACATTAAAAGTCTTTGCCAAACTTACATAAAAGATACTTAAAGAGATCGGGATTGAAAGGTTAAAATAAAGTAGTTTGGATTCGGTGTTGCATTTAATGGGAGCTGTTGGATGAGTGTTTTGACGGTTCAGATTAAAACATCAAAAAGTTACTATTGAAATTACCAAAATGACTTCAATAAGTAACTTTGTGATGTTTTAATTTGAGCCGACAAAAACCCATCTAAAGGCTCCCATTAACTCAGTACGTTGTTGAGTTTTGTAGCTCATCACCGAATCGTAACTCAAAATATAGAAGTCGGTATGATTGGTGGAAGAGATCATGGAATAAATCCCCAATGAATCAGTCCAATAAATTTCCAACCAATCCCCATAGCTTGCCAGGACAATGTGATTCCTTACCAGTTTCTAGTTCTTTGATCAAATTTTGCATAATAATATAAGAATTGTTTGGCATATATAAAGATGTCAAGCGCCTAGCCACTTTTCTTGTCTTTGATTTTCAATTCGTGAATTGAGTTTTTCATGGGCACAAATTCAGTCCGAAAGGCTACTCTATCAAGTAGACTGGCTTTGGAAAACCTTAGACACCCCAGCACTAAGAAAGGCCAAAATGATTTCTCTTTATTTTATGGATTGTCTTTTGAGCCAACAAGCTACCATTGTGGAAAATTATTACCTAGTTTGCTTTTGTTTGCTGGGTGTACTCAATGAGGGCATTCTTCATCTGGAGTTATCAGCTTTTGGGTATATTATCTGTGCCTGGTTGGTACATTTTTGTATACGTGTGTGGTACATTTATAATGCAGAAACTCTAGGGCCATAGGCCTCACATCCAATAAGGTTTAGTTTTCAAAGTCAAAAATTGTGAGCGCTAAAAGGGTAAATTATGTGAAGTAAAGGTGGAAAGTAGGAGCAGACACTCTTTTAAGGGTGAAGTGTGATGGGCAGACCATAATACCATATATGTAATGTATGCCACCCATAAGCTACTTTGTGTAGTTAGAAAAAACCCTTTTTTTTTTAGAGTTTCTATTCTCACCCAACACAAAATCAAGTGTGAAATTGCTGTTTTATCAAGGCAAAAAATCATTAATGCACTCAAAGTCTAGATATTAATTAATATAACTTATGTTTTTTTTTTTCATGTACCCTTATGGTTAACTTTTCTATTGAAACTTGTGGAGAAAAGATTTTGAAGTTCACATTGAGAATATGTTCTCTTATGCTCATATCATGAAACTGATATATATATGATCGAATAAGATGGTATTCTTCTTTTTGAGAAGTTCAATTCTAAAGATGTGTGTATCCCAAACCCAGCATTTTGTTATCTAATTTGATTTTCCAATTTCAACTTTGTGATCATGAAGTATTGAAGTACATTTCCTTGATAACCAACCAAATATGGGCCCAAAACCTCCATGTAAAATCTCTCTCTCTCTCTCTCTGCAACCATGAGCACGCCCCACAAAATTAAAAGTAAAAAGGTAAAAGCAAAGGTTTTTTTTTTGGGGGGGGGGGGGGGGAATTGGGGATAAGGTAAAAATAAAGTTATTGACACTTTATTAAGGGGGAGATTATGTATGTGTGGACCAGCATGCCACCCCAGTAATTCTTTAATTGTAAGCTAAGAAAATGATTTGAAGAGTGTGCATGTATCCTTTCACCCAACACAAAATCAAGTGTGATTTGTGTTTTGTTAATTAAGGCACACTGCTTTATTAATTACACACCTTGCTATGTATTTTTTATCTTTATTTTTTGCTGTTTTTGTTCACTAAGCTCTTTCCATGCATGTCATGCATATAGACAAAAAAGAGTTATTAGACTTTTTGCAGCACCAACTCGCCATTTTTCCCTTTATCCTAATTTCAAATGAAATAATTGCCTCACCTATGGGAATGCCTATTAGAATCCTACTTTGTAATCCTAGCTAGAAGCATGCGGTTTAGACCCCAAAAATTTATAGCTCTTCATAATCCCTCCATGATCATGCAGTGAAACCCTTCACCATATATATATATATATATATATATATATATATATATATATATATATATATATATATATATATATATATATATGTTTTCGTTATGAATTAATTACAGCCCTGTATCGATCCATAAAAAATTTTATAATCTCTGCGGACATAAATATTGGCGCATCTTCGAAGACATCTCAAAAAGTTAAAATGTGGTGCTTGCTATAACTTGTGGTGTAAAACCCATTAAACATGTTAAAAGTCTAGACATTGAACTTAAAAATTTTAAATTCTTGTAACCTTATCAACTCTTTAGTGTTTTTCTATTGAAACTTGTTGGGCAAAGATCTAACAGTTCACCTTTAGACTATGTTCCTTTGTCCTCGAAATAAAAAAAATCATGATTGAATGAGAGGTTTTCTTTTAGAAAGTTCAACTCCAAAGATACCCTAGCATTTTGTTGTCTAATTTATTTATATTACTTTGTTTTCAATTTCAACTTTGTGATCATGAAGTACATTTCCTCTTGCTAACCAAAGAGGGGGCGAAAAACGGTATATTTTTTCAAAACATATGATTTTGTCTAAATATTTGACCCAAAACCTTTATTTAAAAAGTAAAATGTGACTTAAGCAAATCCAACACTAATAATATGCTGCAAATCTAACACTAATAATATGCTCTCTAGAAGGAGACCAAGTAGTAAGGGGGTAAAAAAAAAAATAGAAGAAGAGCAAGTTAGGTCAAGAATGATTAATAATATAATTAAACCATGACAACCATGTCAGAAAAGCATATCTATTGTAGCTTTTGATTGGCTCTAGGGTTCAAGGGATTACAAATGAGAACACAACATGTGGGGTGTGAGGGCAAAAGAGCAAAGTTAGGCCAAGTAATAATATAAATTAGTAACATAATGACAACCAAATCAGAGAGCATATCTTGTTAGCTTTTGATATAGGGTTTTGTGGGGTTTAAAGAAATGACGAATAGGCTCTAGGCCACGAAAGAAGAGCGAAATCGCCACGTCATGTCCATCACTGTCCACGTCATCATATGCTACAAAGGAGGTCTTGAGAAGGGGGTTGCTGGGATACAAGGTGATCTAGGATCCAAACAAACAAACAAAAGAAAATAAAAATAAAAATAAACAAAAAAAAAACCTAAGAGATTAGAAATAACCCACTATTCTTATCATGTTCCCTATCCCACATACATTCCACTCTAATCATGTCTATTTGTCTCTTGCCATCTTTTGTGATGACCCAATTCTCCTCTTCCCCTTCTTGTCAACATTTCAGTGCTACCATGTTTAAAATGTTAGCCATCTTTTGGGAGACCCCTCTCTACCTTCTTGCTTTTGTTGTCAACATTTTCAGTGCTACCATGCCTAAAAAGCTAGAAACAGCATGAGGTTTTTTTCTAAAAACAATTATTAGTTTAATATACCATGAGGGAACTTAATTTCTAAGGACTAAAGACTCTCTCTCTCTCTCTCTCTCTCTCTCTCTCTCTCTCTCTCTCTCTCATGCCCCTAGAGAAAAGTAGACAGTATTTGGTAAACCATAATGGATATGGACCCTATTTGTTGAAAAGAGTTGTTACATATACACCTTTACATCATGCATAGCTGGTCCAAACAGCTTCCTGCAGAAATCTGAGAATCCATTTGCCAGATGTTAATTATAAACAGATCGAGAGGAAGAAGTTCCCTTGATGGGCTTCATAGGATAAATATGAATTTGGTGGGGTCACTAAGCCCAATAGGAAAGGATTAGTGCCATGACAGGCAAATCAATTAAGTAACTAAAATTATCCATCTAACTAGGCTCAACATGACTACGCTTGTTGGACTATACCATCATTCAAAAAATGTTATAGGAGGAAAATGATTGTGTGACCATCACACTCTCACCTTCTTACCGTCTTTCTCACCTGGGAGGGAACCATATGGATTTCACTTGAGTATTGGTCCTGCATCATATAAGAAAGGCACGTATGGAGGTGGTGGGGGAGAATCGACTAATTTAGCAAACTGAAAACAAACTATTCATGAATAAAACATATATTGGGATAATTTGTTACTTGTTCTGGGTGTGCTATTAGAGGTCTGGGTCTGAAACTCGTCTATATGCTAATTGACTAACATCTAATCACTACCCAGTAATAAAAACCAAAAACAAAAAGTGTAAAATCCCTCATCCATTTGTGGGTTCATTGGGGGGAGAGCTTATCTTCACCAATAATGATAAGGTAACAAACTTGTGAAAAACTTTGATAATTCACTTGCATATACACCAAGTAAATTTTTTGAGATTCAAAAAGGTGATGTACTGCATGAGTTGTCATGCTTATATGGCTATTTTTTATTTCAATTTAAAAAAAAAAAAAAAAAATTTATAACAAGCTTGTTACGTCATTGTTCTCTATTTCAAGAAATAAAAGCTCTTATTACTACCCTTTGCAGTGGATAAAGTCTGGTTGCTGGATTCCAGCAATTATTTTGAGCGCATATACAAAAGAATATTCTTTCTATTCAAATTAGTAGACCTGCCAACAAAGGGCAAGAATTGTTCATGAACAATTATATGGGTTGGAATGGTTGTAAGATTTTATTTTCTATCCCCAAGCTAGGCAACCCAAAAAAAAAAAATATATATATATATATATATATATATATATATATGAAGAAGAAGAGAGAAAAAAAGGGTCTATTAGAATTGAATTATAGTGATTAGGGAAGAATTGAATTCCCCACTAGTTGGGGAGACAATGGTTTTCGCTTTCCAAGATATTGTTTTTCCTCGTCATGCAATTAATACTAGTTAAGAAAGGTAGATATGCATATCTATGCAATGAATATGATCTATCCATGGTTTAATTTCATGGGACATTCTATCTTCCTTGTCCATCAATTAATATATAATAATAAAATAGCTAGATATGAATCTATGGAATGAACATATATGATCCATCCTGGTTTAACTTCATGGGTTACACATACACACTCTAGATCTCTGTGTCTCTACTATAAAAATTATACGTCCTTTGTATTATAAATATTGACCTTTTTTCTTATTTTAGCTATCCTAGAATGTTTGATCATTTAATTCTGTATTTCACCCACCAAAATCACTCACCATACGTGATAGCTAAAGAAAGGAGGGTATTTTGGTCATTAACATAAAGAACATGGAGAGTGCCATGTTTGATGACTGGTCAACTATGGGCGATATTAGTGGGTGAATCAGCATTTTCCTTAATCATTTTAAAAGTTGAAGGTGTGATTTTTTTACCTTCTCATTATAATAAAAGTTATTATATATTCTTTTTCATTCTAAGGGGTTGTTTGGCAAACCTGAAAACTTGGCCAATTGGCCAGTTTTGATTTCACATTATTTCGTAAATCTCTTTTTCCTGCTAATTAGTTCAACTTTGTTCTAAAAATAAGGCACAAACACAATTTTTTTCAAACCAACTATGACTTGGTTTATTTAAAAACCAGATAACAGTTATGGACCAAAGCTAGTCTGATCTAGTTTTTGAAGTTCCCAAACAAGCCCTAACATTTGATAGAAAGATAATATTGGAGAAAATACATTGAGTGAGACATCAATGCAATGCATCAATTGCACCTTCTTAATACTGTCTTATTCCAAGGTTACTAGTCTTTTTGAAACAGAGGGCAGCATCATGTCTTATATATCCAATGGGCCACTTGCTATAGTGGGTGTTTGCATGCACGTGCGCATGCAATGTGGACTACCATGGTAGCATATTATGGGAAAAGTTATGGAAAGGTGTATGATTTACGAAGATTTTGCAAAAATAGACGAAGTAAAAATATATCATCTGGTGATTATATATATATATAACATTATCTGGTATGTGGGTAAGGCTAAAATAAATCTGATCTCTTCTAGCTAGTGGAATGTTGATGAGGAAACTTCAACCTTTGTATGGACAAGTGATCACATGTCTGTTATTATTTTTTATATTAATAGACTATTATATATGTGTTTTTTCTTCTGCCTGACATGCCTCGTTGATATCCCTATCTTTTCAACGCACGCTTTTAAATATAATATTCTTGGAGCTTCCTAAATATTTGTCACGGTAATGGCATTGGAACATTAATATCCATCATAGGGTAGGGTAGGTGAGAATAAATATGGTCTCTTCTAGCACAGACATTGATGAAGAAACCTAGCCTTTACTAAATGAGCCCTGTTGCCATCCCTTTGGTTTCCACATGAGTTTAAATGTGTACTTAATTGGACTTGTCAAAGGCCTTCCATTTACATTTCTTCTTGCCTTTTGCTTGACCATATAAGACTATTATCTTTTTTCCCTAGCTTCTTCTCATTTATGTTCTTCTTAGTTGCCAAGAAAACAAAGGAAAATAAAATTTGGACTTAGGATAGCAATCACTTGATAACAATAGTTAGGTTTACCCAACCCAATATTTCACAAAGTGCGTTGATTGAGATTTGAACTTCCAAAGTCTCCCTTCAAAGAGAAGGGGGAGAGGTATCACATAAGACTAATAAGCTGGCCAATGAGTTATAGTTATGATCAATCTAATATTCATTTGGGGGAATCGGCAAAGATTGAAAGGGATAAGACATCTCTAGAACAAATCCACCTCACAATGGGAAAAACCTAGAAGGGCTAAGGGGACTTAAGCACAATGACAAGACAAGTGAAGCACAATAAGTGGTTGGGATATAGAATCAATTGGGTTCCACCACAAGATCTCATTCGTATGGAAGAAATTAAAATCTCAACTAATCGGTTCCTGATAAATACATGTGACTTATTTTCAAGCAACACCAAGAATGAGGAAGTGGTCCTATTGACCTGCATTATTGATCTGATAGTCCAAAATTATTATTTCATAACTGGAAAAGTGAAACAAAGTACATAAAGGGTTAAACCATAAGACTTCTGAAATTGTGTTCTAATTTTAGGCCTAACTCATCTAGAAAACAGGTTGGCCCAATCTTAATTGAGGCTTGGGTACAATTAGGCCTAGACCAAAGCCGCACCCCTTTTTTTTTTTTTTTGTTATACTAAATCCACACCCCGCATGAGTAAAAGTGAGGAAAGATGTGTGAAAAAAAAGGCATGAGAGGTGTGAATTTAGTTATAAAAAAAAAGGGGGTTTGGAAATAGGCCACCCCAATTTAATTGGTACAAGCTAATTTTGTCTGCTAGACTCAATTTTTATGGCCCTAATTGAATGATACAAATGAGTGCTGTAGGCTTCTTTATATGTGTAACTCCAGCATTGTAATAGGCTATAAAAAAAAAATATATATATATATATATATATATATATATATATATATATATATGTGGGAAATACTTATTTTCAAGCATCACAGATGACAAAAAGTGTGACAGATTTCACATAAAAACCATGTCAAACTGGGCTTGGCTCAGGGTCATTAAAATATGGGCTCAGGCTGGCCTAACAATATGTTATGCACCGGAACAGTGTATTGGGCCAGTCTTGGAGAATTCTTAGCCCTGGTTCTTTAGCATAGGGACACATGGTGGCATGGTGCAGCTGTAGTTCTGCAGATCCCTCTAATCATTGGTCCAACATGGGAATGTACTTAGCCAGGCTTGGCAGTGGCAAATTTCCACCTCTAGTACTCGAGCATGGGTAGATATATACATGGTGCATGTATGGTTATATACAATCCACCACTACTGATGGATCTCATATAGGTTTCAGTCCTCTATCTTTTTGTCTGAGCTGAAGCATCTAGCAACACTTTTAAGGGTACATAAGAGACATAAAGATTAAAGTTTCTTACACACTAGAAACTTTCTTCTTCTTCTTTCTTTCTTTCTTCAATTTTTTTATTTTTTTTTAAAAAAAATAGAGCTAAAAGCATCAAAGCGTAGCAAATAATCCCAACTCTCCAAATGTTATTAATGAAAAAAAAGAAAATGAAAAAAAAAATTACAATGAGAAAATGAAACGAAAAAGAGACCCTGTTCTTTATGGCTTGTAATGCCATGATTCAGCTCACAAAGATAGATATTAAAAAATACAAATAACTTATGAAACAAACCGATAAAATGGTAACCGCAGCTTATCTCTCGCAAGTTCAAATGGAACAACACTATTATCTTCATTCCACCAAGTAAGAAATTTTAATCTTTCCACTCCTCTTTTTGTTTTTTTTTTTTTTGGGTTTGTTTTTGGGGTGCAGGGTTTGGCCCTGCACCATACCCATAAGTAGGTTTTCTCGCCTGGTTTTTTATGTAATGGGGCAAGTTTTGAACCCTGAATATTTCTTTTATAAGAGGGATAGATATGCCATGCACCTATTGACCTACACTAAAAGGCCGGTGAAAAAATTATACAAGGTCTTAAATCATATATTTTTCATTACTTTCGATGCAAGATTTCATACAATTATTAGGCTTGGTGGTTCTTCTTATGTTTTGAAAATCAAAATAACAAACACAAAGGGTTGTTTCCAAAACATATAAAAACCGATCAATTGGAGATGATTTCATGAATCCTTTTTCAAGTAAAGCTATTCGACTTGGTCCCGAAAATAATAAACAAACATTTTTTTTCAAACCCATAAAGCAATTGTGGAGTGGACCCTCCATTTTACCCTCCAGAGGTCTAAGGAAAAGCTTGAAACAACATGTAAAAAGAGGGCAATGAATGATGGTAGACTAGATTTTTTTTCCACCAACATAATGGATATAGCAATCCTTATCAAGCTTTTTCAAAACAATAATCAAGTGATTGGCCTTACATCCAAGACCAAAAGCACTTGGTCGATATCATTAGATATTCCATTCATTTTTCATACATCATTAACCATTTTTAGTATTTTTTTTTTGCTTGCAGATTATAACCATGTATTTTATGGGGTGAAAAGAAAACAGCAAATTGTGGCAATTAGTCCTAATGGGCATTATGAAATCCATGATTTGATTATGATTTAGTTCATTGAATGTAGTCGAGTAGTGCTCTAATGCCAAGCTCCTCAACTTGGAGGGACCCATCGAAAATTGGGTTTCGACCCACCCAGTCGATCCCGACAAAGAAAGGGTGTGGTTGAAGTCCGAAAAGAACATTCTAATCCAAACATGGACCTAGGTAGTACCACTTCATGAATGCACCATTTCCTTTTTCTAACCTTTGATTTCTTACAAAGTTACAATCATTAACTTAATTAAAATAAAAATAAAAGATGCCATCTAAATTAGATGATAAAGCGTACATATGTCTTACATATATTACATTAAATGTGGGTTTGAATTCCCAAAGGTCACTGTCTTCATGGCTAACCCAATAACAACATAGGATTATATCTTGTAATATTCTTCTTTTTTTTTTTTTTTTTCTTTCGATGAGTAAACCAAAATATTATAAAGAAGAAAATGGGTACAAAAAGAGTAGACGGAGCAAGACCCCAACGAGAATACACCAGAGAAAAGCTACATATGACAAAACACCAACACAAGAACAAAGAAAAACAACAGCAAGAAGAAAAATCAAAGTAGCAGAGAGCAGCTTAACTGAAAGCTAATTAAGCACAGCAATGTAAGTAGACTGTGCATTGCATGAGTTTCAATGTCTGCTGCCAAAAAATAAACAAAAAATAAATTAAAATGGCAAAAAAATAAAAAAAGTGGGTTGAAAATTCATGGTCCCTTAATAGGTTGCCCTAGCTAGTGAGCTTCCAAAAGGATAAGATATGCCACGTGAATAAGAGCATAAATGACCATTACCCATGTGATTGCAGCCATCTTTATTGTACTGCAATTGCTAGAAAGTCAAAAATGCTAGGAAGTTTGGTAAGCTTAGATTTTTGTGTGCTCTCTTTTGGGTCTCTGATCTACTGCATGATAAAGCTATCTCCTACCTACATGTTTGCCAAGTCTTTGTCATGAAAATTACGGAACAAGGAAGCTAACAAGCAACGTTTCTATCAAGATAGCTTTCCCTACATGGTCTTCTACATTGTGGTTCTTCTTGTGGACGATTCTTTCTTTGGAGAGAGAGAGAGAGAGAGAGAGAGAGAGAGAGAGAGGTAGGGAGAGAGAAATTTGTTGTTTGAATGAATTTACATTTTGTTCCATTCGTGAGAAGGTAGAGATATTAGCATTTCGGGACAAGATGAGTGAGAAGTGCTAGAGATGGTCTGGGATCATCTCTGTAGGCTTTGGGCCTAGTGTGGAATTTGTTTGTTGGGTGTGTCGTATGCCGTTGTATGTCTTTCTTTGATGAGTAATATAATGATTTTCTTTTGCCGATCAAAAAATTAAAAAAGTGGGAATAAAATACCAAAAAAGATGTAGTGTAATAAGATCATATATATACACCAACTAGATCGAGTCTTATAAGGAAGTGTATGTTGATGTAACTTATATCAACTACATCAACAAGTGCATTAAAAGATTGTACATCGTAACGCACCAATGTAAGCGATACAATCTCCCATAGCACGTGTTGATGTATAAGTTACATCAATATATCCTTATTGGACCCAATCTGTATATATATATCTTGGGGAAGCTGATTAAAGATTAAAAATATTAAAGGGTTATTGGATAAATGGTGGATAACTCAAGTTGGGTCTAAATAATTTGTGATGATGGACTAATTATATACATTTGGTTTATATATATGTGTGTGTGTGTGTGTTTTATGCATATGATTTAACATTAAACATGGCCTTGCTTAAAGTGGAATGATGAAATAGAATTCGTAAAATTAATTCCAAATAATTTTAATCATACTTTATTAAATTCATATGAATTTTCAAAATTCAAATTCATATTCATTAATTTGCACATTGCATCTCCAGCAACAATAAGTGCAGCTTTCCAAATAAGGGATATAGTTCTAGTTGAAGGAACTGAAAGGACACTAGAAAGATTAAAAATGAGCTTGGATTGAGAGGGGGAAAACGAGAGGTTGGTTTATGAATTAACAGATTAAGACTAGCTCCTAATGATGTAGAAAGATGGGCATTTAAAGGGTTTTATGATGTACTAATTCTCAAAAAATAGGTTTGTATGATGTTGTTGCCTGGTACAAAAATGGAAAATGATGAAAAAGGAACAAAATAGAACTAGTTTAGTAACATGAAATAGTGATGGGGCTTTGTTGAATTTTTGGTTTAGGATTTCATCACTCATTTGATCTCTCTCTCTCTCTCTCTCTCTCTATTAGATATTATAGAATTAAACCCATATCATTTGCTCCATATCCTACATGAAATTAAAAGGAGTCTTTGCCAATGCTAGGAAGAGTTTTGTGCCACATAGAATAATAACAAATCTACACATGATTACTCTTTTTTTTTTAATTAAAATTTTGGGACTATACTTGTTTTCTTTTGGTCGATAAATCTATACATGATTAATCACCCATTGGTGAACTCAATCAATAGAACATTCCTAAACATTGAATTGCAGGTGTTTTTATTCATCAGGGGTTGAGCTAGCTCTCCCAAAAAAAGTAACAAAAAATTTACCATATTGCTCTACTGTTTGTTTGAATTGACAAAACGTCCAATCACATTTGAATTCTGGACCCTCTTAGCATTCCATTATCAAATCACATGCGCACGCACACAGAGAGATCATAGGTCTCATTTTCAGTGTCATTGTCAAATATATATCTACATGAAGTAGAAAAAGAAAGGTGCTTATAAGAAGTGCCGAAATTGAAATTTTTTCCTAGTCCAAGAAAGAGAGCACGCTTGATGAACTGTCACTTGGGTTTGTTGGAATGACTTTTGGGTCTCTTTCTCTCTCTCTCCCCCCAATATTAGGGTTTGGTCATTGGTGTTTGATATGTCATTGTCTTGCCACATCAGCTTCACTAAAAAAAAGTTCCATGTGCTACCTCTAGATTGATTAGGTTTGGATACAATGACCAATGTTGTGAGGCTCTAAGGCCTTTGAAAATTACAGCTCTGGTGGTGTAGACACTTCCCTTTCTATCACAACATGAAAAAAAAAAAATAAGTAGCTAGCTAGGCCAGCAAAGACACACACCAACTTGTGTAGACACTTCCCTTCTTATCACAACATCATGAAAAAAATAGTCTAGGAAAAAAAAACTTTGAATACAAGTAGCTAGGCCAGCAAAGACACACACCAACTTGTGATGTGCATGGTTTGGGAGCTCTGCTACTTCTTGAGTTCTAGCAACAAATATTCTGACCAAGAGTTAAAGCATAGTCGACACATAAGTAAGTGTAGTTTTTTTTTTTTTTTTTTTTTTTTTTTGGTTTTTGGATTTTTTGTTTCCTTTCCTTTTAGCACACAAGCATGCATGTCATTGCAACCACTAATGCAGCCCATTAAAAATACCTTTTACCAATGCTTATCATATCCCCAAGTCTAGCTCTCTCACCTGTTCAAAAGGCAAATCTTAGCCATAATCATCAGTTTGTAATCTTTCCTTGATGCGTCACATTGGTCGATGGTTGTGTCCGGCGCATGCGTATTGAGCTTTCGTTATCAATCCATATGCGTCATAAAAGATAAAATGGTTGATGAGGGGGTAAAATGCTCAAATTTGATAGCTACAATACACCCTGTGAGGTTGATTTCTTGGTTGCGGATTCGCGGAGAGACTAGCATTATTTGTTGGTAGGACCGACGTACTTGCACATCAACATTAATTATGGATGTATGTAATCAACTCAACGCAAACATGCCATCACTCCCCGATGGGTATCCCCTCTGATGAGGGGGAGTTAATAAGTTCGTGTTTTCAAGCCCACAATCCCAAAACCTTGGGTTGGGTACTTGGATGGGACCCAACCTATGCTTTAGGGTGCTTGATTATACTAGGGGGAAAAAATGTAAAAATAAAAATGAAAAAATAGTTGTAGAAAACATATATATATTTATTCTGTATTTAATTCAAGAATCAAAGTAACACTTCAAAAATGTAAGAAAAAGAATAATGACTTGACTCAAATATGCCCTTTTATTTGGGCTAATCAAATCTAGTTATGTCTGCGCCAATGGCAAGATAGTATAGTGGTATTTTTTTATTTGAGAAGTGTTGATACCTATTTGTTGATATGGAGAGATTAGGGGTAAGGATAAATTCTACTGGTCGAAGAAAATAAAAAAAAATAAAAAAAAAAGAAAAAATCTAGCCATGTTTGCATTTGTATTTGCGCTAGTGTAGTGACTAGTGAGGACATATCCTCCATAATGTGATTTTCTTACGTTCACTTATCACTTTATGATGTTACCTTTTGAAAAAAAAAAGTATATTTTTTATATATTTAGTACAAGAATCAAAGCAACTCATCAAAAATGTAAATAATGACATGACTCAAATATGCCCTTTTATTTGGGCAAAGCAAATCTAGCCATATTTGGGTCAATGGCAAGATGGTTTAGTTGTATTTTTTGAATGGAGAAACATCGTTACGCATTTGTTGATATTGAAATATTAGGGGTAAGACTAAATTCTACCGGTTGGAGGGAACAAAAAAAAAAAATGTAACCATGTTTGCAGATTCCCTTCCATGGGCCTGAAGTCTCCAGCCCAGGCCCGCCAAAATAAGTCCACATTTAATCGGCATGGACCATTCCTCAATCTGTTTTAATTTTTTTCTCGGCAATCATACAAATATCTTTTTTAACTCCAAATCTATCTCGAATAGAAACACAATATACAATCATTTTATAGTTAAGTTAACAGTTAAGTTAACGTTTTAGGAAGGGTATCCCTCTGGGATTTTGAACCCGGTCCCCAGTTCAATACCCACGGACTTGACACTCAAATTGGGTGGCATCTTCATCACACATAGCTGGAATGGTGAAAGTCACCAACACAAGTACCCTCACTAGTCTTGCCACTCCCTCACTAGTGGAGAACATGAAAAGACTTCCCAAAAGTAGAAACAAAAAGAAAAAAAAAAAAAAAAGATGTGGAGTTCTGGAGTACCAACCACAGTGGTTTTTCTGAGAGTAACTGAAACCAACTATATTCAACTGAATTTTTAAGTGTTTTCCACAACATGAAAGGACTTCTTAAAGGTGAGAGGACTAAAAGGAAAGATGGAAATTTCAGTTGGTGCCACAAGCCATGCAATTGAGTTTCTTGTGACTAAAAATCCTAAGAAAAGGTACACATGTCTTCAAATAACAAAACCCTCGCGGGTCTAGGGCGCCGTGCGCATGACCGTTTGCCACGTGGATATAACGGTCCGCGCGCCCACGTGGACAGGTGGGAACATCTGTCTACAAATCTTCTTATCTTGATTAGCTACTTTATATCTTCCATCTTTATCTGAGGGAAGTTGAGATTGAATTGCCATCATGCTCCTTTTAAGCATGAAATATCAAGCAAATTTTGACCCCAGTTCGCTGGATTTCCATTGAAGAAACAAATCTTCACTTTGATCTATAGTTGCCTTCAATTTTCTGAATTTTTCGTGAAAAATTTTGGCAAACTTTTCTTTGTAAAATTCTATATGAGCGGCTAAGTTTTTCCCTAATTTCAAATTAGGTCTACGAGGGAAAATAATTTTTGACATCTCTAATTGATTTCTTGTGGGGGGGTTCGAACTTATTTTTGTGACGAATCCTCCACCTCAAGGTAGTAAGACATCCCTTTCTAAGAGATTGGGTGGGAGATTTCTAATATCTGAATTTGTGGCCTCCAACTACAGACCAAACCCAGAACAGCAAACACCCCCCCACCCCCGCCAAAAAACCAAAAAAGAAGAAACATTTATGCAATACAACCAACTCAAAAACATAATTTTTTTTATCATTTTCATAATTTAATAATCTTTATTTTTTATAATAATAAATTTTTAATCCCCTTTTTTGCATTATAAAGTTGGGCCCATGACCCAAGGAAAGCCCTAGCAAAGCTCAACTATGCAAAGACCTCTTCTTAAACGTTTATGAATGGGCTATAACAACATTGGAATGCTCTTTTCAGTTAAAATTCCACTAGTATCCACACAAAAAAAAAAAAAATCTTCTTTTTTTTTTTTTTTTTTTTTTGATAAAACACAAGAGCTTTGATTTGACCTCTTATATATAATGAACCTTAAGGTCTTGTTTTATAGGAGAAATTTGGGCCCAAATAGCCCAACAATACACACTACCTAAGCCAAACCCAGATCCATAAACATTGAGAGAATCCAATCTAAATTTATTTTACCAATTTCGGCCTTTTTCCGATTCATAAAATATCCAATATATTTAGGGTGTGTTTGGTATGAGGAATGGAAATGTGACTCCTAGGTTTAACCCATTACTTGGGAATGGGAATGTAAGGGAATGTGACCATTCCCATGTTTGGTTCGTGGTAATAGAAAGTGTGATAACCCCTAACATTCCTATTCCAGCATTTGGTTGGGTTAGGAATCTCATACCCAAAAATAGTAAATTCCTACAATACCCTTTTAAGTTTACCAAATTCATGTATCAAATCCACCAAATCATTTACGGTATGTGCAAAAAAATTATTTCTTCTTAAATTTAGTTGATTATATCAACCTACAGCCAACTAAAGTATTTGGCAGTAGCAAAAATTCTTTTTCCAATGATTATTTAGTTGACTATATGAAGCTACAGCCAACTAAATGTTTTGGCAGTATCTAAAAACAAATTTTCACATCAAATTTTAGTCAATTAAAACCCCTTTATAAAAACCCACCCCTCACAAACCAAAATCAAACTCGTCCTACCCATACCCCTCTGGTCGGCACTCAACCCCTCCTACTCCACCCATCTCGTCGACACACTTCCACCCCCACTCCTCCCATACCGTCGGCACACATCCCATCCTCCCCCTCACTCATCCTGTCGTCACATACCAACTCTTCATACCCAAACAAACGATTTGCAGCAGCAGGTCCGGTCGGTGTGTGAGCAAACTCCTCTTTCTCTCTCCTGTGCTACCATCGTATGAGAATAGTTAGGGCTTGATTGTGGATCGTGGTTTTAAGGAGCTGCAAGAGGACACGGGTGGAATACCCATTTGTTGCTGCTGACCAGCAAGGGCACTCTTGGGATTATGAATCTCATTAAACGGATGCCCGGGGATGGATTTCACAAACCCACGGTCGAGGTGGGTTTGATTTTCCCCCCTTCGGCCGAAATCTCATACCTGCAGGAATGAGGCTTTGCCAGGAATGAGAGCGACCCAAACACTGGAAAGCGGAATATGTTCACTTTCCCGGGCATCAAACCCCCCTACCAAACACTGCCTTGGGCTTTCACAAAATCCCTCTAGTTTCAATCAAAAGCTGATATTTGATTCCATTGGCTCCTCAACGTAACTCAAACAAAACAATGTTGAACACGGCTAGATGATCCTTTTTCACCACACCACGCTATCAAGGGACATAGTATCTACATTAACCCTGCAAGGATTCAACAAGAACCAGAAAAAAACCAAAACAACTATGTTCTCGAGTAGCTTTCTAATCCATCCTACAAACTTTTCAGTCTCTAATGACTTATTCTTCATTTTGCAAGATCCTTTCCCATGATGAGTCTCTATCTAACACCAGACTATTTCCACATTTCGTCCGACCCAACTCTCAATAAATGAGATTTAACCTTGAATTTCTTAAGTTCAGAAAGTCCTACTCATTAAAACATCTATTCTAAACATTCTTAAGCCCTTTCAGAAATTCATTAAAACGTTTTCTAAGAAAATTAAGTTGTCCAATCGTGCTACTAAAATCCTTGGCCTTCACACCTATCTCAATGGATTACAAAAATCCCATTCATATCAATACAATCTCAAGGGAGCTCTTTTGCATCAATAAATGTTAAAACACCCAAAATAATAGGAATTTTGACAAAGATATTACTTTCACAACCCTTCTCAGAAAACCAACGTGCAATTTGATCTGCCACTGACACCTAAAATACCAATTACATGTGGCAAGAGGAAGTCGCAAAAAGGGAAACAGCAAGAGGACTGAAACTAACTTAATTTCTACAGAACAAAGGCTTATGAACCTTGCTGCCTCCAGCTTCTCTGAAATCTTGAAAAAATGTTATTTCATGAACTTCTATTGAGAATATCTCAGAAGTATCACCAGATAGTTCATTTTTCTCCACTGCAATGAATGTTCTGGCTCCATCAAAGAGCCCAATATATCATAAATACTTATTTCTAAAGCATCCCAGAAAACATTACCAATAAACATGAGATGGCATCCAAAATATTTTAAGGCTTTTATCCAAATATGAAAATGTGTAACTGATGGCTTTTAAACTATGCACCCAAATTTCAACAAGGTAATAACGACGACGATGACAACAATGGTGTCAATAATAGAATGTATTTTAGAAACAACATGGGGAAAGATCAAAGAAAAAACAGGATAAATTTTATTTCACATACTTGAATTTCACATTTCACATGCCTGTAAAACTAAATAACTATGCCACATAATGCCCCTACCACACCACTAACTTTGTTTACTGTGGCATTATAACTAGCAGTTTGCGTTAAAAAAACAAAGCAAGTTGGGCTTCGTTCACCTATAACCTCAGTTCAAGTAAAATAACATATAATCACACAAAAAAAAAAAAAAAAAAAAAAACCGATCTTTAAAATCCAATTGGACCTTTAGGGACTCTCGTTATGATGGGACACTTGCAGATGACTTCAACTTCTTTGGTGGTGGGTTTCCTCCAGAGATCACCACGTATGTATAGAAGCACAGCATTGCAGCACTGTGATTTAAAATAAAAATAAGAATAATAATTAAAAAAAATATGGAATATGTCTACATGAGTCACACTAAAACTTAACAATCTTGATAAATAAAAGCATGGACAACCATATGTTGAACAGTTGAAGTACCTAATGACAGCATAAAACCCTGTCGGAAATAGTTTCTTCGTCTGCATCCACAATTCCAATATACAGTTAGAAAATAAAGAATCAGCTAGCCAATGAAAACAAATAATTTTGTGCAGATATAATATACTACCAATGAGTAGGTCTGGAAATTCTTCCACAGAAGAGCCGCTGAAAGTCCTGCAATGTCAAAAGGAAAACATACAAAATTAATATAAAAGGAAATGTAAATATTTATATTCTTTTTAAGTTGCTTGCAATAGGAGTCTTCATTTTGTGGCTGAAGGAAATTTTACATGTCTAGTGTGACACTGTTGAAATGATCAGTGTGTGTCTACAGGAAGAGTACCACTGGTTGAGACTTGTTATAAGTCAGTTATAGCTCAGTGTGGTGAATGGGATTGAGTCATAGTTCGCAATAAGGAGGAAGAGAGAGTTTCATGGGCTTTCATTCAATCTGTTCGAATGGAGGTGCTTCAGTTTGAAGTGAAGCTGGCAATTGGTCTATGCACAAAGTCTTTAAATAAATCTCTTGCCCTTAAGCACATCTCCTGCCCTTAATGTCAGTTGTGAAATAGGCGCATAAACTTCAGTCTCGTTGAAGCATCCCCATTGTTGTCTTAGGCAAACTGAAACTGTTTGTTTGCATTTGACCACTATGATCTTTCACCACTTGACCTAGGTATAGTAACCTTCGTTACCATTAGTTCCTAAACCAATTAACCAAGCTTTGTGCACTTCTCCACTTCACCCATTCTGCTCTAATTCAATGGCACCAGCCTCCCTGACTCTATCTTTGTGGATAATTAATCCAAAATATCGAAAATTGTCACTTTTTGTATCTCTTAACCATCAATTTGCACTGTGCCTTCATTTTATTCTTAGTTTGACTAACTATGAATAAATTTACATCCCATATATTCCGTGTTTAGTCTGTCTCTTTACATTCTAGGGCGTCCCTCCACATTCCAACCTATAATTTACCCCTAAGAAAATAACATACAACATGGGAAATCTTCCTAAATACGTCTAGTCAGTTTATCCATAACTAAACAAAAAAGATAAGAACTCAATGATGATCCCTAGGGTAAGCCTATTATGATTGAAAATTCACTTGTCTCTCCTCTTGTCATTCTAACACTAATTACAACTCCATCTAACAGGTCCTTGATTTTATTGATATATCCTAATAGATAGTCCTTCCCCTTCTAATACCCACTACACCATAACCCTAGGGACCCTATTATATGCCTTTTCAAATCAATAAATACCACATGAATGTCACTTTTCTTCTCTCCATACTTTTCCTATTTTTTTTATAACAAGGAAGCCCTCTGGGTAAGCCCCGGACCCAAATAAGACCCCACAACCCATATGGACCAGGTTAGTCCAAAACTGATTCTCTGACACTATTGTTTCAAGTCTTAATCTTCACTCAACTCAAATTTTCATTTTCATAACTTTCCTTGTTCCTAACTTCATGTAAAGTCTTACAACATACTCATTTTGACCTAATGGTTGTTTGAATCTCCTCATTCCACCACCAAGTCTCTTTAGATTGAGTCCATTCCCCTTAGATTCTTCAAGAACTTCTTTTGTGACACTGCTAATGTAACCATCCATAAACAACTAACTTTTTGGAAAGAAAAATTATTCAATATGAAGCTAGAAATTAATATAAAAAAATTTTAAAAAGCAGGAATTGGCAATTCATTTTTGGTTGTGGAAGTTAGAATTCCAATGTTTCATGGGAATTGGGGCACCAAAGAACTTGTGATTCCTAGAAATCATGTCACAAGCAACCAATTGTTTCTTTTTCCCAAGAGACTTGTCACAATGAACCGAGATAAGATGGCCCCAATTTGGCTCATGATATCCCAGATCTCTCTCATAGAATGCCAATTCTCCAATTAACTTTTGCCCAAGAGATGACTGTTGAGGAATCACCTTCCACAAAGATGTCTATACGAGCTTAAGCTCTTAGCAAATCTAAGCCCAACTTATACACACTTTACTTGGACATCAAAAGGGGAGAAGAGTTGTTGCAAACCCTGAATCTTACTGTCTTCTAAGGTCATGAATAAAAAGTAGAATTTCCAAAGTCTTTTTTCTTAAGGTCTCTATTTGAATCCATGATAAACTAATCAAATAGTCATTCTTCTATTCGTAATTATTTTTTTTGTGTTAATGTCATTCTTTCCCCTAAGTTTCATGCACAGCCTTTTCCCTCTCCAATTAATAAACAAACAACTCTCAACCCCCCAAACCAAAAAAAAAAAAAAAAAAAAACACAGAAAAAGAAGTAAAGAAATATTCAGCAATGAAATACCTGCTTGTCCTAGTATGAATGGTAAACTGGATTTTCCTTGCCTCCAAATCTTTAAGCTAAAAACACTAAGGGCTAATAAAGCACCTCCAAAGAGAACACCAGCGCTCAAAGTGGCAGGATTTCTTGAGAAAATGAAACCAAGAATTCCCCCACTTAGCACAAGCCCACCTGTGACAATATAATATCAATAAATACGCATAAGTAATTCCAACTTTATTTTTAAATTAAGAAGCAAAAACTTAATCAAAGGAAAAGAATGCTCGAGCCAATAATCATCTATACTGTATACTATATTTACCATTAGATAATTATACAAATGATATGGCTTAACTCTAAACAATAAGAAAAATAGAGATACATAAATCAATATATGTAGTGAAAACGTTGCCAGAAATATAATATTTTTCATGCTTGTTGGCATTAGTGTAATTGGACCCGCAAAAGATGAGCTGATCAGACATGGCCAATCAACCAGCCCACGTCATGCATTTAAGCAGGGGTTCATATAAATATTTCATTAAATAGACTTAGGGGACAAGAGTGGTAGGAACCAGGAACCAGACCTTACACCTTTGGTAACCCCTACCCCTCCCCCCCCCCCCCCCTTTTTTTTTTTGGGGGGGGGGGGGGGGGGGGGGGGGTTAACTTCTAGCTTTTTCTAAGATTAGGAATTTTTAACATTTATATCCTTTGCAAACCGGACTGGGTCGACCTAGTCAACCCACAGTTGAACCGGTTGACTAGTGACCCCTCCACATGAGGTCTGATAATTATGGTTGGCACAACTCAAGAAAGTAACCTCGAATCAAATTCTTAGCAGGCCAAACTTCCTATGACTCATAGTTCAAAGGGTGAGGTGCGTAACTCGTTGAGACTTGGCTCATCAGGGATATGCATCTCATATGTTACAGAAGATTGGCAACCACTCAGTTTCTGCTATTCTAAACCAACATTCAATCGTTTTGATATATTCAAGGATTATAAAACTTATTACAATAAAAAATAAAAGGTATACTATCTTTTGACATTTCCCAATTTAAAGGTTCCAAGAGACTTGGAAGCCTTTCCAAAGGATTGAAAAGCCCTCTTCAGTTTTCTTATTTACTGTAATGAGCCTCCTTCCCTGGTTCCACCCGTTCGGAAAAACGAGCCTCTAGGTGAAACTTCTATCAAGTTCCCTTTGCAATACTCAAAAGTGAACTTCTCTCTCTTCTTTACAGACCTAAAATCAAATCTGTCAACAAAATCTCAAAGCCATTATATCCTTTCAAAAATTTCGTAAATTTTTACAAATAATATCTTTTCATTAAATATATCAACCCTAGGATTTTCAGCCTTATGGAATAGAATTTCAAAATACCTACATATATCACGGCAAGAAACATTATGAAACAACAACAAAAACAAAACAGAAGAAGAAGAAAGCACCATGCCATCAGTCAGGCTTGAAATCTCACCAAACATGAGTACCAAACTTGTATACTCAATTAAAGTTCAACATACGGGATTACAATTCTAGAATGGTGCTCCATCCATATCAGATTCTATTCTGCCTCAAACTTAATATACAACTCCTACAACTGTAAGGTGTCCTAAGACATGAGTTTGAAAACTTTGATACACCATTGCCTCTATAAACTCAAAATGACTCAAATTAAGGCAAATGACTCGAATAAGATTAAGAAAAATAACCAAGAAAAAAAAAACTCGAAACAAAGATTCCTAAAATACTGAAACTAATGAATATTACTAATATTTCCCCGCAAAGAAAGTTTAACTTCATTAAAACTTGAGAGGCCAAACAAGAACCAACCTAGAAGCATCCTATCATTTGGATTTCTCAATATGACAGTTTGTTTGTTAGGTCTACTGGACCAAAGTTGGGTACATATGGCCTATTGGTCATACCCTCAGCCCTATGAGCAAGGACTAGAACTCTATTTGAAACTGACTTCTGCCCCGATTTCTTCATCTTCCTATCAAAAATTTTCAAACCTACAACCCCTCAAATTTAGAAGGGCATGGGTGGCCCAAATAATAGCTACACAAGTTGCACAGCTTGAGATTAAAAGGAGACAAGATCTAAAGGTGCAATATCCTCATTCAAACAAGGCCTATGTTGAAAGGGCTTTCATGGTCACTAATGTTAAGCCCAAAGGGTTTCCTTCTTTACTTTTATTTTATTCTCTTTTCTTTTATTTCCTTCTTTTTTTCTTTTTTTGGATAAGAAAGAAATTGAATCAATAAAGAAGAGAAAACAACAATGTGGACAAGGAGTCCAACAAAACAAAGAGTAAGAAAAGCAGCCATCGGGCCAGCAGAACCCCAAAAAATAACACCCTGTACCCCCAAAAGCCTATACACTTGCAGTATACCAGCACCCAAACCATAGAAGCATGAAGCGGGGGTGGGGGTGGGGGCGGGAAAGCGGGGGAACATAGAAGAGTCAAAGGTCTGGGGCGTGTAGGAAGTGTCTGTCGAAAATATATATATATGTATAGTTACCTCGATATGATATTTTGTGGGATGAAATTCTAGAAAGAGGTGCAAAAAAGTGTTCTTTTGAGAAGTTCTTTTGAGAAGTCACACTAATGTAGAGAAAGAGAGAGCATGCTTTTACCTTTTTTAGTTTTTCTTTTCTTGAGGAAAAGAATTGAGTAAACTAAGCATTAATTTGATATGATTTAATATAAATCCTATTATTATTAAAAACATTTTTCACTTTGGTTAAGGTTGAGAAGAGTTGAGTTTTGGGGTGGACGCGTCATGCCTTCTCCCCTCCATCACAAGGTTCTGTCTTACTTAGAATTGTGATTCTCAAGAGAGAGAATCGAGGTTGGGAGCATGGAACCAGGGTTCCGAAGCGGGAGCGGCACCCTTGATAGAAGGTTCCTGCTTCTAAGACCCAAACAAAAAGAAGCCACCCTATACATCCTTTCTACACCCCACACCACCAAGCTTATGGAGGATAAAAATGACCTCGCATGCACCCCCTCCTAGCCCCTTTAGAGGAGTAAATCTCAGTCCAATTTCTAACTATCAGAAACAAAGAAACTACTTCGAATAGCTTATCCACTGAAGGGCACAAGGAGGCAAAGAAGACAACTCTATCCCACAACCCTTCTGTCTCTTCAAGAATGTCTTTAAATCCTCACATTCCTCAAATCCTCCCCAACCAAATGACCCAAAAAAAAGACACACTCTCTTTTCGAGGCTATATTTTATGCAAAGAATTACTATACTACACTGAAGGGATTTTGGGCCATAGTCACCATTATAAATTTTCATGAGTTCTTTGTAAAATGTGAACCTTTTTTATAAAAGATATCCCTTTCGCTTTTGGTATTAATTCATGGCCATATATAATCCACTCCTCCACCTGTTAGGGGGGAAAATGATGGCAAACAATTACAAAAGGATATTTAAAAAACAAAAAATCAAAATAAAAACTTAATCAAAATATTTCCTACAAAAAATATTAAATCTTGCAGTCGATGTTTCAATATCACTTTTCAAACGTACAAAGATCTAAATTACTTTTATTATTGTACAATTTATACTTCCTATTCAATTTTTTTTTTTTTTTTTTTTTAAGAGAAAGATAAACTAACAGGGGAGTAGTCATGCCACATGTGATTGAAAGCCTTAAGCCACCTTACTAATGCTATTAAAGGCATAAAAAACATATTACAAATAAGAGTTCAAGGTGAAATATAAGGACTGAATACACTGCAGCTATTATTTAGGCTTATAGTTAAAACACAAATACCATGAATGAGAGAAAACATTGATAAAACAAAAAACCATAAAAAATAAAATAAAAATAATAATAATAATAATAACAAAAGCAACAACAACAGCAGTTACATATAGTATTAATCTCAATCTGGAATTTTTTTATTTTTTATTTTAAGTCACCAGCTTCTGGAAGTAAAACATTTTTTTATATAAATTAATGAAAGATCAACTTAATGAGTAATTCAAGTTATAAAAACCATGTTCAACAAAACCTTTTAAATGTCATGTATAAAGGTGCATGATATACAGTGCCTTGTCTAACAGGGTTCTTTGATTCCGAATAGTAAACATTGTAAGTTACAAACCAAAGCACACTCACCAAAGGGAATCCCAAAACAAAAATCATGGATTTTTGCTGCCCTTTTCTGTTGGGCAACATGTTCCTGTACTGGTTCACTCATCTCAATCTTTTCAGCAGCATGTTCTTCTATGGTTGGATAAGACTTTGCTGTCCCTTCAATATGGGACTTTGATGACTCAGCTGTATAACTTAAAGTAGTCCTGCTCTCTGAACCGGAAGTTTCTATGCCACGTCCTTCAAGGCTCATGACAATTGATAACTAGATAAGAACCTTCCAGCAGTTAGTAACTATTCATAGTAATTGGTCCACAATAGAAAGTTTACTACTCTAGGGGCACAACTTTTCTATCAAATTTAGCAACATAAATAGGCTATAAATATTTATTAAAAAAAAAACTATCCTTACCAATGACTTTGTTCTCTAAAAAGTCTTAAATGTGAATGCACAATCCCAATATCAGCAGCAATGAGAAGAGCTTAATGGGGAGAGAGAGAGAGAGAGAGAGAGAGAGAGACTTGGAACAATGATACAATAAGGAAAAAAAATCTTAGATGTAACGGTTGGACTGACTCATTATCTTGTTAGGGGAGGAACATTCAAAAGTCCCACTCAATTCAGTTCAAAATTTACCTTACCATTGACTGAAAACTTCAAATGAATAAATAGAGGAGTGAGATTTCTCAGGCTCACCCTTATTCAGAGTGAGATTTCTCAGGCTCACCATGGAGTTTTGTGATTTTTTACTGCAGGTGGCTAATGGACAGATTTGAGGAGATACATCTACAGCAGTTTCGGGAATCAAACAAATGTGCTGACATTCTGGCTCGTAAGGGAGAGAATTTTGATTATAATTGTAATATTTTTTATGAGCCACCAATATGGTTGGTTGATCAGCTAGAAGCGGATTGTAGGGGTGTCGCTTACCCCATGGATGTTGTATTTTCTGCTCCTTAATGCTATTCTAGTATCCATTTCACCAAAAAAAATTAAAAAAAAAAAAAAAGAGTAAATAGATGAGAAAAACCGAAGAAACAAACAATTGCACAGCAGCACAAATACTATCAAGGCACTATATTAAACAATAATCAGGGAAAATTACAAGTGAAAACCTCCAAACTTTTCAGCGATCTTAGAGAAAACCTCTTCCCTCCACAAGTGAAAAGGTAACCCGATCGCAATCCAACCTCCATTAAGAGTGAAATGTGAGCTCTGAATTGAATTTATCCTTGGATGCCATCTCTTAAATGACACATTAATAAAATTTTGGAAGAACACTCACCCCAAAAAAGCATGAGCTTTACCTACATTCTCACAGAAATAAAATAAAATAAAATATTGCCCGATGAAGCTGAAATGGCATTAATTTAATTCTGCACTCCACCAAATTGCACAAAGCAGTTCCAGTATCATTCACATTCTCCCTTTCAGATACAGCCTTTCTCCAATCACCCATTAGGCATGCAGGAAAGTCCAATCTTTGCTGAAACCTGCTCTGCTATCCCCTTGCAATGCTCAGTCTTCCACCATCCATGAAGCACACGATTGACCACCAAATGAGCGATCAGAGATTGTTGTCTCAGAAAGATCCCCTTGCTGAGAGACCACATTCTGCGAAGGCTTCTTCAATTCAGGCCTGCCAAAACTACCCAAAAAATTAACAAAGCTCCTCCACCCATTGCCGTCAAAACCTTCAGGGATTAGGATGAACCAAACTCTACCATTGATAGAAATCTCTGATAGTGGCCCAAATCTACCATTGCGATTCTGTTGGAGTTCAAGTAACAACATGTTCTTCTTTCCTATCATCTTTCTAATCCACCGTTTACCACCCTTCCAACTTCCCAACTTCATCAAACTCTTCTGCAACCATGCTACACATTCCTAAACCCCCTACCGTTTTCAGAAACCTTCAAAATCTCCCTTCCACCTTTGCTGGACCAAAAGAAACCAAACAATTTGATCTCAACTCTCAAAAATCTGCTTGCCTCCGCCATCTTTTTCCCAATTGTTGCAACTTTGCTTAGTGTGCATGAATGACGATGATTTCTTAGCTTCTTACTTGATAAAATAAACATGATTTATTGAGTTGATATTAATTTATGCAATGGACAAAATCCATGTAGAAAGTGGTGATTAAGTCAATCCCAAAATCCAAAGAAAGATGTTGAAGAATTATAAGCATTCGATAGGGATGTTTTTTGAAACTATAGAAGAAGCAAAAAGCTACTATGAAAATTACGGTCAACAGGAAGGATTTTGGATTTGCACTCAAAGTTCATCCAAGACGCAATGGGGATCAAATGAGATGACTAGTAAACAATATGTTTGTGCACATCAAGGATAATTAATCGCAAGACTGGGAAAGAAAAGACTCGGGAATAGAATGGTGTGAGAGAGATAGATGAGAGAAAAAATGTGAAGAAAAGAGGTAGAAGTTGTTAAATTGTTAACAGTGGGTAAAAGTCTTAATTGTATATTATACATGACAAATGGACCGACAAATAGAAAGTGTAAGTTTTCAATGACAATTACAATCACAAACTAGTTACCTCAACTAGTAGGATGAAAATGAAGTCAAACTGATACATACCCAAAGCAACTAAGGTTTGACTAAAACATTTCATAGAGAAAACTTGCAAATTGGAAAAGTTCTATTGATTCTAGGTCGAGCACACATTCTTTTAATAATAGACATTGTTATAACTACTTAAGAAATTTTAGGCATAGGGAGCTAGAAGGTGGGGATGCACAATCAGTAGTCACTTACTCTAGGAGAAAGAACGATGAGCATCTACAACTGCTTTATGCAATTCAACATAATGAAGATGGGAAGGCATCTAATTTCTTTTAAGTGGACTCTCAATTGCACATGTCATATTAGTATTTTGGAGATGGTAGTCACATTTGACATATTGGACAAACAAATACAATATGTCGTTCACGCCACTTACAAATTACAAGCATAAACCATAACTCACAGTCTATACAGTTCAAATGTGCCCTTTTGGCACACGAGAAAGAGGTGACATTTTTATGACTATTAGAGACATGGTTTGAAGTCATGGGAGGAAGTTATCTAATTTCTATTATCACCAACCAAGAATATGCAATGAGGGAAGAAATTGCCAAGATTTTCTCCAACAACCGCCATCGTCTATGCCTTTGGCACCTTAATAAATAGATTGTGGAAAAGTTGTCTCAAGAGTACTACAAGAAGTCAAAGTTCAAAAATGGGATGAAAAAATGTGTTTGGTCAACATAAAAGTAGATGATTTTAAAGAGAGTGGGAAGTCCTTGCATCCTCTGTTATAGCAACTTGGGAAGATCTACTTAAAGAAGGGTAAAAACCAGATTTTTATTAGGATTAAATTGATAAATCAAGCTAACTTCTACAATAGAGGACTCCACTTAGTGGTAATGCCATTGGGTTACCACAAATTTAAAAGGCCATCCCACCGGGCCCCTTAATAACCCTCACTTCCTTACATAAACTCTTTCAAGGTTATCACTAGAGGAATGTATATGTATGGTTGCATGATTATCATTTTTTTGAGGTTGCTTGTCATGTCTATTAGGACTTGTTGCAGAGTTGTCGAGCAATATACTTATAGTACACTTGAGACAACTTTCAACAAACCTTTTTTCTTAATATACTAAAGGCATAGACGGTGGCAAGTGTTAGGGGAAACCTTTGCAATTGCTCCTCCCATTGCCAAGTCTTGGTCAGTGATGATAGAAACTAGACGACATCTTCCCATAACTTTAAGTCATGTCTCAAACAGCCGCAAAGACGTCACCACTGTCTTGTCTTGTAAGAACGCACATTTAAATTGTATGGACTGTAAGTAATGATTTACTCCGGTAAATGGCACAAACAACATATCATAGTTGCTTGTTCAATATGTTGTGTCAAATGTGACGACATCTCCAAAACAATGATATGCCATATACAACCGAGAATCCACCCAAAAGTAATTAGATGTCCGCCCATCTTCATCACATCAAATTGCAAAAACTATTGTGGCTACTCAACTTGGTTTTTCCTAAATCAAGTGAGGACTAGTTGTGCATCCCCACCTTCTAGGTCCATATGCCTAACATTCATTAAGTGGTTTTAACAATCTTTATCATCAAAACCAATGTAAGCATCGCCTAAAATTGAAGGAATTTTTCTAATTCATGAGTTTTTGTTATGAAATGTCTTTTTTCTAATTTTTTCTTTTTATTTTTGATAAGGTAAAATTTCAGTCAAAGAAAAAAGCTGAAAACCATGTACGCAGGACATATACAATCAAAAGAGATTTAAAAGAAAGTGCTAGTAAACACATTCAAAGCAAAATTTCTCATCTAAAATTTTAACGAAGTCAAAAAATCTATGTAATGTATTCTCTCTCCCAAAAAAATCGAATGCCCCCAATCAAAAGGAAACCCAAAGACTAAACTCCTCAATCTCTGCATCGACTTTTTCCTGCCCCTCAAAAATCCTCTTGTTTTATTCCTTTCCAAAGAGCCCAACTCATTGCATGTGGAACCATCCTCCAAACAGCTTTTGTTTTTGATAAGGTCAAACAGCTTTTTGTTCTTTCCTTTTACTTCTGCAATACCATCCTTGCATCAATAACCTCATGGATTGAGTCATTACCCAACAAATCCCAGAACTCGTTTTGCCACTGTACAATGAAGCAAAAGGTGATTGATGGATTCCTCCTCTTGCTTGCACATCACACACTGATTCCCATCACAGTTAAGCAAAGTGGCAATAATTGGCATAGAAAATAGACGAAAGACAAGAAAGCATCTAATCTTAAGTTGCACCCCTCCATTTACTCCCTAGGGCTTGGTAGACCAAGAGACAAAGAAGAATTTTCAGCCTTAAGAACATGCAATAGAAAATAAAAACTGCTTGTGTCAACTGAAGATTTCTCATCCACTCAATGCTATAGGAGACCATCGGATCTTGCAAGATTCAACGGCCTATTGTTTGTGTCTCCTGATCCTAACCCTTTTATTATAGTGCAACACTGGACATCATTTGAACTCTTTGTGAGAAAAAAAAAATGGATAGCTAGATCTCTAAAGATAAATATGGTCTTTCACGTAGATTCCAAGTAAAATCAACTCCTTTATAGGTGTCTGTTACCATGCCTTCAACGAGGTTCAAAGAACTTATTTCTAATATTGTTAGCCATGTCCAACGATGTTATTTGTCATTTTTGGATTCAACTCCCATAAATTGGCTCTTCGAAATAAAAACCAAGGGAGTTCAATGAAAGTTCCTTCAACTAAACGTACAAGCATTCCACCAACAATTAAAATTTCTCTTAAATTAAACTCTACCCTAATTTCACATGGCAGACGAAATCTGTGTGTGTGTGTGTGCAACTGGAGAATTAAAAGAAAGACTAATTTCCTAAAACCTACAAGGTGAAAGTTCTTTCAAATAATTCATTCCATTGGTGCAAACCACAGAGCGCTGTTTGGTTTCTGAGGAAATGCAAGAAAAGAAAACCAATTCTAAAAATTTAGATTTTTCACTTTGCCGGCTCAACTGAACCCAATACATCTGGCTTAGATGAGGTGAGGATTTTTATGCATTTTATAAAAAAAATTTAAAATTAAGTAACAACACAAAACGCAAGATACAATCAATTTTCTTTTCTCTTATTTTCCTCCGTTTTCTCGGCAACCAAACGAAAATTATGGTTTTATTTATTTTTTTACCTTGGAACGAAGATTCCGGCATGGGATTGACCGTCCTTCTAATCGTAGTCTGCGATTGATCGAAGAGAAGCAAGAGAGCTGAGAGATCGTTGATGACATCCTTGCGATTTTTTTGTGATGATCCAAATTGAAAGAGAAGAAAAAATACAGTGGGCAAACCTATGCAGATTTGAGGACTTGTTAGGGGATTTTGTGATGATCCAAGTTTTGACCAAAAAATTTATAAGGGAAAAAATGAAAAAACGTGTTTTTCCTTTTCTTTAAAAAACCATTATTTTCCTCCTTCATTTCAATTTTTTTTTTTTTTTTTTGGGGGTAAAATAAGTGTACACCCCCAGTGTTTATTGACTAATACACGGAAACCCCATATTTTTATTACATTGACACCCCTTGTCAGAATAAAAAATTTAACGGGATTTACAGTGTTTGTTAATTGACATAAATACCCCTAATGCAAAACACAGTGTTTTGTTATTGTACCAAAACAAACACGGCACATGTTGTGCCTGTGTGTAAGATTGTGATGCGTAGCCTGCTAAATGCCTGGATCGCTGACTGTGAGCAAAGACGGAACCAGGATTTCATCTCAAAAGGTGCCAAAGATGAAATAAAAATTTTTATCATTCAAAAATGAGAAATATACTGAGATTCAAGACTAAATTAATACATGAAAGATATAACTAGATAGTATTATTTTTAAACTTCGTGAATTTTTTTTTTTTAATTTTATATAAATTTATAAACCAAAGATTTCATTAATTCAAAACCAACTTATAAAAACAAGTCGCTTAATAAGCCTGGATAAGAATTGCCCATTTACCTACAAAAGTTTCTAAAGTTATATGCAATAGCAAAATAAATTGTAATTGCACAGAGTTATTTGGCTAATAATAAAGCAAATGATATAATTTTAAGGTATGGGACTAGAAGCTCGAGAAAGAAGGTAGCACAAATTGCTAGAAACTATGCATACCCACCCCACTGTAGCATTGTCTTCATGTTATCATTTTACACAAGCCAAAGATAAGGCCATAAGGGCTCACATACCCTAACAATAAAATGCTAAGGGGGCCATGGCCCCCCTTGGCCCAAGAGTAGGTCCGTCCCTGACTGTGAGACTCTTAAAGGCAGTGAGGGTTTGCGACTGTGAGACAAAGCTGTTGCCGGCAGTGAAAAAAAAGAGCACAAAGAAAAATATTGATTTTAATTAATAAGATATTGGGCATTAACCCACAATTATAGAAGACAACTGCTCCTCTAAAACAGAACACTTAAGGAAGATCACAGCTTGAGCTAGCAGAAACCTGCAACGCACCACATGCATCCAAAGAAAAAAAAACATAGCACAAATTTTTTTTTTCAATTTCAGTCCACCATCCAATTCCAATCAACCCCCGTATCCACCAACCACTAGTTCACCTCCTCTAAACCCCTATTATTTCTATACCGGCCATCATCCCAAACTTGAGAGATTAAAAGAGACGGCTTGAGAGACAAAAAAAAGAAAAAGAAAAAAAACAAAGAACTTAGTCAATAAGCTAGGATAAAAAAAACTTTTACGAAGTACCACAAAAGCCTTTGGGCTATTCATTTGACCCAGTTGCTAAACATGAAGGCTCCTTCATTACCTCGATGAATTACAAATGGGCTACATGACCAAAGCCATTCTTCTTGAATATAAACAAATTTATTTAATTAGGGAGATTCAAGATTTTCTGTGTACTAATCAAATAACATATTTTGAGTAGTAGAATGTACGATATTTCACAATGGTTTACTACAAGCTTGATAGAGAAATTGTTCTAAAATACAAGTTTAAGGGGATTCTCTGCTAATAATTCGAATGTGTCAAAGAACCTATAATTATCCATGGTATATCAAGATATTGATTCATGATATATGAAAGCTAGCTAACAAATTTGAGGGCGCCATTCAATTTTAACATGTGTTTCATGAAGCTAATAGGATTGCTGATTAATGATTATGTTGCTAATCTTGGTCATATGAGAGTTGATTCTTGTAGTTGG
The DNA here is from genome assembly GCA_039720395.1 of Liquidambar formosana. Classification (NCBI taxonomy): domain Eukaryota; kingdom Viridiplantae; phylum Streptophyta; class Magnoliopsida; order Saxifragales; family Altingiaceae; genus Liquidambar; species Liquidambar formosana. The sequence goes on from CM077821.1 coordinate 10,538,883, forward strand.
GGAAATAGATATCCCCATGATTTGTGGAAAACTTTCATGGAAGATTGTTATGGTGTAACTCATTCTCGTTATATAATTTAAGTTTAATAAACTTTTATTCATTTTATAAATAGATTAAAAAACTAAAAATTAAAAAAAAAAAACATATTTTGCCGTAATATGTAAGGAGTGATGTATGGAGGAAAATACATTACATTGCAAGCAATGTAAAATTGCTTCAATCGTTACAAGATTCTTTGATCGAACTCGACCATGCGACGATAATACCTTTTAAGAAATTTAAAGCCTTTATCAATTTAACAATATACTATTATAATTTCTCATTATTTTTCCTATTGATAGAAATGATTTGTGAGCGCATGTGTTTTGACATAAATTTTGACACAAATTTTTATAACTTCATTTATGATTTATTTTTTTTGAACCCATCATTAAATTAGATAGCCTTCGTACATAGAATACGTATGCATGCAAAAAATCAAGTTGATTTGATATGAGTTGCCACTTGAACAAAAAATATGCGGTTAGATTTTGACACGTGTCACTTTACATGAAATCTTCCCCTGCGCATGTCATATCCATACAAATCTAGATATCATATTTTGCCACCTCATGGTATGGCATGTCATCTCATGTTACTATTGTAACCTCATGCTAGCTTATACCACCACTTTAATTCTAGTTAGGCATGATATCATTACCTCATGCTTTTACATGCAGCTACATGCAAATAATTATAATACATAAATTATACATAATCTCATATAATCTCAATTGTTCTAATATCTCAAATTTCAATAATAAAAATAAGGGTAAATTGTAGAAAATTACCCTCATTTTTGGGGTGCGTTTCACTTTGGTACCCTTAAGTTTAAAAAGCGTCAATTTGGTACCCAAGATTTTTGTTGATTCAAAATCAGTAACGGTGTTAACTGTGGTGAGAAATTGACATTTTTACCCTTCATACAAATGACATCGTTTTGAAACACAACCCAACCCAAGCCGTCGATTGATTTCTCGAGAATCTCCTCAGAACCTCATTCTGTTTTACCTGTGAACCCACACAATCCCACCGGTGGAGAACAACGGCGATGGATCCAACGTCGGCAGAACCATCCCAACACATCACAGGAAAAATAATTAAAAAAAAAAAATTCCACCCAACCCAACCCAAGCCGTCACCATCGTCGCCACAGAGAACATCGTCGCCAAAAAAATTAAAAAAAAAAAAAAATCCAAACCCCATCGTCGACCACTAGTTAGCCGTTCTCTCATCCTCAACCATGGCCGTCCTCTTTTTTGAGTTCCTGCAGCCATGGTCCTGATCCTCAAGAGAAAATAAGAAAGAATAAGAATAAGAGAAGAAAGAGAGGAGAGAGATCAGAGAGAAAGGGAGGGTTGTCCATTGATTTCTCGACAGTGAATAGGGATATGGCCTTTGAGGTTAGATTTTCCGGTGAGTTTGGACTGGATCAGTGAGATTTAAGTGGGCCATCAATTGATTTCTCAGATTTTCTGTCCATTGATTTCTCGACAGAGATTTAAGTGGCTTTTGGGGTCGGAATTTTCGGTGAGTTTGGACTGGATTAGCGAGATTTTTGGGGTCGTATTTTCCGGTGAGTTTGGACAGGATTTAGGTCAGGCGAAGGTGAGACGGTGAGGTTGCAGAGAAGCTTCTTTGGCTTTCTTCTCGTGCAGACGTTTCCATTGCCATTTGTTGATGCCGCTAGGGAATGTCAATGTCCGTTGCCCATGGGTCAGGAGAAGGTGAGGTTGCAAAGAAGCTTTGGGAAGGTGCTTAGAAGCTTTGGGTACTAACACTTTATCGGATTTGAAGCTTGTTGCCAGAAAAGATGGAGAGAGAGAAAGGGGGGTGTGAGGATGTTGTCGGGGATGGTGACCTGGATTTTTTTGAGAGAAGGGAAAAAGGGGTCAATGGGGGATTTGTTCGAGATAAGAGAGAAAGGAGAAAGCCATAGTGACCAGCCAACTCCATTTTTTTCTGGCCAACCCTTTTTTTTTTCACGGGAAGGAGGGAGAGAGTGAGATGGGATGGAATTGGCAGGAGTGGCTGAGGTAGAAGAGGCATTCCAAACATAGAAGGGCAAAAAGGGTATAAAATAGCCAAATAAGGTCACGTGCATATCGTGTGACCTATTATCCGTTTGGTCAATAGATAGTTCATCATGGCAGGACCCAATTGAAACATAACTAAAACCTTGGGTGACAAATTGACGCTTTTTAAATTGAGGGTATCAAAGTGAAATGCACCGCAAAGGTGGGGGTAATTTTCTGCAATTTACTCTAAAAATAAAAATAATATTTAGACTTTTTGAATAAGATTCAACCCAATATAACATAAAATTAACTTATAATAATTATCGGGTTATTACAAAAGCTACATATATATATATATATATATATATGTGGGATAGGATTCAGGGACACAAAGAAAAACACAAAATTTGACATAAAACTTGAGCCCTTAGATTTAGAGAGATTTGAGGGTAGAGATTAGTTCTGATGTGGAAGTCACTTGAATAATAGATGATGTGGCACTAACGTGGAACAATTATTATTATTTAAAAAAAAAAAAACAAAACCAAAATTATATTTTAAAACCATTTGGATTGTGTCGAACCATGGCAGCCATCATCAACCATGGATTAGATCCTAAGAAACCCTTCAAATTTAGAACAAAAAAATGACGGCAAGGGAAAAAGACGGATGCCAATTTGGGGTTTTTTTGGCAACAATGGGTTGGAGCTTCGTCGGCGAGGGAAAAGGACTCCCAACGATATGGGGCTTTGTTGGCAATTTGGAAGTTTTGGGGTTCCATAAAGAAAAAGTTGCAAAAAAATATTCTCTGCAGAAGGATCTCAATCGATTTGAGGAGAAATCTGTCATACTGGGGAAAAAATTGTCCAATTGGAAATTAAGAATGGCAAGGGATTGGTTCAAGAAAGAAAGGGCTTGATGAAAATTACAAATAAATTGAGTAAGCTAAAGCTTGAGTTATAGCAACGAGTCTTTATTTGGTGACTACATAGGATTGTCCACATACTGATGGAGAACGCAACCTAAAGTTGGGGGCAGATCTAATCCATGGCTGATGATGGCTACCATGGATCCAAATGGTTTTGAAATATAATTTGGCTTTGTTTTTTTTTTTTTAAAATTTGATCCATGTTTGTGCCATATCATCTATTACTTAAGTGATTTCCACATCAGTACTAATCTCTACCCTCAAATCTTTCTAAATCTAAGAGTTCAAGTTTTGTGTCAAATTTTGTGTTTTTCTTTGTGTCCCTATCCTATCCTATCCGTGTGTGTGCGTGTGTGTGTGTAGGTAAGCATGTGTTGATATAACTTATATCAACACTTGCATTGAGAGTTGTACCTTGTGCATTAGTGGAATATGAGGTACATTGGACCAATGTAAGGGGTACAACTCCCAATGTATAGTGCTGATATAACTTATATCAACACGTGCTGATGGAAATATAACTGCATTATGTTAAAAAATGATGTATACTGTTTGGGTTTGACAGCTGACAATGCATCACCTAATTTATTTAATTATATTTATTTTTGGTGGGTCAAATGTAATTTCAGATTCAGTTGTAAGTTTATGAATCACAAGTTCACAACTGCTGCAGGACCACCTCAAACACACATTGGGGTTTCTGGTTTCAGATCTCAGTTCTTTTCCATTTGGTTTAGTCAGATCTGGGTCTTTGTTAAGGGAGAAAAGGCAGCATAGTCAAGGGCAATCTATATATCTATATATACTAGATATAGCACATGTGCGTTGCACGTGAATATTTTTAAATAATATTAGTTATATAAAATAATAAATACATAAAGATTTTATATTAATAAATCTAAACGGTTTCTCAGAACTATAGGTATTTCGTTTCGAATGATTTTTCATCTATTATGATTATAAATTCATCTATCTAACTTAAAAATTCATCAAAAATCAAACTTATTCTCTAACAGTACCATAATATATATATATATATATATATATATATATATATATATTATAATTTGCAGTTCTTTAACAGTACCATATACATATTATAATTTGCAGAGCAAAACTTACCAGAGAGGGGAGAAATCACCGTTAACTAGAGAATGGAGAAGTCGCCGTGAATGGAAAAGGTGGAGAGAAGGTTGAAGCTACTCTTGATGGAGAAACAATTCGGCTGTTTATTTATTATATAGGAATTATAGTTTCCATTTCTTTTAAATTCCTATTTGTGTTTTATATATTAAGGTATGTGTTTTAGAATTATAGTTTCCATGTTCCTATATATTTCTATTTATTATATAGGAATTATAGTTTCTGTTTCCTTTGAATTCCTATTTATGTATTATATATTAAGGTATGTGTTTTAGAATATATTAAGGTATGCGTTTTAGAATTATAGTTTCCATATTACTATATTTCCTATATATGCAGAAAGGTGGGTAGTTGTGTATTTAAAAATTAAAATAAGGGTTATTATATAGGAATTATAGTTTCCATTTCTTTTGAATTCCTATTTGTGTTTTATATATTAAGGTATGTGTTTTAGAATTATAGTTTCCATATTCCTATATATTTGTATTTATTATATAGGAGTTATAGTTTCCATTCCTTTGAATTCCTATTTGTGTATTATATATTAAGGTATGTGTTTTAGAACATATTAAGGTATACGTTTTAGAATTATAGTTTCCATATTATTATATTTCCTATATATGCAGAAGGGTGGGTAGTTGTGTATTTAAAAATTAAAATAAGGGTATATTAGTCAATCAAAAGTTTTTCTTACATTCATCTTTTTATAGGTAGTATAGATATAGATATAGATATACTAAAACGGAGGAAATGCCTCCCTTTGGTGCCACGTGTCCGTTTGTGAACAGTTGGGGAAAAAGGTAAAATTACATTTTAGTGACCATTGTTCAATCTAATGCCAAAAAAGGACAATATCTATCAACTTGCTACAAATTACCTGTATACTTACATCAAAATAACTATCAATTTTCTTTTTTTCGTATTAAGTTGAGAAAGAATCACTAAAAAGTAATTTTCCCAAAAAGATATGACTTTTGGAGAAATTACTTTTTAGTGATCAAATTTCAACTTAATGCCAAAGAAAGAATATTCTCTGCCAACTTGCTACACATTGACTATATACATACTTCAAAAGGACTACTAATGTTTCATGTTTGGTATTAAGTTGAGAAGTGATCACCAAAAGGTAAATTGTCTAACTTTTCTATTTTTTGGTTTTCACTGCTCTTTTTCATGCTCTTTTTCACGCGGTATAAGTAGGTTGACGCTTGGTGTACCCTGCATATCTTTTTGTTTTTATGTAGGAAAATCGAAAAACCTATATTATACAATGTTCAACCCAAACTTAGTAGACTATATCATATTTCTTCGTTTTTTTTATGTCTATTCATCTCATTTCCCAAAAGTTAAACGTATAAAATTATAAATATTTATAATCAGAAAGGGAGCCAAATAAAGGCAATAATGATTAAAAAAGAAAATGCGACACATTGGAATATGTATTAACATATCAAATTGCTTAGAAAATTATAAAAATGCTTTCAAAATTGTGCAAATACACTTTTGCCAAACAAGGAGTATCTCAAACTGTTAGATCCAAACTAATTTACATGATGCACAAATCATTCTCAAGTCCATGCATTTGATAGTAGAGGAGCGAAGACACGAACTCAAGATTTATGATTTTGGAGTTGCGGTTCTTTACCATCTGAACTACCACACGGGTGTGTATTATATATATATATATATAAAATTTATATTGTTCACAATATTTATATTTACAGACCTCACCCGTGCGTTGCACGGGTTATAAAAAATAAATGATATTGTCTGTCAACTTGCTACAAATTGACTTGATAAGTGCTTCAAAAGAACTACTAACTTTCTTTGTTTGGTATCAAGTTGGAAAGTGGTCACCAACAGATAAATTCCTCACCTTCTTTTTCTTTTCTTTTTTCTTTTTTTATTTTTTTATTTTTTATATTACTTGCTATTTCTTATATGGTGGAGGTACGTTGACGTTTGGTGTTCACTACATATCTCTTTGTTTTTATGTGAGAGGATTAGAAAACCCACACTATATAATGTTCAACCCAAACTTAATAAACTGTAGTATATTTTTCTGTTTTCTTTATGCCTATTCATTTCCCCTCCTAAAAATTAAACGTATAAAACTATAAATAGTCATAATTAAAAAGAAAGACAAATAGAGAAAAAGAGGATTAAAAAAGAAAACACAATCCGCTAGAATCTTTAGATTCTCCCGATTTGCTTCTGACATGAATAAAAAAAAAAAAATCTATTTGAATCAAAATTCTTCCCATATGATTAATTACATAAAGTTGAAAAGATTTATACTTTCTCTTATTTTCTTCTTCTTCTAGCTTTTTTTCCTATTCTCTTTCTCAGTCTAGACTTTTCTCTCATCTTTTTATGATCTAATTTCAAACATATTTTTGATATTTTTCCCCATGGTTTTTCACTCTTTGTGAAATCCACTCGAAACTTCATGAAAGGTCAAGATTTATCATTGTCATGCATTTTACAATCTCCACAGTCGGATTTCGAGACACCTTCAACGGCTATATTTGTTTTGGTATATACCAACATATTAAAACCATGATTGTGGGATAGACTAGGCTTTAGAGAATTTTAATATTTTTCTATCAAATATCATAACGTATTAGTTCCTTCATTTTTTTTTACAAGTTTCCACTATTAAATTAATTGTTTTTCAAAATAATTTATCTTTTTGAGAATATAATTAAATTTTGTGTAATACATTATGCTAACATCACACCAAAGATTATTTTGATTAAATTATTTTATTTATTTTCGTCTATATCTTTTTAATTTAATTGACATATTATATTAACAAATATATTTTACTATTTTAGAGAATAAGAGTTTTGTTAAAATTTTAATTTGTTAATAATATTATTTTTTATAAATTAATCCGTGCGTCGCACGGGTTCTAAAGCTAGTGTATGATAAAAATGAAGGTGGGGGCGCGAATAGCAATTTCTTTAAAATAGGGGCACCCCTGCAAACACCCCCAACAACAATAAACCAGAGAGGAATATCCCCCGAACCATTGCCGAGCAGCGGAGAAGGGAAATGGCGCGTCTTCTTCACAACTCAAAAACCTAAAAAAGGGGATTTTATTTCCTTCATTCCTTCAAACCCTAAAAAACCATGACGCTCTTTACACCTCCATTTGCGCACTGTATTCGCCTCTCCTCTTTCCTACAGGTTCCTCTCTCACTCTCTCTCTCTCTCTCTGACCACTTCTTTTTTCTTTGCCCAGAATGGAAGAAGAGCCGCAATCACCTGTCTTGGGATGCGCAGCCGTTTTCTTTCTTCTGTAGGTAATCATCTCCCTTCTCTCCTCTCTTCTCCCCTCGAATGGTTACCTTTTCAATTCTTCTCATCTACTGCATAAACTTCCTGATTGTTACTCGAACAGAATTTTTGCCTATTCTGAATGATTTTGGTCTAATTTTTGATTTTTTTTTTTTTAATGTGTTTTCTCGTTAATCAGTTGAAGTTCCAGAATTTGAATGTGATGGACACCATGACGATGCCAAAGCAACAGAGAAAGATGCTGCATTACGTATGGCTCTCTCACGGCTTTCGGGTGATTTTGGCAGAGAGTCTAGGTTGTCTTTGCAGCGTTTTTTTGGTTCACGACACGCACCTGTGATATCTACGGGTTCGTTAAAGCTTGATATGGCTCTTGGGATTGGAGGATTGCCGAAGGTGATTAACTGATATAGCAAGATTGTCGTAATGCCACACATACATGTGTAATCTTATTAGTTTTTCTTAGTTTACACCGAACTCTTATATGGTGAGAAGTAATTTCGCTGCATAGATTTCATGCATCATATATTGGGTGGGTACATTCTGTGTAATTATAGGATTTTCAGGGTTATTTTTCCTAGTGACGTTTTTATGAAGTTGCAACTAGAGTTTCCTAGATTAGTATGTGTATTGGCAGGAGTGGCGCCAATTGATGTTTTCTTCTTTGTCGCAACTTCAAAGTTTGGGTTGTTTGTTTTGCTTCTATAAATAGTACTTGCTGTTTCTTTATGCAATGTGATGCATATATAATGTTAGTAGTTCTTGTTGGTTCGTTCTTATTCTTAACATCAGTATGGTTGCGAAGAATTTTCATTTTGCTGGACTTTGAGCAAATTATATTGAGAGGACACATAACTACAGAAGTCATGATGTTTCCCCTCCTTTCTCTTCCCTTCCTTTACTCTCTCCATTACAATGTCTAGTTTGAAGTCACAACTAGAAATTCCTAGACTTCTGTATTAGTTTTCAGATAAGTTTGTTCTGCCAGACTCTAATCCCATTCCCTTTTTTATCCATCCAGATATTATCATTCCTCAGAAATAATTGAATTGGCTTTTTCAAACTTATAAGGCATTACATTAGCAGATTACAGTAGCATATATGCTTGACATTAACACATTTTTTTTTACTTACATGACTTCTGAAGAATTCATCATTTTTTTATTGCCTTTTTGTAAGGCTTGAAGTAAAATTTTGGACAACCTTGCACTCATTTTTATGGGAACTTTATCACTTCCAAATTAAGAGAATTTGATTTATTTATTTTTGCAATATGTGAGCAACTGTGTGAGTTGGTTTGTAGATATAAATTGACGGTGAATTAGGACCTCTTCTTCTAAATTCTTTCTACCATCTTCTTCGCATTTTTTTTGGGGGGAGAGAAGAGGGGGGGGGGGGGGTGCTCCACTCTTCTTCGCATTTGTTAATTGAAGCAAAGGTCTATGGGTCTCATGTTTCTGTTCGCATTGGCTCTTCACATGATGTAGTACTATCCTCATGTATTACTTTTAGTTTCATGTGGGAACTATAGTGATCATTATATAGGGAAGTTCATGCTTATCACATATTGATTCTTTCAAAATGAATGTTCAAAGCTGCATTGATCATGTAATATAAGCTTCAACAATTCCTTCTTGTTGATTCTGGGCGAAAATTATTAGATAACCTTCTTTAATATGAATATATGCACACACCATCTGTAATCTAGAGACACATATACACATAGTTAAGTTTCAGCTGCAAAGAATTAAAATAGTTTGTCACTACAACTTTAATTAGAGATCTACTCTACATTCTGCAGGGTAGAATTGTTGAAATTTATGGGCGAGAAGCCTCAGGCAAGACAACCCTTGCCCTTCATATCATCAAGGAAGCTCAAAAGCTTGGAGGTGCGTGTTTATAATATGGAATTAGAATTTTATAGAAGAGGTCTTGGTTGCTTTGCTTTGGTTCCATCAAAGAAGGAAAACTGTAAGCTTCTTTGTAACCTTTGTGTAAAATCTTGATCAGCCACTCAGCATGATCTGTGAAATTCTTGAATTGCTCTTGAAGTTGGGTGTCATTATAAGAAACTAATTCTGATTAAAGATGAAATTAGAAAATTTTATTTAATTGCTTGAAGTCTCAGATGCCCTGATTAGCCTTGTAGTCTGGTTTACCTTGGCAAGTCCTTAGGCCGGTACCTAGGCAAACAGTCAGGTTTCTTGTGTGGGTTTGTTGAATTTGTCTTTTGCTTTGTTGGAAATAAATTCTTAGAACCATTCTCTCGGATAACAACATTTGGCATAATTTTGCGGAAGGTGACCTATAACATAACTAGCCATATTGGTGAGGTTTTGAATGGAATCTTCACTCCCCTGCCGGCTGCTGCTTGTTAACGCTGTACTGGGACTAATTGAATATGGTCCTTTTGTTGGTGGATAGATTTGTAATGGAATTGCCTGGAATCTATAGTTTAGATGGCCTCAAGTCTTGATCATGAAGATTTTTTCCCCTTTTTTCTTTTTCCCTAGTGGAAATTGTACGAAATGGACCCATCTTGTGGTGGATTCTGAAAGCTGGCACTTGACTGTGTCTGCAACTCTGAACATTCTGCTTAAGAATACAGGATCAAGCCATATTACATGGTTTTCAGTTGATCATGTTGACCATTGGTAGAAGCCCCACAGTCTGGTTTCTGTTGCTATACTCCATCCTTGCCGCCAATTTCTGTTCATTTAGTGACTATCAGCAAGTTTTAGATGACATCTATAAGTGTGGGGAATGGACAAACTTGATCACGGGTGAGAATATAGCTACCCTTACCAAAAACACTGATTTATAGTTGGATATGGGTCATTCTATAGATATAAATTTGGATATGGAGATACACAGGTGCCGTTACTGAGTGATGGTGACATTTTCCTTTTCTGTTGAAGCCACCTATGGTCATATTGATGAATATGGTGAAGTTAAGTACAAGAAATATGGTTTCAAGTGTATGTGTCAGTTTGTATTATCACTTTTTATATCTGGGCATATACTAAAATTTTATCTGGCAATTAGTCATCATCCTCTTTAGGAGTGAGAACTTTGACATGGTTTGGAAGTGGTTTTTGTTTTGAGTCATTGTATTTACATTTCATAATGCTCGTTTTCGCTAATCTCTTGTTTCAAGCCATTTTATTTATTTATTTATAAAATTAAAACAAAAAGAGAAGAGCTTCAAGCATCATAGAACTATCTAGGATCCCAACTAGGTTGGTACTTAATAAGTTTCAAATCCTGTGCTATAGGCTCAGATTTTTATTAATAGAGAAAAAAGAACAAAGTAAGGAAACAATGGAATACAAATAATCAAGGAATGAACTCCGTCTGGTCTTGGTGGTTAATGTTTACCACATTCCAGCTCACAGATTAGCAACTTAAGAAAAACAATGAAAGCATCTCAAACAAATGAACCCTGATGGAATAAATACGTAATTAGGCAAACCAGACATGTTTCTTGCAACCTCAGGAGAAACAAAACCAGGATCCACAGGCCACCAGGTAAGATGAGGATATCTAATAGCCTGCTTAGCTACTTTATCTGCAGCACTGTTACCTTCTCTATAAGTATGGGAATATGTGACATTCATCTTCTTCATAGTTACTAAACAATTCCTCCATCGGTTAAGAAGAGGCCAAGGTGGGTTGAAAGAAGAATCTTGAAGGCAAGAAATCCGTTTGGGTACCTAATCTGAGACAGTATAAACCTTTCACAAAGCCTCTGTAATTTTCGAAAATGCCCCCACTAGCTGCTGGCCCAGGATTACCATTAATGGTAATCACCATTATGGTGATGACCTAATTACTATTATGGTGTTTTCTGTCGCATTTCTATTGTGTGGTGGTGTCTGTGAGACTGTGATGACACTTTTTGAAATTTCACTGATATTATCTCCTGTGTTACTTTATTGTAGTCCTTAGTTTCTCTAGATTTTCTCAACTTTATGTGCAACAGAATTTTCCCTGCAAGCTTTTTTTTTCTCCCCCTTTCCAGAGATAGATTTCTAGTGACTGGTGAGCCTTTAAAACGTTGCAAGTAACCCAAGCTTATGAATTTGCTCATCATTGCTGTCTGTGGACATTAGTCTAGTATAAGAAAATGTTGTCTTTTGTCCTCTTAGTTTGATTTTGTTGTGTAGTATAGCCTTGTAAATAAGGCAGACATGTCAGTACTCTACTGAAAAATTGATCATGTATCCTATGGTATATGAATTCATCCAATCAGTGATTGAAATTACTCCTTTTATGATTAGTAATACCAACCTCTTGTCCTTTCTTTTGCTTTCATTAGGCTCTTTTGACTTTCATATGACTTTTATGGGTCATAGTAGATGTTCCTCTGATACCCTACTTGTTTATTTCATGTGGAGTTATTGTATTGTTCCATTCCTGTTGCCTAAAAGTCTGGTAATTTTTGCCTCATTGGATTATCTTTTTGGCAGGATATTGTGCATATCTTGATGTAGAGAATGCATTGGACCCTTTACTCACAGAATCAATGGGCATAAATACAGAAAATCTTCTTATTTCACGTCCGGATTGTGCTGAAAATTTGCTTAGTACGGTTAATACGCTGACCAAAAGTGGATCCGTTGATGTCATTGTGGTTGATAGCATAAGTGACAAGTTCTTTTGATGTGTGAGTGTATTCCTTTACATCAATAATTTTTGTGTCAGTGTACCTGAGCAACTTGTAAGGCCATTATAGAGTATGCCTCTATTATTTCATTTTACAATTTTAGCTGTTTAGCTGCAAAGTTGTGATGTTATGAGTGCCTTCATGGTCATGGTATTATTAATCTTAAAAATATAGCTTCTTCTTCTTCTTCCTATTATTATTATTCTTTTAGTTGGGAACTCTGGCTAGTCGTAATGAACTTTTTTGTGATAGTGGTCTTTTTATTTTATTTTAAAAATAAATATTGAGGTGGGACTGACCGGTCGACCTGTTTTATGACATCACTCCTTTTTCTCGAGGAACACCATTCGTGTTGCAAAAATGGCATTTCTCTTGCCGCCCTTTCCTGGTTGGAGCTAAATTTTAAGCATTGCCATTATCTGTGTTGCTCTGAACTCATGGGGTTGACCATGTGGCATGTTTAATTCCCATGGATTCCCTATCAGAGCTATGAAAGTCTTTCCACTTGTTGCTAACATTTACATGAATTTTAAATGGTGTAAAGAGAGGGTGGAAACAGTGGATCATCTTTTCATTCATTGCGTGGTTGCTAGAAGTTTTTGGATGCTTATGCTTAATATGTTTGGTGTCCATTGTGTTCTCCCTTTGCCAATTCATGATCTTCTTTTGGGATGGTGGTTTAGAGGGGGAAGTAAGGTGGGAAAATTGATATGGAGTATGGCTGCTCATGCAATCTTTTGGTGTATTTGGGGGGAGAGGAATCGTAGAACCTTTGATGGAATTGAAAAGTCTACCATTGAGCTCAATTCTTTTTTGCTTATTAACCTTTTTTTAGTGGTTTTCTAGCTATTCTAAATTTCTAATTGTAGTGAATTTTCTTTTGTAGATGGGAGCTTTAGAGGGATCTTTGTTTTGTGCTTGTATATGTCCCATACTCTCATGTACATGGGCAAGGCCTTTTGTTGTTGATACATTTCTTACTTCATAAAAAAAAAGGGGTAATAAATGAAAATTAACGTACTTGTAACAAAATAATTCTTATCTATCTCATGAGTTTTTAAAAAAAAAATTAATAAATGGGGTGATGAACAGTGTTATTGACTTGTGTATGCATATATTGGGACTAGGGTTAATGAGATTGTTTTGACTGTGATAAAAAATATCACAATGAGTGCAAATTTAGATGTTTATTTATTTATATTTTTTACCAAATTGGATTGATTTTTTTTTTTTTTTTTCTTTTTCTGAAGTGCATGTGTTGGGGTATTAATATGCTTATTATTTGTCAAAATATAACTGTTATATACACCATCGTGGGATCAGACTGTGTCAAGTTTGGCGAAGATGAAATTGATATATTTTCTGTTAGGAATATTGAAGTAAATATTGCAGGTTCACAATGTCATCATTTTTTCTTTTTTTGATAAGGAATATTTGGGACAAAGTGTGCTTTCTTGCTTCCTTATGGGCTTCGGTGGACAAATCCTTTGAGGGTATTCCTTTGTTTTTGATTGTTAGAAACTAGAAAGAGATTTGTGCTTCGAAACTTGTTAAGAATAGAGCATTTGAGGCTTCTTTTTACCCTCCTTGAGGTGTTGGCATTTTGTTTTGGTTTTGGTCTGCCTTTTGTCTTGAGGCGTTTTTGTTTTGATAGTTAGGGCTGTCAGCTCTTGTGGTTCTTTTTTGGTTGGTTGGACTTCTTGTCACAATGTCATCATGCATTGTTTTGCATTTTTGTATCTATACTTTTTGATATCAAATGTGGGATTTGTATCATCAATATAGAACTCTTATAAATGCCAAAGCTCTCTCATCATCAGATGGAATTTGAAAATAATGGATTCTCCAGGAAAGAGGTTTAACCCTAATCAAATCATTCAACTGTTATATCCTTGTATACTAGAAACACACTGAGACGTTAGGTAAGCATCAATTCTGACATCTTGGTTTGTGATTTCTGAATAGTTGTGAGATCTTCACTGTAATGAATAAAAATTTAGACAAATGAACTAATTAAGGGGAAAAGCAAACAAATCTCATGTACTTGGGTCATGCCCTTTTACTATTTATTTAGGAAGTGCTTTGAGGAGTGGTGGAAGAATTGTGAGGTGGTTGGGTGGGAAGGTTTTAAGTTCATGAGAAGATTGAAGGTGATTAAGCAACATATTAACGCGTGCAATAAAGAGGTGTTTGGAGACATTAGGGTGGCAAAAGATTCTATATCTAAGAAAATTGAGGAATTGGATCATTTAGAGGAGGGGGGTATTATTAATGAGGCTCAAAGGTTGGAAAGAAAGGAGTTGAGGGAGAAGTTAGAGGAGTTTATCCTTAAAGGGGAAATATCATGGGCCCCAAAGGCAAGAGTTAAATGGTTGAGAGTGGGAGATAATAATACTAAATTTTTTCATAGGGTGGCAAGTGGTAGTAGGAAAAGGAAGTTGATTAATAAGTTGGAATTGGATGGGGGTTTAGTGTTGGATAATGAAGTAGAGATTATTGATGAGATTTTTTGATATTTTTCTTCCCTGTATAGTGTGGGAAATGGTGAGAGACCGGGGTTAGAAGGTTTATTTTGGTCTCCTATTGGTGGTAGTAGAGCGGAGAGTTTGGAGAGACCTTTTGAGCTTCAAGAAATAAAGGAGGCTATTTTTGATTGTTGTAGAGATAAGGCCCCAGGCCCTGATGGGTATACAATGGCAGTGTTTCAAGAATGTTGGGATGTAGTTAAGAGTGATCTTTTGAAGGTGTTCTCTGAATTTTTTGAGAGTGGGGTTGTTAATGGGTGTACTAATGCTACATTTATTTGTTTAATCCCTAAGAAAAGTGAGTCTATTAAGATTAAGGACTTTAGGCCAATCAGTTTAGTTACATCTTTGTATAAAAGTTTGGCAAAGGTTCTGTCCAATAGATTGAGAGAAGTGATGTCTGAAACTATTGCAGGAAATCAATGTGCGTTTGTAGAGGGGCGTCAGATTTTGGATTTGGCTTTGATTGCTAATGAAGTAGTGGAGGAGTATAGGGTTAAGAAGAAGGAAGGATTGTTATTCAAAATAGATTTTGAGAAGGCTTATGACCATGTGGATTGGGATTTCTTGGATTTTGTTTTACTAAAAAAGGGCTTTGGTAAGAGATGGAGAAAGTGGATTTTTGGGTGTTTGTCTTTTGTTAATTATTCGGTGATTGTTAACGGGAAGCCAGGGAATGCTTTTAAAGCATCTAGGGGTCTGAGACAAGGAGATCCCTTATCTCTTTTTTTGTTTACCATGATAGCAGATGTGTTGGGAAGACTCGTAGATAGAGCTAAGGAAGTTGGTTTGATAGAAGGTTTCGTGGTTGGGAGAGATAGGGTAGAGATTTCTCATTTGCAATTTGCGGATGACACTTTGTTTTTTTCTTCAAGAGACGAGTCCAAATTTTTAAATTTTCAGGTTATTTTGCAAACTTTTGAGTTGGTTTCGGGGCTTAAAGTAAATTTGGGTAAGTGTGCCATAGTTGGGATCAATTATGAGGGTGTTAAAGTTCAGAGTTTAGCGGAGAGGATTGGTTGTTCTATTGGAGAATGGCCTTTAAGCTATTTGGGCTTGCCATTGGGAGGGAATCCTTATTTGGAGTCTTTTTGGAGTCCGGTTGTGAGTAGAGTTAGGAAAAGATTGGATGGGTGGAAAAAAGCCTTAATCTCTAAGGGAGGTAGGTTAGTTTTAATTCAGTCAGTCTTATCTAGTATCCCTACCTATTTTTTGTCCCTTTTTAGGGTTCTTGTTAAGGTGGTAGGTTGTTTAGAGAAGTTGATGAGGGATTTTTTGTGGGAAGGGAATGGGGAGGGTAAGAGAGATCATTTGGTTAAGTGGGAAGTGGTGTCTAGATCCAAGTATCAAAGAGGTTTGGCTATAGGAAACATTGTGAAAAGGAATATTGCTTTAACTAGTAAATGGCTTTGGAGGTTTCCCCTTGAGAGTGAGTCTTTATGGCATGCAATTATTAAAAGTAAGTATGGAGTGTTAGCTAACGGATGGGATGCTCAACCAAGTTCTCGAATTTCGGCTAGATGCCCTTGGAAGTTTATTGCACAGGGTTTGGAAGGTTTTTTGGGTTTTATTTCTTTGTCGGTGGGGAAAGGAGATAGGGTGCGCTTTTGGCAAGATCATTGGAGGGGCAATTCCCCTTTTTGTACATTGTTTCCTCGTCTGTATTGTCTCTCCTTATCTCATAATGTTTCCATTTCTACCATGGCTTCTTCAGACACTCTTTCTTTTGGGTGGGTTTTCAATTTCATTCGGAATCTCAATGATAGGGAGAGTCTAGAGCTTGCATCTTTGTTGGTTTTATTGGAAGGATTTTCTTTGAGTTCATTTATTCCTGATAGAAGAGTTTGGACAGGCGATTCTTCCGGAGTTTTTTCGTGCAAATCTTACTTTGATAAATTGATTGAGAATCATTCTATCCATTCTTTTATCCCTACTGATGCAGTTTGGAAAGCGAGTGTGCCCCTCAAAGTAAAGTTTTTTACTTGGACAGTTGTTTTAAAGAGAATTAATACCAATGAATTGTTGCAAAAGAGGAGGCCTTCCATTTATTTGCGACCTCAGTGGTAAGCTGAAGAAAGCACAGACCACCTTTTTCTGCATTGTTCTGTGGCTCGTTGGCTATGGAATAAATTGTTTTCTTGTGGGGAGGAGCTTTGGGTGGAGCCGGTTGGTGTTAGGGAGGTTTTTGAGATTGATTTTTGGGGTTTTGGGAGGAATAGAAAGGCTGCAATTCTGTGGAGGTGTGCTTCTTTGGCACTGTTTTGGGTTATTTGGATTGAAAGAACTGCAAGGATCTTTGAAGATAAGGAATCTTCCCTGTCATTTTTATGGGATAGAGTGCATTTTTTGGGTGCTTTTTGGGCTCATTCCGCTAGGGAATTTCGAGACATTCCTTTGTTCCTATTGAAGGCTGACTGGAGGGGGTTTGTTCTTAAGTGTTGTTGCTGTTTTCTTCTGTTTTTTTGTGTTTTTTGTTGGCTGTTTAATCTTCGGTGGACATCTTGTACTCCTCTTGTACTCTTCTTAGCATTACTTTTTTAATAAAATTTTTTCTTCTTGTTGTCGATCCAAAAAAAAAAAAAAAAAAAAAAAAAACCATTGTACTTCAAAAAAAAAAAAAAAAAAAAAGAAAAAAAAAAGGAGAAAAGCAAACAAATGACTATATATCTTGCAATATACTTGTGCCAGGAACAAAATACACTAGGCAACTACTCATACTGGTTGTAAGGCTATGTCCTTGCTTAATTTCACTCAGTTTAGCATGTGGTTTATTCATGTCTTTTAAATGCGCAAAACACACATATTTATTTATACTAGTTGGTGCACACTTGCATTGCACGTGGTTTTTTTATTCTAAGAAAAAGTTATTGTATTTTATAGAGAAACACTTACCAAACAAGGCAAAAGACGCTGTTAATGGAGAAAGAAGAATTTAGAATCTTACTGTTAATGGAGAAAGTAGAATTTAGAATTATGAAGATGATATATGTTAAGGTTTAGGGTTTTATACGAATTTGATTTCCTATTTATGTGGTTTTTTTTTTTTATAAGGTAAATGTATATTAAACCAAAAAATGGGCAAAGCCCATGTACATAAGCCATATACAAAGACCAAGTACTAACCCCTCTACAGCTTGAAAGAGTCCACAAAATAAAGAAAAGAAATGTTACAAGTATTGGTATGACTTGAATACCACAAAAATAAAGACTTGAGAAACAAGGATTTGAGATCAATAATAGACTTCTCAACCCCCTCAAAAGTTCTAGTATTCCTTTCCCTCCATAAACACCATAAAATAGCATGCGGAGCCATATGCCAAATAACTTTAGCCTTTCTATAGCCCCCTTTAAACCACTACCCCACCAAAAAATCATAAGTAGAGTATGGTAACACCCAATGTACCCCAAACATATTAAAAACTAACATCCATAGACTTCTAGCCACTTCACAATGTAAAAAAAGATGATTCACCGACTCCGCATCATGCTTACAAAGGACATATCTATTCGGCACATACCACCCTCTTCTAGCAAGATTGTCCAAAGTCAAGCACTTATCACTCCCCACTAACCAACAAAAAAAGGCAACCTTAGAAGTAACCGATGAAACCCAAATTACTTTGGCTGGGGGAAATAAATTTCCCAAAGGCCTAATACAATTGTAATAAGATTTTACGAAGAATGATCCTTTAGAATCCTTACGCCAAACCAAGGAATCATTCTCAACCTCTAAAATCTTACTCTTGTAAAGCACTTGAAAAAAATATCAAAGCTTCCTTCATCTCCCAATCATTTAGGTGGTGAATAAATAGAACATTCCAATGATAGGAACCGGCATTCCCTTCCAAGTATTCCGAAATCAAAGCTTCTTTGTTAGTAGCTATAGAGTATAAAGAAGGAAACTCCTCCTTAAGTGGTGTATTGGAGCACCACAAATCATGCCAAAAAAACACCCTACACCATCTCCCACTTTAAACCCAATCTCTTTGACAAAAACATTAAATCCCTGCATTATTGCCTTCCAAAGACCCCCCCCCCCCCATGTGACCCAACCACCTCATTAGACCACCACCCCCCTCTGGACAGCCCATATTTCCAAATGATAACATCCCACCATAAGCCTTGAACCCCCCTACCAAATCTCCAAAGCCATTTACCCATGAGAGCTTGTTTAGTACACACCAAGGATCTCACCCCCAAACCACCCATATATTTCGGAAGGCAAATGGTATGCCAATCAACAAGATGGAATTTCCTTTCACCACCCACTCCATTCCATAAGAAATCCCTTTCTAATTTCTCAATTCTAGAGGTCACAGACTTAGGTATTTTATGAATGGACATAAAATAGATGGGAATGAAGGATAATACACTATGAATGAGAGTCAACTTGCCGCCTTTAGATAGATACCCTTTTTTCCAACCACCAAGTCTTCTCTCAATCTTCTGAATGACGGGATCCCAAACTTTTGTATCTTTGAAGCGAGCCCTCAAAGGAAGACCAAGATATGTAGTCGGTAATTTCCCAACTTTGCAACTCAATAAGGCAGCCAAATTCTCCACATTAGCAACATTCCCCACCGGAATAATATTGGATTTTCCAAGGTTCACTCTAAGACCCAAAACCGCTTCAAATGAAAGAAGAATAACCCTTAAATGAGACATTTGTTCCTCCTCCACTCCACAAAAAATCAAAGCATCGTCGGCAAAAAGTAAATGTGATACCTTGCCCAACCCAAAACTCCCATCTCCTACAACAAAGCCACCCAATAAATTCGCATCCATGGCTTTAGAGATAAAATTACTCAACACTTCCATAACCATAATGAATAAAAAAGGGGAAAGAGGGTCCCCTTGTCGAACCCCTCTAGAGCCTTGGAAGAAACCATAAGGGGTTCCATTAACTAATATAGAAAAAGAAGGGGTAGAAATACACCAAGCAATCCACTTTCTTCATTTCACCCCAAACCCCATTCTACCAAGTATGTAAATGAGAAAATTCCAATTGACATGATCATACGCTTTCTCCAAATCAATCTTAGCCAACATACCCGGATTCCCACTTCTTAATCTAGAGTCCACACATTCATTCGCCACTAAAGCCGCATCAACTATTTGCCGTCCACTAACAAAAGCAAATTGTGAAGGAGAAATAAGCTACCCAATAACTTTAGAAAGTCTCTTAGCCAACACCTTTGCAAGAATTTTGTAGACACTCCCTATTAGGGAAATAGGACGAAAATCTCGCACATCCACCACTTCCCCCTTCTTAGGAATAAGAGCAATAAAAGTGGCATTAAGGCTATTCTCGATTTTTGCTCTAGCAAAAAATTCCTCAAAAACTTTCATCAAATCATCCTTAATAACCCTCCAACATTTTTGAAAGAAAGCAATAGTAAAGCCATCTGGGCCGGGTGCTTTGTCACCATTCAACTCATTGCTAGCTTCCAAAACCTCCAGTTCATCAAAAACCCTTTCCAACCCGTTTGCCTCTTCCAAATCAAGAGATTTGAAAGGCATGTCTTCTGTGAGAGGTCTCCAATCCTCCTCCTCATAAAAGAGATTTTCATAATAATCAACAATCTCTCTAGCAAAAATGTTCTCATCTTCCACTAAAGCACCATTCACCATCAACTTCCCAATGTAATTACCCCTCTTATGAGCATTAGCCATTCTATGAAAGAACTTGGTATTTTTATCACCTTCCCTCAGCCATAACACTCTAGACTTTTGACGCCAACTAATCTCTTCCAAACGCGCTAATCTAGCAAATTCCGCTTTAGCATCCATTCTACTCGCTTTCTCTTCAACAGACAATTCCAACCTACCTTTTTTCTCATCAAGGGAGTGGATTACCTCCAAAGCCCTATCTTTGGATTCTTTAATATTACCAAATACATCCTTATTCCAAATTTTCAAGCTATCCTTCAAAGCCTTTAACTTCTTGGAAAACACATAGCTAGAGGACCCGGAGAATGAGTAAGAACCCCACCAAATACTTACTAATTCAACAAAACCTTCCTCCTCCAACCACATATTCTCAAATCGAAAAGGACTTCTAGCCATTCTCATTCCTTCACTATCAAGTAAAAGAGGAATATGATCAGACAATGGTCTTGGGAGAGCCACTTGAGTAACTCTAGGGAAATGCTCTTCCCATGAAGGTGAAAATAGAAATCTATCCAACCTTGATAAGCTTGGGACCTCCCGATTATTCGACCATGTGAACCAACCCCCTATCAAAGGAGGGTCGATTAGTTCATTAGACTCCACGAATTCCGAAAATAACCGCATAGCCGAAGAAAGATGCTCACCTCCTCTTCTCTCACTCGGATAACGCACAACATTAAAATCCCCCACCACACACCAAGGGAGATTCCATCTATTATAGTAACTCTCTAATTCTAATCAGCAAGATGCTCTCAATTGATCTTCATTAGGGCCATACACCCCTGAAAAAATCCACTGGAACCCATCATCCATATTTTTAAAAACGCATGAAACCGAAAACACCCCAACACCCTCATCAATCTTTGAAAGAACTCTACTATCCCACATAATTAACACCCCCCCTGAAGTGCCTTGAGCTCCCAACACTACCCAACTCACAAAATTACCAGCCCATAGCTCTCTAATGATTATTCTGTCCATATATTCAATTTTTTTTTCCTAAAAAACCACTATATCCCCTTTCCATTTTTTTAATGCGGATTTTATCCTCCTCCTTCTCTCCCTACTGTTCAAGCCCCTTACATTCCAACAAATGATGCATAACTTCATAAAGCAATTAAATCAAGTATAGAAGACCCCCCGTCAGCCTCTGCCCCTGTCGCCCCTACTTTGCCTTCATAATTAATCGACCATTCTAGCTTTTTTAGTTCCCTATTCCTCTTATCGAGTGGACTAATTGGTTTCTTTCT
The DNA here is from genome assembly GCA_039720395.1 of Liquidambar formosana. Taxonomy (NCBI): domain Eukaryota; kingdom Viridiplantae; phylum Streptophyta; class Magnoliopsida; order Saxifragales; family Altingiaceae; genus Liquidambar; species Liquidambar formosana. The sequence goes on from CM077821.1 coordinate 10,560,426, forward strand.
CGGAGAGATTGAAGACCTCGACCTCCAACTTTTTTCAATGGATGTAAACAAAGCAACAACTTCCTTTTCATGACCCCTATACGAAGTGCCCAAAAACCTGTTGAGACCTTTCACCTTTAATTTAACCCATTCTGAAATTTCCACTTCACTCGAACTCCCATAATCCAAAAGAAGGCAATCATCAGCCCCTGCTCTACTGAAAGAGTCTAACCCAGGTTCCATGGACACAATCGGAACATAAACAAGAGCTTCTAGAAAATCAGTACATGACAACATACCTGTATCACTTTTAAACTCACTTTCTCCGCCTTCATAATTCACATCACTGTCCGATTGGTTTACTCTAACGTCCCTGCCAGCAGTTTCCCTTGCCACAACAATTGGTAGATATTCATCTGATAGCAATCGATCACCGTCGTAGGCAATACCGCCTCTATCGCCATCACTAACATCATCGCCCATTGATCCTCTTCCATCAGCAGTCTCCCCTCCAACCTCACATATGCCTGATGCGATCCCAATCCTCGCACCTCCCTCCAGATTGGTAGAATCTGTATAACAGATTAAATGTCCATGATTTGGGCCTCTCAATACCCCTTCAGCTTGACCCCTATACTTCAGCCCAATAAGTCCATTAACTCTTTTTAGACCAGAAGAAGAGGGACTGCCCACTGGCCCAATCTGTTTATTATTTAAAGCCAGGCCCAAATCTCCACCCCCAACCTCCTCTACGCTTAAAACATCACGTGCTTGACCACCCTCCCTTAACCACCTGAGATTCAAAATTCAAACCCATCTCCTCTGCCACAGTGCTACCAACCCCTCCCCTATCACCACGTGCCTTCCAATAGCGATGAGAACCCACTCTCCTTCCATGCGCGTGACCTCCCGCCCATCCTCTACCTCTAGTCCGATGATTAGCTTCCCGAAAAACACGATAATCTCTCTGCTATATACCATCGGTGCTATGGCTTCCCTTCAATTGCGGCCTGGTATCATAATGGTCTGCAACCACGGTGCGCAACGGAAGTATCTGCGGTTGTAATTCCTCAACAACTTGAACCTATAGCAAATATCAAACACATCAACATCAACATCAACAAACATTGGGACGGAACCAGTATCTTTAACCATTAATCGAACTCTGTCCCTACTCTTATCCCACTCTGGTTCCATAGCTATAAATCCTCCACAAAAATCCCCTATTGTTTTGAACAGATCTAAACACCATGCATGAAGCGGTAGTCCTAGAATCTGTATCCATCGCTTGCCACCCCCTTTCAAAACTCCAGTGCATCCCGTTCTAACCCCCCATCGGTCGAGATGAATTCTGACATCCCCTTTAACCCGCTTACCTTCGTTAAGGACTCGCGTTGCTTCCACTTCTAAAGGAAGACAAAACAAAAGGAGGTTGTCACTCATACGATGCACCTTTACACCTGCAGTAATCCTCTAAGTTTTGGCAGCCCACTTCTTAATATCAGCTATCGACCTAGCTTCTCTAAGAAATCGTCCCACAATGCAGGATTTTAGAAAATTAGCTCTGTTCCTCACCTCCCTGTCGCATACCTGAAAGAACACTTTATTCTCCATTGCCTTGACATCACAAGCACCCGAAAACGAGAACACAGGTAATTTCGCCATTTGCAAGTAAGAAAGAGGGGTCTCGTGAGGCCTCGTTTGTAACATTTTGTGGTGACTAACAGATTCGAGACACTCCTTAAGTGAATTCAGCAGTGATCTCCACCCAAGAGCTTCCCTGCCTTCCAGAAAAATGACCATGCTTTTGCTATGATTGAAAGGAAATTCGGAGATGAACAACGCTCTACCTCTATGGTTAGACCTAACCATCGCCACCACCTCCCTAAACACACCCATTTCCTTCCAATAAAGTTTCGCCTTCGAGCCATTACTGAGAATACCCTCCACAAATTCCGTAAACTTCTTCATGAAAATCCTTTCTAAAAAGACATTTCTAGAAAATCCGCTACCCCTCTCATTGATTCTTAAATACTTACCTTTGCTTTCGTCAGCCACTGAAATCTCAAAGGTTTTCCTTTCGATTTGGAAAATCTTCATGTTTTCCGATGATGGCCACGACATATCATGTAATCGGCATCCTCTTCTTTGTCATCGCTGATTCGACCAGACCGAGACTTGTGGGGAAAGCCAAAGGATCACTCAGATCCTAGAAACCAGAAGGAGGAAGAAACGGAAATCACGAAGAGAGCCAACCCGAGCACCGCGAGAAGAGCCAACTCGAGAATCGCAAGGAGAACCAGACGATCACCCAAACCCTCGAAACCAAGAAGAGGAAGAAGAAGGAAGAAGAGAGATCTAGTCCCCTCCAAGGGAGGGGAACGGAGAATCAGTGTAGTCGCTCGCTTACTTTTGAATTTTTGATCGCAAATCACCGACAGGAAGAAGCATGTGGATCCGGCGTATTTTAGCAAACTAATAAGTTGGCTATGTTGCGCCGAGAGCTTCTCTCTCTAGAACCGTTGTCTTTAGCCTCTTGCTATCTATTTATGTGGTTTTACCAATTAAAGTATACAAATTATAGTATACTTTGAATTCCTATTTATATTTATGTGTTTTATATCCTTATTTCTTATTTCAATCAATGTAACATGTATAAGGGTAGTGATGTATTTAAAATATAAAATAAGGGTATATTGGTCAATCAAAAGCTTTTCTAATATTCAGCCTTTTATAGGTAGTATAGATATACACACATGCATACATTTTGCCGTGTCAAATACAATGGACATGTTTGTGCTTTGACACCAATCTTGCAGTTCTTTCCCTCTTGAGGTGTCAGACATCTCATATCTGTGTCAAGACACCAACACCTGTGTCAGGTGATTCTTACATAGGCACAAAGGACTTTGCTAGATGCCTAGACCACAGAGAGAAAATCTGATTTAAGTTCAAACTTTCAATATTTGCTATCAAGTCATTATCATATCTGAGATAGGGAAAGAATATGCCAAGAGTATTCTATTTCTAAATTTACTCATTTCTAATAGTTTTTTGAATCAAATGTGTCTCATATCATTTCGAAGGTTCCATGTCATAGATTGAAAATAATATAGTCTAATGAATGAACTGGGTCATCCCATTACCTTGTACAGGTTGCCGCTCTTGTTCCCCAACGTGAAGTTGATGTTCCGATAGGTGCCACCTATGAAGATGTACAATCACAAATTATGAGCCAAGCACTACGAAAGATTCATTATTCACTATGCCAGTCAGAGACTCTTATCATTTTTGTTAATCAGGTTTTTATATGATTCGAATTGTGTATTGTTAGCTACTGTTATAATTAGGACAAATGGCCTTTTTGATTCACTATAATCTCTTATATACAGGTTAGATTAAAGGTAAAATCAGGTCAGGGCTTTGGACATGCAGATGAGGTTACTTGTGGTGGAAATGCGTTGAGATTCTATGCGGCTGTACGGATGAGGATTATCAGAACTGGATTACTCAAAACTCAGGATAAGGTAACCATTTTTATCACTATTGATGCTAGGAGGCGTGAACAAGTTCTTATGGTCCTTGGAGGCTCTTCTATTTTGTGAAGTTCACATTGCTACTGCTCTTCAATTATCAAAACATTGTTGAAAGGAACTTTACAGTTGAGTCCAAAATTACATGAAAGTGCAAAGCATATACTTGGTGGCAGACTTCCTTCTTATTGATTGTTGTAGAGACGAAATCACAGTAGTAACCATAAATGGCGAGATACTTTCTTGTTTATTTAAATATGACATTATGGATCACATGTACGTTTTTATTTAGGTGAAAGCAGAACAGGAAATTTCTAGAATTTTTTTTTTTTTTTTTGGTACTAGTTATGGAGGTAAAGATCTCCCCCCCCCCCCAAAAAAAAAAAAAAAAAAAAAAACCCAACTCTACCCCTCTAAAGGGGCTGGATGCTGTGGTATCCGTTACAAGTGCATGGATGCTTCTTAGAGGAGTAGTAGTACTGCCATTTGGGTGAAGAAAAAATCTTGTGCAGTTGAAGCAATACACCCAGCCCTATGCAAAATTTTACTTTCAAAGTGCCTTTTTCGTTCTTGCTTGTGACCGAGTGCCAAGAGAACTTATGAGTAAGACGAAAGAGCACTGGATATCATAGTTAAAGATTTTAAGAGCAATACACCCAACTATGGACATAGTATTGTTTCTTATAGACATCAGTTTGATTTTTTTTTTTTTTTCAAAAATCTTGTTTGGAATCTTTTTCATGCGTTTTTTGCTGGATGAGAAGGGGAAAAAGCACTTATTTAGTACAAACAAAGAATTTGAATGCAGCCTATTGATGTATAAAATTCTGTTGGGAACTTAGATTTTCATTTTTGTTTTTTCTCTTGACAGTTTTTGACCAACAAGGTTTGTTCTTTCAAATTGCCTGAAGTGTTTCCTTAAGTCATTGTTTGGCTAGCACTTGTATATACCTTATGTACTTGGAATTTGTCCTTTTTTTTTTCTAATACAATACTTCATCAACAAAAAAAAAAAAAAAAATTGGTGTTTCCTTAAGTCATCGAGGTCCTGCTTTTCTAATGACTGTTTTCTAGATTACTGGTCTTGGAGTAAGCGTAGAAGTGGTGAAAAACAAACTGGCACCTGTGATGAAGAAGGCTGCACTGGAGATACAATTTGGAAGAGGCATTTGCTGTGAATCTGATGTCTTGGATTTGGCTTGTGAACATGGCGTCATCTTGAAAGAAGGTAGCAGCTATTTTATAGAAGGGGAGGTTTTCAATACTAAACATGAGGCTGAATGGTATTTGGTTGAAAATGAGGGGATTCTAGATAAGATAGTAACGACTTTAAGAAGACAGTTGTTTGAAAGAGAAAAATAATTATTGAAGATTCATGACTAGACGAGCTCTATGCAAATTCGACCATTTGAGTGGCGAGGACCTGGCCACATGTGCTGCCTCAAGGAAGGATAGTTGTGAATGCTAACCACAACAATGTATCTTTATCTTCAGGTACAAGTATTGGTTTCAAGAAGACAGTTGGACTGTTAACATTTTTAAGTTTGCTCCTCCCTCTGGTGACATTCTTTTATTTATTTTTCAGAAGGGTGCAGCTCTTCTCTTTGTTAGGGCCTCCCCGGTTTGTCTGATGACTGATTATAACACGCCACATCATAGTATGGAGGTTTGCCGTGCTGTCAGCCACAGAAGGCTAGACAACAGAAGTTTTAAACTCCTCCTTTTCGTTGAATTTTTTGGAATTGCCCTTGTGTAACATGATGTAACATGCTATGATTGGTCTTAGGACAGAGTAAGGGTTATGCCTCTTTAAGGAATTGTCGCCGGATGATTTGTCAGTAGAAAAGGATTTTTTATTTTTTATTTATTTATTTATTTATTTATCAAGTTATATGGTGCAATATGGTCATATGTGTAGGACTCATTACTTTTTGATAATCTCCCCCCCCCCCCCCCCCCCCCCCTTTTTTTTTGGGCAAAACATGATTGATGAAACCATTCGTGCAGGCCTGATTTTTGTTATATTCTAGTTTCTCTTATTTCATGTTATCATTTGATTGATTAAGAAACTGGTGTTTCCATGGCTGATTGTGTCTCAGAATTAATGTTGTATATTTGTCTGATACACTGGTGATAAATTTGAATAAGATGAGATGAATAGGGCTAGTATACCCTGCTTACTTGGGATGTGGTATCCCAAAATTGGGAAATGAAGCCACTTTCTATCATTTTCAAAGTCTAGAATTGTTTGTAACAAATTTCTCAACTGGCCTTTTATTTGTATATCTTTACCTTAATTAAAATAAAAATAAAAATAGAAATACTTGTTTTCTTGTGCAAGCACAGAGGCATTTGCGGGTTTCCGATGCCATTTTGAGGATCTATTTTTTCCCAATCATCAAATGTGTTTCTTTGTTCGCTCGTACCCTTTCGGGCCGAAATATTCTAAAATGGAAGAGGGGATCAATCCATGATCACCCTTTTCATCACTTCATGGAAATCTTATTGATTCCGAGCTAGAGGATGGTGGTTGTTCAAAGTAAATATGGAGCTATGCATGAGTCTTAAATCTAGGCTTCAAGGTTGGAAAGCCTATGCATTGAAAAAGTGAAGAACGTAAACATTGTCCATAATTGATGAATTAAATAAAAACACCATCCAACATACTAATATGCATCTCATTCAAGCTGTCTTCACGAGCCATAACAATATCGTCTAGAAGTCGGGGGTCTTTGGTAGAATCTGCAAAATATAAAAGAATGAGCCATCGCCCAGTGAGAGCTAGACATTTATGACTTACCAAAACATTAATACTCACACCGAAAACTAAACATACTAACTCACACCTGAAAACTAGGTTTGGGGTCCTTAAACCATAATCAATTCATCTCCCATTTTCAAATTTTTATTTGAATGTCATATATGATAATGGGGATGATGTTCAACTAAACCTCAACAAAGCAATGATCCTCCCCAAGAAGGGGCTCTTGCATAGAAATAGAGATGCTCACTCTAGAATTTGAAGAAACACCAAGTAACACCAGAAACACCAGGATAAGGGCGGGCCAATTACTGCACATTCCAAGACTCTCCACCATCATTTTAAGGTATTCTCAAAACAAATCAAGTTCTCATAGTGTCGGTTGACTTTATAGGGTCTTGGACCCCTTATAGGCTATGTTGTGTATGTGGGCTTCCTCATATTTGTGTGTGCTATCTATGCGTGTTAAATAAAAAAGAATGGTTAACCCAGTGGGTTGGTCTAGTGGTTGGGCACTTGGCCCTAAAGTGGCTGTCTCGAGTGGAGGTGAAAAATCCTGAGTTCGAGTTCCAGCACTTTGGAAAAAATTCCTGGCCAGCGATTTACTGTTGCCCACCCATCATGACAGTGATTAGTCCCTTAGTTGTCAGCTTTGGGGATATATTGGGTCAAAGACCCAAAAAAAAAAGGAATGGTTGGAGGTATAAGGTCCCACGTCGGTTAGCCAAGGTTGGCCTTAAAAGTGTATGGTTGCACCTCTTCAGAGCTAGGCCCTTTTGGAGGTCCTGGGTTAACTTTATGGACTCTTGGACCCCTTTTCAACTATGTAATGTATGTGGGCTTCCTATGTGTTAGCCAAAAAAAAAAGAAAAAAAAAACGGTTCTCAAAATATGTGTTTAGGCTTTTCTATAGCCACAAGACCTTAACTTTTCATGTTGTCTCAACACAAAATCCCATAGATTTTAACAAAAAATAATTCCCCAAAAACTTAGCATTTAAAATTATCAATTTAACCCACTGTTAAAATATAAGCTCCTTTTTTATTTTTTATTTTTTATAATCACCCACTGTTAAAATATAAGCTCTATACTCTCCAAGCTTAAGAAATCATGAATCCCAAAATATTGATATAATTATCATAACAACATAATTCTCAAGTATTTTTCCAACTATACAAATCAAAGTATGAAAGATTTCTTAAATTTTCCAAGTTCTTGTGCAAACTTCGTAGCTTCTTTACATTTTAACATCTCACCATTTTAATTGATATCGATGTATAAAACCTTTCTAATGACCGATTATTGAGTATCAATTCAATTAGTTTTTCTGAGTTTTCACATCACTCTCTTCCTCGATCTTCTTCTGAGTCACGGCGGAGTTGTAATTGTCACCTTATATGGTGGCCTGGTCATGCTATTTGAGTCCAAATCCAAGTCTAATAAGATAATATCTATTATTGCATAACCGTTACCAAGGATGGAAATTTATGATACCAACTACTTACAAGTCATATTTTTCCACATAACATGATATCAAGGATTGTTACCTTCCACATTTGTCCTTAAATTCAGTCTTCTTCGAAGTCACTGCTATCTGTATCAAAATGCTCCAATTCCTGAACAACATAAAATAATAATAAGCTAATAAGCTTTATGAAGTCTTTTGATTTCTTCCTATTATCAGTTGCAACAAAAAAAAAAGAAAAAAAAAAGCAAACAAACTAATGATATAATTAGTAACTGGAACCAGAACCATATCAAGTTGTCGACATATAATTGTTTCTAACTTAAAATTGTGAAATCCTATAATGATAAAGTTGGCGAATCAAATTTATTGATGATTTATATTTGAAAGCACTTTATAAAATATGTTACAAATATCCCTACAGCTCTTCAAGCATTGACTATTGATTGAAGCATAGCTTAGCACAATTAATCACACTTACATTATGTGTATACTGAAGTAATTAATTCATCCACTTCTGGAGTGTGAATGACACAGCATTCATTTTATTAATTCATCTACTTTTTTGAGGGAGAAATGTAAAACTTGAGAAAAGATTAGAAATCCTAGACAAATCCAAACCCTCATAGAAATTGATTTGCATTAGCACAAGCTTTATGCATAACCAATGGGCTACAAATTACGCTTTTCAATATAGAAATAGTCCATTAAACCATAAATTCCAACAACTAATAAACAAATAAGATAGACTGCAAACCCAAAATAATGATCACAAAACAATTTCTCATGACGGGTAGAAGATCACTGAAAGAGAATAGCAATTCAAATGGTGATGACAGATAATATTAACAGTACTGGTGAGTTACAAATGACTAAAAGTTGTGATAAAATTTGACATGTGAAAATTTCAAATGACAATCAAAAGATTCCAACCGATCAAAGGGACAACTCTACAAATCACATTTGGCATAATATTAGTGAAAAATGAATTGGCATGTGAACAATTTTGATCATGCTAGTAATAGAGAGTATATCACAAATAAAGAAAAATTGTAATGTGTCCAACTGTCCATGCTGCCCAGCAGAAGGAAGAAAACTGATGGAGAACTTATGACTTGAAATTACTAGAACTCTAATACCATGTGAAAAACTTACAGTGAAGCTAGAAATCTGAAATTCGTGGAACTCCGGAAAATCCTAGAAGGAACATGTTTTTACACAAAAAAATCAAATGTAATAAAATCAATCCGGCCTAATCCATTGTAAATGGTAATTAACTAAATAATCCTGAAGGGACTATATCTTGCCGAGTAAAAGTTTTTATTCATTATTGTCCAGTGAGCTAATTATTGTCATGTTAGCATCAAAAGTGGGATTGAGATCCCCCATTTCAATAGTTATGTACAAAAATTTGAGAACTTTTATGCACTAAAACTACTGAATGGGACAAATCATATAGTGGACCAAAATGTAAAGAAATTTCAATGGAGAGTATAGTTTAATACAAGAAGCATTTTAATTGCAAATATCTCGATAGTCTGCTTGTGAGAGCATAGTTGAATGGTGCCACTAATTAAACTACTGAATGGGATAAATCAAAACGTCCACTAAATAAAAAAGGAAATCATCAGAATTGGGTGCTTTAAGTAGCAAAATTGGGATGCTTAATTATAGCAGTATTTTTATCCTATTTTTAAAGAAAATAGTATTGTTGGGAAAATGGAAATTTTTAGAATGTTATCGCATTACTATATTAGACTAGCAGTAGAGTAATAGGTTTCAGACTAATCTCTTTCAAATGAAAAACAGAGTTGTTCATTTGTGGCTTATACACACACACCAAAACTCAGGGATTTCCAGCCTTTTTGCTTCTTTATTTTTCTATATATTGTTGTGCTATTTATTTTCAATGCATTTTGGATTTCTTCAAATATTATTAAAACTTAGTTTGAAATGCTCATGTTTCGTCATATAATAAGGTAGTGCTCTATATAAAACTTTTACAATCTTATCATAAACTGGATTGATAAAAATAGGATAGCCTGTTTGGACTCAAGAGCTGAAGGATGCCCTGCGGGTTGTGCTGCAGATCATAATGAGTGTCAATGACTAGCAAAGAGTAGATCACAATGTTCTTTAATAAGTAGATCATAATGACTTCAGGCCACATATAGTTAGTTGCATGTTCAGATAAAAAAACATAAAACATATATCTTAAAAAAATAAAATAAAATAAAATAAAGAAAAGAAAAAAAGAAACACTGATAGAAGTTTAGTTTCAACTTTACCCTTTATGTAAAAGTCAAGATGTACCTTTCTTGCAAAGAGTTGTTGTATGGTTTTATTGAGGTCACCCATCCAAAACGATTTGCCACCATAATATCCTTCATCCACTTTCTGGAGCTTTGGGGTAACAGGGGAATCCAAAGAGAAAGTCGTCATTTTAGGGCATTGAAGGATAGACACATGCATCAATGATGGCAAGTCGAAAGGATAGAGACCCTGACAGAAGCTTGTGAGGCTTGGTAGACGAGAAAGTTCCAATTTTTCTAATTGGTAGATCACAATCTTATCTGTTCTGTCTTCTTCTTCATTCTCCCCCTTTACAACTATTTCTTCCATCATTTTGCAATCGAATATATCTAGATATTTAAGGTGCACAAGGCCTCTGGCCATGGAAGGGTAGAATACATTTCTCAAACTGCCACAACCATAAACATGCAGTGATTTCAGATTCTGAAAGGCTTTAGTTCCTTCGTGATCCATCTTGCACCATATTTCATTAATCTTATAAATGCCAGTCAGTTTCAATTCCTCCAAGCTAGGAAAAGCAACCTGAAAACCCATAAAATTGGGTCAATACATAAAGAAAGTTTGTATTCACAGAGTTGTTATTTATTTATATATATAATTTTTTATCCCATGTTCTTTTAAATCAGAAGTTCATACCTTTTCATTGAAGAGATATTGGATTTGGGTATGCAGGTTGAACTCCAGAAGAATTTCTCCAGAATCTACATCGATTGCCTCTGGGTTCAAGGCCGTAGTATTCACTTTGGGGGAAAAACTCACAAGGTTTGGTAGTTCCTCAAGTGTCAAACGACGTAGTTGAGGGAACTCAATCTTATCCATGGCCTTTTCATCTCCTTCTCCTTCATCCTCTGCAACAATTTCGGTCATCATCTCACATTCACTTATTTCCAGTTCTTGGAGTTGCTCGACACTTTTAACCATGGAAGGTGAGAATAGATTCCTCAAGTTTTTACATCCCTCAACCTGTAGAACTTTTAGGCTTTGAAAAAATAGAAATCCCTTGGGTTCTCTCTTCAAAATATGTTTCAATTCAGGTAGATCTTCCAATTTCAATTTTTCCAAATTAGGGAGCAGCACCCTATCTCCTTCCTCAACATTCAACCCTTCTACTTCAAATATCTCTACCAGTGAATCACATTTTTCTATACTGAGCTCTTCTAGGTTTTGTAAAGCTGATAGCAAATTTGATGGGACAGCAATTGACAGTTTGTTACACTCTTGCATACGTATCACTCTTAGTTTACATAAGGACCTGTCTGGCGGTAGACTATGCAGTATGTGCTCTAATTTCATTGTGCCATGAAATGTGAACTGCGTACAAACCATTGCATTAATAATAGTTAATTATGTACTTCCTAAATATTTTCTACCACAGAAATTTAATAAGTCATTGTAAAACAGAACCATGTCAAAATATTTCTTTCTTTATTTATTTTTTTCATTTTAAAACTGCAAAATCTTACAAAGAAGATGCCAAAACAGATCTACTGATGACTATTGAGTGAAGCTTAGGTTAGAACAGTTAATCATACATATATTTTGTGTACATTGAAGTAGTAGACGGATTTTACCTAAAGCCCTCAACACTTGGCTGATTTTGAGGTGTTGATGTCATGGAATGCATTTTTTTGTTGTTGATAAAAAAAAAATGTCATGGAATGCATTTTACTAGTCTACATTTATTTTTTTGGGTTTAATTTTCTCAATCATCCCCCAAAAAATTTCAGAACTTTAATAGGTTTTCACTACCATTTTGCACTGCCCAAAAAACTCCCCAACCCCCCCCTCCCCCAAAAGAAAAGAATAAAGAAAAAAAAACATTTTTTATCATCTCTTTGACTTCATATGTTTTTCAACTTTTTTTACATATTACATATATTCAGATTTTAGTAGTTGCAATTTCTTGATATAAAGGATGTTTATTTGAAGGAAAAACATAGAAGTCCAAAGAAAACTGGAAATCTAAAGAAAAAAAAGAAAGAAAAAAAGAAGAAAAGAATATAAGGCAAATCGTAGAAGCAAAAAATCAAATCTAATCAACCAATGTTACTCTAATCAAATCTAATCACAATGTTCTTTAATGATAATGACTTCAAATGTAATCAAATCAATCCTAATCCATTGTAAATGGTAATTAACTCCGGAAAATCCTAGAAGGAACATGTTTTTACACAAAAAATTCAGATGTAATCAAATCAATGCTAATCCATTGTAAATGGTAATTAACTAAATAATTCTAAAGGGACTATATCCTGCTGAGTAGAAGTTTTTATTCAGTATTGTCCAGTGAGCTAATTATAGCCAAAGTGAGATTGAGATCCCCCATTTATGCACTAAAACTACTGAATATTTGGGAAAAATCATATAGTGGATCGGAATCCAAATTTTCCCTTAGATAAGCACATGGCAAGGATGGCACACTGGACCAAAATGTAAAGAAATTTCAAGGGAGAGTATAGCTTAATACAAGAAGCATTTTAATTGCAAATATCTCAATAGGGTGCTTGTGAGAGTATAGTTGAATGTTTCCACTAATTAAACTACTGAATGGGACCAATCAAAACGTCCACTAAACAAGAAAGGAAAACATCAGAATTGGGTGCTTTAAGTAGCAAAATTGGGATGCTTAATTATAGTGGTATTTTTATCCTATTTTTAAAGAAAATAGTATTGTTGGGAAAATGGAAATTTTTAGAATGTTATCGTGTTACTATATTAGACTAGCAGTGGAGTAATAAGTTTCAGACTAATCTCTTTCAAACGAAAAACAGAGTTGTTAATTTGTGGCTTGTAACACAGATATACTGAAGTTGCTTGGTAATGATGAAGCCATTAAGTCATGAAGACAAAAGGGCCAATTGGACTCGAAGACGATAAAAATATAGATATATATATATATATATATAGTTATATTATTGAATGTAAATGTCTTCATATGACTTTATGTTTGTTGTTTAAGTTTACTCTCCATAACTTGGATATTGTTTGGTTATAAGTTTGTAGACCACTACAGAATTTCCAAAAAAGTACTATATATGTATATAGACACACCAAAACTCGTGGATTTCCAGCCTTTTTGCTTCTTTATTTTTCTATATAATGTTGTGATATTTATTTTTAATGCATTTTGGATTTCTTCAAATATTATTAAAACTTAGTTTGAAATGCTTCTGTTTCATAATATAATAAGGTAGTGCTCTATATAAAACTTTTACAATCTTATCATAAATTGGGTTGATAAAAATAGGATAGCCTGCTTGGACTCAAGAGCTGAAGGATGCCCTGCGGGTAGTGCTACATTCATTTACATTTTACAGAGTACACTACATTCTATACTAGTGTACATTAATGAGGGTAGAGGATTAAGGAAGGAATCCTGAGAGGCATGCCGCATTTTATATAATTGTATAGATTGATAGCATTTAAACCACTTGGTGAAACTAAAGCAATTTTTGGTAATTAGGATAGTAGACTGTTCAGTTGATGTACCTATGCTAGAAAATATGGATTACTTGCAGTTTTATTTAAAATTAAACTAATTACTATAATACTTGCAGGTTGCTTGTATCTACGCTAGAAAATATGGATTACCTTTGCCAAAAAAAATTGTTTGAAGGAAGATGTTTGAATATGTAAAAAGAATTTGTACCATGTGTAATTAGACCTGGGGCACAATGCGAGTGTGAAGAAAATAACATTAAAAAGAAAATAAAAAATGATGAAATATATTTATTTTTAAGAATTTAAGTTTAAAAAGGAGGTTACAGTAGAGTGAAGTATATCAAAGACGGAGACATAAAGTGATTGGAAAATGGACGGGGATTAGAATGGTTGAGGAAGTAATTACCATTCTCTAACATTATGCATTTTTAAACTATTGATTTCATTCTCTCTCTCTCTCTCTCTCTCTCTCTCTTTAATTGGAGTTTAGTATGTTGTTCATGATTTATTTTTATAAATTTAATAAATAAGGAGAGAGACTGAAGGAGCTCCCCTTAATGCAACAATACATAAATATTAATGCAACAATGGACGAACCTTTGTTTGGAAGAGCTGCTGTATGGTGTTATTAAGGTCGCCCATCCAAGATGATTGTCTAATATCACTACTCCACTCCCACTGTTCGCAATTGTGCACTTGCTTTAGCCCTTTTGTGCTCACGAATCCGGAAGAGAAGGTCCTCATTTTAGGGCAATCAAAGACAAACACATCCACCAATGATGGCAAGTCAAAAGCATAGCGACCTTGATAGAAGCTTACGAGGTTTGGTAGATGATAAAGTTCTAAACGTTTTAAATGAGGGATAGCCATGATCGTATTCATTCTTTCTTCTTCTTCTTCCTCTCCCTTTGAAATTATTTCTTCCATCATGTTGCAGTGTTCTATAAGTAGTTCTTCAAGATGCACAAGACCTCTGGCCATTAAAGGATAGAATAGATTCCCCAAACTGGCACAACGTTCAACTCTCACTGATTTTAGGCCTTGAAAGAGAATTAATTTCTCCAAGCTAGGAAATAAAACCTGCAGACCAATAGAGAGTTGTTAATATGTGACATGATTTAAAATTTAGAAGGTAAATGTAAAAATTTGTATTCTTAGAGTGGTTAGTTTTTCTCCCTGTTTTCTTAAATTTGAAGTTCATACCTTTTCATTGAAGAGATGTTTCAATTCAGTTAGATCTTTCAAATGCAATTTTTCCAACTTAGAGAGTACCACAGTATCTCTTTCCTCAACATTCAGCCCTTCTACTTCAAATACCTCTACCAGTGAAGCACAACTTTGTACAGTGAGCTCTTCTAGGTTTCCAAAACTTTGTAAGAAATTTGATGGGATAACATGCAATAGTTTGTTACATTCTTCCACATGCATCTCTCTTAGTTTGCTTAAGGACCTGTCTGGCTGTAGATTATGCAGTATCCGTTCCACATCATCGTTATGTGAGAGTCGTAATTCCGTTCCACCTGGAAATGTGAACTGCATACAACTCATTGCATTAATAATAGTTAATTTTGTACTTCCTAAGTATATCTATTACATAAATTTAATAAGTCATTAATTGTAAAACAGAACCATGTCAAAATATTTCTTTCATTATTTATTTATTTCATTTCAAAATTGCAAAATCTTAAAAAGAAGATGCCAAAACAAATCTACTGATGACTATTGAGTGAAGCTCAGGTGAGAACAGTTAATTACACATATATTTTGTGTACATTGAAGAAATAGACTAGTTACACGAATTTTACCTAAAGCCCTCAACACTTGGCTGATTTTGAGGTGTTAACGTCATGGAATGCATTTTACTCGTTTACATTTATTGTTGGGTAAAGATCATTTTAGTACCTTGAATTTTGCAAAAATTCTACTGTAGTACCTAAACTACTTTTTCTCCCAATTTAATACCTAAATTTCAATGCTGTGCCCAAATGTGGTACCAATCCCAAACGCCGTCTAAATACTTGGATGGCGTTTGGAGTTGGGATCACATTTGGGCACGGCAATTAAGTTTAGGTATTAAATTGAGAGAGAAAATAGTTTAAGTACCACATTGGGATTTTTTTGAAAAGTTAAAGGTACTAAAATGATCTTTACCCTTTATTTTTTTGGATTTAATTTTCTCAATCATCCCCCACAAAACTTCAAAACTTAAACAGTTTTCACCACCATTTTGCGCTGCCCAAAAAACTTCTCCCCCCCCCCCCCCCAAAAAAAAGACAAAAACAAAAAAAAAAAAAGAAAAAAAAGAAAAAGAAAAAAGAAAAGACAAAAAAGAACGTTTTTTTTATCATCTCTTTGATCGACTTCATATGTTTTTCAAATTTTGTTATATACTACATATATTCAGATTTTAGTAGTTGCAATTTCTTGATAGAAAGGATGTTTATTTGAAGGAAAAACATAGAAGTCCAAAGAAATCTGGAAATCTAAATTCTAAAGAAAAAGAAAAAAGGAGAAAAAAAGAAGAAAGAAGAAAAGAATATAACGCAAATCCTAGAAGGGAAAAATCAAATCTAATCAACCAATGTTACTCTTCCTTAATAAGTGCTAATGACTAGCAAAGAGTAGATCACAATGTTCTTTAATGAGTAGATCATAATGACTTCAGGCCACATACAGTTAGTTGCATGTTCAGATAAAAAAACATAAAACATATATCTTAAAAATAAAAAATAAAATAAAATAAAGAAAAGAAAAAAAGAAACACTGATAGAAGTTTAGTTTCAACTTTTCCCTTTATGTAAAAGTCAAGATGTACCTTTCTTGCAAAGAGTTGTTGTATGGTTTCATTGAGGTCACCCATCCAAAACGATTTGCCACCATAATATCCTTCATCCACTTTCTGGAGCTTTGGGGTAACAGGGGAATCCAAAGAGAAAGTCGTCATTTTAGGGCATTGAAGGATAGACACATGCATCAATGATGGCAAGTCGAAAGGATAGAGACCCTGACAGAAGCTTGTGAGGCTTGGTAGACGAGAAAGTTCCAATTTTTCTAATTGGTAGATCACAATCTTATCTGTTCTGTCTTCTTCTTCATTCTCCCCCTTTACAACTATTTCTTCCATCATTTTGCAATCGAATATATCTAGATATTTAAGGTGCACAAGGCCTCTGGCCATGGAAGGGTAGAATACATTTCTCAAACTGCCACAACCATAAACATGCAGTGATTTCAGATTCTGAAAGGCTTTAGTTCCTTCGTGATCCATCTTGCACCATATTTCATTAATCTTATAAATGCCAGTCAGTTTCAATTCCTCCAAGCTAGGAAAAGCAACCTGAAAACCCATAAAATTGGGTCAATACATAAAGAAAGTTTGTATTCACAGAGTTGTTATTTATTTATATATATAATTTTTTATCCCATGTTCTTTTAAATCAGAAGTTCATACCTTTTCATTGAAGAGATATTGGATTTGGGTATGCAGGTTGAACTCCAGAAGAATTTCTCCAGAATCTACATCGATTGCCTCTGGGTTCAAGGCCGTAGTATTCACTTTGGGGGAAAAACTCACAAGGTTTGGTAGTTCCTCAAGTGTCAAACGACGTAGTTGAGGGAACTCAATCTTATCCATGGCCTTTTCATCTCCTTCTCCTTCATCCTCTGCAACAATTTCGGTCATCATCTCACATTCACTTATTTCCAGTTCTTGGAGTTGCTCGACACTTTTAACCATGGAAGGTGAGAATAGATTCCTCAAGTTTTTACATCCCTCAACCTGTAGAACTTCTAGTCTTTGAAAAAATAGAAATCCTTCGGGTACTCTCTTCAAAATATGTTTCAATTTAGGTAGATCTTCCAAATTCAATTTTTCCAAATTAGGGAGCAGCACCATATCTCCTTCCTCAACATTCAGCCCTTCTACTTCAAATATCTCTACCAGTGAATCACAGTTTTCTATACTGAGCTCTTCCAGGTTTTGTAAAGCTGATAGCAAATTTGATGGGACAGCAATTGACAGTTTGTTACACTCTTGCATATGCATCACTCTTAGTTCACATAAGGACCTGTCTGGCGGTAGACTATGCAGTATGTGTTCTAATTTCGTTGTGCCATGAAATGTGAACTGCATACAAACCATTGCATTAATAATAGTTAATTATGTACTTCCTAAATATTTTCTACCACAGAAATTTAATAAGTCATTGTAAAACAGAACCATGTCAAAATATTTCTTTATTTATTTATTTTTTTCATTTTAAAATTGCAAAATCTTATAAAGAAGATGCCAAAACAGATCTACTGATGACTATTGAGTGAAGCTTAGGTTAGAACAGTTAATCATACATATATTTTGTGTACATTGAAGTAATAGATGGATTTTACCTAAAGCCCTCAATACTTGGCTGATTTTGAGGTGTTGATGTCATGGAATGCATTTTTTTGTTGTTGATAAAAAAAAAAATGTCGTGGAATGCATTTTACTAGTCTACATTTATTTTTTTGGGTTTAATTTTCTCAATCATCCCCAAAAAAATTTCAGAACTTTAACAGGTTTTCACTACCATTTTGTGCCGCCCAGAAAACTCCCCAACCCCCCCCCCTCCCCCAAAGAAAAGAAAAAAGAAAAAAAAAAACGTTTTTTATCATCTCTTTGACTTCATATGTTTTTCAACTTTTGTTACATATTACATATATTCAGATTTTAGTAGTTGCAATTTCTTGATATAAAGGATGTTTATTTGAAGGAAAAACATAGAAGTCCAAAGAAAACTGGAAATCTAAAGAAAAAAAAGAAAGAAAAAAAGAAGAAAAGAATATAAGGCAAATCGTAGAAGCAAAAAATCAAATCTAATCAACCAATGTTACTCTAATCAAATCTAATCACAATGTTCTTTAATGATAATGACTTCAAATGTAATCAAATCAATCCTAATCCATTGTAAATGGTAATTAACTCCGGAAAATCCTAGAAGGAACATGTTTTTACACAAAAAATTCAGATGTAATCAAATCAATGCTAATCCATTGTAAATGGTAATTAACTAAATAATTCTAAAGGGACTATATCCTGCTGAGTAGAAGTTTTTATTCAGTATTGTCCAGTGAGCTAATTATAGCCAA
The DNA here is from genome assembly GCA_039720395.1 of Liquidambar formosana. Lineage (NCBI taxonomy): Eukaryota > Viridiplantae > Streptophyta > Magnoliopsida > Saxifragales > Altingiaceae > Liquidambar > Liquidambar formosana. The sequence continues at coordinate 10,579,042 of CM077821.1, forward strand.
AGTGAGATTGAGATCCCCCATTTATGCACTAAAACTACTGAATATTTGGGAAAAATCATATAGTGGATCGGAATCCAAATTTTCCCTTAGATAAGCACATGGCAAGGATGGCACACTGGACCAAAATGTAAAGAAATTTCAAGGGAGAGTATAGCTTAATACAAGAAGCATTTTAATTGCAAATATCTCAATAGGGTGCTTGTGAGAGTATAGTTGAATGTTGCCACTAATTAAACTACTGAATGGGACCAATCAAAACGTCCACTAAACAAGAAAGGAAAACATCAGAATTGGGTGCTTTAAGTAGCAAAATTGGGATGCTTAATTATAGTGGTATTTTTATCCTATTTTTAAAGAAAATAGTATTGTTGGGAAAATGGAAATTTTTAGAATGTTATCGTGTTACTATATTAGACTAGCAGTGGAGTAATAAGTTTCAGACTAATCTCTTTCAAACGAAAAACAGAGTTGTTAATTTGTGGCTTGTAACACAGATATACTGAAGTTGCTTGGTAATGATGAAGCCATTAAGTCATGAAGACAAAAGGGCCAATTGGACTCGAAGACGATAAAAATATAGATATATATATATATATAGTTATATTATTGAATGTAAATGTCTTCATATGACTTTATGTTTGTTGTTTAAGTTTACTCTCCATAACTTGGATATTGTTTGGTTATAAGTTTGTAGACCACTACAGAATTTCCAAAAAAGTACTATATATGTATATAGACACACCAAAACTCGTGGATTTCCAGCCTTTTTGCTTCTTTATTTTTCTATATAATGTTGTGATATTTATTTTTAATGCATTTTGGATTTCTTCAAATATTATTAAAACTTAGTTTGAAATGCTTCTGTTTCATAATATAATAAGGTAGTGCTCTATATAAAACTTTTACAATCTTATCATAAATTGGGTTGATAAAAATAGGATAGCCTGCTTGGACTCAAGAGCTGAAGGATGCCCTGCGGGTAGTGCTACATTCATTTACATTTTACAGAGTACACTACATTCTATACTAGTGTACATTAATGAGGGTAGAGGATTAAGGAAGGAATCCTGAGAGGCATGCCGCATTTTATATAATTGTATAGATTGATAGCATTTAAACCACTTGGTGAAACTAAAGCAATTTTTGGTAATTAGGATAGTAGACTGTTCAGTTGATGTACCTATGCTAGAAAATATGGATTACTTGCAGTTTTATTTAAAATTAAACTAATTACTATAATACTTGCAGGTTGCTTGTATCTACGCTAGAAAATATGGATTACCTTTGCCAAAAAAAATTGTTTGAAGGAAGATGTTTGAATATGTAAAAAGAATTTGTACCATGTGTAATTAGACCTCGGGCACAATGCGAGTGTGAAGAAAATAACATTAAAAAGAAAATAAAAAATGATGAAATATATTTATTTTTAAGAATTTAAGTTTAAAAAGGAGGTTACAGTAGAGTGAAGTATATCAAAGACGGAGACATAAAGTGATTGGAAAATGGACGGGGATTAGAATGGTTGAGGAAGTAATTACCATTCTCTAACATTATGCATTTTTAAACTATTGATTTCATTCTCTCTCTCTCTCTCTCTCTCTCTCTCTCTCTTTAATTGGAGTTTAGTATGTTGTTCATGATTTATTTTTATAAATTTAATTAATAAGGAGAGAGACTGAAGGAGCTCCCCTTAATGCAACAATACATAAATATTAATGCAACAATGAACGAACCTTTGTTTGGAAGAGCTGCTGTATGGTGTTATTAAGGTCGCCCATCCAAGATGATTGTCTAATATCACTACTCCACTCCCACTGTTCGCAATTGTGCACTTGCTTTAGCCCTTTTGTGCTCACGAATCCGGAAGAGAAGGTCCTCATTTTAGGGCAATCAAAGACAAACACATCCACCAATGATGGCAAGTCAAAAGCATAGCGACCTTGATAGAAGCTTACGAGGTTTGGTAGATGATAAAGTTCTAAACGTTTTAAATGAGGGATAGCCATGATCGTATTCATTCTTTCTTCTTCTTCTTCCTCTCCCTTTGAAATTATTTCTTCCATCATGTTCCAGTGTTCTATAAGTAGTTCTTCAAGATGCACAAGACCTCTGGCCATTAAAGGATAGAATAGATTCCCCAAACTGGCACAACGTTCAACTCTCACTGATTTTAGGCCTTGAAAGAGAATTAATTTCTCCAAGCTAGGAAATAAAACCTGCAGACCAATAGAGAGTTGTTAATATGTGACATGATTCAAAATTTAGAAGGTAAATATGAAAATTTATATTCCTAGAGTAGTTAATTTTTCTCCCTGTTTTCTAAATTTGAGGTTCATACCTTTTCATTGAAGAGATGTTTCAATTTAGTTAGATCTTCCAAATGCAATTTTTCCAACTTAGAGAGTAGCACAGTATCTCCTTCCTCAACATTTAGCCCTTCTACTTCAAATACCTCTACCAGTGAAGCACAACTTCGTACAGTGAGCTTTTTTAGGTTTTCTAAACTTTGTAGCAAATTTGATGGGACAACATGCAACAGTTTGTTACACTCTTCCACACGCATCTTTCTTAGTATACATAAGGACCCGTCTGGCTGTAGAGAATGCAATATCAGTTCCACATCATCGGTACACGAGAGTTGTAATTCTGTTCCATCTGAAGATATGAACTGCATACAACCCATTGCATTAATAATAGTTAATTCTGTAATTCCTAAATATATCACGTCAAAATATTTCTTTCTTTATTTATTAATTTCATTTTAAAATTGAAAAATCTTACAAAGAAGATGCCAAAACAAATCAACAGATGACTATTGAGTGAAGCTCAGGTTAGAACAGTTAATCATACGTATATTTTGTGTACATTGAAGAAATAGACTAGTTACACGGATTTTACCTAAAGCCCTCAACACTTGGCTGATTTTGAGGTGTTAATGTTATGGAATGCATTTTACTAGTTTACATTTATTGTTGGGTAAAAATCATTTTAGTTTTTTCAAAAATTCTAATGTAGTACCTATACTACTTTTTCTCCCAATTTAATACCTAAATTTCACTGTCATGTGGTACCAACCCCAAACGCCGTCTAAATACTTGGATGGCGTTTGGGGTTGGGACCACATTTGGGCACGGCAATTAAGTTTAGGTATTAAATTGAGAGACAAGATAGTTTAGATACCACATTGGGATTTTTTGAAAAGTTCAAGGTACTAAAATGATCTTTACCCTTTATATTTTTGGGTTAATTTTCTCAATCATCCCCCACAAAACTTCAAAACTTTAACAGGTTTTCACTACCATTTTGCGCTGCCCAAAAAACTTCTCCCCCCCCCCCCCAACCCCCCAAAAAGAAAAACAACAAAAAAAAAAAAAAAAGAAAAGAAAAGAAAAAAAGAACGTTTTTTTATTTATTTTTATCATCTCTTTGACTTAATTCATATGTTTTTCAAATTTTGTTATATACTTCATATATTCAGATTTTAGTAGTTGCAATTTCTTGATAGAAAGGATGTTTATTTGAAGGAAAAACACAGAAGTCCAAAGAAATCTAGAAATCTAAATTCTAAAGAAAAAGAAAAAAGAAGAAAAAAGTAAGAAAGAAGAAAAGAATATAACGCAAATCCTAGAAGGGAAAAAATCAAATCTAATCAACCAATGTTACTCTTCCTTAATAAGTGACAATGACTATCAAAGAGTAGATCACAATGTTCTTTAATGAGAAGATCATAATGACTTCAGGCCACGTACAGTTAGTTGCATGTTCAGATAAAAAAAATATAAAACATAAATCGTAAAAATAAAAAATAAAATAAAATAAAATAAAGAAAAGAAAAAAAGAAACACCGAAAGAAGTTCACTTTCAACTTTACCCTTTATGTAAAAGTCAAGATGTACCTTTTTTACAAAGAGTTGTTGTATGGTTTTATTAAGGTCACCCATCCAAAACGATTTGCCAATATAAAATCCTTCTTCCACTTTTTGCAGCTTTGGTGTAAAAGGGGAGTTCAAAGAGAAAGTCGTCATTTTATGGCACTGATTGATAGACACATGAACCAACGATGGTAGGTCGAAAGGATAGGGACCCTGACAGAAGCTTGTGAGGCTTGGTAGATCAAGAAGTTCCAATTTTTCTAATAGAGGGATCACGATCTTATCCGTTCTGCCTTCTTCATTCTCGCCCTTTACAACTATTTCTTCCATCATTTTGCAATAGGATATATATAGATGTTGAAGGTGCACAAGGCCTCTGGCCATGGAAGGATAGAATACATTTCTCAAATTGTCACAACGAGTCAGTATCAATTCCTCCAAGCTGGGAAATGCAACCTGAAAACCCATAAAATTGGGTCAATACATAAAGAAAGTTTGTATTCATAGAGTTGTTATTTATTTATATATATAATTTTTTATCCCATTTTCTTTTAAATCAGAAGTTCATACCTTTTCATTGAAGAGATGTTGGATTTGGGTATGAAGGTTGAACTCCGGAAGAATTTCTCCAGAATCTACAACGATTGCTTTTGTGTTCAAGGCCGTAGTATTCACCTTGGGGGAAAAACTCACAAGGTTTGGTAGAGACTCAAGTGCCAAACGACGTAGTTGAGGGAACTCAATCTTATCCATGGCCTTTTCATCTCCTTCTCGATCTTCTACAACAATTTCTGTCATCATCTCACAGTAAATTATTTCCAGTTCTTGGAGTTGCTCGACACTTTTAACCATGGAAGGATAGAATACATTTCTCAAACTGCCACAACAAGAAACATTCAGTGATTTCAGGTATTGAAAGCCTATAGTTCCTTCGTGATCCATCTTGCACCATATTTCATTAATCTTGTAAATGCCATTCAGATTCAATTCCTCCAAGCTAGGAAAAGCAACCTGAAAACCCATAAAATTGGGTCAATACATAAAGAAAATTTGTTTTCACAGAGTTGTTATTTATTTATATATATAATTTTTTATCCCATTTTCTTTTAAATCAGAAGTTAATACCTTTTCATTGAAGAGATGTTGGATTTGGGTATGCAGGTTGAACTCCGGAAGAATTTCTCCAGAATCTACATCGATTGCCTTTGGGTTTAAGGCCGTAGTATTCACTTTGGGGGAAAAACTCACAAGGTTTGGTAGAGAGTCAAGTGCTAAACGACGTAGTTGAGGGAACTCAATCTTATCCATGGCCTTTTCATCTCCTTCTCCTTCATCCTCTGCAACAATTTCTGTCATCATCCAACATACACTTATTACCAGTTCTTGGAGTTGCTCGACACTTTTAACCATGTAAGGTGAGAATAGATTCCTCAAGTTTTTACATCTCCCAACCTGTAGAACTTCTAGTCTTTGAAAAAATAGAAATCCTTCGGGTACTCTCTTCAAAATAGATTTCAATTCAGGTAGACGTTCCAAATTCAATTTTTTCAAATTAGGGAGCAGCACCCTATCTCCTTGCTCAACATTCAGCCCTTCTACTTCAAATACCTCTACCAGTGAATCACACTCTTCTATACTGAGCTCTTCTAGGTTTTGTAAAGCTGATAGCAAATTTGATGGGACAGCATTCGACAGTTTGTTACATTTGAACAAACGGATCTGTCTTAGTTTACACAAGGAATCGGCTAGCAATAGACCGTTCAGGATCCGTTCCACATTGTTCTCATCCTCGATTTTTAATACCACCAAACTTGGGAATGTGATTTGCTGCAAACGACCAATATAGTGTTAATAAACAACGATTATGTGCATAAGCAAATTTCGTGGATGCTCCACTAGGGGAATTTTCCCTACAAAGAAGGGCAATCCCCTTATTCAACAAAAAAGTAGGAGCGTGTCGAGGTGAGGAAATTTTAAGTGAAATTTGTCATTAGAACATAATTTCTCAAATTATTTAAAATCAAGGTGAAATTTTGTCATTCCACATTTTAATCAAAGAAATTGTAAAAATCTGTTTAGAAATTCCAACTTTAAAAAATGTGAGGATGCCAAATTACTTAGAAATTGTAAAAATCTGTTTAGAAATTTTTTCCAAATTACTTACTCAAACACAGCATTGGTTATTTTTCCTTTTTTCCATTGATTTTTAACACATTAAAACCCCAATTGAATGTGAGGATTCCTTTTTAGAAGGAATGTTGTTGGGCAAATGTGGTTTGCATGTCGATAAAGTCATGTGGGGTACCTGTTCCTGAACTTCTTCGTGGGATCTCGCATTGATTGTCCTTTGCTCTTGTGTGCCGAGAATTGCCGGAGTAAATACCTTCACATTGGCATTTCTACGTGACAACTTTTTCGAAACAGGCCATTTGAAAGTGTAAGGTTTAGGGCCAAAGCTCACGAGGTTTGGTAGATTTCCAAGATGGAGACGCTTTACATTAGGAAACACAATTATTTTGGTTGCCTCTTTATTTTCTTTGCTGCCTTCTTGATCATTGCCAACAATTTCCACTATGGCGCAATGGCTAATCTGCAGCTTTTCAAGTTTCACAAGAAGTTTAGCTATGGAAGGGGTGAATATATATTTCAACTTCTCACAGTAGGTAACTACTAGCGATTGTAGGTTTTGAAAGCCCTGAATTTCCTGGGAAGGCCATAGATAAGTCAAACTAGGTAAATTTTGCAACTTCAATTTCTTTAAACAAGGGAGTACTACTAAAGCTGCATGTCCTTCCTCTATATTCACCCCTTCAAAATCAAATACCACTTCCAGCAAATCACATTCTCGTACTTTAAGTTCTTCAAGGTTTTGTAGGCTTTGTACCAAATTGGATGAAAAAACATTCAATAGTTTCTTACAACCGTTTACATCCATGAATCTCAGTTCGCACAGAGACTTGACCTGCAAAAGTCATTCACTTAGTTAATGACATATTCTAACAAATTTTAGCTGATGACATCCGGCCTTTTTATAATTTGCTTCATATTCAGTATTTGAATTTATTGCAGAAGAAACAACAAGAAAAAGCAATGTGTATAAGCTAAATACATCTTCTTCACTTGTGTTATAATTTTAGCAAGTCGCTCCTGAAACTTGGACAAGTCACTCATATGACAGATCTGTAGGATTACTCAAAACTTAGGCTGTCTTACTCATAGTCAATTCGGATTACTAGTACAATAACTTGAGAACTTAGAGATTTATCAAGAATTTGGGTCAAATCATTAGGATACTAACTTTTTTTAATTTAACGTTTAGTGAACAATATTCAGATTTTTATGTCATTATTTTTTAATTCTCCATTCTTTATTGGTTTTTGGAGTTTTTTTCCTTAAATAATTCTATTTTAAAAAATTATTGTCGCTCTCGGTTAGTTACAAAAGTTTTTCTCACAATAGGTCTCCGTACACCACATTGTCAAATTGGAGGTTGAAACCGTCAATTATTGAATGGCCTTATTTTAATTATTATTCAAGCATGAAAAAATAAAAAAAAGTGAATTTTATGTAAAAGATATGATTTTTTATTAAAATAGAATTTTATTGAAAAGAATTGAATTTTGAAGAAGACAAAAGATTTATATGTATACAATCCCCTTCTTATGAGGTGAACTTCACGTAATTTTGTGTGAGGTCACCCTTCAAAACTCTACAAATGGCTCATGTTTTTAACAGTTGAATTAGATAGCCTTATTTCATATAGGTGATGCATGCCAAAAATCAAGTTCATTCAAGACTGATTGCTAATCGATCCAAAACATTTACATTTTTTAATCAATGACAATCACTTATTTTTTTCACTTAGGATGAAGCAACTCTTAATTTCAGATCAACTTGATTTTTAGCATGCATGACCCCTAATATGGTGCAGACCTAATCCGATGGTTGGCTTTGCAAAACACGAGTCATTGGTAGAATTTTGGAAGGTGACCTCCTGTAATGTTACTTTCACATTGATGTTAATTTGAAAAGCATGATAGTTCTAGATTTTGAAATTTAATTGTTTGTCTATTGATGCACAATCAGACTATCACGTTTTCATATTATTCTGTTGTAAAAATAAATCTAACATACAATATTTTTATTTGACAAGGGAACTAGCTAGGATCTTACTAGTTCCAAATTTAAACAAATCTAAAAACAAAGAATCATACCTTTTCGTTAAAAAGATGTGTGGCACTGTCATGGTTCCTCTCTGAAGCCTCCGGACTATTTGGGCAAATACTCCTGAGCTTTGATAGGTCCTTGAGGTACAAGGTGCTCAATTGAGGAAACTCAATCTCATCCATCTTTCTGCAAAAATTGATTAAGTTTGGAATTTTCACAAGCGTCAACTCGCTTAATTTAGGGAAGCTGATTTTATTGCTCCCTTTCCCATGTTCTCTTTCTGTCGACACAACAATTTCTTCCATCTCCTCGCACAAACTGATGTCTAGATCTTCTAATTGTAGGAGAGATGTAGCTATGGATTGTGAGAAGAGATTTTTCAATCTGTTACATCTACACAATCGAACACTTCTTAGGTTGCCAAGGGATACAGCTTGAGTGGGACCCTTCCACAGATGGGTCATATCTGGCAAGTCCATTAGTTCTAGAGATCTCAGTTCTACGAAGGACCTCGCAGGAAGTTGACCATGACAAATCATTTTCAACTTTTTCACTTTACCGATCATTAGCGACTCCAGGATAGGGAAGACACTATGCGGAACCAAATCCCCTGTATCAATAAGATATTCTACATCATCAGAAGACGAAAGGTGTAGAGCCTTTAACCGTACAAAACTCCCTTGAGTTTGGGCATTGAGAACATTCTTCCCGCCTCCCACTCGTAACTTCAAACGGTCAGTCTTCTTAAGCAACCCAAGAAATCCACTGTCAACAAGAATCTTTGCGTCAAGATCGACTTCCAATTCATTCCGGAGTTCAATATTCTTTTTTTCTGCTTTTTTGAGGTTCGATCTTCCCATTCTTTTTGTTGGATTATATAGGTCACCGAATCTATCTAACGAGAGCTTATTCTCACCGTCGGTCCCTATCCAAAATCTCATGAGTTTTTCATAGAGAATGATACTACCCGGAAATTTGGCTGTTGGTAAATAAGTTTCTAAAGTGATCAAATTAGATAATGATACTAGCTCCGAGAGGTTCACTTTATTTTGTGCTTCGCCTTCACCTTCTCCTTCAACCACCCACCGCGAACCACTGTGTCTCAAGTACAGTTCTTCTAGTCGGATTAAGCTCGATATGACCCCTGGTGAAATTACTTCAAGACTCACACAAAATGACAAATCCAACAACCGTAGATGAGTCAGCCTTCCAATTTCTCGTGGTAACTCCTTAATACTAGATCCGCAAAAGCTGAGTATTATCAGTGTTTGTAGCTCTCCAATTGCAGCTGTGCTTTCTAACTCGCAATCATGTAGACATAATGTTCGAAGCTTTGTCAACAATGAGAGTGGGGATGGGGATGATGGGATAAGAATTTCCGTCAACTGTAAAACTTTGAGTTCTTTCATCCCTTCAAACTGTAAATTGTCTAGCATTTTTTGTGAAGGATCCAAGCTGTCCGGTGAAACAGAATCAAAATTTTTGGACATGAATTGCACTAGAAGAAGCTCGTGAACTTTATTGAATATCAGTGAAACGGAAGCACATTTTACATCTGTTCCCTCTGTTGCCAACTCCTTCAATTCCTGGTTACCTTCGATCGCTTTGAATCTGATAAAATCACGCACTAAATCATGCATTTTGACACACTTCTCATTGCCAATGTCTGACAATAAATTACAACTTGTAAGTTTATTGACCAATGCACGGACTCTATTTGTTGCTTTCGCCAACTCATCATCGATTCCTTTGAACAAAATTAGCCCCATCCCATATCTTATCAAATCTTCAATCGGAATGTTGGTGTCTTCTTTAAATACGCAACAGAGCAACAGAAGTGACTGCGCTTCTTGATTTTTCAAAAAGTTGTAGCTCAACTCTAACTTCCCATAGACTTTTCTAAGAAAATCTGGGACGTTGTCTGGGTTAGGTACTCTTAGTAGTTGAAGTGCATCATTCCACATATAGCTATCTTTTTTTTCTAGTGCCCTTCCAACGGTTACAATTGCTAGTGGTAAACCTCCACATTCATTTAAAACCTCTTTGGCTATCGAATACAATTCGGGAGACTCAATTGAATCGCCCGCCATCTGCCTGAAAAGATGCCATGCCTCTGATTCAGAAAGCACCCCAATGTTGAAATCCTTGCGAGTCTTCATTTCTTTGCATACATCTAGGCTTCGCGATGTTAGCATGGCTTTGCAACTCTTGTTATCATCTCCAAAAGGAATTCCCACTGACCCCAAATCGAGTGTCTCCCAAACATCATCCAATATTACTAGGACCTTAGAATTCATCAGTCTGGCCTTTAGTTGAGTTGCTCTTGCAGGTAAACTCTGATCTTTTTTGAACTCCAGATGTAAATTGTCTGCAATTTCATTTTGGATCTTTTCCAAATCTGGAGTTTGGCTGACAGTAGCCATCGCGACCTCATCAAATAATTTCTCCTCTCTTGCTTTTTTGAGTACTTCTATTGCCATTGTTGTTTTCCCTATACCACCCAACCCACATATCCCAATCGCATTGAGATCATCATCTATTAGTGCAGCCATGATTTCTTCAAAAAGTGATTTTCTAGATACAAAATCTGCAGAAGTTCCGGTGGCAGGATATTCTATCTCTCTCCTTGCAGAGTACGATACACTTCTGAACGACGATCCCTTTTGTTGGAGCTGAATGACAACCTTGGTGTTCTCCGCCGCTTCCTTACTAAGCATGTAACGTGAACTCAGATTTGGACAGCACCCACCCAAACACCTTTTGTTTTCTTCAATAACTTGGAAAACTCGATCCACCGTTCTCTTCATCTCATCCACATTGTTTAGCCAGTTGTCAACATCGGCTTCGATAAGTCTTGCATTGTCTTTGGCTGCATCAACATCATGTTGCACCCTACTCTTGATGCGATCAAGCTCCTCAACTTCTTTTTTGAGAGTCCTTGAGTTCCTGTTGTAGTGAATCAGATATCCAACCTGTTCTCGAATGATCTGTGGGACACAGTATTCTCCAATTTTCTCCAAGATAGAATTAACCAAGTTTCTTCCCAATTTCCATCTGAAGAAATTAACAACAACAAATAACAGCAACAACACTGATGCAGCTGTCAAGCCCAGATAGCCAACATGCTCCTGAATCCGTGGGATGAAGTACTCTTCGATTTTCTTTGCGATGAAATCAACAAAGTTTTCTTGGAGTTTAATTGAGATGGAAGCAACAATCCCCATTTCTCTTTCTTTCTTTCTTTCTTCTTCTCTTCCCCCCTTCTTAAATGCAGATGTAATATAAGATGTGAAGCCAGCAAACAACAAACACAAAGAGTTTCCAAAGGTAACAGCGTCACCTGAATGTAACAAAGAAGCATAGATTAGATATTCTTCAGTAGCAGGTGGTAGCAGAGGGACAATATAACTCTGTCCCCTGTATATGACAAAAAAATATAGAATAAATATTTCCTTCTTTTTTCTTTTTTTTCCTAAGTAAATATAGAATAAATATTAACTCTGGGGGCATTACACTACGATAGCAAACACGCGTCTGTTTTTAATTGTATGGACTCCACACAAATGAAAACACCTTTTAAAAACAGTCAACTGATCAAAATTGGACACATCATGTTCATAGAGCAATAAGAGCAACAAAAATGACTTACCAGTAACATCCCTAAAAAAATATTATGAAATTTTTTTTAAAAATAGTAGTATTTACCCTCTATTCGGTTTCTAGATTCTACCAACAAAAAAAAATAAAAGGAAAACATAAAATTATATCAACCCGAAATTATTCTTATTATTCTTCTTCTTATTCCAATTTTCTATTATAACCAAATAAGGAAAAGTACGATTCCTTATATTTTTTTTTTCCCTAATAAAATCCGGGGACCAAATAGAGCCTTAGTGAAAAATATCCCCTTATTTGCTTAAATTTTAATTTAGGAGGGGGGGCCATTTTTATATAGTTCCTATTATGCCCTTCTGTTAAGTTTATCAAGTATTCTTCCATTTGCATTAAATAATTATATTAAAAAAAAAAAAAAAACCCCTTCTTACTTTAATTTCCCAGGCCTCTCTTCCTTTTTTTTTTTAATTTTTTAATTTTATGGTTGAAGAACAAAGTCAATATACATGGTTTTTGCTACCATCTTCTGGAAAAATTCACTCTACTGGGTTCTTCTTCTTCCTCTAAGGGCAGACAGTTCGTGTGTACTCAAAGGACAAGTCAAACAAAATGTTGAACAAAGCTACTATTTTAACACAAAATAGTGTATCTGATTCTTTTTCCCACATCCAACGGATAAGTAAAAGTTCGATGTTCTCTCTTATCAAACAATGCTTGAACAAAATTTTCCATTTGTCAACTTTAATTTGAACTTGTGAGTCCTTTAATTTTCACATATTTGTGAATAAATCTATACCAGTAAGATTGACTCAATTTTATAAATATGATGACGTAGTGTGCGTCTTGAATTAGGTCCTTAATATAATTGGAAAAAATGAGAAATTGATGGTAAGAGGGATGAGGGGGCCATTGTAGTAGACTTGTTAAAATATTTTATGGATATTGGGTCCTTTGTAGTAAGAGGATCTCTAGGGGTTAACCAACTCCCTTAACTATTTCAACAAGCCAAACCACTATTTTCCTTCTCCAAGGGCAAGGGTGGAGCCAGGATTTGGTCTTCATGGGTGCAACTAAGAACTCATTAATTATATCAAATTTGATCTTATAAAATCTACATAAGCCATCAATGACGATTGTTTCTAGTGGCAAAATGACTAGCATACTCCAAATGCCTCTTGCCCAAACTAATTTTGTAATTTTGTAAAAAGTAAATTTCATTCAAAAGAAACATATCTTGGGAGCAAATTTCAAATTTTAATTAAACAAATCCCCTCCCTTCATATCCACAACCCCGTAATCTCATCTCCTGGGACTCCTAAATCATAAACACAGACACACACACACATAAATATGTGTAGAGAGAGAGAGAGAGAGAGAGAAGAAGAGGAATATATATGTGTATATATATAATATAGAGTGGGTTGCATATATTGGTTTTTTTGCCATTGTAATAGAAACTTATTGCAACGACTTTGACGTTATTGCAACGACTTTTACCGTTGCAATTCGCGCTTTCTCTTATAGTGCCATCTTTTAACCATTTTTATTTTTATTTTTGAAAGAATCCCTAAACATTATAGATTTGTAAAATGTCCTAGTCTTTTCTTAGGTAGTATGATGTGGTAATTTTAAAAATTTTAAATTGACCCCAAAACTTTTCAAGGGGCTAGCTGTTAGGTTAGTTATTATATATATTGGCTATATGGCTACTTCAGTAGTTAGTGGATATTATTTTTTTAATCAATTTTCTCACAATATCCCCCTCTCTCTCCACCACTCTCCCATTTCTCTCCAACAAATGATTATAGAAGTGGAGGAATCCACTAACACCTAGTGGAAGACTTTTTACTCTTACATCCATTAACATCTTTTTATAAGAATAATATTTCACCCATCCAACCATTGGATTAGATATTCTCTATATGCACATCACACATGCCGAATTTTAAGTTAATTAGAGATTAAGAGTTATGTCATCCATAAAGTGCCCAAAATTATAGTTTTATAAATTAAAAGAAAAATATAAGTTTACAAATCAAATGCTTTCCGATTTCAATTAATTAATTTGAAATTTAGTATGCATGACATGTATAAGTGGAATATTGATTGGATTGCCGAAACTTTATTTTTACAGAAAGATAGATATTGACGACTGTAAGAGTAAAAAGTCTTACACCAGATATCAATGGATCTCTCCTCAAAACATAAAGATATAAAGAAAAAAATCTTTAAGTTGGTTGGAGAAGAGAAAAGTTAGAAAGCACTATTGGACTGTGCACTCGAATAGCTAGCTATCCATTTAGAAAATGTCTTTTAATTTTATGGATAAAGTAGTTAAAAAATAGTCAATACCTTTGGAGATGTTTCAAAGGTTGTTAGTTTGGCTTTCTAAAATTAGCTTGAGGGTGTTAGGCTTGGTTGCTACCATCGCTTTTTTTTTTTTTTCTTTTTTCCTTTTTTTTTTTTTTTTTGGGGCGGGGGAGTGTTCTTTGGATCCTCCCAAAAGTTTTATTTTGCCCTAAAATATTTGACTCTCTTATATATTTTATGCTTCCCTTGAAGTCAAATGTCAAAACACTTTTTATTTTCTAACTTTAGCCTGTAGCAGCAGGAACCTTCAATCAAGGGTGCCACTCCCGCTTCGGAACCACAGTTCCGTGCTCCCAAGTAAGAACCTTGATTCGAGAGAGAGAGAGAGAATTTCGATTCTAAGTAAAGCAGAACCTTGTGATGGAGGAGAGAAGGCATAACCCCTCCATCCCAAAACTAAACTCTTCTGATCAACTTTAACCAAAGTGAAAAATGTTTCTAATAATAATAATAAAATCCCTTTGAATCTTCTATGTTCCCCTGGCTCCCCATCCCACCCACCCCCGCCCCTGCTTCATGCTTCTATACTTTAGCCCCCTTTTTTTTTTTTTTTTTTTTTGGGGGACATTAATTACACTTTACCACTTGAACTATAGGGAGGAAACCCCATTTTTAGTGAGTAAACTCCTATAAGTCCACATTTATAGAACTTATGGAGGCATAAGTCTATGGTAAAAACTTCTGTAACCATATGTCCACTTTTAAGTGAAACGGTGGTTTTTTTGTGTAAGTCTTAAGTACATAAAATCAATTATACCCCTAAGTTGTTATTTATTTATTTTTTTTTGTGTCCAAACTATAATATAAAATAACTTCCAATCTACACATTGGTTTTTAATAAAAATTATATTTTTGGAATCTATTTGTCGAGACCTTCGAAACAAGACTCAAGTGCTGCACGAGAGTGCTATATGAAGCACTCTTCGTATAGCACCTAATTTATATCAGCAAAAAAGATATTTGTTAAATAAATTGAAAGAGTTTTGCTCCATACACATAGTGCTATATAAGGTGTTGTATTTGATGCTACAAATAAAGTGTTGTCCATATCATTTTCCCAAATAATAGCATATGCTCCGTAGAAGGTAAGAGCCATAGAGATGACAATATGAGTATGCCTGGAGCAAGAAAACAGAACACGCATGAACTGATCGAACAAGTACGCTGTTGTATTTGCATAACGTTGATTTGTCTGTCATTTTATCCAATAAAAAAATAATGCGGAGTCTCTTATTATTATTATTATTATTATTATTATTATATAAATAGAAGCATATTGGGCCCAGCTAGGAATTTTCACTTTTGGTGAATGACTTAGCAACATGTATAAATAATACAGAGTATATTATTATTATATAAAAATAATAATAAGATGAGTATATGTAAAAAACAAAAATACTTCATAATCTACGTAAAAATATAGAGTGGGGCTATTGCCACCACATGGAGTACTCTAAGCCCCCCACTAGTTTACACTTTTTAAGATTTTATGAAAAATATAAAATGTTTTTACGAAAACTAGTTACATTGTTCACTAGAAAACATTGTTTTAAACAACTTTGTAGAAGAAAGTTTTTCCAAAATCTATCATTTAAGCATACTTTTTGGCCATTTACAATCTTTATTTCATTTTCCATGAAAAATGTCCAAAAAGTATACTTAAATGACAAATTTTCGAAACAAATTCTTCTACAAAGTTGTCCAGAATTATGTTTTTTAGTAAACTATGTGATTAGTTTTCGTAAACTTTTTTTATATTTTTCATAAAACTTAAAAAATATAAATTAAGTGAGGGGCTTAGAGTACTTTATGTGGTGGCAATAGCCTGGCCCAAAAATATATTGTAATTATAAAAATAAAAAAAAATGTCAAATTGAAGGTTTTTGAGTGACCATCTATACAAATTGTAAAATAAATTGAATCCAATTATTCCGAGTGTCAAAATATTTAAAAAAATTTTAAGGGGCCGTGGCCTCCTCGGTCTTTACGTATATCGTTCCGCCGGTGATTGTATTACTCTCATTATTTTTCATTATAACATATTTAATCATGCTTCTCTTGATGCAATATGCACAAAAAATAGTGGCCAAAATTATACTAATTGTAAAGACTTAATTTGCGGGCTATCCCCAATTATCCCGGGCAATTACAATCGTCCGTAAATGACGCATGTGTGCGTTACGTATAAACGGCCGTGATGGTACGAAATATCCTAAATATCACACACGATAAATATATATACAAGTGCATTTGATGCAAAATGCACTCCAAAATTCTTACCTGCAACTTGTATTTTACAAAACGAACCGTTGGATTAAATCTAATATATATATAGATAAACATATAAACAATGTTAAGGTCAACCAAGTGGCGGTATTTTACGCTGCCACATGACAATATTTACAATCCCTCTAACCGTCAATCACCCAACCGACACTATAATCTTTTTAATTACTGTACCTCTTCGTCTATATCTTTTCACAAAAGAAAAGAAACTACAAATATCTCTTCATCCATATCTTTTCAATTCTTACGTACCTAAACTCAACCGTAATCTAATGACTTTGAAACTGTTCCTTTAAAAGAAACCCAAATAAAATGAAATTGTTTTCCAACAAGTCTTCTTCTCTTTTTCCCATACGTGTATTTTTATTTTTCTTCTTCTCATTCTTCTCTCCCATGCTCTTTTTGTAGAATTATATATATTGAACAAAATCTTTAAGAAGAAGATGTAAGTATTTAATTAATTTGGTAAGTTTTCTATTATCATCCCTTATTCTCTTTACTCCATCCTCTTTTCTTTGTATACTGCAGTTGAGAAGAGGAATCGCATGGAAGAAGTACTGTTCAAGTATACCTGTTAGATGAAGGAAGCTTTGAACAATTTATTGTGAAATTTGTTTCTAAGGTTTTGGTTTCACTGGTATATAATTATTCTTGGACTATTGTAATTTTGAGACATGCATTTTAATTCTTCAGTATCCCTTGTTACGCACAGGTCTAACACCAGTATATATATATATATATATATATATATATATATATATATATATATATATATATATATATATATATAAACAATGTTCAAAACTGCCACTTAACGCATTTTTAAAATGTTATGTAATGTTAGCAGTTAATTTTTGAATTTCAATTTCTCATTAAACATTGCTACCCTTTCACTTAACAGGCGTATCCATTTATAAAGATGCCTTTTTCCATTTAGAGTCCTTTCCTTTTTATAACTATTCATCTTTTATTTAGTTTTTCATTTGAAACAAATCACTTCCCCTTTAAAGACAAAAACCAAAATGTTGAAGAGGAACCAGAATCTCTCAATCTTCAATATCCTTATTCCAAGTGAGTCTCTCCTTTTCTTTTCTTCTAATTTTTTATACATTAATTTGATCTATTATTGTAATGGTTTTTGCCCATAGAAATACCAATGTCATGAATTTTTTTTTTCTTGGCATGGTTACTATCTTTTGCGATTCCATACTTTGATGAATTAAAAATAAAAAAAGGTTGTAAGTTTTCATATTTTAAAATAATAGTAGATAATGTGTTCTTTAATATTATAAATGGGTTTTACGAAGTAAGAATTTGAGTATTTTTTAATTCTTTTATTCACAATTAATTTAGAATTTATATTTCAAATTATTTTTTATTTGTTAAAAATATTTTTATCTGATATATTTTTTAATTTATATTTTATTTCGTACATTACATGGGTTCGCTCTTAAATTTGATTAATATTTTATTATACAAATGAAAAATCAAATTGATATGAAATTAATTACTATTCCATCATATATATGATAACGTGCAAATCTTTTATTGCGTGTTTAAAATAACTTGCAAAAAGAAAAAAAAACATAAGAGAGTTGATGGATGATAAGAAAGATGAGGATGCCAGCATAAAGCTACACGTGGTTTGCTGGTAACGCAACTTACAGATGATGGTTTGCATAAAGCTACACGTGGTTTGCTGGTAACACAAGCAGCAGTGGATGATTTGCATGAAGGCAACGTGGTGTGCTTGCCAGGGAAGTTGGGCCTGGGTACTTCTCATTATTTGGGCCGTGGGCTGGGTAATCCTTTAGGTTTTTAAGGTTTTATGCAAAATATAAAAAGTTTTAAAGAAAACCGATTGCATTATTAATTAGAAAACATCATTTTGAACAACATTTTAGAAGAAATTTTTTTCCAAAATCTATCGTTTAAGTAAACTTTTTAGCCATTTATAAACTTTATTTCATTTTTAGCCAAAAAGTTTACTTAAACGAAAAATTTTGGAAAAACTTTTTTCAGAATAATTGTTCAAAATGATGTTTTCTAATGGACAGCGTGGTCGGTTTTTGTAAAAACCTTTTATAATTTGCTTAAAATATTAAAAACCAAAACAAAAAGAGGGGGTTTGATAAAAAAAAAGTAGGGTTGCAATAGCCGTTCCCTTCAAGGAAAGTAGACACTATGATGGGCTTGGGTGAGGTGATGGTGCCCCCCACTGATAATGGGCTGAATATCCACACTAGGAGCATTTGCTTGAGGGATATACTAATTCAGGCCTACTAGATGAGACCAGAGAAATTCAGCTCAACGAAAATTCAATTGGTTCTACTGTGTTGGATTATGTGCAGGAAGTGCATCACAGTGCCAACCCAGCGAACGTGGAAACTGTTATGGAACAATTCGGGTTGAAAAAGAGAAAGGAAAGGGGAAGAGCTACAATCTCCTATGCTAAGCCTGGAAGGAGATCAAACAATAGATGGTGCGCGTCGCCATAAAATTTCTAAAGTATACTAATCACTCTAATTTATTTTGCAGGATGTTCTCCCATGAGTTGGACCCCATTGATGCATCTCCTACAGCCTACGGAGTATTTTCTCCGATGGTAGCCTAAATGTTTTAAGCTGTTTTATTTTTTTTATATAGTTTTCTTTATAATTACAATTTGACTCTCCTAAAAATCTTATTTTACTCTAAAAAATTTGATCATCCCACAAAGGTCAAAAAGTTACGACTTTTTTGTTTTCTAACTTTCAGTTTTAATTTTTTAATAATTGCAAATTTGATCCTTCCACAATCCCACCACCAATCCTTGGGGCGTAGCCGTGGTACTTCGGTAAGTAGGGGTTTGGGTAGTATTAAGTCAATGATCAATTCTTCTTTAATGTAACCAATAAAAACAAAAAAGAAAAATTTGATTTCCCAAAAGTTTTATTTTCCCCTAAAAACGCTGACTCTCTAATAGATTTGACCCTATAATAGGAGTCAAACGTCAAAACACCTTTTATTTTCAAATGATCTATTTAGGTGTCCAATTCAAATTTAGATAAGTTAAGGTATTTTGTATAGTAACAAAGGTACAAATTTATCGCTTTGAATGGAAAAATTCGAAAAAATATTGGTTATCATCACAAATATGAATGAAAATTCAAAACACTGACATTTTATGAATTTCTAGGAATTGATCTTGTTAATCCTTCTATTATCAAGTGCATCAGATATTAACTCGATCTACTTAGTAATTTCTATTTTGCTAATCCAACTGTTGGATTAGATAGCCTTCTAATGTAAGCGTTCCATACCAAAAATCAAATTGATTTGAGATTGATTGTTATTTGATCCAAAACGTGAATTTTTTAATCAATGACAATTGATCATGGATATTTTTAATGAAAAGCTCTTAATCTTAGATCAACTTGATTTTTAGTATGCATGACTAACATATGAATCAAATTTAATCTAACAATTGATTTGGCCAAATATGAGTCACATGTAAGAGTTTTGGAGTGCACTTGATGTGAAATTGCATCAAGTGCATGCACTTGGTAATAGAATGACTATTGATCTTATACCATCAATTATAGTATTGACTCCAACTTTTTAAAATATTATAATTGAAAGTGATGAATTTGTACCTTTAACACCATGTAAAATACCTTGAATTGTCTAATTTCGAATTGGACATCCAAACAGGCCCTAACTTTTACTCCTAATTTTTTTTTGGGATGTAAATTACATTTTGCCACTTGAACTATAGGGAGAAAACCTCCATTTTTTAGTAAGTTAATGACTTAACGTCATAACCTTCCAAAATTAATTTTTTGACTCCACCCTCAAGTCCTTAATTCATAGTAAAGGCTCTGAGTTTAGCTTACTAATAATATTAGCTTGACCAATGTCTCGAAAGGCGGGCTTCTCTCTACAACATTATTTACTGCAAAAGTGATGATTATAGTGGATAGCTAGATATCATCTCTACAAATTTTAAGATAACATAAAAAAAAGATACTTCCTCTATCCCACAAAGATAAACATTTTTTTGTTATTTTTGTTGTCCCAAAATGTTTTTCCATTTTGAAAAATCAAATCATAAATTTTTTTAACTTTCTTATATTATCCTTTTTATATCAAGAATTACTTTTAACACAAAACCAAATCCTAACTAAAAAAAGATACTTTTGGGGGCAAAAAAACAAAGGTACGTTTGATGGGTTACAAGTCAAAGCATTGATGATTTTTTTTAATTTGTATATTTTGCCGAAGATGACCTATTTTTGCAGAACGGGAAGGAGTGTATGTTTCATTAAATCTTGCTTTAAAGCTTGCAAACAGATTTGGATTCCTAAGAGCCCTGCAACAGAAAGTGTTATTGCTAAACCCTCTCCTGTACGTTTTAGCTCAAGTGAATTCCCAACAAGCTCCCATGGAATGGACTACTGTGGAAGGAAGAAACAAATCTGCCAAGAGAAAGGAGGTTGCTGTCTCTTCTCCTTCGAAGAACAATTTGGAGCTGCCTAAATCTGGTAAGTGGCAAAATGGAGTCCCCCAAAGTGAATTATACTGTGCCGGCTAGCATTGCTACTACTGTAAACCCTAGTGCTACGGTTGCCTTAAACAAATCAAGTATACCAGATCGTACTAAAGTCATTGATCAAGCTTTGGCCAATTTAAAGCTCAAGCCGAGAAAATCTTGCATTAAAGAACCCAGCATCAGGTTGCCAATCAGAATTTTGAAGGGTTCCCCTCCCAAATCTCCAAATCATAAGGGTTGTAATGTTAATTTTCCTATGATTGATAAGGGATAATTTTCCCTTTTTTTCCCTTGTTCTCCTCGGGCTGTGAGGTGTCTTATTCGTGGCCCTATAAGGGCTTGTTTTGAGCTTCATGTAAACCTTTTCCCCTTTTTTGGAATATAATTACTCACTTATGAAAAAAAAGAAAAAAAAAAGGCCATTATGAAATTATATCAAAGTGTGGTACATGCAACTGTACAAGCATGTTATTTGAAACGAATCAATGGGGTAAGGTAACCTGACCACTAAAAACAGAAGCCTAACCTTGTTTGATTTATAGTATCTCTGCACGCTTGACTCTTGATAGAAGAAGATTTTTGAGCCAATGTCAGAAACTTTGCTAGGAGACTAGCTGACAATATTGGATTGGTCAGGCTTTGAGGTCTTTCGTCCCTTCAAAGCTTTTTTTTTTTTTTTTTTTTTGTTTTTTCCTGGCAGATACAAAATAAGATCTGAAAGGGAAACAACAACAATAACAAAGAATTAGTATTATCCCAAAATGTTTGCTATTTTTGCTATTTTTGTTATCTCAAAATGTTTTACAACTTTGAAAAGTCAAATCATAAATTTTTTCATTTGTCCCTTCAAAGTTTTTTTTTTTTTTTTTTTTTTTTTGGGAGACACAGAATAAGATCTAAATAGGAAACAACAACAATAACAAAGAATTCCACAAGAATGAAAGTGAAAGGAAGAAAGCAAGCTTTTAATAATTATGATCGAACGAGATATCTGGCACATGATTAAAGTTTTATATATACATATATATATTACATACTTAATATAAGTTACCAAGTCCAGACTTATCCTTATTGTCTTTTTTCTTTATTTTATTTTCTTTCTTTTAACAAAAATTTTAAATTAAAAAAAAAAAAAACTTAATATAGTGCTCACGTGCATTGCACGTATGCTATATCTAGTATATATATATTAATCTATTAATATATATATATATATATATAGTCTCTCTCTATTTTTTTTTTTTTTTTTGGCTTAACGATAGGAAAACATACAAACTAGACGGAGTCAAAACCAGCCAAGATCTCCGCAAACTCCACACCCTTGTTGGGATGGGACATACAGGGGCAGAACATAGAAGGGACCAAGGGGGCCATGGCCCCTGCAAAATTTTGAAAAAAAAGAAAAAAAAAGAAAAAGAAGATACTACCTATAGTTTTGCAACATGTGTAAAAAGTGTACTAGATGGCCACCACAATTGATGGGAGCACCTCACCAAATCAAACTTAATGTTTTAATTTTACCAAAATAACCCAACCTTTGGAAGAAAATGATGACTCCAAGGGGGATAATTTTGTCAAATCACTTACCATTCTTTGATTATTTTTTTTATATCTTCCCTGATCCCTATACTACCAGCCATACCCATATGCGTTTCACCGTTTTTTATGCACTCCCTCAGTCCCTCTTCCTTGGCCCTCTTTGCCTTGAAAAGGTGAAATCCCTAACGTTATGTTTGGATAAGGAATTTCTAGGTGGAATTAGTCTTTGAGATGGAATTTGTAAAATTTTTACAACGAAAATTTTTATAAGGTATCCTTATAAAAATTTTACAAATTACATCTCAATGACAAATTCCACCTAAAAATTCCTTATCTAAATATAGTTTAAATCCCTTTTATCTCTTTCCTGCATGCATGTTTATGGGTGTTGTGGTTCATATAGGGTTTTACTATCTATGTCATACTTTACTAGATATATGAAGATGCATGGTTTTTTTCTCATTTTTAATTTTGTAACATCTTCACTAAAGTTGGTTCAAATGATGTTTCCTTTTAAAGTATTTAGTGGATTATGATTTATGAAATCTTTTTGCAGTTTTCTTTATGAATAAGTTTATTTTAGTAGTCTTTTTAATAGTATGTAGGGTGAGTTGCAGAAAACTACTCCAAGTTTAGAGTGCGTTTCACTTTGCTACCCAAGTCTAAAACATGTCAATTCAGTATCATACTTTTTGTTGACTCAAAATCAATAACACTGTTAGCTGACAGTGAAATGACTTCATTGCCCTTAGTTTAAATGGCGCCGTTTAGGAAACCTTCCGTACCCATACTCATTATTGCGTCGTTTAAGGGGCCAAACTTCTAACGGGAGATTTGGGGACCATCGGCGCACTTCATCCACTCACCTTCGACACACCTTTTCTCCTCCCGACAACCACAACACCAAAGCTCTCTCCCAACTTCGACCCCCTGAGACCCAAATCAAATTTTCTTTTTCTTTTTTTATAAAAAAAAAATCAACCTCAAATGATCTCTTCCATGCACCTAAATCCATAACAGAGACCCAAATCAATTATAACAAAAAACCTCACCCTTGATCACCACTAGACCCACGATATGGGTTGTGATTGTCATGAAATTGCAAACCAAACCCAGAAACCAGTTCTTCATCATGTGGTTTTGAGCGAACCCAAACCTAAATTCAATGGATCATCACCATTGTGCACCGTCGTGTGCGACGGTTGGGCTGAGTTGGGTGAGAGTGAGCTCGCACATAGCTATGGCCTGTGTATGGGGGTTAAACGATGCCGATGATGTGCGGGTTTGACGATGGGGGAGAGAGAAGAGGGAGAGAAAAGGGTAGTTGGGGTTTGACAGCGATGAAACAGCTGGGAGTTCGACGGCAACCAAAATGGGTAAGCCGACTCATAAATCTATAATCTTAGATCTCAGATCTGAGTTTATTTTGCCTACCATCGGCACGAATAGGCCGATGAAGACCATTCTCTGCTATCGCCGATGAAACCCAGATCTCCATATTTTGCCTTGTAGCCAATCGGAACCCTCTCTCTCACTGAGATCTTGGGGGGTGAAATGGTATGAGAGGTGATGGTGGCTACTGCCGATCCATCATCCTACCACCATCCGCCGCCGGCGGTGAGAAGTGTCGGTTGCCGGACGTGAAAAGGGAAGGAGGAATGGTTTGGTTGTGAAAAGGGGAAAATGGTGACTGTATTTTGCACATTAAAAGGGCAAAGTTGGCATATTATAAAAAAGATTGGTCACGGGCACATAATATGCCTACTTACCTTACCAAACGGTAGGTTTTACTAGGCCTTAAATTGCAACACATTTGAAAGTATGGTTATTAAATTGACGCGTTTTAAATTTGGGGTAGCAAAGTGAAACGCACCTTAAATTTGGGAGTAATTTTTTGCAATTTACCCTAGTATTTATATAGCAAGAATTTTTTATAAAAAAAAAAAATATTATTACTACTCTACTATAATTTTTTAGGCTAGCCGTTGGCCCGGCAACCTAAATTTCCTGGTCCTGCCCCTGAGGACATACCATTAGACACAACGGTCTCCTTTTATTATCTAGTGCACTTGATATATGTTATTTAAGGACAATAATATTAGGTGTAGAAGTTATTTGTAGTCTACAAAACCAACTGTTAGATTAAACCCCCTTCATATATTGGTGATCCATGCCAAAAATTAAGTTAATATGATATTAAGGTTGGATGAAGCATCTCTTAAACTTGGATCGATTTGATTTTTGGCACAAATCACCTACCTATGAAGTAGATCTAATCTAATTATTGGATTTGCAATGCAAATTACTAGATAGAGTTTTGGAATCTCTTAAAATTAACCTCTCGCAACTTTGCATAAGGTCACCCTCCAAAACTCACATGTGAATCATATTTTGCAAAACAAGTGTTAGATTAGGTAGCCTTCTGCTATGCATGCTAAAATTCAAATCGATCCAAAATAAGATCTGAAAGCAAATACAAAATATACATATACGCAGATACAAAATAAGCTCCGAAAGCAAGCTTTTCCAAACGTATATACCTCTGTCGATCTCAAATCAGCGCGTAGATAAGAGCAGGAGATACGCACCAGCAAGTCACTAGTAGATCACAACAATAATAATGACAGCTGTATGAACAACACAAATGACAATCTTAGTATATTAAGCCTTCACTAGAGAAGGAGAACGTTAACGAGAATTGCATTAGTTACAAAGATGCTTTGCCAAACGCAACTCTGTCAACTATATATGTAAAGCAAAGGATCATATAATAGAAATTCAGTAGCAGATCAGAGCAGAGGTATTCACCAACCACTAGTAGAGCACAAGAATGATTATGAGAAATTGTATGAACAGCGCAGTGACAGAGGAAAAGAGAGTAAAGGGGAATTCAAGTGGAGCACAATGGTGGAGCTAGAGGAAGAAAGTAGGTGAAATTATGACTTTCTGACTTATGACTGTGCCTTGCCGCGGAGTAGATATTTATTTGTTTTTGTTAGAGGTAGCCTTCCTATGGACTGTTTCGGGTCAGATAGTGGAGGGGTTGGGGGAAGGCCCTACCGCCTTATAATTGACTCCTTTTGCCACCTTACTTAATCACGGCTTCGTTCATGCGTCTTCCTTGTAATGGATCATGCGTCTTCCTTGTAATGGATCATGCATCTTCCTTGTAATGGAGGAGCAGCTTTTTGTTAGCCTTTATTTTCCCACGTCTTATACTATGTGTAGCAAAATAAGTAAGAATTGATTATGTATATGTATCCTATATATATATTGCGCATATAGTTAACATATGTCCACGTTTTCGTATTTATATATTTTTGTACCTAAATAAATATAAATATGTATTCATATATTTTTATTTATATGTTCGTATCCATGTATCTATTTTCAAAAAATAAAAATAAAAATGGATCAAGTTATTGTCATCACATAAAATACTCTAAGCCTCCCACTTAATTTATATTTTTTTAGTTTTATGAAAAATATAAAAAAAATTTACGAAAATTAATCACGTAGTCTATTAGAAAACATCATTCCAGACAACTTTGTAAAAGAATTTGTTTCCAAAATTTGTCATTTAAGTACACTTTTTGGCCATTTTTCATGGAAAATGAAATAAAGAACGTAAATGGTCAAAAAGTTTACTTAAATGATAGATTTTGGAAAAACTTCATTCTACAAAGTTGTTCAGAACTATGTTTTCTAGTAAACAATGTGATTAGTTTTCGTAAAAACCTTTTATATTTTTCTTAAAATCTTAAAAAATGTAAACTCATGAGGGCTTAGATCGAGTACTTTATATGGTGGCAATAGTCCCCCTTTAAAAACATTTATTAACTTCATAGCCCATTTTGACACCAAACTAACAGAATTACCATTCTCTCACAAAACTAATATTTGTCTTATCTCTCTCCTCATACAAACGGTGTCTCCATTTTCGTCGATTAATAGATCAATCTTTGAGTTCTTGCCACAACTATTCAACTCAATGAGTCAACCTAATTTTCACAACCTCTAACCTTCGTCCCTACTCTCAAACCTTTGATGAGAACTACGGTCTTTGATGAGAACTACAGTCTACTTTTGTAATTTTTCCAAGAAAAAAATAATAATAATAATAATAATAATGTAGAGAAGAGTAACATGTTAGTACAATCTCTCTTTGTCCAAGAAGAAAGAAAGAAAGAACTTATTTTTATGTAGAGAACAATAACATATTACTATTTAACAATATATAACAAAATATTAATATGTTTCTGTTTGACAACATAACTTGTAAAATAATGACACGTTATTGGTTTGAGAGCAAAATAGTAACATAAATTTTTTTCCAAGAATTACTTAATCATAGTAGGTATTGTTTCATAAATCACGGTAAATAGATTCTAAAAATACAAGTTTATCAAAAATGGTTTTGTATCTTGTAATTAATAGACTTTTAAAATTTAGAAAATTAGAAAACAAGTTAATTACATAAGGTACTCTTAATAACAAAAAATGGGGTGCCCCTACAAGCAAATAAGGGTAAATTAGGATTTTTTTTTCTAATTATAAAAAGAATGGGATTATTGTTAATAAAAATACTCATATGTGCGTTAAGGGGTTAATGAATCTTTTGATGGAGTAATTACGTACTAAAACCATTATTCTAAATGGGGTTATTGCCAATTTTCCTAACAAAAAAAAAAAAAAAAAAAAAAAGATATAAGGGAGAAAACATTTTCCAAAATTTTCGAACTTTTACATATACGTGACGGGCCATCCCATGTGAGAAATTGAAAAAATTTTGAAAATTTATTTTGGGATGATTACTTACTCAACCAAACTAAATAAAATAAAATAAGAAAAAAAAAAAGGGTTGAATTACAAAGTACGTGGTAACTGCCCTAAGATGCTTCTTTTGTATGATTGAGTTAATCCAATATAATTAAAAATCACTGGGGACTTACCTAACAAAAGATTCTACTGAGTATGTCTTATCTTTAGAAGATCAATTCATTTAAATAATTTTGATCATTCTGAGTAAAGTTTTAGACATTGTAATGTACTTAGTGAGATCCATCATTCAGTAAGCCTCTATAATTGTTACTAGAATTTGGCTTGACTAGTCTAGTAGGCAGCTAATTACGGATAAGGTCATAACCCACTCTATAAAAGTTAATATAAAAAATAAACCCGATTAATGGCTAGTTGACTACCTCAAGAGAGAGTAAGAAGTCAAATACAAAATCCGGTACTTCTTTTGATGTAAATAGGAGGAACTACTAATCTTATTCGAGTAATTAAGATGATTAAAGAGAGAGGATCTCAATTCTCCACAAAAAGCAATTAACTACAATGTCATATCATTTTTCACCCTACCCCCGTGCGGCGGCGGTGGAGGATATTGTATTCAAATTCTTTACGAAATTAAGCCCACTACAGTTGGTGCCTTGAGCAGTGTCGGCTCAACTATCAAGAAGCAAAGATTAGGGCTAAGCTATTGTCACTACATAAAGTATTCTAAACCCTCCACTTAGTTTACATTTAAGTTTTATAAAAAATATGAAAATTTTCCACGAAAACAAATCGCATAGTCCACCATAAAACATCATTTAGAACAACTTTGTATAAGAAAGTTTTTTCAAAATCTATTGTTTAAGTGGAATTTTTTTGCCATTTTTCATGAAACATTTTGTAAAAATAAAACAGAAATTGTAAATGACCAAGAAATCCACTTAAACGATAGATTTTAGAAAAATTTTCTTCTACAAAGTTGTTCGGAATGATATTTTTCATAGAAACTTTTTATATTTCTTATAAAAACTTAAAAGATATAAATTGAATGAAGGATTATAGTACTTTATGTAATGCCAATAACCTCCCTCCAAAGATTATTACCTAACGTTTCACGTAAAAGGAAAGCTCTCAAAGACAAATCACTTAATTACCTAAGGTCCCACAAAAAAGGAAAACTCCTCGATCTAATCACTTAAATGACCCTATTTAATCATTCTTTTTACTTTGTATTATTTATCTACTCAGAGTCTCATAGAGTTAATTAATAGATATTTATATCAATATACTCCGTATTAAATATCAAAAAGCCTCATTTAATTTAATTAATAATATTTATATCAATATGACTTCCTTCGTGCTAACAGTCATTCCAGAACACAACGTACAAATTTGAAAATCAGGAAAACACACGGGAGAAAAAGAGAGTTTACGCGTGAGTGAGAGAAAAAAGGTGGGAGACGTGGGGAAGAGAAATGATATTAGTTACTTGCTTTTTTGGGTGAATGACTTTTTAGTACCACCAACTTTAGGGGTAGTGTCAATTTAGTCCACAAACTTTTAATTGTCCCAATTTAAGGATTAAATTAAATTTGGTGTTTCAATGTAGGACAAGGCTGACGGCCGTCAATAAACTTGACGGAATGGCTACGTGTATGCTGATGTGGCACGGAACAGCCACATGTATGCTGATATGGCAAACAAGTGGCAGGATTTTAAACCCAAAAAAAAAAAAAAAAAAAAAAAAAACCAATGACAAAAACAAAAACCAAAATTTTTTTTCTTTCAAAGAACATCTTCTTCGTCTCATGGATTGCCTATGGTGGCTGCCATGGCCAATCCTCTTCTCTTTCTTCTATTTCCCCACTCTACTACTCTCATTTTGAATTCTTTTATGATAACCTGATTTGATTAAAAGGGGAAAAAAACCTCTAAACTATATATGATTTGGAAAATAAATATAAATATAAATAAAAAAGGGATAAGAGCATTTCTGAATTCTCCGGCGAATTGGGCTCCATTTTTTCCCGCCAAGCTTGCTGGCTACCTTTTTTCTTCTTCACAGTAATGTAAAAGTTATAAAAACCTCTAAAAAAAGCTTGCTAGCCATTTTTTCCGGTGAGCTTCGTGCTTGCTGTGGTACAGTTGAGATTCTTGGTGGTGAGAGGAGGGGTGATGAGCTTCGAGCGGCGATGGCGGTGAGTGAGCTCCAGCGTCGCGGTGAGGTCGTGGGGCTTCAGATCTGACGAGAATGCGCTGTGTTTTCAGATCTATTAAGCCGTCGATGAGGGGAGGAGGAGCAATGAGAGGATGAGGGTTTTGAGGATGAGAAAGCCAGATCTGGGTAAAAAAAGCTTGCTGGCCATTTTTTCTGGTGAGCTTCATGCTTGCTACGATACAATTGAAATCCTTGGTGGTGAGAGAAGGGGTGGTGAGCTTCAAGCAGTGATGGCGGTGAGCAAGTTCCAACGTCGCGGTGAGGTCGTGGGGTTTCAAATCTGATGAGAATGCACTGCGGTGTGTTTTCAGATCTATTAAGCCGCCGGTGAAGGGAAGAGGGGCAGTGAGAGGATGAGGGTTTTGAGGATGAGGAAACCAGATTTGGGTAAAAAAAGCTTACTGGCCATTTTTTTCGGTGAGCTTCGTGCTTGCTGCGGTACAGTTGAGATTCTTGGTGGTGAGAGGAGGGGTGATGAGCTTCTAGTGGCGATCGTGGTGAGCTCCAGCGTCATGGTGAGGTTGTGGGGTTTCAGATCTGACGAGAATGCACATGATTGGATTGTTTCTGAGAAGGGCAACCGGCTGCTCCATTTTTTCCGGCAGATTAACATTGAAGAACCTCTTCTTTTTTTTCTTTTTTTCTTTTTTTGTATTTGTTTTTTTTTTTTTTTTTTTTTTTTTTTTTTTTAGCTTAACAATAGGAAAACACACAAACCAGGCGGAGTCGAAACCGGCGAAGATCTCCACAAACTCCACACCCTTGTTGGGATGGGACATGTAGGGCAGAACATAGAAAGGACCAAGGGGGCCATGGCCCCTGCAAAATTTTGAAAAAGAAAAAAAAAAGAAAAAAAAAGAAAAAGAAAAAAAGGATTCTACCTATAGTTTTGCAATATGTGTAAAAAGTGTACTAGATGGCCACCACAATTGATAGGATGCACCTCACCAAATCAAAATTAGTGCTTTAATTTTACCAAAATAACCCAACCTTTGGAAGAAAATAATGACTTTAAGAGAGATAATTTTGTCAAATCACTTACCATTCTTTGATTATTTTTTCTATATCTTCTCTGATCCTTATACGACCAGCCATACCCATATGTGTTTCATCGTTTTTTATGCACTCCCTCAATCCCTCAATCCCTCTTCCTTGGCCTTCTTTGCCTTGAAAAGGTGAAATCCCTAACGTTAGGTGTCTTATTTGTGGCCCTATAAGGACTTGTTTTGAGTTTCATGTAAACCTTTTCCCTTTTTTTTAAATATACTTACTCACTTATCCAAAAAAAAAAGAAAAAAAGAAATCCATTATGAAATTATATCAAAGTGTGGTACAACTGTACGACCACAAAAAAACAGAAGCCTAACCTTGTTTGATTTATAGTATCTCTGCACGCTTGACTCTTGATAGAAGAAGATTTTTGAGCCAATGTCAGAAACTTTGCTAGGAGACTAGCTGACAATATTGGATTGGTCAGGCTTTGAGGTATTTCGTCCCTTTAAACCCTTTTTTTTTTCCTGGCAGATGCAAAATAAGATCTGAAAGGGAAACAACAACAATAACAAAGAATTATTATTATCCCAAAATGTTTGCTATTTTTGCTATTTTTGCTGACCCAAAATGTTTTTCCACTTTGAAAAATTAAATCATAAATTTTTTGATTTCTTTCGTCCCTTCAATTTTTTTTTTTTGGGAGATACAAAATAAGATTTGAATAGGAAACAACAACAATAACAAAGAATTCCGCAAGAATGAAAGTGAAAGGAAGAAAGCAAGCTTTTCCAAAAGTACCTCTGTGGATCTCGAACCTATATAGAACAAAGGAGCATATATAGAGAACAGATATTCAACAATAGATAGGAGCAGGAAATGTAAATACGCATGCACCAGCGCGCCACTACTACTAGAAATTACTGGCATGAAAGATGCGAAATGATTAACACAACTGTATCAAAGATGCATGCGGAATGGCAAACAACAAAGAAACAAAGACTTCCACTAGAATTCAGAGTGAAAGGAAGCTTTCCCAAAAGTATCTCCGTCAACTATGTAGATCGAACGAGCACAGAATAGAAATTACGAGAGGTATTCACCAGCCACCAGTAGATCACAAGAATAGTTGTGAGAAAGTGTATCAACGGTGTAGTGACACAGAAAAAGAGACTAAAAGAAAGTATAGCACAATGGCAGAGAAGAAGAGAGCGGAGTGAAAGTGGACTTGATTTGTGCTTGTCCGCGTACAAAGATAAGAGTGGACTTGACTTGTGCACAAAGATAAGATGGTTATTAGAGCACAGCATTTTCTTTGGGGAGATTTTCTATGGATGAGTACATTGACTAGTCTCAACTATGGTCCATACAGCTGTTAGCCTAATTTATTTCAACCCATTACAAAAATTATTCTATTCCGATGAATGGTAAAAGGTGAAAATGAAATTAAAAAAAACTTAGGTAGAACTCACTTTTAATGATTTTATTTCTTAAAATTGTGAGAATGGTTATTCCTTTTGGTTTGAAAAGAAATAGATATTTCATCTTTGAAAGAATAGACCCCGGCCCACGAAGGAATAGACATTCCATTCCCTTGGACAAGTTGCCAAGCAATCACTTTTTTTGGGTTAATAGAATCACTATTCCATTCCCTCCCTCATAATTAACAAATGCAACCTTAGAAAGGGTCGCGACCCACTCTGACAATAGATCCACATTCATTCTTTAGTGTATTGTTAGAACTGGTAAATGAAACAATAATCATTAGCACAAAATATGGTAAATCCCCTTATACCTACCACCAATTGATTTATCGAGGGCTTATTTTGACATCCACATGGAAATTAATCAATTATTATGTATTTTTACATAATAATATTGGAGGTATAAATTTGTCACTATAAATGAGAAAAAAATGTGTTTTACCAGACCTGGAGCACAAGTGAGATGATGCCGTTGTCCATGTACGGAAACCCCTTTGGAATGGTTTTTTAAAGATTAAATTTTGATGGGGCCGGGCTTGGGTTAAAGATGAGAAGGTAGGGGTAATGGAATGGTGTTAAGAAATGCTAGGGCGTAGTTAGTAGCTAAGGGCGCGCAAAGGCTTTTAGGACGTGGAAAGGTTCCTTTAGCCGAAGTGGCAGAACTTTGGGTGGTGAGAAAGGCTTTAAAAGTTCAAAGGTTGCTTAAATCATCTTAAGAAAGTTGTAATGAGGCTGGTTCATACTCTGCCGAAAAATGGGGGAACACAACCCCTTCTTAGCTTGAGTTGGTTATCTACTCTGATATAGGCTACGGAAGACTTACTCTAGGCAGTAGGCCATTCTCCTATAGGATCAGCGCTGTGTATATCCTTTTTTTTAATAAGCAATTCATTATTGAAAATTAAGATAAGTGAGTGCATATGTTTCCATCTCCTACAATCTTATCCACGAGAACAACATCCTCCGGTAACGAGGTGATTGGGATGGAACTAAAGCGAAAACAACGAGAAGTGCACTCGACAAGAGAATAGGCTGCTGTGTTAGCAAGCCTAGGAATCCTACGACCAACCCATATGGGAAGACTATCAAGCAAAACTCTAATCTCAGATAACAAAGAATTAATAGCCCAATGAGGAAGCAGGCTTCCATCCAAAAGGGGAAAACCATAGACGCATCCCCTCAATCATAATCATCAAGCAGCCAAGCTTGAAAACCTCTTCTACTCCAAGACGTAACGCCATTCCTTCAGCCACAAATGGTTCAAGGGGCTAGACTTAGCCGTCCAAGCATGCAAAAAAGAACCATCAGAATTCCTCAACACAGCAGATAACACTGAGAAAGTACTCCTAATGGCCACATCAAAATTGAGTTTAAGCCATGATGTGGGTGGCGGGGACCACATGGGAGGATGTACAATCGCAATAGGCAAAAACAAGCCAGCAGCAATATGTTCAAAATAAGTTTTCTCAATCTGAGAAAGAAGACTCCTTGGATCAACATCCACGCCCTCGCTCAGAGACACATTTATTTCTAGCAAGCCAGACATGGTTCATTAACACAACTGCAGAAATTAGGAATATAGGGGCGTTGGCTTGATCAACGTTGAGTCTAGGACCATTAGAGAGGATGAGAAAAATCCATTTAGGAAGTAAGAGATTATCAAAAGCATCAATACGGAGCGATTGTCGCAAGAACAATGTCAGATAGTAGGCAACCACGATCGGCATTCACTCAAAAACACAAAAATAGGAAAATAAAAGAGAAACTCTTTCTCTCAATATTATTAATCTAAAAAAATAATCAACTTGTTTGCCATAAGGCTTACATCCCCTTATATAGGGAATATGTCCTAAAAAATAAGAAAACTTAGTTCGACTAGAACAAGCAACTATTTACTATCTAGGAAACCAATTAAATTAAATTAACAAATAACAATGAAATAAATAAAGCCTTAAAAATAGGAAAATAAACTAATATAAGCCAATTAACCAAAGTCCAAAAAATAGCAGTAGCAAATAGCAGTAGCAGCAGTAACATAGTAATAGTAGCCTGTGGTGTGTATGCATAAATGAATTATGCGTACGCTCAAGTGTTCCATGCGTATGCTCCACAAATCATGCGTACGCAAAAACAATTATGTGTACACCTGGTCTTCCGCTAGGCCATCGAAATGCAAAAAATAACCATTGCGCTTGACATCTCGACGGTTCGTTGCCTCCAGGAACTCTAAGGCCAAGCACGTGATGTGGTCTGCATCAGACCCGTAGGTAGATAGTTTTTTTCACTTCCTTTATTTTTGTTGTGCCTTATATCCATCTGATGTCGGTATATTCCATCTCCTGTATACCCTGTTCTGCCATATCTCACTGATCTTTTTTAAATTCTCTTTTTTACTCGCATCATTGCTCGTATGTTTAGTATGTTATTGCATAATTGTGTGCTTAAGGTTGAATTCAATTAAATACCCTGATTAAATAAAGCCAACAATTGTTTGTGGAGGCTGGTTTCTACCAGGCATTGTTGGGTGCCTAAGACCTTCCCAACAGTGTACCTTAGCTCCAGACCCCGAATCCCTTATTCGAACATGATGCATCCGACCCCGCTAAAAGGGTCAATCAGTTCCCAAAGCTAAATTGGGTGGCAACTCCCGCGCGCGTGCATTGGCGCTCACACACTTGGTTCTTTATCATGAAGATAGCTCCGAGATGGAGGTTGCAAATTCGAGGGCGAATTCTCTCCGAAAAGGGGAGAATGATGCAGATTGCATCGGCGCTGCTGATCCGGGATTCTAGTTTATTTTATTATTTTATTTTTATTTAATTATTGATTTTAATTTAATTAGTTTCCTAGGTAGTTTAATATTTACTTGTTTTAGTGGAACTAGGTTTTCTTATTCCATAGGACTTGCTCGATATATAAAGGGATGTAAGCCTTATGGCAAACAGTTTAGATGATTTATTATTTTGAGATTAATAATATCGAGAGAAGAGTTTCTCCTTGATTTCCTACTTTCGCATTCTTGAGTGAATATTGATTGTGGTTGCCTACTAGCTAGCTAGTATTGTTCTTGTGACAATCAACAGATTGGTGGACGCTTGATTGTTTTTGGTGAGTTTCGTCTTGACCGCATATTTTCCGCTGCATTAGGTTTGCTCCCAAAGGATTTTTTTTTTAGTTTTAAAAGAAAAAAATTCATAACACGTATCTAACAGGACACTCTTTCAACACATCTTGGATATGATACTTTTTTTTTTTTTTCATCCTTCTTTATTTTCTTCTTTTTGCTTTTTGTTCCATCTTACCAATGAATTGCTCCATTAGATCTAAAAACAGTAGAGATTATACATTTTGAATAATATATATAAAAATGTATTTTATTGATAGCGTGTCCTGCCATGTCGTGTCCTAAATTTTGATGATTTACTGTATCAGAATGTTTATATTGTGTTGTAACCATGTCGCATGTTGATGTCCATACTTCTTAGATAATAACTATATACTTTTTTTCTTTGCCTTTCAAATCAAAGTTTTGGATCACACTTTGCATTAGTTATCCACCTCTATAAAATAAAATTAAGAAAATGAGAAAACACAGAAAAATCAATCAGCTACGAGCTTAAAAAGAGAAACTTGGATTAAAAACGAGGAAAATGTAAACCTTCCAATTATTAAGGACAAACTCTAAATCTTACCAAGAGCATTAGTAACGATGTTAGCACTACCGTCTATATATTTATTTATGGGAAATGATTGCATGACAGATTATTCTATACGCTAACAAAAGCTATACGCTTATCATCAAACCAATATTAGGAGCAGATCAAAATATTATCATCAAACCAATAACTATACGCTTACAAAAGCTATCTCTGACAGTGATAATGGAGGATACATTTCTCTGTCACTTTAAAAGAACTATCCTTTACGTACTATAGCTACTTTCTTCGTAAATTCAAATTTACCACCAAAAAAATTCATAATCATCAAATCAATTAAATACATTGAATAGTAATAAGGTATGTTAAGTTGCCTAATAATGGAGTTCACATTTGGAATAAAGATCCTCTCCATTATAATAAAAGGTGGGCATGAAATTTGGACAGTCTATTAAAATGGACGGTTGAGTGAATTTCTCACCATATATTTCACTATCACTTAAAATTTGTCATTGAAAGGAAGATGGGTTGCTTTCTGGAGCTACATCCACAATAAATATATGACAGATCGGGTGCAGTTGAAATTTACATTGAATATTAATAAGCTTATCAGAGTTGTTTAATAATGGAATGTACATTTCACTATCACTTTAAAAAGTTGTCATTGAAAGGAAGATGAGTTGCTTTCCGAAGCTACATCTACAATAACCATCAGCAGATAAATCTGGTGTAGTTGAAATAAAATCAAGATTGCCCAAAATAATTTAAACAAAAAAAAAAAAAATGAAAACAAATGTGGGTTTCTCATGGATACTCTTGTTGACTTATGGGTCTAAAGTAGTCCCATGTGATGCATAATCTTCCCAATGGTTAATTTAGTAGTTAAAATAACTATGATAATATATAATTTTTTGCCTCCTAACATATTAAATCATGCTTTGCAGTGATGTGATTCACTTCTATTAAAAATGTGAAAAGGAAAAAAAATGAAAGATCAGATACAATCTTAAAATATAGAATTTTGGATTGTTTTTTGTTTTTGTTTTTGTTTTTTGGTAAGATAAAAAATAAAAAATAAGGCTGCTGTTATTAAAATTTTCATGTTGTGCAATCTTTTAGATTAGCACCTTTTAATCCTGTTTTCATTTATTATGCTGTCAAAAGCCTTTAAAGATACAAAGAAACATAATTGCATGCAGGTCATTTAGTTCTGATCAATCAATATATTGTGCATCTGTTCAGTAATTGTAAATTGATGGATACTCTCTTGGGAATCCTTGGCAGCCTGCTGGTGTGGGTGGGCTCATTAGACTCCCTAAGTCGTTGGGTGTAAGGTTTCTCCAAGTGTGACACTTTGGGCGTTGAGAGTATATATAGAACAACTAAATATCATTCACAATAAAATTGTTTTATTACAAAATACCCTTATTAGGGTTTAAATAGAAATGTTGAGACAATTTAAATATGAATTGGAGATCAATCAGGCTTAATCAAATATTTTCAAATATTTACAACTCCCTAATCAAATCACACCTATCCAATCTAAGATTTTGATGAGATAATTTAGTGTATCTCATTTACATTATTATAATACTTCTATTTAAAATCTCTTACAAAAAGATGGGCTCACTATTGCATGGGACTGTCATATCAAAAGTCTTGCTGTTGATTTGAATGCCACGGTTGCCATTGATCTCATAAACAATAAGTATGAAGCCTTATAAGTAAGTATCATTTCCATTGCAATGGATGGTCAATGAGCTCTGTTACTCTTGAACGCTGATAAATATTCAGCGTTTTTACTCAGTGAGCTCAGTGGTTGACGAAGAAATTTCTGTGGATAAATATTCAGCGAGTTTAAAAGTCACTAAAATTGAATCAACAATCAGAAATGAATCGGTAAGGACAATTTAGCACTTAAAGATTGCGTCATTGAGATTTATTTATATCCAATAAGGTTGACAGCATTACCAACCAAATCCATGTCCGAAAAGAACACACAATTAAAAAGGGCACAAAAGCCATTATGGATTTTACTGTTGGAAATATAATGCTGATGAACCTTCAGGCAGAATTAATTCCGTCTTTTGGATAGTAATTACCACCCCTTGAATAGACTCATAATAATATATATGTCCTCTGGATACAATACTACCCAATAAAGTTTTAACTCATGCTTTGCAGTAGAGATCCATTTCTATAAAAATGTGAAAAAGATAAAATAAAAAAAATCATCTACAAGCTTAAAATAGAGGATTTTGGTTTTTTTTTCTTTTTCTTTTTCTTTTAAGTGATTGTTATTGGTATTTTCATGTTTAGGCAATTAATCTTTAGGTCCGTACCTTTTGATCTTCTTTCCACTGAGCATGCTTTAATTTGATTGCCTTAAAAGATGCAAAGAACACATAATTGCATGCAAGTGCAAAAAACTAGTCAAGAAATTGTGAGTTATTTTTGTTCATAGATGCCTTTAATGATATATAAATTTCATAATATGAAAACTGTTTAATTGTGGATGTATTAGTGAGTGAGTGAGTGAGGATTTTACAGAGTAGTTGTATTTCTAATTATAAGTGCTAACAACATGTTTGGTTTTTCAAGTGTATAAAAATAATTATCTAACCAAATCTGTAATTAAAAAAACATATTTAAGAAAATAAAAATAATTAAGTTTTCATAAAACTATAGAAAATCAAAAAAAAAAAAAAAAAAAAAAAAATTAAAGGGTGTTGAGAAAATGATATCAAAACTGATCTTTCCGTTTGGTTGTTGAGTTGTTCAACTAATAAATTTTATGGTTGGGGGCATTAAAAACTAAAAACCTGTTATTTCATATAGCCACTTTCTTCATAAATGCAAACCTACCACCCAGAAAATTCATGATCATCGAACCAATAATGGAGTGTACATTTCACCTCACTTTAAAACGCTGCCCCCCTATAGCTACTTTCTTCATGAATGCAAACCAACCGGCCACCAAAATAGGTAGAAATGGGCTTCACATCCCAGTACTGCTAGCTGAATATGATTGAAAGGAAGAGTATGGAAGTGTATGGACATCCAGATTTTTTTGTGGAAAGGATTATGAGAAGGCCTATGGGTCGGCTACCCCTTGTGTTCCCAAGGATCCATTGGGATCTCTTATAAAACAATAATAATAATACTAATAGATGCAAAGACATATAACTGCATGCAAGTCCACAAAACCTGGTCAAGATAGAAATTCTGAATGTTCTGGAATCTGGAGTATTTGTGAACATGCAAATTTAATAATAAGAAAATATATTATTATTAAATTTCCGTTGCATCAGGTTTGCTCCTAGAGGATGGCTTTTTTAGTTTTAAAAGAAAAAAATTCATAACACGTATCTAACAGGACACTCTTTCAACACATCTTGGATACGATACTTTTTTTTTTTTTTTTTTCATCCTTACTTGTTTTCTTCTTTTTGCTTTTTGTTCCATCTTACCAATGAATTACTCCATTAGGTCTAAAAACTGTAGAGATTATGCATTTTGAATAATATATATAAAAATGCATTTTATTAATAGCATGTCCTGCCATGTCGTGTCCTAAATTTTGATGATTTGCTGTATCAGAATGTTTATATTATGTTGTAACCGTGTTGCATGTCGGTGTCCATACTTCTTAGATAATAACTATATACTTTTTTTTTTTTTTTTTTTTTTTCGCCTTTCAAATCAAAGTTTTGGATCACACTTTGCAGTAGTTATCCACCTCTATAAAATAAAATTAAGAAAATGAGAAAACACAGAAAAATAGATCAACTATGAGCTTAAAAAGAGAAACTTGGTTTAAAAACGAGGAAAATGTAAACCTTCCAATTATTAAGGACAAACTCTAAATCTTACCAAGAGCATTAGTAATGATATTAGCACTACCGTCTATATATTTATTTATGAGAAATGATTGCATGACAAATTATTCTATACGCTAACAAAAGCTATACGCTTATCATCAAACCAATACTAGGAGTAGATCAAAATATTATCATCAACCAATAACTATACGCTTACAAAAGCTATCTCTGATGGTGATAATGGAGGATGCATTTCTCTATCACTTTGAAAGAACTGTCCTTTACGGACTATAGCTACTTTCTTCGTAAATTCAAATTTACCACCAAAAAAAATTCATAATCATCAAATCAAATACATTAAATAGTAATAAGGTGCGTTATCAAAGTTGTCTAATAATGGAGTTTAGATTTGGAATAAAGATCCTCTCCATTATAATGAAAGGTGGCATGAAATTTGGACAGTCTATTAAAATGGACGGTTGAGTGAATTTCTCCCCATATATTTCACTATCACTTTAAAATTTGTCATTGAAAGGAAGATGGGTTGCTTTCTGAAGCTACATCTACAATAAATATATGACAGATTGGGTGCAGTTGAAATTTACATTGAATATCAATAAGCTTATCAGAGTTGTCTAATAATGGAGTGTACATTTCACTATCACTTTAAAAAGTTGTTATTGAAAGGAAGATGAGTTACTTTCCAAAGCTACATCTACAATAACTATCAGCAGATAAATCTGGTGTAGTTGAAATAAAATCAAGATTGCCCATAATAATTTAAACAAAAAAATAAAAAATTGAAAACAACCGTACGTGGGTTTCTCATGGATACTCTTGTTGACTTATGGATCTAAAGTAGTCCCATGTGATGCATGGTCTTCCCAATGGTTAATTTAGTAGTTAAAATAACTATGATAATATATAATTTTTTGCCTCCTAACATATTAAATCATGCTTTGCAGTGATGTGATCCACTTCTATTAAAAATGTGAAGAGGAAAGAAAAAATGAAAGATCAGATACAATCTTAAAATATAGAATTTTGGATTGTTTTTTGGTTTTTGTTTTTTGGTAAGATAAAAAATAAAAAATAAAAAATAAGGCTGCTGTTATTAAAATTTTCATGTTTATGCAATCTTTTAGGTTAGCACCTTTTAATCCTGTTTTCATTCATTATGCTGTCAAAAGCCTTTAAAGATATAAAGAAACATAATTGCATGCAGGTTATTTAGTTTTGATCAATCAATATATTGTGATGGTCATCTGTTCAGTAATTGTAAATTGATGGATACTCTCTTGGGAATCCTTGGCGGCCTGCTGGTGTGGGTGGGCTCATTAGAGTCCCTAAGTCGTTGGGTGTAAGGTTTCTCCAAGTGTGACACTTTGGGCGTTGAGAGTATATATAGAACAACTAAATATCATTCATAATAAAATTGTTTTATTACAAAATACCCTTATTAGGGTTTAAATAGAAATGTTGAAACAATTTAAATATGAATTGGAGATAAATTAGGCTTAATCTAATATTTTCAAATATTCACAACTTCCTAATCAAATCACACCAACCCAATCTAAGATTTTGATGAGATACACTAATATTTATTCAGTGTATCTCATTTACATTATTATAATACTTCTATTTATAATCTCTTACAGAAAGATAGGCTCACTATTGCATGGGACTATCATATCAAAAGTCTTGCTGTTGATTTGAATGCCATGGTTGCCATTGATCTCATAAACAATTAGTATGAAGCCTTATAAGTATCATTTCCATTGCAATGGATGGTCAATGAGCTCTGTTACTCTTCAACGCTGATAAATATTCAGCGGTTTTTACTCAGTGAGCTCAGTGGTTGATGAAGAAATTTCTGTGGATAAATATTTTGCGAGTTTAAAATTCACTAAAATTGAATCAACAATCAGAAATGAGACAATTTAGCACTTAAAGATTGCGTCATTGAGATTTATTTATATCCAATAAGGTTGACAGCATTACCAACCAAATCCATGTCCGAAAAGAACACACAATTAAAAAGGGCACAAAAGCCATTATGGATTTTACTGTTGGAAATATGGTGCTGACGGAACCTTAAGGCAGAATTAATTCCGTCTTTTAGATAGTAATTACCACCCCTTGAATGGACTCATAATAATATATATATCCTCTGGATACAATACTACCCGATAAAGTTTTAACTCATGCTTTGCAGTAGAGATCCATTTCTATAAAAATGTGAAAAAGATAAAATAAAAAAAAAATCAGCTACAAGCTTAAAATAGAGGATTTTGGTTTTTTTTCTTTTTCTTTTTCTTTTAAGTGATTGTTATTGGTATTTTCATGTTTAGGCAATTAATCTTTAGGTCCGTACCTTTTGATCTTCTTTCCACTGAGCATGCTTTAATTTGATTGCCTTAAAAGATGCAAAGAACACATAATTGCATGCAAGTGCATAAAAACTAGTCAAGAAATTGTGAGTTATTTTTGTTCATAGATGCCTTTAATGATATATAAATTTCATAATATGAAAACTGTTTAATTGTGGATGTATTAGTGAGTGAGTGAGGATTTTACAGAGTAGTTGTATTTCTAATTATAAGTGCTAACAACATATTTGGTTTTTCAAGTGTATAAAAATAATTATCTAACCAAATCTGTAATTAAAAAAACATATTTAAGAAAATAAAAATAATTAAGTTTTCATAAAACTATAGAAAATCAAATACAAAAAAAATAAAAAAAATAATTAAAGGGTGTTGAGAAAATGATATCAAAATTGATCTTTCCGTTTGGTTGTTGAGTTGTTCAACTAATAAATTTTATAGTTGGGGGCATTAAAAACTAAAAACCTGTTATTTCATATAGCTACTTTCTTCATAAATGCAAACCTACCACCCAGAAAATTCTGATCATCGAACCAATAATGGAGTGTACATTTCACCATCACTTTAAAACGCTGTCCCCCTGTAGCTACTTTCTTCATGAATGCAAACCTACCGGCCACCAAAATAGGTAGAAATGGGCTTCAGATCCCAGTACTGCTAGCTGAATATGATTGAAAGGAAGAGGGGTCCCTTCGCGAAGTTACATCTACAATAAATATTTAGGGTCGTGTCCATTTTAAAATGAAATAATTCACAACAAATTACATGGAATTGAACGAAAAAAATAATAATAAAAAGTCTGATTACGGGAAATATCTAGAGTAGAAGGATGAGTCCGAAGCAAAAATATCTAGAGTAGATGGATGGATTAGGGGAAAGTTAAAATAAAGTCTCATTACCCCAAATAACTGTAAAACTCAAAATTGGCATAAAATTTTTACCCAAACTTTGACTATAAATAAAAACTTTGCATTCTAGTGATCCACTTCCATAAAAATGTATTATAAATAAAATAAAATAAAATAAAACAAAACGGCTACTAGTTTAAAGTGGAGAATTTTGGATTGAGAAAATTGTTTTTGAAATTTTCACGTTCAGCCAATCTTTTAGGTTATTACCCTTTTAATCTTCTTTCCATTAAAAAAGCTTTTCGGGCCTCTTGCCCCAGTGATTACTGATTAGTACTCTTACCATTGGAGACAGATTTTGGATCAAACATATGGAAGTGTATGGACATCCAGATTTTTTTGTGGAAAGGATTATGAGAAGGCCCATGGGCCGGCTACCCCTTGTGTTCCCAAGGATCCATTGGGATCTCTTATAAAGCAATAATAATAATACTAATAGATGCAAAGACATATAACTGCATGCAAGTCCACAAAACCTGGTCAAGATAGAAATTCTGAATGTTCTGGAATCTGGAGTATTTGTGAACATGCAAATTTAATAATAAGAAAATATATAATCTAATCGTAGATGGATTTGTGATTGTATTTCTAAATGCTAATAGTATGTTTGGTTAGATACTTAATTGTATACAAATCATTATCTAACCAAACTTATGTTAAAAAAATCTATTCAAAAAAGAAAGAAACGAAATTTAATTTTGTTTTCATGAAACTCTTTTAAAAAAATAAAATACAAATAAAATTAAACTAATTAAAATGGGATTACATTCCACCCTAAGTGAAGATTATGGTAAAAGGTGTTAAGAAGAATGATCTCAAAACTGGTCCGTTGGTTGGTTGTGATAATGATAAACATATATTAAAGTGGGGGCATGCATTTCCTCTCCTTTTTTCCTTGGGTAAAAGGAAACAATTCAACAGCTTCTAGACTAGATCACCTACCTTAGCATCTTTTCAAAGATTAGCTAAAAATCTCCCTATAAAAATTAGATTCCTAAGTCCGTTTTTATGTATTCTA
This sequence comes from Liquidambar formosana, assembly GCA_039720395.1. Classification (NCBI taxonomy): domain Eukaryota; kingdom Viridiplantae; phylum Streptophyta; class Magnoliopsida; order Saxifragales; family Altingiaceae; genus Liquidambar; species Liquidambar formosana. Next base: position 10,622,683 of record CM077821.1, read on the forward strand.
TGACCTGAATTATTTACAATCCCCCAGCAAATAATGTAGGACAAACTTCATATCTTGTCAAGACATTTTATTTATTTATTTATTGTTATTATCTGGGGGTTCCAGATGCTTTGCACCCGACTAATCCCTTGGGCATGGGCGAAGCTAGAGAAGCAGATGGGTCAATTGCCTCACTTGAAGCTGAAAACTTTTATTTTTTCTAATTGGGTAAACTAGGAGAAACCACCCTGATGTTTAGCCATTTTTTTCACGTAACTCTTCTAAAGAAAATTAGATTGCAACATGCTCTCAGACAGCTTATAAATTAAACAATTAACTCTCTCATTAACTGTCATTCGTGGAATTAACAGTGGTCACGTGACATTTTTCCATCTAATTTCATAAATAGTGATTAAAGGTGGCATTTATTGTTAAATTTGTGTAAGTTATCTGGGGCACATTGCAACATAATTTTTTTTAGGGGGTTTCGTGAAAATGGTTAAACATTAGGGGGGTTTCTTGTAATTTACCCTTTTTATTTTATAAGTTAAGTATTTTGAAATTTTATGTATACTACCTCTTAATTTTTTATAACCCCTTTATTTTTCCTTCTCACTCCTCTCATTTTCTATATTTTCTTCCATAAAAAACCCCTAATTCCCACCCCAATCACTCAATATTCTCTCTCTCATTTTTTATTTTTTTTTTTCAATTTTATCAATGGATTATAAATATTTGCAATTTTTTCTACCTCAAAATAACAACACGAGAAAATTTTTCAAGTGAGCACTGATAAGTGATAAGGACACGGTTGCCTCTTGGAGATGCTCTTAAAATTCCAAAAATCTGACTAATAGTTGATTATATAAGAGTCGAATTTGAGACCTATCCTAAGCCAAGTGTTCAATCCTATGGGTTGAAAGAGACCTAACTACCGACTTAGAATTTATTGTGTATTGTTTGGTTGTTTTGTGTGGTGGTGGGGTTTAGCTTTGTGGGTCACTTTCGCAATTTCTTGCGGGATGAGAAGTTTCCACTGTTTCTAGTTTCTGTTTTGTTTGGGGTTGTGTTTTTGATTGGCTGGGGTTTTTTGCCCTCAATGGTGGTCTGTTGCGTGGGGCTTCTTGGTGCTGATGTAGTCTTACTTTAGTCTGATACACTGGTGATAAATTTGAATGAGATGAGATGAATAGGGCTAGTATACCCTGCTTACCCGGGAAGTGGTATCCCAAAATTGGGAAATGAATCCACTTTCTATCATTGTGAAAGTTTAGAATTGTTTGTAACAAATGTGTTAATTTTATCAGATTGAACTTTTCCCAAATCATCAAATGTGTTAATTTTATTTCTCTGTTCACTCGTGCCCTTTTGGGCCGAAATATTCTAAAATGGAAGAGGGGATCAATCCATGATCACCCTCTTCATCACTTCATGGAAATCTTATTGATTCCGAGCTAGAGGATGGTCGTTATTAAAGACACCGTTGCTCAAAGTAAATATGGAGCTATGCATTTGGACACCATACAAACAACCATTTGGGTTATACATGAATTCGAAATGAGTCTTAAATCTAGGCTTCAAGGAAGCCTCTGCATTGAAAAAGCTTGATCTGAAGGAGGGGACACTTGGTCACCGTCTCATCTTGCAACACATGCCTATGAATTCCATCACAGGAAATGCAAAGGTGGTTAGAGATTATTGTGTTGGTATTGGCTCACCATACTTGGTTAGCTAATGGCATGACAGTCTAATGGCATTTGCCTCACTTGTTGAATAACATTTGAACACAATTTAAACCATCCATCTCAAATCCAATGGTATCTTCGCTGGTATTAGGTTCTACATGGTTCCAGCACAGTCATACATCCACAATAATGCAACATGTCTCAAATACAAATCAAAAAATAGTTCTCCAGCACAATTGATGAATTAAATAAAAACATTGTCCATAATTGATGAATTAAATAAAAACACCATCCAACATACTAATATGCATCTCATTCAAGCTGTCTTCACGAGCCATAAAAATATCGTTTAGAAACCGGGGGTCTTTGTTAGAATCTGCAAAATATAAAAGAATGAGCCATCGCCCAGTGAGAGATTTTTCTACAAAATATACCAAGGCTTGAAACGCAATTCGGAAAAAAATATAATATCATTAGTATGAGCTAGACATACTGAAAACTAGGTTTGAGGTCCATAAAAATTTCTATTTTATCAAAAACCATATTCAAGTTTAAACCATAATCAATTCATCTCCCATTTTCAAATTTTTATTTGAATGTCATATATGATAAGCGGGGATGATGTTCAACTCAACCTCAACAAAGCAATGATCCTCCCCAAGAAGGGGCTCTTCCATAGAAATAGAGATGCTCACTCTAGAATTTGAAGAAACACCAAGTAACACCAGAAACACCAGGATAAGAGCGGGCCAATTACTCTACATTCCAAGACTCTCCATCATCATTTTAAGGTATTCTCAAAACTTACAAATCAAGTTCTCAGAGTGTCGCTTAACTTTATTGGCTCTTGGACCCTTTATAGGCTATGTTATGTATGTGGGCTTTCTCATATTTGTGTGTGCTATCTATGCGTGTTAAATAAAAAAGAATGGTTGGAGGTATAAGGTCCCACATTGGTTAGCCAAGGTTGGCCTTAAAAGTGTATTGTCACACCTCTTCTTCAAGAGCTAGGCCCTTTTGGAGGTCTGGGTTAACTTTATGGGCTCTTGGACCCCTTTTCAACTATGTAATGTATGTGGGTGTCCTTTGTGTTAGCAAAAAAAAAAAAAAAAGGGTTCTCAAAATATGTGTTTAGGCTTTTCTATAGTCACAAGACCTTAACTTTTCATGTTGTCTCAACACAAAAATGAAAAAACGTGTTTTTCCTTTTCTTTAAAAAACCATTATCTTCCTCCTTCATATATATATATATATATATATATATATATATATATTTTTTTTTTTTTTGGGGTAAAATACATCTACATCCCCAGTGTTTATTGACTAATACACAAAAACCTCATACTTTTTGAAATTACATTGACACCCCTTGTCAAAATGAAAAATTTAATGGGATTTACGGTGTTTGTTAATTGACATAAATACCCCTAATGCAAAACACAGCGTTTTGTTGTTGTACCAAAACAAACATGGCACATGCTGTGCCTGTGTGTAAGATTGTGACGCGTGGCCTGCTAAATGCCTGGATCGCTGACTGTGAGCAGGGACGGAACCAAGATTTCGTCTCAAAGGGGGCCAAAGATGAAATAAAAATTTTTATCGTTCAAAAATGAGAAATATACTGAGATTCAAGACTAAATTAATACATGAAAGATATAACTAGATAGTATTATTTTTAAACTTTGTGATTTTTTTTTTTAAATTTTATATAAATTTATAAACCAAAGATTTCATTAATTCAAAACCAACTTATAAAAACAAGTCGCTTAATAAGCCTGGATAAGAATTGCCCATCTGCCTACAAAAGTTTCTAAAGTTATATGCAATAGCAAAATAAATTGTAATTGCACAAAGTTATTTGGCTAATAATAAAGCAAATGATATAATTTTAAGGTATGGGACTAGAAGCTCGAGAAAGAAGGTAGCACAAACTGCTAGAAACTATGCATACCCACCCCATTGTAGCACTATCTTCATGTTATCATTTTACACAAGCCAAAGATAAGGCCATAAGGGCTGACATACCCTAACAGTAAAATGCTAGGGGGGGCCATAGCCCCCTTTGGCCCAAGAGTAGGTCCGTCCCTGACTGTGAGACTCTTGAAGGCAGTGAGGGTTTGCGACTGTGAGACAAAGCTGTTGCCGGCAGTGAAAAAAAAGAGCACAAAGAAAAATATTGATTTTAATTAATAAGATATTGGGCATTAACCCACAACTATAGAAGACAACTGCTCCTCTAAAACAAAACACTTAAGGAAGATCACAGCTTGAGCTAGCAGAAACCTGCAACGCACCACATGCATCCAAAGAAAAAAAAACATAGCACAAATTTTTTTTTTCAATTTCAGTCCACCATCCAATTCCAATCAACCCCCGTATCCACCAACCACTGGTTCACCTCCTCTAAACCCCTATTATTTCTATACCGGCTATCATCCCAAACTTGAGAGATTAAAAGAGATGGCTTGAGAGACAAAAAAAAAAAGAAAAAGAAAAAAAAAAAAAGAACTTAGTCAGTAAGCTAGGATAAAAAAAACTTTTACGAAGTACCACAAAAGCCTTTGGGCTATTCATTTGACCCACTTGCTAAACATGAAGGCTCCTTCATTACCTCGATGAATTACAAATGGGCTACATGACCAAAGCCATTCTTCTTGAATATAAACAAATTTATTTAATTAGGGAGATTCAAGATTTTCTGTGTACTAATAAAATAACATATTTTGAGTAGTAGAATGTACGGTATTTCACAATGGTTTACTACAAGCTTGACAGAGAAATTGTTCTAAAATACAAGTTTAAGGGGGTTCTCTGCTAATAATTCGAATGTGTCAAAGAGCCTATAATTATCCATGGTATATCAAGATATTGATTCATGATATATGAAAGCTAGCTAACAAATTTGAGGGCGCCATTCATTTTTAACATGTGTTTGGTGAAGCTAATAGGATTGCTGATTAATGATTATGTTGCTAATCTTGGTCATATGAGAGTTGATTCTTGTAGTTGGGGAAATAGATATCCCCATGATTTGTGGAAAACTTTCATGGAAGATTGTTATGGTGTAACTCATTCTCGTTATATAATTTAAGTTTAATAAACTTTTATTCATTTTATAAATAGATTAAAAAACAAAAAAAAAAAAAAAAACATATTTTGCCGTAATATGTAAGGAGTGATGGATGGAGGAAAATACATTACATTGCAAGCAATGTAAAATTGCTTCAATCATTACAAGATTCTTTGATGGAACTCAACCATGCGACGATAATACCTTTTAAGAAATTTAAAGCCTTTATCAATTTAACAATATACTATTATAATTTCTCATTATTTTTCCTATTGATAGAAATGATTTGTGAGGCATGTGTTTTGACATAAATTTTGACACAAATTTTTATAACTTCATTTATGATTTATTTTTTGTGAACCCATCATTAAATTAGATAGCCTTCGTACATAGAATACGTATGCATACAAAAAATCAAGTTGATTTGATATGAGTTGCCACTTGAACAAAAAATATGCGGTTAGATTTTGACATGTGTCACTTTACATGAAATCTTCCTCTACACATGTCATATCCATTGAAATCTAGGTATCATATTTTGCCACCTCATGGTATGGCATGTCACCTCATGTTATTATTGTAACCTCATGCTAGCTTATACCACTTTAATTCTAGTTAAGCATGATATCATTACCTCATGCTTTTACATGCAACTACATGCAAATAATTATAATACATAAATTATACTAGGGGTGCTCATGGATCCGCTCGGCCCGCGAAAACCGCCCAATCCGACTCTACCCGAAGACATTGGGCGGATTCAACCGATGGGGTGGGTGGGTAGTGGTTTAGGATTTTATTTTTTTGCGGTTTCGTGGGTGGTTCGCGGTTTTGAAAGAAAAAAACCGATTCAAACCCACCCGCCCGCATATTTTCATACTTATTAAATTATAAATGTTACATGTGATGGTATATTATTGATTCTTGACTTTTATTTCTTTTTTAAGTATCAATATATGTTTTATAATTTTTATTTTACTGTTCGTGCTCTTTCTCCCTCTTTTTATCTATATATCTATATATCTATATATATATATAATCAACATATGTCTTGAATTATTTATCCCTTTGTCTTCTTTTTTTGTTTGTGTTTTTAAGATATAAAATGGTATGGCCAAATTAAGGAAGGAAAAAAAAAAAAAAAAGGGGAAAAAACCCAACAAGATCCAACTAAAATCCCAACCCGTAGACCCACTCGTAATCCACCCACAACCCGATGTGTTATGTGGGTCAAAACCGCCCGCCTGTGTGGGCGGAAGTGGGTGTGAATTTAGTTCACCCGCCAAGATGTGGGCGGGTGACGGATGAACCCCAAACCCGCACCCACCCGACCCGTGACCACCCCTAAATTATACATAATCTCATATAATCTCAATTGTTCTAATATCTCAAATTTCAATAATAAAAATAAGGGTAAATTGTAGAAAACTACCCCCATTTTTGGGGTGCGTTTCACTTTGGTACCCTCAAGTTTAAAAAGCGTCAATTTGGTACCCAAGATTTTTGTTGACTCAAAATCGGTAACGGTGTTAACTGTGGTGAGAAAATGACATTTTTACCCTTCATACAAATGACATCGTTTTGAAACACAACCCAACCCAAGCCGTCGATTGATTTCTCGAGAATCTCCTCAGAACCTCATTCTATTTTACCTGTGAACCCACACAATCCCACCAGTGGAGAACGACGGCGATGGATCCAACGTCGGTGGAACCATCCCAACATATCACAGGAAAAATAATTATAAAAAAAAAAAATTCCGCCCAACCCAACCCAAGCCGTCACCCTCATCGCCGCAAAGAACATCGTCGCCAAAAAAATAAAATAAAATAAAAAATCCAAACCCCACCGTCGGCCACTAGTTAGCCGTTCTCATCCTCAACCATAGCCATCCTCTTTTTTGAGTTCCGGCAGCCATGGTCTTGATCCTCAAGAGAAAATAAAAAAGAATAAGAATAAGAGAAGAAAGAGAGGATAGAGATCAGAGAGAAAGGGAGGGTTGTCCATTGATTTCTCGACGGTGAATAGGGATATGGCCTTTGAGGTTAGATTTTTCGGTGAGTTTGGACTGGATCAGTGAGATTTAAGTGGGCCATCGATTGATTTCTCAGATTTTCCATCCGTTGATTTCTCGACAGAGATTTAAGTGGCTTTTGGGGTCGGAATTTTCGGTGAGTTTGGACTAGATTAGCGAGATTTTTGGGGTCGTATTTTTCGGTAAGTTTGGACAGGATTTAGGTTAGGCGAAGGTGAGACGGTGAGGTTGCAGAGAAGCTTCTTTGGCTTTCTTCTCATGCAGACGTTTCCATTGCCATTTGTTGATGCCGCCAGGGAATGTCGATGTTCGTTGCCCATGGGTCAGGCGAAGTTGAGGTTGCAGAGAAGTTTTGGGAAGGTGCTCAGAAGCTTTAGGTACTAACACTTTATCGGATTTGAAGCTTGTTGCCAGAAAAGATGGAAAGAGAGAAAGGGGGGTGTGAGGATGTTGTCGGGGATGGTGACCTGGATTTTTTTGAGAGAAGGGAAAAAGGGGTCAATGGGGGATTTGTTCGAGATAAGGGAGAAAGGAGAAAGCCATAGTGACCAGCCAACTCCATTTTTTTTTGGCCAACCTTTTTTTTTTTTTTTTTTCACGAAAAGGAGGGAGAGAGGGAGATGGGATGGAATTGGCCGGAGTGGCTGAGGTAGAAGAGGCGTTCCAAACATAGAAAGGCAAAAAGGGCATAAAATAGCCAAATAAGGTCACGTGCATATCATGTGACCAATTATCCATTTGGTCAATAGACGGTTCATCACGGCAGGACCCAATTGAAACATAACTAAAACCTTGGGTGACAAATTGACGCTTTTTAACTTGAGGGTATCAAAGTGAAATGCACCGCAAAGGTGGGGGTAATTTCCTGCAATTTACTCTAAAAATAAAAATAATATTTAGACTTTTTGAATAAGATTCAACCCAATATAACATAAAATTAACTTATAATAATTATCGGGTTATTACAAAAGCTACATATATATATATATATATATATATATATATATATGGGATAGGATTCAGGGACACAAAGAAAAACACAAAATTTGACACAAAACTTGAGCCCTTAGATTTAGAGAGATTTGAGGGTAGAGATTAGTTCAGATGTGGAAGTCACTTAAATAATAGATGATGTGGCACTGACATGGAACAATTATTATTTTTTTTTTAAAAAAAACAAAACCAAAATTATATTTCAAAACCATTTGGATTGTGTCGAACCATGGCAGCCATCATCAACCATGGATTAGATCCTAAGAAACCCTTCAAATTTAGAACAAAAAACATGACGGCAAGGGAAAAAGACGGATGCCAATTTGGGGTTTTTTGGGCAACAATGGGTTGGAGCTTCATCGGCAAGGGAAAAGGACTCCAACGATATGGGGCTTTGTTGGCAATTTGGAAGTTTTGGGGTTCCAAAAAGAAAAAGTTGCAAAAAAATATTCTCTGCAGAAGGATCTCAATTGATTTGAGGAGAAATCTGTCATACTGGGGAAAAAATTGTCCAATTGGAAATTAAGAATGGCAAGGGATTGGTTCAAGAAAGAAAAAGCTTAATGAAAATTACAAATAAATTGAGTAAGCTAAAGCTTGAGTTATAGCAACGAGTCTTTATTTGGTGACTACATAGGATTGTCCACATACTGATGGAGAACGCAACCTGTCACGACCCAAATTAATTTAGCCGTGATCAATAATAATAAAACAAGTTTTTTCTTTAATAAATCCTTTAATAAAACATGGATGACACGTGTCAAAATCTCAACTATTTTAAAAATTTTCGGCATGAACCATCCGTAATTAGGACATACCATCATGTAAACCTGTTTTAAAAATCCATTCTATATACAAAAAAATTCCATGTCATCCATGAGTGTGGTATCATCCCATGCCCCGCATTTCACGTATACAACCATAAATAATTAAAATTACAACCCTGATTAAATTTACATTTACATTAACCCAAAAGAAAACCCACTTAATTACATATTCCTTCTCATGAAAAATACATTCTTAAATATCAAATAAAATTTCCGATGATAGCATCTGCTGCCTATGCTAGCAAAACCAATCCCTGGATTATCTGAAAAACATTTAAAATAATAGGTGTGAGTCCGACAACCCAGTAGATACAATTTGACATAGTAAACTAAAGCGATGATATAAATAAAATCAATTACATCATTTACATCAAAATATACTAACCAAGTATATTACAAATCCCAAAATAAGTTATAACCCATAACTTAAAACAAATAATGCATAATGCCCAATGCATGTGACTCATGTCCAATTTACATTAATTCCATTTATTATCGACCACTCCCGCAGGAGTCTTCGCGTGGAAATGGAGGATTTAAACCCAACCTCCAAGAGGACAATATAAGGGTTCCTACCTGAAACCAGAAAGTAGCCTCTGATTCGGGAACACAAGGGTTCCTACCTGGAACCGGAAAGTACCCTAGGACCAAAGGAATGGAAAACACCGCAAAGTCCCATTGACTGCAAGTAGTCCAATTCCAATGACCCCTTTTATGTAATACTTTTACCCAGTATTCATTAAATCCATTTAATGCATGATTATGCCCATCATGCAGTGCGATAAAGCATAAAATGATTTTTAACCAAAATCAGTTCCAAAATATACCACATAAACCATAGTGAAAAATAATCACATAATTATACCAATTTATGTTAACAACATAAATACCCGTAAAATTTATACGATTATATTCCATAGAATATATAAAATAACCAACTCATCAATAAACATAATTTCCAATTTATGTTATCAAATACCCATAGTTCCATTCAAGATTTATTCCATAAATCATGTATATACATATTCTAGGCCCAAGAATACCAAATAATATGATAATATATATATACTATATTATCATGTCAATAGTTTAAACCTATGTAAATTACACCTACCTCAACCAAATGCGTAGAAAAATGTAACCTTTGATGTTGTGGGTATGAAATCTAAGCCCTATGATGCAAATGCAAGCTCCCAATCCAAGCCTTAGCTCCCAAATGACTTAGTTGATGAAGATGTAGACACCCCATTTTGTACCACCTAATTAATTTGAAATCACGTATTTTGGAAACCCAATGATGAGGTTTATTGTATGTTTTGAGATAATGACAAAGCAATTCCCGACGAGTAGCCAAGATTACAACAGGAAAATACTGTCTTTTTACATTTCATGCGTACGCACCAATGGGTGGTGCGTACGCACCATGTTTCCATGCGTACGCACCTTATGCCTTTTTCAGGCATCTTCAGATCTGTCTCCCACTAAACATGAGAGCATGGGGGAGAGTATGGGGGGGGAGTGGGGAGATTCCCACGGGTGTTCCCCGCATGGGTAGGGGATGGGCCAGTCAGGGGATGTTTTCAAAACCTAATTGAACCCTATTTATACTCTACTGATGGGACTGAGAAGGGGGAGCTATCTTTTTTAGGAGGGGAGCTATCTCTTTCTTTTTTGGGATAGAGGCTGAGGAGAGAACGGCCAGAAAGAGAGAGTGAGAGAAACCAAATACCCACCAAAACACCAGAAAACCAGAAGAGAGAAAAGAGTGTTGAATGTTGTAATCCAAAGCCGCGAGAAGGGAATTGCTGCGTTGATATTGGAAGCATTCAAACCTGAGGGGTACGTATCACAGACACACATATATATATGCACTGTAAATTTATACTGCATATTTGTTTCTATGAGTTATTGTTTAATATAATGATGCCACGTTACACTGTTAAGGTCAAGAAAATCATTGGTAATGTTAGATTTGAAGGAAAATAGCCGTGACATGAGTTCTTGAATTGACGGGTTTTCGGGTTATAAACTCAAGACTTTGACCCAAAAAATAATCATGATTCTGCAAGTTTTTGGATGAACGATTTATGCGCGCTTGTAGTGCGCTGCAAGAGCTTCAATTTGGTTTTTGAATCATTAAATTCGGTTAAGAAATGAGTAAGATAAGTTAGGGAGAAGTTAGCACGGGAAAAAACTCAATACTGCATTTTTCAGCTTCAACCCGTTCTGAGGTTGAAGGTGAAGTGGACAGTGATCCAGTGTGGGCGTACTCACCCACAGGTACCGTGTTCCCTAGCATTTGAAGACCTTAGGTTGGCCCGATTGACTCCAAATTTGACAGATGGATTCGTCTTGTTGAGACCTATCATGTGGGACCTTTGGTTGGTCATTTTGACCACAGTTTGACCAACTTTGACCGTTCATCATTTGAGCTAAGTTGGTACGTACGCACCACTGCGTGATGCGCACGCACCACTTCTCCTGGTAGAGAATTATTTTGTTTATTACCATTCATTAGTTAATGTTAGAGTAATTAGTTTTAATACTATATTCATGGGTTTAATGTGAGTACGTGTGGGTTATATTGTTTATTATAATTTATTCTGGTTTTGATTAAAATAGATTAGATTATATCATTATAATATTAGTTAGGTTATTTTATTAAGTATGGTTAGAATATTTAATGTTAGTGTTAGTATTTTTGGTATATTTTAATGATTGCATCTTTTGTTTAATATTAGTGTATGCTGATTGGTATTTTTGTAGATTAAATTAATGTTAGTGGTGTTAGTATTTTATTTGTAAAATGCATGTTAGTGGAGAATGTAGAGAAATTGTCTTGCTGATGCGTACGCACCACTACATGGTGCGTACGCACCCTGTGCTATGACAGAAAAAACTCATCTGCTTCAAATGGTCATTTGAATCCACTTGGTGCGCACGCACCACCACATGGTGCGCACGCACCAGTACATGGTGCGTACGCATTGTAGTCTAGGCACTCTTTTATCTGTTTATTTATTTTGCTTTCCGTGGGTTATAATCTCTTGTATATTCTGCCATGCCATGTGCTACTAACCATTTCTCCACTTGATCATTTCCTTATTTGCATAATCATTCGCGTGCTTGGCATATTGTTGCATTTTCGCATGCTTAGGGTTAAATTTGATTAAATACCTTGATTAATTAAAGCCAACAATTATTCACGGAGGCCGGTTTCGACCAGGCATTTCTGGGTGCCTAATACCTTCCCAATAATGTACCCTAGCTCCGGACTTGAATCTCTGGACCTCGAATTTGACCAAAAACACAGTTCCCAAAGCTAAATTGGGTGGCGACTCCCGCTTGCGCTCACAGTGGCGACTCTGCTGGGGATTTGAGAGCTAGACTCCATATGATAAATTGTTGGCTTTAATTAAAACAAAGGAATTTAATTGAATGAAACCACAAATTGCACACACGGGCACGATTACCCTTATACCCTCGGTGAAAGTCTGACGGAAGGTACCGGGCCCCATTCGCGCCTATGGTTACTGAAAGTTGGCATCACTAACCCACAGCCTGTGCCACTAGCCTGTGATAAGCTAGTGAGTACGTTAACGGATTGCTCATTGAGCGTCCTAGCTTGGGTGACCCTTGAAGTTGAAGTACCCATTGACTAAACCCACATAGAAAACCCCAACCAACCGCTTTTTGCATAACCTTGTTTGAATGTGTGTCACGTCGTGTGTCATAATGCATCCATGATTAGGCATTTATCGCGGGTACGGGGCGAGGCCCATGCTACTCATTAGCCGTTTCAAGTTGAGCCCAATTGAGGAAAGATGTGAGATATTGTTGTTGGACCTAGGCCCAAAAAAAAAAAAAAAAAAAAAAAAAAAAAAAAAAAAAAAAAAGAAATATAAATTTTCGGGCCTTTGATTCAAAGAGAGGTGAGGTGTGTGAATGTTGGGCTCAAATTGAAAAGGCTAATGGACTGCATGGACCGAGTAGGCATTAGGATTCACCCGATTTGATGAACAAAAGCAAATCCAATTTAAAATTGAAATTCGAAGTTGATTATTCATCAAGCTTAGGCCCAATGAGAGTAAGGTGTGTGATTTTTGAAATTGGACTCAAGCCCACAAAAAAAAAAAAAAAAAAAAAAAAAAAAAAAAAAAAAAGAAAGAAGAAGAGATGGGCTTGGATCCAAAAGAGTTTGTGAGATGAGAGCATTTGTAATGGGCCTAAGCTTGGAAAATGATCTACTTTGTGTACCTGTCAAACCTTGGGCACTTGAAAGATTTAGTGAACATGACAAGGCCTAAGGTATGATAGGACAGAATTGGGTAAAGCCTAATAAAGCTCTCATTCAATAAGAGGGGCATGAACTTAATCACTTGCCTTGGTCAAAATTTCAGTAAAGAATTGAGCAATCACAGTCAGATTTGCGTACACCAGGCTGGGCTTGGGTCCGTTCCCCTACATCGAACCGTTTAAGAAAAGCAGAGACCGAGCTAGTAGTGATGGAACGCGGACAGACGGCAGAACCAACCTTGGCAGAACTCATGGCCATGATGGTACGTGACAGAGCTGAAATGAAAGCGGAAATGAAAGAAATGGTTACTAAGATGAGTGAGAGGCTGAGCGTCTTGGAAATAGGGAAAGACAAGCCTAAAAGCCCAGAAGCACCCAGTAGGGAGGAAGGAGAAGGAGTAGTTATCCAAAGAACTGGAGGCACTGATGGCATATGGGATGACGGAGACTATGAAGAATACCAAGCCAAGAGGGATGTGAGAGCAAAGGGAAAAGATCCGAGGATGGACAAACTGGAAACAGAAAACCAAGAAATGAAAGAACAGATGAACCAAATGAAGACCGCCTGGCGAAAGTCACAGGGTTTAGACAACTTTATGTTCTCCATGGATGGGATCACTTCTGAATCAAAGACTCAGCTTCCGGAAAAATTCAAGATCGCAGATTACGAGAAATTTGATGGAACCGGAGACCCCAAGCAACACTTACGTCAATACTTGAGCATAGCTAAAATGAGGGGGTTAAATTCAGATCAAGTCTTGTGCGCCTTTCCCCTCTCACTATCAGGAGATGCTTCCAAATGGTATTACGCAGTGGACAAGAAGATCACTGATTCTTGGGAGGCATTGACTCAAGAATTCACGGACAAATACAACTACAACACCATGTTAGACGTGACATTGAGAGATTTGGAAATGACAAGGCAGAAGCCAGACGAGACTTTTTCAGACTTCCTAAGCCGTTGGAGGACAAAGGCAGTAAAAATGGTGAGCCGTCCTGCTGAAATAGACCAGGTCAACATGATACTGAGGAACTTGACGCCGGTCTACTTCGATAAAATGTTGACTTCATCAGTTATGGATTTTCAACAGTTATACCAATGTGGAACAAGGATAGAAGATGCAATTCACAAGGGGCAGATAGAGGGCAAGCCCAGAAGAGTATTTGGGGCAAGTAACAGCGCTCCAAATGGGGCAAATCGGGCTAATGGGCCCACGCAAGCTACGGTCAGTGCCGTGCAACAAGCTGAAAAGAAACCGAGGTTTTTTCATGATTTGGGGGTCCCTCTCTCCAAAGCCTTTGTTAACCTAATGAAAAGAGGACATCTGCAAGCATTAGAAGTAAGGCCATTGCCTAATCCTATTCCATCATTCTGGAAACAAAACGAGTTCTGTGATTTCCACCAGCGCATCGGGCATCGGACTGACAACTGTGTCCGACTAAGGCACGAGATCCAAGATCTTATTGACACGGGCAAGCTACCACCCCCCGGGGAAGAGAAAAAGCCCAACGTACATCAGAATCCTCTCCCCAACTACAAAGGTGCAACACCGCCATATGTGAACATGCTTGCGGAAGGTGCGGAAGGTTACGACCCGTTGGCTTTGATAGTAGCTGTATGTGCACCATGGGAAGACAGCGACGAAGAAAGAGATGGGACGACAAAAAATATTTGGGCTGAGATCAAGGCAGATGACACCGAAGACTCCATGCACCTCACCCGCGCAGGGAGACATTTCAAACCTTCTCACCTAGAAGGCGACCATCCAGGGAGAGAGGTAAATCAAGAAGGGGATGGGGAAGAACTAAGGCAGCGAATGCGGATCTTGGAGCAAGAAGAGGAAGAGGATAGGGTTCTGAAGCAACTCAAGAAAACACAGGCAAACATCAGTCTATGGGGGCTACTAGTGGCTTCAAGAAAACACAGACAGGCAGTGTTAGATGCATTGGCAAAACAAGAGGTTCCAATTGAAACTACACCTCAGCAGGTCCTCTCCCTAATGAGGGTGGGGGAGTCTCCAGACGAGGTCATCTTAACTTTTTCGAAGGAAGATCTCCCCGCTGAAGGATCGGAGCATGCAAAACCTTTGTATATTACTGTTGAATGCAAGGACTTGAAAATCCCAGTGGTATTGGTGGACAACGGGTCAGCCTTGAACGTATGCCCCATGCGCACAGCAACCAGGTTAGGGTTTGGCAATGAAGATTTGGCGCCATCTGCGATAACAGTAAGGGGGTATGACAATAGCTCCAGAGCAGTGTTAGGGACCTTCCAAGCATGCTGTAAGGTGGGACCTGTTATATCCGTTGTTGAATTTTGTGTCATGGACATACCCGCCAATTACAATTTGCTCTTGGGAAGAACGTGGCTGCACCCACTAGAAGCCGTCCCGTCCACTGTACATCAAAAGATTAAGCTGCCATGGGAAGGAGGTGTCTTGATAATTCATGGCGATGGAGAAATCACGGGCCAAGTATCGGGAATAAAAGCAGGAGAGGAAAATCCGGGGTGGAGAGGTTTCGAACTGGTTCAAATGCTGGAAAGAAAAGATGAAGGGATGGAAGAGGTTCACCCTGATTTCGGGGAGGGGATCAGACACACGGTAGCTCACATCATGAAAAAGATGGGGTACATGCCAGGTATGGGGATGGGAAAAAGAGGTCAAGGAGTCACTGAACTCCCGGATTTCCGCATGCAGACAAGCCGTAAGGGAATAGGTTATGCCGAGGAGGAAGAACTGCCGAAAAACAAGAATACCCTTAACGGGAATTTCGTCAAGGAAGGGGAAGACTTCCCCTATTGCGGATTCCCCGAGCCATGGTTTGACAAATATAGCAAGAGAAGGGTGCCGGGGCTGGAAGTTTTCTTCGCCGCAGAACTGAGGTTGGGCATCACCAAAGGAAAACCTCAAGGGAAAGAGGTACTAGAAGTAAACTGGGCCGAAAATCTGGGGAATCTGAGTCTACTGCTGTCTGAGCAGGGTTTAGATATACTGGTCCTGACTGAAGAAGAGGCCGCCACAGACCTGACTAAGCTGATCACTGAAGCAAATGGGGGTACAAGCCTGTGGGTTTGGAAGAAAGGAGCTGAGATCCACGCATACTCCAACGCGGGTGACAAATCCCCTCCAGCCAAGGACAAACTCACCACTAGCTCTGTTCCTAAGTTTCTCGAGAACACTACTGCTGTAACCACCCCTATTGCTAATGAAATGGATTCTGATTTTGCTTATGTTGACGTGTCTCTTGAGGAATATATTGCACAAATGTCTGAGGATCCTGATTTAAACAAAATAATCAATGACAACCAAGAAAGAAATTTCGAACCCATTAAAAGCGAAACTATCTTAATTAACTTAGGCACTAATGAAAATCCTAAGGAAATACAAGTTGGGTCTACACTATCCATGCAAGAACGATCTAGTCTTAGCACTTTACTGCAGGAATTCCAAGATGTATTTGCTTGGTCATACGCGGACATGCCTGGCATAGATCCGGAGATAGTGCAACATCGCATCATCGTCAAAGAAGGATCTAAGCCTGTCAAGCAGCGGTTGAGAAGAATGCAACCTGAATGGTCAATCAAAGTAAAGGAAGAAGTCTCGAAGTTATTAGAGGTGGGATTCATACGGGCAGTTGATCAAGCAGATTGGGTCGCCAACATAGTGCCAGTACCGAAGAAAGATGGGCGAGTCCGAGTATGTGTGGATTTTCGTGACCTCAACAAAGCTTGCCCGAAGGATGACTTCCCCCTCCCACATATTGATGTCCTAGTGGATAACACTGCGGGAAGTGCGCTAATGTCATTTATGGATGGATTCTCGGGATACAACCAGATTCAGATGGCACCTGAAGATATGACCAAGACAACCTTCACCACGGGATGGGGGACTTACTGTTATACGGTTATGCCATTTGGGTTAAAGAATGCCGGGGCCACTTACCAGAGAATGGCTACCACTTTGTTACATGATATGATGCACCGAGAAGTGGAAGTGTACGTAGACGACATGATTGTAAAGTCAGAAACCAGGGAGAGTCATCTAGACAACCTTCAAAAGTTCTTCGAGCGAATCAGGGAGTATAAACTGAGGTTGAACCCGCAGAAGTGCACCTTTGGAGTAACATCAGGGAAACTATTAGGGTATATGGTGACAAACAGAGGCATAGAGGTTGACCCTGTTAAGATCAAGGCAATTGTGGAGATGCCGCCGCCCAAGACAGAGAAAGAGGTTCGGGGTTTCCTGGGGAGATTGCAATACATCAGCAGATTTATAGCAGGACTCACTTCGACCTGCGAGCCTATTTTCAAACTGTTAAAGAAAGGGGAACCCAAGGAATGGAACGATCAATGTCAACGAGCCTTCGAAGTAATAAAGGAATACTTGCTGAATCCACCGATACTAGTCCCACCACGCCCTGGAAAGCCGCTGTTGTTGTATCTATCAGTATTTGAGGAGGCTCTAGGGAGCATGTTAGCTCAGCACGAATGACCAGGGACGTGAGCATGCTATCTATTACCTAAGCAAAAAGTTACACGAGTACGAAGTGAGGTATACTGCAGTGGAGAAATCATGCTTCGCGCTAGTCTGGGCTGTTCAGAAGTTGAAGCATATCTTGATAAATTATGAGGTGTGGATAATATGCCGCATGGATCCGCTCAAGTACCTGTTCGAAAAACAAACACTCAATGGGCGATTATCGCGTTGGTTATTCCTCCTCGCAGGATTTGAATTGACTTACGTCACCCAGAAGGCAATTAAAGGAGGAGCAGTAGCCGATTTCTGTGCCGAACATTCAGTCCCAGGACAGGCCCTCGACGACGACTTCCCCGACGAAAACCTCTTGAACATTGAATGTGTACGAAAGTGGAAGATGTATTTTGACGGAGCATCGAATCAATATGGGAATGGAGTTGGAGTTATCTTGATCACACCAGACAACCTGCATGTACCTTTGTCAATTAAACTCAACTTCCACAATTCAAACAACACTACCGAGTATGAGGCCTGTATCGTGGGATTGGAGGCGTTGCTAGCCCTTAATGTGGAAGAAGTCGAGGTCTATGGAGATTCGGCATTAGTGATCGCTCAAGTTCAAAATATTTGGAAAACCAAGGAAGAACATCTGAAACCCTACCAAAGCTACCTCGAGAAATTAGCTCTAAAGTTCCAGAAAATAACCTTCACTCCTCTACCCCGATCCCAAAATCAATTTGCCGATGCCTTAGCCACTTTAGCTTCATTGATCCACATCCCAGAAAAAGCCCAATTGCAACCCTTGATCATACAACAAAGCTCTCGACCTGCCCATGAAGCCACCATTATGTTCATAGAAGAGGAATTTGACGATGGGAAACCTTGATATTTTGATATTTTGAACTTCCTGGAGCGAGAAGTGTACCCTGAGGGAGCTACTAGGAAAGACCGGCGGGCACTGAGGTTGTTAGCAACACAGTATGTGTTATGCAGTGGAAACCTGTTCAAGAGGTCAGCCAATGGCATTCATCTGTTGTGTGTCGATAAAGAAGCAGCCCAAACGCTGGTTAGTGAAGTACACGGAGGGGATTGTGGACCCCACATGAACGGGAGGATGCTAGCTAAAAAGCTGATTCGGTTGGGATATTACTGGACTACCATGGAAATGGATTGCGTGGAGTATGTGAGAAAATGCCACCAGTGTCAGGTCTATTCCAACATGCAGTACACACCTCCGGTCGAATTGCACCAGTTGACTTCGCCATGGCCTTTCTCTGTCTGGGGCATAGATATTATGGGTAAGATTACCCCGAAGGCTACGGGAGGACACGAGTACATATTGGTAGCCATCGACTACTTTACGAAATGGGTAGAAGCAAAAGCCTACACGGAATTGAAAGCCAAGCATGTGGCCAAGTTTATCGAGACTCACATTATCTACAGGTATGGGGTACCACACGAGGTCATTTCAGATAATGGATCACATTTTCAGGGGGAAGTCCAAAGTGTTTTTGAGAAGTACAGTATTAAGCATCACAAGTCCTCCCCTTATAGACCACAGACCAACGGAGCAGTAGAAGCAGCCAATAAGAACATAAAGCACATCCTAGAAAAGTCCGCAAAGACTTACAAGGATTGGGCAGAAAAGTTGCCAGGAGCATTGTGGGGATATCGAACATCAGTAAGGACGTCTACTGGGGCAACGCCTTTCGCGTTGGTATACGGGATGGAAGCAGTTTTACCGGTGGAATTAGAAGTTCAATCATTAAGGGTCATGGTAGAAAGCCAAATCCCTGAAGTTGAATGGAAAAGGGACCGGTACGAACAATTGGCACTGTTGGACGAAAAAAGGCTTAAGTCACTGTACCATGTACAAGGGTATCAAAGGAGGGTTGCCAGGGGTTTTAACAAAAAGGTGAGGCCGAGAAATCTGAAGGAAGGAGACCTAGTTCTCAAGGAAATGTTGACTCGGGTATCGGATCCCAGGGGCAAGTTTAGGCCCAATTGGGTAGGCCCGTATATCATCAAGGCTATATTGTCAAGGAGGAGCAGTCAGGCTAATGGACGAAGAGGGAAATGAGTTTACGCAACCTGTCAATCTGGATCGTTTGCGCAAATACTATATATGATGTAGACCCTATCTTGTATTACGAAGGAATTTGAATCAATGCAAAGTTAATTGAAATAAGTTTCAGCCATTAAATGGGAACAAATAGTACATCTTGCCTTGTTATTGTGAACTAAAATGGAAATGACATGAAATGCAATATAATCAACAAGAGACGCATCAGCGTTGGAAATCATTCCCTCATCCACTACCATCATGACCATCTTGATTCAGTCTTTTTCTTTTACGATGAACTTCATCCTCTTTTGATCCCCCAATGTCAGAGGCGAGCCAGCCGTAGTAAGCAGCAGAGGGACTAATCAGCTCAGGGGCGGCGACGGATAAAACCCGCATCCTGTTGGGCCATGCCCCTTGAATGCGCTCGACAAGGCGGGCCCCGAGTGGACAGACATATCCCATGTGCTCTTTAACCAGCGATATTTGAGGCCGGCCGAATTGCCGTTGGATGCGAAGCACGGGACAGTAGGACACTTCCCGAAGGCCAGCCAGCATCACGCTGTGAGAAAAAATCAGACCTAGAGTCATGTCAGATATTCTCCACCAAGGACAGTTCCACCGAATACCATGACAGGAAATGTTAGAAAGCATGCCGCGAAGCTCCTCGATGTTAGGAAAAGGTTTAATCAAGGCCCGACGGCGGTAAAGTTGTGGTTGGTACGCCCAAGGATTCACGTGGGGTTCTACTATAAGCTGCAAGCGTTCGAATAACCAAATCTGAAAAATTGGGAAAAGTGGATCAAACCCTTTATGCGTACGCATCAAGATCAAATGCGTACGCATCACATCCACATGCGTACGCACTGATGAAGGAAAAAGCAGCCAAAAGCAGAATGAAAAAAAAAAGAATGGACGGGAATGAAGGAGAATTTACCTGCAACAGCAAGGGACTGCCACCAACAAAGGGAACCTCGCCCCTCACAAACCTATCTAAAGCATTGAGAGTTCCGGCTAAGACCATCATGCTTGGATTGGATTCTTCAATAAAGGAAGGATCTGCAATAGGGCCACGTCGGCGGAGTCGGGGGCATCTACAAACAAGTAACATGCCAGGATACAAAAGCAAAGGGCATTCAAACGGTGTTGGAGTTGATTACCTGTAACTATAGGAGGAAGTTGGCTAAAGTGCGAAACTACAAGTTGGAAGTCTATCCTTGAATTTGAAAACCATCCCTGAGCTACCCTGGTTGGAATACCGAATAAAGAAGAAATTAGGCCCTCGACTTTAAGCGGTACTACGGATGGTAGTAATATATGGTCGAAATCTGGACGCCCAAGGATGGCCCCAAATTCCTCCATGGTGGGACACACTTCCGTGTTATTGAAGCGGAACACATGACGAGAAGGATCCCAAAACTCGGTAGCCAATTTGAGAAAGTCTTGGTTAACCCGCACTTGGGAATAATCAAGCAAAGAAGACAGTTGAAACTGGGATTTAAATTCCCTGCGAGATTGGCCATCCAAAGATTTGAGCCAGTTAGAAAGGTTCGCCATTAGTGAAAAATAGGAGGTGGAAGGGATGATGCTAGTAGAGTTCAAGTGGCGGCTAGGGTAATGAGGAGAAAGCCTTTATAAAGAAAAAGTACAGCAAATGCCCTTTTGGGAAAGAGACAAACAAGAGAGACTGCTGTGGGCCCTAAAAAAGGACAGAATTTCACTTGATGCGTACGCATCTGTGATAGATGCGTACGCATTAATTACAAGTGCGTACGCATTAATGGATGGTGCGTACGCATTCAGTGTTTCCTACACTATCAGAGCACCCTGTTTCAGTAACCGAGCCACTTGGTTTCATCTGTATTTACACTAAGCAGATCAATGCAACTTCAAAATCATTTCAAGCAGCACACAGTAATTCAAAGCAAGAAAAGCGCATAATGAAATAAAAACCAAGTGCAAATGTTTAAGTACATAACCCCGAAATTGAAATTGAAATTGCAAATTGTTCAAAGAAAAGAGAGATAGAGTCTAAAAGCCCCTAGGGCAATGAGATGGACCGCTGGATGAACCAGCCCCACCACCACCTTGCCCACCATCATCACCACCCTCATCATCATCACCACCTCCACCAGCATCTGCTGCACCTCCAGGTGCCGGCCCTCCCCGCATACGCAAAATTGTCGCAGAATGAGCAGTCAACATCCGCTTGAGCCCACCAAACATCTAGTATACAAGCTCCATCTCCGCAAGGGTAAGCTGAAAAATCAAAGTACGATTAGGGCATGCATATTTCGAACTAACTATTTTGCAGGACCTGTCAAGAGAAAGAAGGAATGCTACCTGACGCGTGCCGGGAGGAAAAGGGAGTGGATGCGCTCGCGGGTCGAGGACAATGGATTCCTCATATGCCTCGCCCTTCTCATCATAAAGAGGAACCGACCACGAGGGAAATGCAGGAGGAAGCCCCTCGTGAGGAATGCCAGCATCAGGAACCTGAGTATGAAAGAATGCAATGGCAGGGGCAAGCTTACGGAAAGCAAAACAGTGACAAGAATGGAACAGAATGGATGCCTGGTGACCAATGAAGCGGGGCATGAGGCGCTCCCTAGCAAAGGTGGCGTACGCACATGATAATGATGTGTACGCATCACGCCTTCCCCCACGTATTCCTCAATCCCATCTCGCGTCGCCGTGTGACAAATCCGATACGACTGAAATGGTACCTAATCTGAGGTCCGATATGAATGAAATGGTACCTAATCTGAGGTCCGATACGAAGGAAATCGTACCTAACCTGAGGTCCAAAATGAAGGAAATCGTACCTAATCTGAGGTCCGATACGAATGAAATCGTACCTAATCTGAGGTCCGATACGAAGGAAATCGCACCTAATCTGAGGTCCGATACGACTGAAATCGCACCTAATCTGAGGTCCGATACGAAGGAAATTGTACCTAATCTGAGGTCCGATACGAAGGAAATCGTACCTAATCTGAGGTCCGAAATGAAGGAAATCGTACCTAATCTGAGGTCCGATACGAATGAAATGGTACCTAATCTGAGGTCCGATACGACTGAAATCGCACCTAATCTGAGGTCCGATACGAAGGAAATCGTACCTAATCTGAGGTCCGATACGACTGAAATCGCACCTAATCTGAGGTCCGATACGAAGAAAATCATACCTAATCTGAGGTCCGGTACGACTGAAATCGCACCTAACCTGAGGTCCGATAGGAATGAAATCGCACCTAATCCGAGGTCCGATATGACTGAATCTACGCCCACCCTGGGGCCCGATGTATCCTTTTAACCCACTCTGGGGTCTGCTTTATTCTTCAAGATAACTGTCATCCACTGATTTATACCTGTTAACATCCTCGTTATAGCCCAAACGAGGTCGGATTCTCACATATGCATGAACTACGGCGGGTCTGATCCCTTACAAAAGGGTACGTAGGTAGTTAGGTGATCCCTAATTCGACCCCATGCATGGTTACATTTGATTTTGAGTTGTTAGGCGGTCAAAATGATTGGGTCTATGGAATCTTTCGACACCACTCGAAGGAGCGAGTGAAATCGAAAGAGGGGCAACTGTAGACACCCCATTTTGTACCACCTAATTAATTTGAAATCACGTATTTTGGAAACCCAATGATGAGGTTTATTGTATGTTTTGAGATAATGACAAAGCAATTCCCGACGAGTAGCCAAGATTACAACAGGAAAATACTGTCTTTTTACATTTCATGCGTACGCACCAATGGGTGGTGCGTACGCACCATGTTTCCATGCGTACGCACCTTATGCCTTTTTCAGGCATCTTCAGATCTGTCTCCCACTAAACATGAGAGCATGGGGGAGAGTATGGGGGGGGAGTGGGGAGATTCCCACGGGTGTTCCCCGCATGGGTAGGGGATGGGCCAGTCAGGGGATGTTTTCAAAACCTAATTGAACCCTATTTATACTCTACTGATGGGACTGAGAAGGGGGAGCTATCTTTTTTAGGAGGGGAGCTATCTCTTTCTTTTTTGGGATAGAGGCTGAGGAGAGAACGGCCAGAAAGAGAGAGTGAGAGAAACCAAATACCCACCAAAACACCAGAAAACCAGAAGAGAGAAAAGAGTGTTGAATGTTGTAATCCAAAGCCGCGAGAAGGGAATTGCTGCGTTGATATTGGAAGCATTCAAACCTGAGGGGTACGTATCACAGACACACATATATATATGCACTGTAAATTTATACTGCATATTTGTTTCTATGAGTTATTGTTTAATATAATGATGCCACGTTACACTGTTAAGGTCAAGAAAATCATTGGTAATGTTAGATTTGAAGGAAAATAGCCGTGACATGAGTTCTTGAATTGACGGGTTTTCGGGTTATAAACTCAAGACTTTGACCCAAAAAATAATCATGATTCTGCAAGTTTTTGGATGAACGATTTATGCGCGCTTGTAGTGCGCTGCAAGAGCTTCAATTTGGTTTTTGAATCATTAAATTCGGTTAAGAAATGAGTAAGATAAGTTAGGGAGAAGTTAGCACGGGAAAAAACTCAATACTGCATTTTTCAGCTTCAACCCGTTCTGAGGTTGAAGGTGAAGTGGACAGTGATCCAGTGTGGGCGTACTCACCCACAGGTACCGTGTTCCCTAGCATTTGAAGACCTTAGGTTGGCCCGATTGACTCCAAATTTGACAGATGGATTCGTCTTGTTGAGACCTATCATGTGGGACCTTTGGTTGGTCATTTTGACCACAGTTTGACCAACTTTGACCGTTCATCATTTGAGCTAAGTTGGTACGTACGCACCACTGCGTGATGCGCACGCACCACTTCTCCTGGTAGAGAATTATTTTGTTTATTACCATTCATTAGTTAATGTTAGAGTAATTAGTTTTAATACTATATTCATGGGTTTAATGTGAGTACGTGTGGGTTATATTGTTTATTATAATTTATTCTGGTTTTGATTAAAATAGATTAGATTATATCATTATAATATTAGTTAGGTTATTTTATTAAGTATGGTTAGAATATTTAATGTTAGTGTTAGTATTTTTGGTATATTTTAATGATTGCATCTTTTGTTTAATATTAGTGTATGCTGATTGGTATTTTTGTAGATTAAATTAATGTTAGTGGTGTTAGTATTTTATTTGTAAAATGCATGTTAGTGGAGAATGTAGAGAAATTGTCTTGCTGATGCGTACGCACCACTACATGGTGCGTACGCACCCTGTGCTATGACAGAAAAAACTCATCTGCTTCAAATGGTCATTTTGAATCCACTTGGTGCGCACGCACCACCACATGGTGCGCACGCACCAGTACATGGTGCGTACGCATTGTAGTCTAGGCACTCTTTTATCTGTTTATTTATTTTGCTTTCCGTGGGTTATAATCTCTTGTATATTCTGCCATGCCATGTGCTACTAACCATTTCTCCACTTGATCATTTCCTTATTTGCATAATCATTCGCGTGCTTGGCATATTGTTGCATTTTCGCATGCTTAGGGTTAAATTTGATTAAATACCTTGATTAATTAAAGCCAACAATTATTCACGGAGGCCGGTTTCGACCGGGCATTTCTGGGTGCCTAATACCTTCCCAATAATGTACCCTAGCTCCGGACTTGAATCTCTGGACCTCGAATTTGACCAAAAACACAGTTCCCAAAGCTAAATTGGGTGGCGACTCCCGCTTGCGCTCACAGTGGCGACTCTGCTGGGGATTTGAGAGCTAGACTCCATATGATAAATTGTTGGCTTTAATTAAAACAAAGGAATTTAATTGAATGAAACCACAAATTGCACACACGGGCACGATTACCCTTATACCCTCGGTGAAAGTCTGACGGAAGGTACCGGGCCCCATTCGCGCCTATGGTTACTGAAAGTTGGCATCACTAACCCACAGCCTGTGCCACTAGCCTGTGATAAGCTAGTGAGTACGTTAACGGATTGCTCATTGAGCGTCCTAGCTTGGGTGACCCTTGAAGTTGAAGTACCCATTGACTAAACCCACATAGAAAACCCCAACCAACCGCTTTTTGCATAACCTTGTTTGAATGTGTGTCACGTCGTGTGTCATAATGCATCCATGATTAGGCATTTATCGCGGGTACGGGGCGAGGCCCATGCTACTCATTAGCCGTTTCAAGTTGAGCCCAATTGAGGAAAGATGTGAGATATTGTTGTTGGACCTAGGCCCAAAAAAAAAAAAAAAAAAAAAAAAAAAAAGAAATATAAATTTTCGGGCCTTTGATTCAAAGAGAGGTGAGGTGTGTGAATGTTGGGCTCAAATTGAAAAGGCTAATGGACTGCATGGACCGAGTAGGCATTAGGATTCACCCGATTTGATGAACAAAAGCAAATCCAATTTAAAATTGAAATTCGAAGTTGATTATTCATCAAGCTTAGGCCCAATGAGAGTAAGGTGTGTGATTTTTGAAATTGGACTCAAGCCCACAAAAAAAAAAAAAAAAAAAAAAAAAAAAAAAAAAAAAAAGAAAGAAGAAGAGATGGGCTTGGATCCAAAAGAGTTTGTGAGATGAGAGCATTTGTAATGGGCCTAAGCTTGGAAAATGATCTACTTTGTGTACCTGTCAAACCTTGGGCACTTGAAAGATTTAGTGAACATGACAAGGCCTAGGGTATGATAGGACAGAATTGGGTAAAGCCTAATAAAGCTCTCATTCAATAAGAGGGGCATGAACTTAATCACTTGCCTTGGTCAAAATTTCAGTAAAGAATTGAGCAATCACAGTCAGATTTGCGTACACCAGGCTGGGCTTGGGTCCGTTCCCCTACATCGAACCGTTTAAGAAAAGCAGAGACCGAGCTAGTAGTGATGGAACGCGGACAGACGGCAGAACCAACCTTGGCAGAACTCATGGCCATGATGGTACGTGACAGAGCTGAAATGAAAGCGGAAATGAAAGAAATGGTTACTAAGATGAGTGAGAGGCTGAGCGTCTTGGAAATAGGGAAAGACAAGCCTAAAAGCCCAGAAGCACCCAGTAGGGAGGAAGGAGAAGGAGTAGTTATCCAAAGAACTGGAGGCACTGATGGCATATGGGATGACGGAGACTATGAAGAATACCAAGCCAAGAGGGATGTGAGAGCAAAGGGAAAAGATCCGAGGATGGACAAACTGGAAACAGAAAACCAAGAAATGAAAGAACAGATGAACCAAATGAAGACCGCCTGGCGAAAGTCACAGGGTTTAGACAACTTTATGTTCTCCATGGATGGGATCACTTCTGAATCAAAGACTCAGCTTCCGGAAAAATTCAAGATCGCAGATTACGAGAAATTTGATGGAACCGGAGACCCCAAGCAACACTTACGTCAATACTTGAGCATAGCTAAAATGAGGGGGTTAAATTCAGATCAAGTCTTGTGCGCCTTTCCCCTCTCACTATCAGGAGATGCTTCCAAATGGTATTACGCAGTGGACAAGAAGATCACTGATTCTTGGGAGGCATTGACTCAAGAATTCACGGACAAATACAACTACAACACCATGTTAGACGTGACATTGAGAGATTTGGAAATGACAAGGCAGAAGCCAGACGAGACTTTTTCAGACTTCCTAAGCCGTTGGAGGACAAAGGCAGTAAAAATGGTGAGCCGTCCTGCTGAAATAGACCAGGTCAACATGATACTGAGGAACTTGACGCCGGTCTACTTCGATAAAATGTTGACTTCATCAGTTATGGATTTTCAACAGTTATACCAATGTGGAACAAGGATAGAAGATGCAATTCACAAGGGGCAGATAGAGGGCAAGCCCAGAAGAGTATTTGGGGCAAGTAACAGCGCTCCAAATGGGGCAAATCGGGCTAATGGGCCCACGCAAGCTACGGTCAGTGCCGTGCAACAAGCTGAAAAGAAACCGAGGTTTTTTCATGATTTGGGGGTCCCTCTCTCCAAAGCCTTTGTTAACCTAATGAAAAGAGGACATCTGCAAGCATTAGAAGTAAAGCCATTGCCTAATCCTATTCCATCATTCTGGAAACAAAACGAGTTCTGTGATTTCCACCAGCGCATCGGGCATCGGACTGACAACTGTGTCCGACTAAGGCACGAGATCCAAGATCTTATTGACACGGGCAAGCTACCACCCCCCGGGGAAGAGAAAAAGCCCAACGTACATCAGAATCCTCTCCCCAACTACAAAGGTGCAACACCGCCATATGTGAACATGCTTGCGGAAGGTGCGGAAGGTTACGACCCGTTGGCTTTGATAGTAACTGTATGTGCACCATGGGAAGACAGCGACGAAGAAAGAGATGGGACGACAAAAAATATTTGGGCTGAGATCAAGGCAGATGACACCGAAGACTCCATGCACCTCACCCGCGCAGGGAGACATTTCAAACCTTCTCACCTAGAAGGCGACCATCCAGGGAGAGAGGTAAATCAAGAAGGGGATGGGGAAGAACTAAGGCAGCGAATGCGGATCTTGGAGCAAGAAGAGGAAGAGGATAGGGTTCTAAAGCAACTCAAGAAAACACAAGCAAACATCAGTCTATGGGGGCTACTAGTGGCTTCAAGAAAACACAGACAGGCAGTGTTAGATGCATTGGCAAAACAAGAGGTTCCAATTGAAACTACACCTCAGCAGGTCCTCTCCCTAATGAGGGTGGGGGAGTCTCCAGACGAGGTCATCTTAACTTTTTCGAAGGAAGATCTCCCCGCTGAAGGATCGGAGCATGCAAAACCTTTGTATATTACTGTTGAATGCAAGGACTTGAAAATCCCAGTGGTATTGGTGGACAACGGGTCAGCCTTGAACGTATGCCCCATGCGCACAGCAACCAGGTTAGGGTTTGGCAATGAAGATTTGGCGCCATCTGCGATAACAGTAAGGGGGTATGACAATAGCTCCAGAGCAGTGTTAGGGACCTTCCAAGCATGCTGTAAGGTGGGACCTGTTATATCCGTTGTTGAATTTTGTGTCATGGACATACCCGCCAATTACAATTTGCTCTTGGGAAGAACGTGGCTGCACCCACTAGAAGCCGTCCCGTCCACTGTACATCAAAAGATTAAGTTGCCATGGGAAGGAGGTGTCTTGATAATTCATGGCGATGGAGAAATCACGGGCCAAGTATTGGGAATAAAAGCAGGAGAGGAAAATCCGGGGTGGAGAGGTTTCGAATTGGTTCAAATGCTGGAAAGAAAAGATGAAGGGATGGAAGAGGTTCACCCTGATTTCGGGGAGGGGATCAGACACACGGTAGCTCACATCATGAAAAAGATGGGGTACATGCCAGGTATGGGGATGGGAAAAAGAGGTCAAGGAGTCACTGAACTCCCGGATTTCCGCATGCAGACAAACCGTAAGGGAATAGGTTATGCCGAGGAGGAAGAACTGCCGAAAAACAAGAATACTCTTAACGGGAATTTCGTCAAGGAAGGGGAAGACTTCCCCTATTGCGGATTCCCCGAGCCATGGTTTGACAAATATAGCAAGAGAAGGGTGCCGGGGCTGGAAGTTTTCTTCGCCGCAGAACTGAGGTTGGGCATCACCAAAGGAAAACCTCGAGGGAAAGAGGTACTAAAAGTAGACTGGGCTGAAAATCTGGGGAATCTGAGTCTACTGCTGTCTGAGCAGGGTTTAGATATACTGGTCCTGACTGAAGAAGAGGCCGCCACAGACCTGACCAAGCTGATCACTGAAGCAAATGGGGGTACAAGCCTGTGGGTTTGGAAGAAAGGAGCTGAGATCCACGCATACTCCAACGCGGGTGACAAATCCCCTCCAGCCAAGGACAAACTCACCACTAGCTCTGTTCCTAAGTTTCTCGAAAACACTACTGCTGTAACCACCCCTATTGCTAATGAAATGGATTCTGATTTTGCTTATGTTGACGTATCTCTTGAGGAATATATTGCACAAATGTCTGAGGATCCTGATTTAAACAAAATAATCAATGACAACCAAGAAAGAAATTTCGAACCCATTAAAAGCGAAACTATCTTAATTAACTTAGGCACTAATGAAAATCCTAAGGAAATACAAGTTGGGTCTACACTATCCATGCAAGAACGATCTAGTCTTAGCACTTTACTGCAGGAATTCCAAGATGTATTTGCTTGGTCATACGCGGACATGCCTGGCATAGATCCGGAGATAGTGCAACATCGCATCATCGTCAAAGAAGGATCTAAGCCTGTCAAGCAGCGGTTGAGAAGAATGCAACCTGAATGGTCAATCAAAGTAAAGGAAGAAGTCTCGAAGTTATTAGAGGTGGGATTCATACGGGCAGTTGATCAAGCAGATTGGGTCGCCAACATAGTGCCAGTACCAAAGAAAGATGGGCGAGTCCGAGTATGTGTGGATTTTCGTGACCTCAACAAAGCTTGCCCGAAGGATGACTTCCCCCTCCCACATATTGATGTCCTAGTGGATAACACTGCGGGAAGTGCGCTAATGTCATTTATGGATGGATTCTCGGGATACAACCAGATTCAGATGGCACCTGAAGATATGACCAAGACAACCTTCACCACGGGATGGGGGACTTACTGTTATACGGTTATGCCATTTGGGTTAAAGAATGCCGGGGCCACTTACCAGAGAATGGCTACCACTTTGTTACATGATATGATGCACCGAGAAGTGGAAGTGTACGTAGACGACATGATTGTAAAGTCAGAAACCAGGGAGAGTCATCTAGACAACCTTCAAAAGTTCTTCGAGCGAATCAGGGAGTATAAACTGAGGTTGAACCCGCAGAAGTGCACCTTTGGGGTAACATCAGGGAAACTATTAGGGTATATGGTGACAAACAGAGGCATAGAGGTTGACCCTGTTAAGATCAAGGCAATTGTGGAGATGCCGCCGCCCAAGACAGAGAAAGAGGTTCGGGGTTTCCTGGGGAGATTGCAATACATCAGCAGATTTATAGCAGGACTCACTTCGACCTGCGAGCCTATTTTCAAACTGTTAAAGAAAGGGGAACCCAAGGAATGGAACGATCAATGTCAACGAGCCTTCGAAGTAATAAAGGAATACTTGCTGAATCCACCGATACTAGTCCCACCACGCCCTGGAAAGCCGCTGTTGTTGTATCTATCAGTATTTGAGGAGGCTCTAGGGAGCATGTTAGCTCAGCACAATGACCAGGGACGTGAGCATGCTATCTATTACCTAAGCAAAAAGTTACACGAGTACGAAGTGAGGTATACTGCAGTGGAGAAATCATGCTTCGCGCTAGTCTGGGCTGTTCAGAAGTTGAAGCATATCTTGATAAATTATGAGGTGTGGATAATATGCCGCATGGATCCGCTCAAGTACCTGTTCGAAAAACAAACACTCAATGGGCGATTATCGCGTTGGTTATTCCTCCTCGCAGGATTTGAATTGACTTACGTCACCCAGAAGGCAATTAAAGGAGGAGCAGTAGCCGATTTCTGTGCCGAACATTCAGTCCCAGGACAGGCCCTCGACGACGACTTCCCCGACGAAAACCTCTTGAACATTGAATGTGTACGAAAGTGGAAGATGTATTTTGACGGAGCATCGAATCAATATGGGAATGGAGTTGGAGTTATCTTGATCACACCAGACAACCTGCATGTACCTTTGTCAATTAAACTCAACTTCCACAATTCAAACAACACTACCGAGTATGAGGCCTGTATCGTGGGATTGGAGGCGTTGCTAGCCCTTAATGTGGAAGAAGTCGAGGTCTATGGAGATTCGGCATTAGTGATCGCTCAAGTTCAAAATATTTGGAAAACCAAGGAAGAACATCTGAAACCCTACCAAAGCTACCTCGAGAAATTAGCTCTAAAGTTCCAGAAAATAACCTTCACTCCTCTACCCCGATCCCAAAATCAATTTGCCGATGCCTTAGCCACTTTAGCTTCATTGATCCACATCCCAGAAAAAGCCCAATTGCAACCCTTGATCATACAACAAAGCTCTCGACCTGCCCATGAAGCCACCATTATGTTCATAGAAGAGGAATTTGACGATGGGAAACCTTGATATTTTGATATTTTGAACTTCCTGGAGCGAGAAGTGTACCCTGAGGGAGCTACTAGGAAAGACCGGCGGGCACTGAGGTTGTTAGCAACACAGTATGTGTTATGCAGTGGAAACCTGTTCAAGAGGTCAGCCAATGGCATTCATCTGTTGTGTGTCGATAAAGAAGCAGCCCAAACGCTGGTTAGTGAAGTACACGGAGGGGATTGTGGACCCCACATGAACGGGAGGATGCTAGCTAAAAAGCTGATTCGGTTGGGATATTACTGGACTACCATGGAAATGGATTGCGTGGAGTATGTGAGAAAATGCCACCAGTGTCAGGTCTATTCCAACATGCAGTACACACCTCCGGTCGAATTGCACCAGTTGACTTCGCCATGGCCTTTCTCTGTCTGGGGCATAGATATTATGGGTAAGATTACCCCGAAGGCTACGGGAGGACACGAGTACATATTGGTAGCCATCGACTACTTTACGAAATGGGTAGAAGCAAAAGCCTACACGGAATTGAAAGCCAAGCATGTGGCCAAGTTTATCGAGACTCACATTATCTACAGGTATGGGGTACCACACGAGGTCATTTCAGATAATGGATCACATTTTCAGGGGGAAGTCCAAAGTGTTTTTGAGAAGTACAGTATTAAGCATCACAAGTCCTCCCCTTATAGACCACAGACCAACGGAGCAGTAGAAGCAGCCAATAAGAACATAAAGCACATCCTAGAAAAGTCCGCAAAGACTTACAAGGATTGGGCAGAAAAGTTGCCAGGAGCATTGTGGGGATATCGAACATCAGTAAGGACGTCTACTGGGGCAACGCCTTTCGCGTTGGTATACGGGATGGAAGCAGTTTTACCGGTGGAATTAGAAGTTCAATCATTAAGGGTCATGGTAGAAAGCCAAATCCCTGAAGTTGAATGGAAAAGGGACCGGTACGAACAATTGGCACTGTTGGACGAAAAAAGGCTTAAGTCACTGTACCATGTACAAGGGTATCAAAGGAGGGTTGCCAGGGGTTTTAACAAAAAGGTGAGGCCGAGAAATCTGAAGGAAGGAGACCTAGTTCTCAAGGAAATGTTGACTCGGGTATCGGATCCCAGGGGCAAGTTTAGGCCCAATTGGGTAGGCCCGTATATCATCAAGGCTATATTGTCAGGAGGAGCAGTCAGGCTAATGGACGAAGAGGGAAATGAGTTTACGCAACCTGTCAATCTGGATCGTTTGCGCAAATACTATATATGATGTAGACCCTATCTTGTATTACGAAGGAATTTGAATCAATGCAAAGTTAATTGAAATAAGTTTCAGCCATTAAATGGGAACAAATAGTACATCTTGCCTTGTTATTGTGAACTAAAATGGAAATGACATGAAATGCAATATAATCAACAAGAGACGCATCAGCGTTGGAAATCATTCCCTCATCCACTACCATCATGACCATCTTGATTCAGTCTTTTTCTTTTACGATGAACTTCATCCTCTTTTGATCCCCCAATGTCAGAGGCGAGCCAGCCGTAGTAAGCAGCAGAGGGACTAATCAGCTCAGGGGCGGCGACGGATAAAACCCGCATCCTGTTGGGCCATGCCCCTTGAATGCGCTCGACAAGGCGGGCCCCGAGTGGACAGACATATCCCATGTGCTCTTTAACCAGCGATATTTGAGGCCGGCCGAATTGCCGTTGGATGCGAAGCACGGGACAGTAGGACACTTCCCGAAGGCCAGCCAGCATCACGCTGTGAGAAAAAATCAGACCTAGAGTCATGTCAGATATTCTCCACCAAGGACAGTTCCACCGAATACCATGACAGGAAATGTTAGAAAGCATGCCGCGAAGCTCCTCGATGCTAGGAAAAGGTTTAATCAAGGCCCGACGGCGGTAAAGTTGTGGTTGGTACGCCCAAGGATTCACGTGGGGTTCTACTATAAGCTGCAAGCGTTCGAATAACCAAATCTGAAAAATTGGGAAAAGTGGATCAAACCCTTTATGCGTACGCATCAAGATCAAATGCGTACGCATCACATCCACATGCGTACGCACTGATGAAGGAAAAAGCAGCCAAAAGCAGAATGAAAAAAAAAAGAATGGACGGGAATGAAGGAGAATTTACCTGCAACAGCAAGGGACTGCCACCAACAAAGGGAACCTCGCCCCTCACAAACCTATCTAAAGCATTGAGAGTTCCGGCTAAGACCATCATGCTTGGATTGGATTTCTTCAATAAAGGAAGGATCTGCAATAGGGCCACGTCGGCGGAGTCGGGGGCATCTACAAACAAGTAACATGCCAGGATACAAAAGCAAAGGGCATTCAAACGGTGTTGGAGTTGATTACCTGTAACTATAGGAGGAAGTTGGCTAAAGTGCGAAACTACAAGTTGGAAGTCTATCCTTGAATTTGAAAACCATCCCTGAGCTACCCTGGTTGGAATACCGAATAAAGAAGAAATTAGGCCCTCGACTTTAAGCGGTACTACGGATGGTAGTAATATATGGTCGAAATCTGGACGCCCAAGGATGGCCCCAAATTCCTCCATGGTGGGACACACTTCCGTGTTATTGAAGCGGAACACATGACGAGAAGGATCCCAAAACTCGGTAGCCAATTTGAGAAAGTCTTGGTTAACCCGCACTTGGGAATAATCAAGCAAAGAAGACAGTTGAAACTGGGATTTAAATTCCCTGCGAGATTGGCCATCCAAAGATTTGAGCCAGTTAGAAAGGTTCGCCATTAGTGAAAAATAGGAGGTGGAAGGGATGATGCTAGTAGAGTTCAAGTGGCGGCTAGGGTAATGAGGAGAAAGCCTTTATAAAGAAAAAGTACAGCAAATGCCCTTTTGGGAAAGAGACAAACAAGAGAGACTGCTGTGGGCCCTAAAAAAGGACAGAATTTCACTTGATGCGTACGCATCTGTGATAGATGCGTACGCATTAATTACAAGTGCGTACGCATTAATGGATGGTGCGTACGCATTCAGTGTTTCCTACACTATCAGAGCACCCTGTTTCAGTAACCGAGCCACTTGGTTTCATCTGTATTTACACTAAGCAGATCAATGCAACTTCAAAATCATTTCAAGCAGCACACAGTAATTCAAAGCAAGAAAAGCGCATAATGAAATAAAAACCAAGTGCAAATGTTTAAGTACATAACCCCGAAATTGAAATTGAAATTGCAAATTGTTCAAAGAAAAGAGAGATAGAGTCTAAAAGCCCCTAGGGCAATGAGATGGACCGCTGGATGAACCAGCCCCACCACCACCTTGCCCACCATCATCACCACCCTCATCATCATCACCACCTCCACCAGCATCTGCTGCACCTCCAGGTGCCGGCCCTCCCCGCATACGCAAAATTGTCGCAGAATGAGCAGTCAACATCCGCTTGAGCCCACCAAACATCTAGTATACAAGCTCCATCTCCGCAAGGGTAAGCTGAAAAATCAAAGTACGATTAGGGCATGCATATTTCGAACTAACTATTTTGCAGGACCTGTCAAGAGAAAGAAGGAATGCTACCTGACGCGTGCCGGGAGGAAAAGGGAGTGGATGCGCTCGCGGGTCGAGGACAATGGATTCCTCATATGCCTCGCCCTTCTCATCATAAAGAGGAACCGACCACGAGGGAAATGCAGGAGGAAGCCCCTCGTGAGGAATGCCAGCATCAGGAACCTGAGTATGAAAGAATGCAATGGCAGGGGCAAGCTTACGGAAAGCAAAACAGTGACAAGAATGGAACAGAATGGATGCCTGGTGACCAATGAAGCGGGGCATGAGGCGCTCCCTAGCAAAGGTGGCGTACGCACATGATAATGATGTGTACGCATCACGCCTTCCCCCACGTATTCCTCAATCCCATCTCGCGTCGCCGTGTGACAAATCCGATACGACTGAAATGGTACCTAATCTGAGGTCCGATATGAATGAAATGGTACCTAATCTGAGGTCCGATACGAAGGAAATCGTACCTAACCTGAGGTCCAAAATGAAGGAAATCGTACCTAATCTGAGGTCCGATACGAATGAAATCGTACCTAATCTGAGGTCCGATACGAAGGAAATCGCACCTAATCTGAGGTCCGATACGACTGAAATCGCACCTAATCTGAGGTCCGATACGACTGAAATCGCACCTAATCTGAGGTCCGATACGAAGGAAATTGTACCTAATCTGAGGTCCGATACGAAGGAAATCGTACCTAATCTGAGGTCCGAAATGAAGGAAATCGTACCTAATCTGAGGTCCGATACGAATGAAATGGTACCTAATCTGAGGTCCGATACGACTGAAATCGCACCTAATCTGAGGTCCGATACGAAGGAAATCGTACCTAATCTGAGGTCCGATACGACTGAAATCGCACCTAATCTGAGGTCCGATACGAAGGAAATCGTACCTAATCTGAGGTCCGGTACGACTGAAATCGCACCTAACCTGAGGTCCGATAGGAATGAAATCGCACCTAATCCGAGGTCCGATATGACTGAATCTACGCCCACCCTGGGGCCCGATGTATCCTTTTAACCCACTCTGGGGTCTGCTTTATTCTTCAAGATAACTGTCATCCACTGATTTATACCTGTTAACATCCTCGTTATAGCCCAAACGAGGTCGGATTCTCACATATGCATGAACTACGGCGGGTCTGATCCCTTACAAAAGGGTACGTAGGTAGTTAGGTGATCCCTAATTCGACCCCATGCATGGTTACATTTGATTTTGAGTTGTTAGGCGGTCAAAATGATTGGGTCTATGGAATCTTTCGACACCACTCGAAGGAGCGAGTGAAATCGAAAGAGGGGCAACTGTAGACACCCCATTTTGTACCACCTAATTAATTTGAAATCACGTATTTTGGAAACCCAATG
This sequence comes from Liquidambar formosana, assembly GCA_039720395.1. NCBI lineage: Eukaryota > Viridiplantae > Streptophyta > Magnoliopsida > Saxifragales > Altingiaceae > Liquidambar > Liquidambar formosana. The sequence goes on from CM077821.1 coordinate 10,658,988, forward strand.
ATGAGGTTTATTGTATGTTTTGAGATAATGACAAAGCAATTCCCGACGAGTAGCCAAGATTACAACAGGAAAATACTGTCTTTTTACATTTCATGCGTACGCACCAATGGGTGGTGCGTACGCACCATGTTTCCATGCGTACGCACCTTATGCCTTTTTCAGGCATCTTCAGATCTGTCTCCCACTAAACATGAGAGCATGGGGGAGAGTATGGGGGGGGAGTGGGGAGATTCCCACGGGTGTTCCCCGCATGGGTAGGGGATGGGCCAGTCAGGGGATGTTTTCAAAACCTAATTGAACCCTATTTATACTCTACTGATGGGACTGAGAAGGGGGAGCTATCTTTTTTAGGAGGGGAGCTATCTCTTTCTTTTTTGGGATAGAGGCTGAGGAGAGAACGGCCAGAAAGAGAGAGTGAGAGAAACCAAATACCCACCAAAACACCAGAAAACCAGAAGAGAGAAAAGAGTGTTGAATGTTGTAATCCAAAGCCGCGAGAAGGGAATTGCTGCGTTGATATTGGAAGCATTCAAACCTGAGGGGTACGTATCACAGACACACATATATATATGCACTATAAATTTATACTGCATATTTGTTTCTATGAGTTATTGTTTAATATAATGATGCCACGTTACACTGTTAAGGTCAAGAAAATCATTGGTAATGTTAGATTTGAAGGAAAATAGCCGTGACATGAGTTCTTGAATTGACGGGTTTTCGGGTTATAAACTCAAGACTTTGACCCAAAAAATAATCATGATTCTGCAAGTTTTTGGATGAACGATTTATCCGCGCTTGTAGTGCGCTGCAAGAGCTTCAATTTGGTTTTTGAATCATTAAATTCGGTTAAGAAATGAGTAAGATAAGTTAGGGAGAAGTTAGCACGGGAAAAAACTCAATACTGCATTTTTCAGCTTCAACCCGTTCTGAGGTTGAAGGTGAAGTGGACAGTGATCCAGTGTGGGCGTACTCACCCACAGGTACCGTGTTCCCTAGCATTTGAAGACCTTAGGTTGGCCCGATTGACTCCAAATTTGACAGATGGATTCGTCTTGTTGAGACCTATCATGTGGGACCTTTGGTTGGTCATTTTGACCACAGTTTGACCAACTTTGACCGTTCATCATTTGAGCTAAGTTGGTACGTACGCACCACTGCGTGATGCGTACGCACCACTTCTCCTGGTAGAGAATTATTTTGTTTATTACCATTCATTAGTTAATGTTAGAGTAATTAGTTTTAATACTATATTCATGGGTTTAATGTGAGTACGTGTGGGTTATATTGTTTATTATAATTTATTCTGGTTTTGATTAAAATAGATTAGATTATATCATTATAATATTAGTTAGGTTATTTTATTAAGTATGGTTAGAATATTTAATGTTAGTGTTAGTATTTTTGGTATATTTTAATGATTGCATCTTTTGTTTAATATTAGTGTATGCTGATTGGTATTTTTGTAGATTAAATTAATGTTAGTGGTGTTAGTATTTTATTTGTAAAATGCATGTTAGTGGAGAATGTAGAGAAATTGTCTTGCTGATGCGTACGCACCACTACATGGTGCGTACGCACCCTGTGCTATGACAGAAAAAACTCATCTGCTTCAAATGGTCATTTTGAATCCACTTGGTGCGCACGCACCACCACATGGTGCGCACGCACCAGTACATGGTGCGTACGCATTGTAGTCTAGGCACTCTTTTATCTGTTTATTTATTTTGCTTTCCGTGGGTTATAATCTCTTGTATATTCTGCCATGCCATGTGCTACTAACCATTTCTCCACTTGATCATTTCCTTATTTGCATAATCATTCGCGTGCTTGGCATATTGTTGCATTTTCGCATGCTTAGGGTTAAATTTGATTAAATACCTTGATTAATTAAAGCCAACAATTATTCACGGAGGCCGGTTTCGACCGGGCATTTCTGGGTGCCTAATACCTTCCCAATAATGTACCCTAGCTCCGGACTTGAATCTCTGGACCTCGAATTTGACCAAAAACACAGTTCCCAAAGCTAAATTGGGTGGCGACTCCCGCTTGCGCTCACAGAAGACAATGGAGGTCCCAACTCCAAATCGCCACCAAAACTCCCCAATATGCATGAATAACCCAAAAATGTAAGAATGAGATGATAACCCAAAATAAATTACAAATCCCAACTCCAAAATGTGAGAAAATACCTCTAAAAGTATAAAAGAGTTGGTGAAGATGACAATCCATATCCAAACCCGTGGAATCCAAGCTCAAGCCACCATGAACAAACTCCAAGCTCCACTAAGAGGTTGGAGAAGATGAATCCATTCATAATAATGCATTCCCAAGCATCAATGAGAGAGAAAAACCCAAATCTACAACCATATGTGCGTAGATCGGGCCAAAATACGCTAGATCCGAGCTCGTTGGCGTCAGATTGGGGTCGCCGTGCTTCGGCGAGTTGCCGTCGAGCCTCTGCCCCCATCTTCTCCTTCTTTCTCTCTCTCTCCATGCCTAAAAAGACCAGATCTAGTCTTAAGTCGTGGGTAATAGGTTTTTATAAGGGGTGAAGGGCACATGCGTCATTTGACGCAAAAAAAATTGTAAAATCTGCGATGCACGATCAATCGTGGTCCGAGAGCAAGATCGATCGTGGAAAACAGAAGCGAAATCACATTTCCGGGGCACCTACGATTGATCGTCCACAAGGCACGATCGATCGTCCCTTGCTGAAAATGCCCAATAACTTAAGCCAATGTGTATAAACTCCCACATTACCGCCAAAAATTATCCTTTGAAACGAAGATTCACGAAATTCACTTTTTTTACCCCTCATTTAGCTAAATTTCAGCAGCTTAAACCCTTAAGTTGCAAACAAGGCTAAACACACTCGAAAGATACTCGATGCACAAAAACAAGCATCAAAATACATCCAACATCATAATATCATACACATGCATTACCCATGCATGAAGTCATCCGACAAATTAAGGGATTAACTACGTTAACCATAGATTAAACCCTTAATACCCCATTTAAAAATTACGGGTATTACACAACCTAAAGTTGGGGGCAGTTCTAATCCATGGCTGATGATGGCCACCATGGATCCAAATGGTTTTAAAATATAATTTGGCTTTGTTTTTTTTAAAAAAATTTGATCCATGTCTGTGCCATATCATCAATTACTTAAGTGATTTCCACATCAATACTAATCTCCATCCTTAAATCTCTCTAAATCTAAGAGTTCAAGTTTTGTGTCAAATTTTGTGTTTTTATTTGTGTCCCTATCCTATCTGTGTATATATATATATATATAGGTAAGCATGTGTTGATATACTTATATCAACACTTGCATTGAGAGTTGTACCTTGTGCATTAGTGGAATATGAGGTATATTGGACCAATGTAAGGGGTACAACTCCCAATGTATGGTGCTGATATAACTTATATCAACACGTGCTGATGGGAATATAACTGCATCATGTTAAAAAATGATGTGTCCTGTTTGGGTTTGACAGCTAACAATGCATCACCTAATTTATTTAATTATATTTATTTTTGGTGGGTCAAATGCAATTTCAGATTTAGTTGTAAGTTTATGAATCCCGAGTTCACAACTGCTGCAGGACCACCTCAAACACACATTGGGGTTTCTGGTTTCAGATCTCAGTTCTTTTCCATTTGGTTTAGTCAGTTCTGGGTCTTTGTTAAGGGGGAAAAGGCAGCATAGTCAAGGGCAATGTATGATAAAAATGAAGGTGGGGGCGCGAATAGCATTTTCTTTAAAATAGGGGCACCCCTGCAAACACCCCCAACAACAATAAACCAGAGAGGAATATCCCCCGAAACATTGCCGAGCAGCGGAGAAGGGAAATGGCGCGTCTTCTTCACAACTCAAAAACCTAAAAAAGGGGGTTTTATTTCCTTCATTCCTTCAAACCCTAAAAAACCATGACGCTCTTTACACCTCCATTTGCGCACTGTATTCGCCTCTCCTCTTTCCTACAGGTTCCTCTCTCACTCTCTCTCTCTCTCTCTGAAGCCATTGTTCTCTGACCACTTCTTTTTTCTTTGCCCAGAATGGAAGAAGAGCCGCAATCACCTGTCTTGGGATGCGCAGCCGTTTTCTTTCTTCTGTAGGTAATCATCTCCGTTCTCTCCTCTCTTCTCCCCTCGAATGGTTACCTTTTCAATTCTTCTCATCTACTGCATAAACTTCCTGATTGTTACTCGAACAGAATTTTTGCCTATTCTGAATGATTTTGGTCTAATTTTTTATTTTTATTTTTAATGTGTTTTCTCGTTAATCAGTTGAAGTTCCAGAATTTGAATGTGATGGACACCATGACGATGCCAAAGCAACAGAGAAAGATGCTGCATTACGTATGGCTCTCTCACGGCTTTCGGGTGATTTTGGCAGAGAGTCTAGGTTGTCTTTGCAGCGTTTTTTTGGTTCACGACACGCACCTGTGATATCTACGGGTTCGTTAAAGCTTGATATGGCTCTTGGGATTGGAGGATTGCCGAAGGTGATTAACTGATATAGCAAGATTGTCGTAATGCCACACATACATGTGTAATCTTATTAGTTTTTCTTGGTTTACACTGAACTCTTATATGGTGAGAAGTAATTTCGCTGCATAGATTTCATGCATCATATAGTGGGTGGGTACATTCTGTGTAATTATAGGATTTTCAGGGTTATTTTTCCTAGTGACGTTTTTATGAAGTTGCAACTAGAGTTTCCTAGATTAGTATGTGTATTGGCAGGAGTGGCGCCAATTGATGTTTTCTTCTTTGTCGCAACTTCAAAGTTTGGGTTGTTTGTTTTGCTTCTATAAATAGTACTTGCTGTTTCTTTATGCAATGTGATGCATATATAACGTTAGTAGTTCTTGTTGGTTCGTTCTTATTCTTAATATCAGTATGGTTGCGAAGAATTTTGCTGGACTTTGAGCAAATTATATTGAGAGGACACATAACTACAGAAGTCATGATGTTTCCCCCCCTTTCTCTTCCCTTCCTTTACTCTCTCCATTACAATGTCTAGTTTGAAGTCACAACTAGAAATTCCTAGACTTCTGTATTAGTTTTCAGATAAGTTTGTTCTGCTAGACTCTAATCCCATTCCCTTTTTTATCCATCCAGATATTATCATTCCTCAGAAATAATTGAATTGGCTTTTTCAAACTTATAAGGCATTACATTAGCAGATTACAGTAGCATATATGCTTGGCATTAACACATTTTTTTTTACTTACATGACTTCTGAAGAATTCATCATTTTTTTATTGCCTTTTTGGAAGGCTTGAAGTAAAATTTTGGACAACCTTGCACTCATTTTTATGGGAACTTTATCACTTCCAAATTAAGAGAATTTTATTTATTTATTTTTGCAATATGTGAGCAACTGTGTGAGTTGGTTTGTAGATATAAAGTGACGGTGAATTAGGACCTCCTTCTAAATTCTTTCTACCATCTTGTTCGCATTTTTTTTTGGGGGAGAGAAGAGTGGGGGGGGGGGGGGGGTGCTCCACTCTTCTTCGCATTTGTTAATTGAAGCAAAGTTCTATGGGTCTCATGTTTCTGTTTGCATTGGCTCTTCACATGATGTAGTACTAACCTCATGTATTACTTTTAGTCTCATGTGGGAACTATAGTGATCATTATATAGGGAAGTTCATGCTTATCACATATTGATTCTTTCAAAATGAATGTTCAAAGCTGCATTGATCATGTAATATAAGCTTCAACAATTCCTTCTTGTTGATTCTGGGCGAAAATTATTAGATAACCTTCTTTAATATGAATATATGCACACACCATCTGTAATCTAGAGACACATATACACATAGTTAAGTTTCAGCTGCAAAGAATTAAAATAGTTTGTCACTACAACTTTAATTAGAGATCTACTCTACATTCTGCAGGGTAGAATTGTTGAAATTTATGGGCGAGAAGCCTCAGGCAAGACAACCCTTGCCCTTCATATCATCAAGGAAGCTCAAAAGCTTGGAGGTGCGTGTTTATAATATGGAATTAGAATTTTATAGAAGAGGTCTTGGTTGCTTTGCTTTGGTTCCATCAAAGAAGGAAAACTGTAAGCTTCTTTTTAACCTTTGTGTAAAATCTTGATCAGCCACTCAGCATGAGCAGTGAAATTCTTGAATTGCTCTTGAAGTTGGGTGTCATTATAAGAAACTAATTCTGATTAAAGATGAAATTAGAAAATTTTATTTAATTGCTTGAAGTCTCAGATGCCCTGATTAGCCTTGTAGTCTGGTTTACCTTGGCAAGTCCTTAGGCCGGTACCTAGGCAAACAGTCAGGTTTCTTGTGTGGGTTTGTTGAATTTGTCTTTTGCTTTGTTGGAAATAAATTCTTAGAACCATTCTCTCGGATAACAACATTTGGCATAATTTTGCTGAAGGTGACCCTATAACATAACTAGCCATATTGGTGAGGTTTTGAATGGAATCTTCACTCCCCTGATGGCTGCTGCTTGTTAACGCTGTACTGGGACTAATTGAATATGGTCCTTTTGTTGGTGGATAGATTTGTAATGGAATTGCCTGGAATCTATAGTTTAGATGGCCTCAAGTCTTGATCATGAAAATTTTTTCCCCTGTGGAAATTGTACGAAATGGACTCATCTTGTGGTGGATTCTGAAAGCTGGCACTTGACTGTGTCTGCAACTCTGAACATTCTGCTTAAGAATACAGGATCAAGCCATATTACATGGTTTTCAGTTGATCATGTTGACCATTGGTAGAAGCCCCACAGTCTGGTTTCTGTTGCTATACTCCATCCTTGCCGCCAATTTCTGTTCATTTAGTGACTATCAGCAAGTTTAAGATGACATATATAAGTGTGGAGAATGGACAAACTTGATCACGGGTGAGAATATAGCTACCCTTACCAAAAACACTGATTTCTAGTTGGATATGGGTCATTCTATAGATATAAATTTGGATATGGAGATACACAGGTGCCGTTACTGAGTGATGGTGAGATTTCCCTTTTCTGTTGAAGCCACCTATGGTCATATTGATGAATATGGTGAAGTTAAGTACAAGAAATATGGTTTCAAGTGTATGTGTCAGTTTGTATTATCACTTTTTATATCTGGCCATATACTAAAATTTTATCTGGCAATTAGTCATCATCTCTTTAGGAGTGAGAACTTTGACATGGTTTGGAAGTGATTTTTGTTTTGAGTCATTGTATTTACATTTCATAATGCTTGTTTTCGCTAATCTCTTGTTTCAAGCCATTTGATTTATTTATTTATAAAATTAAAACAAAAAGAGAAGAGCTTCAAGCATCATAGAACTATCTAGGATCCCAACTAGGTTGGTACTTAATAAGTTTCAAATCCTGTGCTATAGGCTCAGATTTTTTTTAATAGAGAAAAAAGAACAAAGTAAGGAAACAATGGAATACAAATAATCAAGGAATGAACTCCGTCTGGTCTTGGTGGTTAATGTTTACCACATTCCAGCTCACAGATTAGCAACTAAAGAAAAACAATGAAAGCATCTCAAACAAATGAACCCTGATAGAATAAATACGTAATTAGGCAAACCAGACATGTTTCTTGCAACCTCAGGAGAAACAAAAGCAGGATCCACAGGCCACCAGGTAAGATGAGGATATCTAATAGCATGCTTAGCTACTTTATCTGCAGCACTGTTGCCTTCTCTATAAGTATGGGAATATGTGACATTCATCTTCTTCATAGTTGCTAAACAATTCCTCCATCGGTTAAGAAGAGGCCAAGGTGGGTTGAAAGAAGAATCTTGAAGGCAAGAAATCCGTTTGGGTACCTAATCTGAGATAGTATAAACCTTTCACAAAGCCTCTGTAATTTTCGAAAATGCCCCCACTAGCTGGCCCAGGATTGCCATTAATGGTAACCACCATTATGGTGATGACCAAATTACTATTATGGTGTTTTCTGTCACGTTTCTATTGTGTGGTGGTGTCTGTGAGACTGTGATGATACTTTCTGAAATTTCACTGATATTATCTCCTGTGTTACTTTATTGTAGTCCTTAGTTTCTCTAGATTTTCTCAACTTTATGTGCAACAGAATTTTCCTTGCAAGCTTTTTTTTTCTCCCCCTTTCTGGAGATAGATTTCTAGTGATTGGTGAGCCTTTAAAACCTTGCAAGTAACCCAAGCTTATGAATTTGCTCATCATTGCTGTCTGTGGACATTAGTCTAGTATAAGAAAATGTCGTCTTTTGTCCTCTTAGTTTGATTTTGTTGTGTAGTATAGCCTTGTAAATAAGGCAGACATGTCAGTACTCTACTGAAAAATTGATCATGTATCCTATGGTATATGAATTCATCCAATTGGTGATTGAAATTACTCCTTTTATGATTAGTAATACCAACCTCTTGTCCTTTGTTTTGCTTTCATTAGGCTCTTTTGACTTTCATATGACTTTTATGGGTCATAGTAGATGTTCCTCTGATACCCTACTTGTTTATTTCATGTGGAGTTATTGTATTGTTCCATTCCTGTTGCCTAAAAGTCTGGTAATTTTTGCCTCATTGGATTATCTTTTTGGCAGGATATTGTGCATATCTTGATGTAGAGAATGCATTGGACCCTTTACTTGCAGAATCAATGGGCATAAATACAGAAAATCTTCTTATTTCAAGTCCGGATTGTGCTGAAAATTTGCTTATTACGGTTAATACGCTGACCAAAAGTGGATCCGTTGATGTCATTGTGGTTGATAGCGTAAGTGACAAGTTCTTTTGATGTGTGAGTGTATTCCTTTACATCAATAATGTATGTGTCAGTGTGCCTGAGCAACTTGTAATGCCATTATAGAGTATGCCTCTATTATTTCATTTTACCATTTTAGCTGTTTAGCTGCAAAGTTGTGATGTTATGAGTGCCTTCATGGTCATGGTATTATTAATCTTAAAAATATAGCTTCTTCTTCTTCTTCCTATTATTATTATTCTTTTAGTTGGGAACTCTGGCTAGTCGTAATGAACTTTTTTGTGATAGTGGTCTTTTTATTTTATTTTAAAAATAAATATTGAGGTGGGACTGACCAGTCAACCTGTTTTATGACATCACTCCTTTTTCTCGAGGAACACCATTCGTGTTGCAAAAATGGCATTTCTCTTGCCACCCTTTCCTGGTTGGAGCTAAATTTTAAGCATTGCCATTATCTGTCTTGCTCTGAACTCATGGGGTTGACCATGTGGCATGTTTAATTCCCATGGATTCCCTATCAGAGCTATGAAAGTCTTTCCACTTGTTGCTAACATTTACATGAATTTTAAATGGTGTAAAGAGAGGGTGGAAACAGTGGATCATCTTTTCATTCATTGCATGGTTGCTAGAAGTTTTTGGATGCTTATGCTTAATATGTTTGGTGTTCATTGTGTTCTCCCTTTGCCAATTCATGATCTTCTTTTGGGATGGTGGTTTAGAGGGGGAAGTAAGGTGGGAAAATTGATATGGAGTATGGCTGCTCATGCAATCTTTTGGTGTATTTGGGGGGAGAGGAATCGTAGAACCTTTGATGGAATTGAAAAGTCTACCATAGAGCTCAATTCTTTTTTGCTTATTAACCTTTTTTTAGTGGTTTTCTAGCTATTCTAAATTTCTAATTGTAGTGACTTTTCTTTTGTAGATGGGAGCTTTAGAGGGATCTTTGTTTTGTGCTTGTATATGTCTCATACTCTCGTGTACATGGGCAAGGCCTTTTGTTATTGATACATATCTTACTTCATAAAAAAAAAGGGTAATAAATGAAAATTGACGTACTTGTAACAAAATAATTCTTATCTATCTCATGAGTTTTTTTTAAAAAAATTAATAAATGGGGTGATGAACAGTGTTACTGACTTGTGTATGCATATATTGGGACTAGGGTTAATGAGATTGTTTTGACTGTGATAAAAAAAATCACAATGAGTGCAAATTTAAATGTTTATTTATTTATATTTTTTACCAAATTGGATTGAATTTTTTTTTTTTTTTTTTTTTTTTCTGAAGTGCATGTTTTGGGGTATTAATATGCTTATTATGTGTCAAAATATAACTGTTATATACACCATCGTGGGATCAGACTGTGTCAAGTTTGGCGAAGATGAAATTGATATATTTTCTGTTAGGAATATTGAAGTAAATATTGCAGGTTCACAATGTCATCATTTTTTCCTTTTTTGATAAGGAATATTTGGGACAAAGTGTGCTTTCTTGCTTCCTTATGGGCTTCGGTGGACAAATCCTTTGAGGGTATTCCTTTGTTTCTGATTGTTAGAAACTGGAAAGAGATTTGTGCTTCGAAACCTGTTAAGAATAGAGCATTTGGGGCTTCTTTTTACCCTCCTTGAGGTGTTGGCATTTTGTTTTGGTTTTGGTCTGCCTTTTGTCTTGAGGCATTTTTGTTTTGATGTTAGGGCTGTCAGCTCCTGTGGTTCTTTTTTGGTTGGTTGGACTTCTTGTCACAATGTCATCATGCATTGTTTTGCATTTTTGTATCTATACTTTTTGATATCAAACGTAGGATTTGTATCATCAACATAGAACTCTTATAAATGCCAAAGCTCTCTCATCATCAGATGGAATTTGAAAATAATGGATTGTCCAGGAAAGAGGTTTAACCCTAATCAAATCATTCAACTGTTATATCCTTGTATACTAGAAACACACTGAGACGTTAGGTAAGCATCAATTCTGACATCTTGGTTTGTGATTTCTGAATAGTTGTGAGATCTTCGCTGTAATGAATAAAAATTTAGACAAATGAACTAATTAAGGGGAAAAGCAAACAAATCTCATGTACTTGGGTCATGCCCTTTTGCTATTAATTCATTGTACTTCAAAAAAAAAAAAAAAAAAAAAAAAAAAGGAGAAAAGCAAACAAATGACTATATATCTTGCAATATACTTGTGCCAGGAACAAAATACACTAGGCAACTACTCATACTGGTTGTAAGGCTATGTCCTTGCTTAATTTCACTCAGTTTAGCATGTGGTTTATTCATGTCTTTTAAATGCGCAAAACACACATTTATTTATACTAGTTGGTGCACACTTGCGTTGCACGTGGTTTTTTTATTCTAAGAAAAAGTTATCGTATTTTATAGAGAAACACTTACCAAACAAGGCAAAAGACGCTGTTAATGGAGAAAGAAGAATTTAGAATCCTACTGTTAATGGAGAAAGTAGAATTTAGAATTATGTAGATGATATATGTTAAGGTTTAGGGTTTTATACGAATTTGATTTCCTATTTATGTGGTTTTTTTTTGATAAGGTAAATGTATATTAAACCAAAAAAAGGGCAAAGCCCATGTACATAAGCTATATACAAAGACCAAGCACTAACCCCTCTACAGCTTGAAAGACTCCACAAAATAAAGAAAAGAAATGTTACAAGTATTGGTATGACTTGAATACCACAAAAATAAAGACTTGAGAAACAAGGATTTGAGATCAATAATAGACTTCTCAACCCCCTCAAAAGTTCTAGTATTCCTTTCCCTCCATAAACACCATAAAATAGCATGCGGAGCCATATGCCAAATAACTTTAGCCTTTCTACAACCCCCTTTAAACCACTACCCCGCCAAAAAATCATAAGTAGAGTATGGTAACACCCAATGTACCCCAAACATATTAAAAACTAACATCCATAGACTTCTAGCCACTTCACAATGTAAAAAAAGATGATTCACCGACTCCGCATCATGCTTACAAAGGACACATCTATTCGGCACATACCACCCTCTTCTAGCAAGATTGTCCAAAGTCAAGCACTTATCACTCCCCACTAACCAACAAAAAAAGGCAACCTTAGAAGGAACCGATGAAACCCAAATTACTTTGGCCGGGGGAAATAAATTTCCAAAAGGCCTAATACAATTGCAATAAGATTTTACGGAGAATGATCCTTTAGAATCCTTACGCCAAACCAAGGAATCATTCTCAACCTCTAAAATCTTACTCTTGTAAAGCACTTGAAAAAATACCAAAGCTTCCTCCATCTCCCAATCATTTAGGTGGCGAATAAATAGAACATTCCAATGATAGGAACCGGCATTCCCTTCCAAGTATTCCGAAATCAAAGCTTCTTTGTTAGTAGCTATAGAGTATAAAGAAGGAAACTCCTCCTTAAGTGGTGTATTGGAGCACCACAAATCATGCCAAAAAAACACCCTACTGCCATCTCCCACTTTAAACCCAATCTCTTTGACAAAAACATTAAATCCCTGCATTATTGCCTTCCAAAGACCCCCCCCATGTGACCCAACCACCTCATTAGACTACCACCCCCCTCTGGACAGCCCATATTTCCAAATGATAACATCCCGCCATAAGCCTTGAACCCCCCTACCAAATCTCCAAAGCCATTTACCCATGAGAGCTTGGTTAGTACACACCAAGGATCTCACCCCCAAACCACCCATATATTTTGGAAGGCAAATGGTATGCCAATCAACAAGATGGAATTTCCTTTCACCACCCACTCCATTCCATAAGAAATCCCTTTCTAATTTCTCGATTCTAGAGGCCACATACTTAGGTATTTTATGAATGGACATAAAATAGATGGGAATGGAGGATAATACACTATGAATGAGAGTCAACTTGCCGCCTTTAGATAGATACCCTTTTTTCCAACCACCAAGTCTTCTCTCAATCTTCTCAATGACGGGATCCCAAACTTTTGTATCTTTGAAGCGAGCCCTCAAAGGAAGACCAAGATATGTAGTCGGTAATTTCCTAACTTTGCAACTCAATAAGGCAGCCAAATTCTCCACATTAGCAACATTCCCCACTGGAATAATATTGGATTTTCCAAGGTTCACTCTAAGACCCAAAACCGCTTCAAATGAAAGAAGAATAACCCTTAAATGAGACATTTGTTCCTCCTCCACTCCACAAAAAATCAAAGCATCGTCGGCAAAAAGTAAATGTGATACCTTGCCCGACCCAAAACTCCCATCTCCTACAACAAAGCCACCCAATAAATTCGCATCCATGGCTTTGGAGATAAAATTACTCAACACGTCCATAACCATAATGAATAAAAAAGGGGAAAGAGGGTCCCCTTGTCGAACCCCTCTAGAGCCTTGGAAAAAACCATAAGGGGTTCCATTAACCAATATAGAAAAAGAAGGGGTAAAAATACACCAAGCAATCCACTTTCTCCATTTCACCCCAAACCCCATTCTACCAAGTATGTAAATGAGAAAATTCCAATTGACATGATTATACTCTTTCTCCAAATCAATCTTAGCCAACATACCCAGATTCCCACTTCTTAATCTAGAGTCCACACATTCATTCACCACTAAAGCCGCATCAACTATTTGCCATCCACTAACAAAAGCAAATTGTGAAGGAGAAATAAGCTTCCCAATAACTTTGGAAAGTCTCTTAGCCAACACCTTTGCAAGAATTTTGTAGACACTCCCTATTAGGGAAATAGGATGAAAATCTCGCATATCCACCACTTCCCCCTTCTTAGGAATAAGAGGAATAAGAGCAATAAAAGTGGCATTAAGGCTATTCTTGATTTTTGCTCTAGCAAAAAATTCCTCAAAAGCTTTCATCAAATCATCCTTAATAACCCTCCAACATTTTTGAAAGAAAGCAATAGTAAAGCCATTTGTGCCGGGTGCTTTGTCACCATTCAACTCATTGATAGCTTCCAAAACCTCCAGTTCATCAAAAACCCTTTCCAACCCATTTGCCTCTTCAATCAAGAGATTTGAAAGGCATGTCTTCGGTGAGAGGTCTCCAATCCTCCTCCTCATAAAAGAGATTTTCATAATAATTAACAATCTCTCTAGCAAAAATGTTCTCATCCTCCACTAAAGCACCATTCACCATCAACTTCCCAATGTAATTACCCCTCTTATGAGCATTAGCCATTCTATGAAAGAACTTGGTATTTTTATTACCTTCCCTGAGCCATAACACTCTAGATTTTTGACGCCAACTAATCTCTTCCAAACGCGCTAATCTAGCAAATTCCGCTTTAGCATCCATTCTACTCGCTTTTTCTTCAACAGACAATTCTAGCCTACTTTCTTTCTCATCAAGGGAGTGGATTACCTCCAAAGCCCTATCTTTGGATTCTTTAATATTTACCAAATACATCCTTATTCCAAATTTTCAAGTTATCCTTCAAAGCCTTCAACTTCTTGGAAAACACATAGCTAGAGGACACGGAGAATGAGTAAGAACCCCACCAAATACTTACTTATTCAACAAAACCTTCCTCCTCCAACCACATATTCTCAAATCGAAAAGGACCTCTAGCCATTCTCATTCCTTCACTATCAAGTAAAAGAGGAATATGATCAGACAATGGTCTTGGGAGAGCCACTTGAGTAACTCTAGGGAAATGCTCTTCCCATGAAGGTGAAAATAGAAATCTATCCAACCTTGATAAGCTTGGGACCTCCCGATTATTCGACCATGTGAACCAACCCCCTATCAAAGGAGGGTCGATTAGTTCATTAGACTCCACGAATTCCGAAAATAACCGCATAGCCGAAGAAAGATGCTCACCTCCTCTTCTCTCACTCGGATAACGCACAACATTAAAATCCCCCACCACACACCAAGGGAGATTCCATCTATTATAGTAACTCTCCAATTCTAACTAGCAAGATGCTCTCAATTGATCTTCATTAGGGCCATACACCCCTGAAAAAATCCACTGTCATCCATATTTTTAAAAACACATGAAACCGAAAACACCCCAACACCCTCATCAATCTTTGAAAGAACTCTACTATCCCACATAATTAACACCCCCCCTGAAGTGCCTTGAGCTCCCAACACTACCTAACTCACAAAATTACTAGCCCATAGCTCTCTAATGATTATTCTGTCTATATATTCAATTTTTGTTTCCTGAAAAACCACTATATCCCCTTTCCATTTTTTTAATGCGGATTTTATCCTCCTTCTTCTCTCCCTACTGTTCAAGCCCCTTACATTCCAACAAATGATGCGTAACTTCATAAAGCAATTAAATCAAGTATAGAAGACCCCTGTCAGCCTCTGCCTCCTGTCGACTCTGCCTTCATAATTAATCGACCATTCTAGCTTTTCAGTTCCCTATTCCTCCTATCGAGTGGACTAATTGGTTTCTTTCTCGGAGAGATTGAAAACCTCGACCTCCAACTTTTTTCAATGGATGTAAACAAAGCAACAACTTCCTCTTCATGACCCCTATACGAAGTGCCCAAAAAGCTGCTGAGACCTTTCACCTTTAATTTAACCCATTCTGAAATTTCCACTTCATTCGAACTCCCATAATCCAAAAGAAGGCAATCATTAACCCCTGCTCTACTGAAAGAGTCTAACCCAGGTTCCATGGACACAATCGGAACACAAACAAGAGGTTCTAGAAAATCAGTACATGACGACATACCTGTATCACTTTCAAACTCACTTTCTCCACCTTCATAATTCACATCACTGTCCAATTGGCTTACTCTAACGTCCCTGCCAGTAGTTTCCCTTGCCACAACAATTGGTAGATATTCATCTGATAGCAGTCGATCCCCGTCGTAGGCAATACTGCCTCCATCGCCATCCATCGCCATCACCAACATCATCGCCCATTGATCCTCTCCCATCAGCAGTCTCCCCTCCAGCCTCACATACGCCTGATGCGATCCCAATCCTCGCACCTCCCTCCAGATTGGCAGAATCTGTATGACAGATTAAATGCCCATGATTTGGGCCTCTCAATACCCCTTCAGCTTGACCCCTATACTTCAGCCCAATAAGCCCATCAACTCTTTTTAGACTAGAAGAAGAGGGACTGCCCACTGGCCCAATCTGTTTATTATTTAAAGCCAGGCCCAAATCTCCACCCCCAACCTCCTCTACGCTCAAAATATCACGTGCTTGACCACCCCCCCCTTAACCACCTGAGATTCAAAATTCAAACCTATCTCCTCTGCCACAGTGCTACCAACCCCTTCCCTATCATCACGTGCCTTCCAATAGCGATAAGAACCCATTCTCCTTCCACGCGCGTGACCTCCCACCCATCCTCTACCTCTAGTCCGATGATCAACTTCCCGAAAAACACGATAATCTCTCTGTTGTATACCATCGGTGCTATGGCTTCCCTTCAATCGTGGCCTGGTATCATAATGGTCTGCAACCACAGTGCGCAACGGAAGTATCTGCGGTTGTAATTCCTCAACAACTTGAACCCTATAGCAAATATCAAACACAGCAACATCAACATCAACAAACATTGGGACGGAACCAGTATCTTTAACCATCAATCGAACTTTGTCCCTACTCTTATCCCATTATCCCACTCTGGTTCTATAGCTATAAATCCTCCACAAAAATCCCCTATTGTTTTGAACAGATCTAAACACCATGCATGAAGCGGTAGTCCTAGAATCTGTATCCATCGCTTGCCACCCCCTTTCAAAACTCTAGTGCATCCCGCTCTAACCCCCCATCGGTCGAGATGAATTTTGACATCCCCTTTAACCCGCTTACCTTCGTTAAGGACTCGCGTTGCTTCCACTTCTGAAGGAAGACAAAACAAAAGGAGGTTGTCACTCATACGATGCACTTTTACACCTGCAGTAATCCTCCAAGTTTTGGCAGCCCACTTCTCAATATTAGCTATCGACCCAGCTTCTCTAAGAAATCGTCCCACAATGCAGGATTTTAGAAAATTAGCTCTGTTCCTCACCTCCCTGTCGCGTATCTGAAAGAACACTTTATTCTCCACTGCCTTGACATCACAAGCACCCGAAAATGAGAACACAGGTAATTTCGCCATTTGCAAGTAAAAAGGTGGGGTCTCGTGAGGCCTCGTTTGTAACATTTTGTGGTGACTAACAGATTCAAGACACTCCTTAAGTGAATTCAGCAGTAATCTCCACCCAAGAGCTTCCCTGCCTTCCGGAAAAATGACCATGCTTTTGCTATGATTGAAAGGAAATTCGGAGATGAACAACGCTCTACCTCTATGGTTAGACCTAACCATCGCCACCACCTCCCTAAACACACCCATTTCCTTCCAATAAAGTTTCACCTTCGAGCCATTACTAAGAATACCCTCCACAAATTCTGTAAACTTCTTCACGAAAATCCTTTCTAAGAAGACATTTCTAGAAAATCCGCTACCCCTCTCATTGATTCTTAAATACTTACCTTTGCTTTCGTCAGCCACTGAAATCTCAAAGGTTTTCCTTTCGATCTGGAAAATCTTCATGTTTTCCGACGATGGCCACAACATATCATGTAATCGGCATCCTCTTCTTCGTCATCGCTGATTTGACCAAACCGAGACTTGTGGGGAAAGCCAAGGATCACTCAGATCCTAGAAACCAGAAGGAGGAAGAAATGGAAATCACGAAGAGAGCCAACCCGAGCACCGCGAGAAGAGCCAACTCGAGAATCGCAAGGAGAACCAGACGATCACCCAAACCCTAGAAACCAAGAAGAGGAAGAAGAAGGAAGAAGAGAGATCCAGTCCCTTCCAAGGGAGGGGAACGGAGAATCAGTGTAGTCGCTCGCTTACTTTTGAATTTTTGATCGCAAATCACCGACAGGAAGAAGCATCTGGATCCGGCGTATTTTAGCAAACTAATAAGTTGGCTATGTTGCGTGGAGAGCTTCTCTCTCTAGAACCGGTGTCTTTAGCCTCTTGCTATCTATTTATGTGGTTTTACCAATTAAAGTATACGAATTATAGTATACTTTGAATTCCTATTTATATTTATGTGTTTTATATCCTTATTTCTTATTCCAATCAATGTACCATGTATAAGGGTAGTGATGTATTTAAAATATAAAATAAGGGTATATTGGTCAATCAAAAGCTTTTCTAATATTAAGCCTTTTATAGGTAGTATAGATATACACACATGCATACATTTTGCCGTGTCAAATACAATGGACATGTTTGTGCTTTGACACCAATCTTGCAGTTCTTTCCCTCTTGAGGTGTCAGACATCTCATATCTGTGTCAAGACACCAACACCTGTGTCAGGTGATTCTTACATAGGCACAAAGGACTTTGCTAGATGCCTAGACCACAGAGAGAAAATCTGATTTAAGTTCAAACTTTCAATATTTGCTATCAAGTCATTATCATATCTGAGATAGGGAAAGAATATGCCAAGAGTATTCTATTTCTAAATTTACTCATTTCTAATAGTTTTTTGAATCAAATGTGTCTCATATCATTTCGAAGGTTCCATGTCATAGATTGAAAATAATATAGTCTAATGAATGAACTGGGTCATCCCATTACCTTGTACAGGTAGCCGCTCTTGTTCCCCAACGTGAAGTTGATGTTCCGATAGGTGCCACCTATGAAGATGCACAATCACAAATTATGAGCCAAGCACTACGAAAGATTCATTATTCACTATGCCAGTCAGAGACTCTTATCATTTTTGTTAATCAGGTTTTTATATGATTCAAATTGTGTATTGTTAGTTACTGTTATAATTAGGACAAATGGCCTTTTTGATTCACTATAATCTCTTATATACAGGTTAGATTAAAGGTAAAATCAGGTCAGGGCTTTGGACATGCAGATGAGGTTACTTGTGGTGGAAATGCGTTGAGATTCTATGCGGCTGTACGGATGAGGATTATCAGAACTGGATTACTCAAAACTCAGGATAAGGTAACCATTTTTATCACTATTGATGCTAGGAGGTGTGAACAAGTTCTTATGGTCCTTGGAGGCTCTTCTATTTTGTGAAGTTCACATTGCTACTGCTCTTCAATTATCAAAACATTGTTGAAAGGAACTTTACAGTTGAGTCCAAAATTACATGAAAGTGCAAAGCATATACTTGGTGGCAGACTTCCTTCTTATTGATTGTTGTAGAGATGAAATCACAGTAGTAACCACAAATGGTGAGATACTTTCTTGTTTATTCAAATATGACATTATGGATCACATGTACCTTTTTATTTAGGTGAAAGCGGAACAGGAAATTTCTAGAATTTTTTTTTTTTTGGGTACTAGTTACGGAGGTAAAGATCTCCAACCCCACCCCCCCCAAAAAAAAAAAAAAAAAAAAAAAAATGCAACTCTACCCCTCTAAAGGGGCTGGATGCTGTGGTATCCGTTACAAGTGCATGGATGCTTCTTAGAGGAGTAGTAGTACTGCCATTTGGGTGAAGAAAAAATCTTGTGCAGTTGAAGCAATACACCCAGCCCTATGCAAAATTTTACTTTCAAAGTGCCTTTTTCGTTCTTGCTTGTAACCGAGTGCCAAGAGAACTTATGAGTAAGACGAAAGAGCACTGGATATCATAGTTAAAGATTTTAAGAGCAATACACCCAACTATGGACATAGTATTGTTTCTTATAGACATCAGTTTGATTTTTTTTTTTTCACAAATCTTGTTGGGAATCTTTTTCATGCGTTTTTTGCTGGATGAGAAGGGGGAAAAAGCACTTGTTTAGTACAAACAAAGAATTTGAATGCAGCCTATTGATGTATAAAATTCTGTTGGGAACTTAGATTTTCATTTTTGTTTTTTCTCTTGACAGTTTTTGACCAAGAAGGTTTGTTCTTTCAAATTGCCTGAAGTGTTTCCTTAAGTCATTGTTTGGCTAGCACTTGTATATACCTTATGTACTTGGAATTTGCCCTTTTTTTTTTTCTAATACAATACTTCATCAACAAAAAAAAAAAAAAAATTGGTGTTTCCTTAAGTCATTGAGGTCCTGCTTTTCTAATGACTGTTTTCTAGATTACTGGTCTTGGAGTAAGCGTAGAAGTGGTGAAAAACAAACTGGCACCTGCGATGAAGAAGGCTGCACTGGAGATACAATTTGGAAGAGGCATTTGCTGTGAATCTGATGTCTTGGATTTGGCTTGTGAACATGGCGTCATCTTGAAAGAAGGTAGCAGCTATTTTATAGAAGGGGAGGTTTTCAATACTAAACATGAGGCTGAATGGTATTTGGTTGAAAATGAGGGGATTCTAGATAAGATAGTAACGACTTTAAGAAGACAGTTGTTTGAAAGAGAAAAATAATTATTGAAGATTCATGACTGGACGAGCTCTATGCAAATTCGACCATTTGAGTGGCGAGGACCTGGCCACATGTGCTGCCTCAAGGAAGGATCGTCGTGAATGCTAACCACAACAATGTATCTTTATGTTCAGGTACAAGTATTGGTTTCAAGAAGACAGTTGGACTGTAACATTTTTAAGTTTGCTCCTCCCTCTGGTGACATTCTTTTATTTATTTTTGAGAAGGCTGCAGCTCTTCTCTTTGTTAGGGCCTCCCCGGTTTGTCTGATGACTGATTATAACACGCCACATCATTGTATGGAGGTTTGCCACAGAAGGCTAGACAACAGAAGTTTTAAACTCCTCCTTTTCGTTGAATTTTTGGAATTGCCCTTTTGTAACATGATGTAACATGCTATGATTGGTCTTACGACAGAGTAAGGGTTATGCCTCTTAGGAATTGTTGCTGGATGATTTGTCAGCAGAAAAGGAGTTTGTTCTTTTTTTTTTTTTTTTTTTTTTTTTTTTTTTTTTTTTTTTTTTCCAAGTTATATGGTGCAATATGGTCATATGTGTAGGACTCATTACTTTTCGATAATCCCCCCCCCCCCCCCCCCCCCCTCCCTTTTTTTTTTGCAAAACATGATTGATGAAACCATTCGTGCAGGCCTGATTTTTGTTATATTCTAGTTTCTGTTATTTCATGTTATCATTTGATTGATTAAGAAACTGGGGTGTTTCCATGGCTGATTGTGTCTCAGAATTAATGTTGTATATTAGTCTGATACACTGGTGATAAATTTGAATAAGATGAGGTGAATAGGGCTAGTATACCCTGCTTACTTGGGATGTGGTATCCCAAAATTGGGAAATGAAGCCACTTTCTATCATTTTCAAAGTCTAGAATTGTTTGTAACAAATTTCTCAACTGGTCTTTTATTTGTATATCTTTCCCTTAATTAAAATAAAAATGAAAATAGAAATACTTGTTTTCTTGTGCAAGCACAGAGGCATTTGCGGGTTTCCGATGCCATTTTGAGGATCTATTTTTTCCCAATCATCAAATGTGTTTCTTTGTTCTCTCGTACCCTTTCGGGCCGAAGTATTCTAAAATGGAAGAGGGGATCAATCCATGATCACCCTTTTCATCACTTCATGGAAATCTTATTGATTCCGAGCCGGAGGATGGTGGTTGTTCAAAGTAAATATGGAGCTATGCATGAGTCTTAAATCTAGGCTTCAAGGTTGGAAAGCCTATGCATTGAAAAAGTTCAATCTGAAGGAGGGGAACTTAGTTCATAAAGGGCTTAAATAGTGGGTGGACAATGGTGCTCATATTAAATTCTGGCTGGATGTATGGGTGGGCACTTGGTCACTTTCTCATCTTGCAACACATGCCTATGAATTCCATCAATGGAAATGCAAAGGTGGTTAGAGACTATTATGTTGGTATTGGCTCACCAAGTTTGGTTAGCCAATGGCATGACAGCCTAGTGTCATTTGCCTCACTTGTTGAATAACATTTGAACACAATTTACACCATCCATCTCAAATGCAACGGTATCTTTGTTGGCATTAGGTTCCACATGGTTCTAGCAGAGTCATACATCCACAATAATGGTTCTCCAACACAATATACATATCTCAAGTGAAGAACGTAAACATTGTCCATAATTGATGAATTAAATAAAAACACCATCCAACATACTAATATGCATCTCATTCAAGCTGTCTTCACGAGCCATAACAATATCGTCTAGAAGTCGGGGGTCTTTGGTAGAATCTGCAAAATATAAAAGAATGAGCCATCGCCCAGTGAGAGCTAGACATTTATGACTTACCAAAACATTAATACTCACACCGAAAACTAAACATACTAACTCACACCTGAAAACTAGGTTTGGGGTCCTTAAACCATAATCAATTCATCTCCCATTTTCAAATTTTTATTTGAATGTCATATATGATAATGGGGATGATGTTCAACTAAACCTCAACAAAGCAATGATCCTCCCCAAGAAGGGGCTCTTGCATAGAAATAGAGATGCTCACTCTAGAATTTGAAGAAACACCAAGTAACACCAGAAACACCAGGATAAGGGCGGGCCAATTACTCCACATTTCAAGACTCTCCACCATTATTTTAAGGTATTCTCAAAACAAATCAAGTTCTCAGAGTGTCGGTTGACTTTATAGGGTCTTGGACCCCTTATAGGCTATGTTGTGTATGTGGGCTTCCTCATATTTGTGTGTGCTATCTATGCGTGTTAAATAAAAAAGAATGGTTAACCTAGTGGGTTGGTCTAGTGGTTGGGCACTTGGCCCTAAAGTGGCTGTCTCGAGTGGAGGTGAAAAATCCTGAGTTTGAGTTCCAGCACTTTGGAAAAAATTCCTGCGCCAGCGATTTACTGTTGCCCACCCATCATGACAGTGATTAGTCCCTTAGTTGTCAGCTTTGGGGATATATTGGGTCAAAGACCCAAAAAAAAAGGAATGGTTGGAGGTATAAGGTCCCACATCGGTTAGCCAAGGTTGGCCTTAAAAGTGTATGGTTGCACCTCTTCAGAGCTGGGCCCTTTTGGAGGTCTGGGTTAACTCTATGGACTCTTGGACCCCTTTTCAACTATGTAATGTATGTGGGCTTCCTATGTGTTAGCCAAAAAAAAAAGAAAAAAAAGAAAAAAAAAAACGGTTCTCAAAATATGCGTTTAGGCTTTTCTATAGCCACAAGACCTTAACTTTTCATGTTGTCTCAACACAAAATCCCATAGATTTTAACAAAAAATAATTCCCCAAAAACTTAGCATTTAAAATTATCAATTTAACCCACTGTTAAAATATAAGCTCCTTTTTTTATTTTTTATTTTTGATAATAAACAAGATTGTATTAATCAAAAAGAGAAATACAAATTGGACAAGGAGTCCAACCGGAAACCAAAACAAAGACCAACAAAAACAAACAGCAACCAAAAGAAAGCACAACCATTGCTGCATAATAGGGAAGGCCCAAACAGACAGCAAAAAAGCCAAACAAACAACACCACCCATACTCAAGGAGGATAAAAGTGGCTCCCAACAGCTCTACTCTTGACAGCCTTCGAAGCACAAATCTCCGCCCAATTCCTCACAATCAAGAACAACGGAATACCATCAAAAGATTTGTCCACCGAAGCCCACAAAGAAGCAAGAAAACACACTCTATCCCAAATACCATCCTTCTCCTCATACTTATCCCTAAAAATTCTAGCATTCCTTTCAATCCAAACAACCCAAAAAATAGCCAAAATGGCATTGCACCACAACACCTTCGCCCTCTTGGACCTACCTAAACCTTTAAAATCCACCTCAAGCACCCCCGCAACATGCTCCGGCCTCACCCAACATAACTTAGCTAGGACAAAAAGGCGCTGCCATATCTCCATAGTGAACTCACAGTGGAGAAACAAGTGATCCACTGTTTCTTCTTTCGACTTGCATAGCACACACCATTGAGGGGATAGATAAGAAAATGGCCTCTTCCTTTGAACCCGATCATTAGTGTTAGTCTTTTGATGAGCAGCAGACCACGCCAAAATCTTGACCTTCAAAGGAGCACCTGCTTTCCAAATCATTCTAGTAGAAATAAAGATCGGAACCGAGGAATCCTCTCTCAACAAGTCAAAATAAGATTTAGAAGAAAAAGCACCAGAAGAGTGACTAAGCCAAACTCTCCTATCAGGACTTGAAGGGGCAAGAAAAACATTCTGAATAGTAGCAAGGAGGCCAACCATCTCCCCTGCATGTCTATCATTCAAATTGCGAGAAAAGGAAAAATTCCACCTCAACGAATTAGAGTCCACAGAAACCATATCAGCAATACAAGCTCCTTTAGCCTGAGAAAGATGAAATAAACGAGGGAACAAGGAAGACAAAGAACTCTCTCCCACCCACACATCCTCCCAAAAACGAATGCGAGCACCATTACGGACAAGAAATTTAATATGACTCAAAAAACAAGGAAGACCATGAGAGATAAACTTCCAGGGGCAACGGAAACTCTCCCTTTCCATTCTATTAGAATCCCACCCATTATCATGAATCCCATACTTGCTTTTGATAACTCTCCCTTTTTATTTTTTATTTTTTATAATCACCCACTGTTAAAATATAAGCTCTATACTCTCCAAGCTTAAGAAATCATGAATCCCAAAATATTGATATAATTATCATAACAACATAATTCTCAAGTATTTTTCCAACTATACAAATCAAAGTATGAAAGATTTCTTAAATTTTCCAAGTTCTTGTGCAAACTTCGTAGCTTCTTTACATTTTAACATCTCACCATTTTAATTGATATCGATTTATAAAACCTTTCTAATGACCGATTATTGAGTATCAATTCAATTAGTTTTTTTGAGTTTTCACATCACTCTCTTCCTCGATCTTCTTCTGAGTCACGACGGAGTTGTGATTGTCACCTTATATGGTGGCCTGGTCATGCTATTTGAGTCCAAATCCAAGTCTAATAAGATAATATCTATTCTTGCATAACCGTTACCAAGGATGGAAATTTATGATACCAACTACTTACAAGTCATTTTTCCACATAACATGATATCAAGGATTGTTACCTTCCACATTTGTCCTTAAATTCAGTCTTCTTCGAAGTCACTGCTATCTGTATCAAAATGCTCCAATTCCTGAACAACATAAAATAATAATAAGCTTTATGAAGTCTTTTGATTTCTTCCTATTATCAGTTGCAACAAAAAAAAAAAGAAAAAAAAAGGCAAACAAACTAATGATATAATTAGTAACTGGAACCAGAACCATATCAAGTTGTTGACATATAATTGTTTCTAACTTAAAATTGTGAAATCCTATAATGATAAAGTTGGCAAATCAAATTTATTGATGATTTATTTTTGAAAGCACTTTATAAAATATGTTACAAATATCCCTACAGCTCTTCAAGCATTGACTATTGATTGAAGCATAGCTTAGCACAATTAATCACACTTACATTATGTGTATACTGAAGTAATTAATTCATCTACTTCTGGAGTGTGAATGACACAGCATTCATTTTATTAATTCATCTACTTTTTTGAGGGAGAAATGTAAAAGTTGAGAAAAGATTAGAAATCCTAGACAAATCCAAACCCTCATAGAAATTGATTTGCATTAGCACAAGCTTTATGCATAACCAATGGGCTACAAATTACGCTTTTCAATATAGAAATAGTCCATTAAACCATAAATTCCAACAACTAATAAACAAATAAGATAGACTGCAAACCCAAAATAATGATCACAAAACAATTTCTCATGACGGGCAGAAGATCATTGAAAGAGAATAGCAATTCAAATGGTGATGACAGATAATATTAACAATACTGGTGAGTTACAAATGACTAAAAGTTGTGATAAAATTTGACATGTAAAAATTTCAAATGACAATCAAAAGATTCCAACCGATCGAAGGGACAACTCTACAAATCACATTTGGCATAGTATTAGTGAAAAATGAATTGGCATGTGAACAATTTTGATCATGCTAGTAATAGAGAGTATATCACAAATAAAGAAAAATTGTAATGTGTCCAACTGTCCATGCTGCCCAGCAGAAGGAAGAAAACTGATGCAGAACTTATGACTTGAAATTACTAGAACTCTAATACCATGTGAAAAACTTACAGTGAAGCTAGAAATCTGAAATTCGTGGAACTCCGGAAAATCCTAGAAGGAACATGTTTTTACACAAAAAAATCAAATGTAATAAAATCAATCCGGCCTAATCCATTGTAAATGGTAATTAACTAAATAATCCTTGAAGGGACTATATCTTGCCGAGTAAAAGTTTTTATTCATTATTGTCCAGTGAGCTAATTATTGTCATGTTAGCATCAAAAGTGGGATTGAGATCCCCCATTTCAATAGTTATGTACAAAAATTTGAGAACTTTTATGCACTAAAACTACTGAATGGGACAAATCATATAGTGGACCAAAATGTAAAGAAATTTCAATGGAGAGTATAGTTTAATACAAGAAGCATTTTAATTGCAAATATCTCGATAGTCTGCTTGTGAGAGCATAGTTGAATGGTGCCACTAATTAAACTACTGAATGGGATAAATCAAAACGTCCACTAAATAAAAAAGGAAATCATCAGAATTGGGTGCTTTAAGTAGCAAAATTGGGATGCTTAATTATAGCGGTATTTTTATCCTATTTTTAAAGAAAATAGTATTGTTGGGAAAATGGAAATTTTTAGAATGTTATCGTGTTACTATATTAGACTAGCAGTAGAGTAATAGGTTTCAGACTAATCTCTTTCAAATGAAAAACAAAGTTGTTAATTTGTGGCTTATACACGCACACCAAAACTCAGGGATTTCCAGCCTTTTTGCTTCTTTATTTTTCTATATATTGTTGTGCTATTTATTTTCAATGCATTTTGGATTTCTTCAAATATTATTAAAACTTAGTTTGAAATGCTCATGTTTCGTCATATAATAAGGTAGTGCTCTATATAAAACTTTTACAATCTTATCATAAACTGGATTGATAAAAATAGGATAGCCTACTTGGACTCAAGAGCTGAAGGATGCCCTGCGGGTTGTGCTGCAGATCATAATGAGTGTCAATGACTAGCAAAGAGTAGATCACAATGTTCTTTAATGAGTATATCATAATGACTTCAGGCCACATATAGTTAATTGCATGTTCAGATAAAAAAACATAAAACATAAATCTTAAAAAAATAAAATAAAATAAAATAAAGAAAAGAAAAAAAGAAACACTGATAGAAGTTTAGTTTCAACTTTACCCTTTATGTAAAAGTCAAGATGTACCTTTCTTGCAAAGAGTTGTTGTATGGTTTTATTGAGGTCACCCATCCAAAACGATTTGCCACCACAATATCCTTCATCCACTTTCTGGAGCTTTGGGGTAACAGGGGAATCCAAAGAGAAAGTCGTCATTTTAGGGCATTGATAGATAAACACATGCGTCAATGATGGCAAGTCGAAAGGATAGAGACCCTGACAGAAGCTTGTGAGGCTTGGTAGACAAGAAAGTTTCAATTCTTCTAATTGGTAGATCACAATCTTATCTGTTTTGTCTTCTTCTTCATTCTCCCCCTTTACAACTATTTCTTCCATCATTTCGCAATTGAATATACCTAGATATTTAAGGTGCACAAGGCCTCTGGCCATGGAAGGGTAGAATACATTTCTCAAACTGCCACAACGATAAACATGCAGTGATTTCAGATTCTGAAAGGCTTTAGTTCCTTCGTGATCCATCTTGCACCATACTTCATTAATCTCGAACATGACCCCCAATGACAGTTCCTCCAAGCTAGGAAATGCAACCTGAAAACCCATAAAATTGGGTCAATACATAAAGAAAGTTTGTATTCACAGAGTTGTTATTTATTTATATATATAATTTTTTATCCCATGTTCTTTTAAATCAAAAGTTCATACCTTTTCATTGAAGAGATATTGGATTTGGGTATGCAGGTTGAACTCCGGAAGAATTTCTCCAGAATCTACATCGATTGCCTCTGGGTTCAAGGCCGTAGTATTCACTTTAGGGGAAAAACTCACAAGGTTTGGTAGTTCCCAAAGTCTCAAACGACGTAGTTGAGGGAACTCAATCTTATCCATGGCCTTTTCATCTCCTTCTCCTTCATCCAATGCAACAATTTCTGTCATCATCTCACAGTAACTTATTTCCAGTTCTTGGAGTTGCTCGACACTTTTAACCATGGAAGGTGAGAATAGATTCCTCAAGTTTTTACATCTCCGAACATGTAGAATGCTTAGGCTTTGAAAAAATAGAAATCCCTTGGGTTCTCTCTTCAAAATATGTTTCAATTTAGGTAGATCTTCCAATTTCAATTTTTCCAAATTAGGGAGCAGCACCCTATCTCCTTCCTCAACATTCAACCCTCGTACTTCAAATATCTCTACCAGTGAATCACACTTTTCTATACTGAGCTCCTCTAGGTTTTGTAAAGCTGATAGCAAATTTGATGGGACAGCAATTGACAGTTTGTTACACTCTTGCATATGCATCTCTCTTAGTTTACATAAAGACCTGTCTGGCGGTAGACTATGCAGTATGTGTTCTAATTTCGTTGTGCCATGAAATGTGAACTGCATACAAACCATTGCATTAATAATAGTTAATTATGTACTTCCTAAATATTTTCTACCACAGAAATTTAATAAGTCATTGTAAAACAGAACCATGTCAAAATATTTCTTTCTTTATTTATTTTTTCATTTTAAAATTGCAAAATCTTATAAAGAAGATGCCAAAACAGATCTACTGATGACTATTGAGTGAAGCTTAGGTTAGAACAGTTAATCATACATATATTTTGTGTACATTGAAGTAATAGACGGATTTTACCTAAAGCCCTCAACACTTGGCTGATTTTGAGGTGTTGATGTCATGGAATGCATTTTTTTGTTGTTGATAAAAAAAAAAATGTCGTGGAATGCATTTTACTAGTCTACATTTATTTTTTTGGGTTTAATTTTTTCAATCATCCCCAAAAAAACTTCAGAACTTTAACAGGTTTTCACTACCATTTTGTGCCGCCCAGAAAACTCCCCAACCCCCCCCCCCCTCCCCCAAAGAAAAGAAAAAAGAAAAAAAAAACGTTTTTTATCATCTCTTTGACTTCATATGTTTTTCAACTTTTGTTACATATTACATATATTCAGATTTTAGTAGTTGTAATTTCTTGATATAAAGGATGTTTATTTGAAGGAAAAACATAGAAGTCCAAAGAAAACTGGAAATCTAAAGAAAAAAAAGAAAGAAAAAAAGAAGAAAAGAATATAAGGCAAATCGTAGAAGCAAAAAATCAAATCTAA
Source organism: Liquidambar formosana (assembly GCA_039720395.1). Classification (NCBI taxonomy): domain Eukaryota; kingdom Viridiplantae; phylum Streptophyta; class Magnoliopsida; order Saxifragales; family Altingiaceae; genus Liquidambar; species Liquidambar formosana. The sequence goes on from CM077821.1 coordinate 10,687,880, forward strand.
TCAACCAATGTTACTCTAATAAAATCTAATCACAATGTTCTTTAATGATAATGACTTCAAATGTAATCAAATCAATCCTAATCCATTGTAAATGGTAATTAACTCCGGAAAATCCTAGAAGGAACATGTTTTTACACAAAAAAATTCAAATGTAATCAAATCAATCCTAATCCATTGTAAATGGTAATTAACTAAATAATTCTAAAGGGACTATATCCTGCTGAGTAAAAGTTTTTATTCAGTATTGTCCAGTGAGCTAATTATAGCCAAAGTGAGATTGAGATCCCCCATTTATGCACTAAAACTACTGAATATTTGGGAAAAATCATATAGTGGATCCGAATCCAAATTTTCCCTTAGATAAGCACATGGCAAGGATGGCACATTGGACCAAAATGTAAAGAAATTTCAAGGGAGAGTATAGCTTAATACAAGAAGCATTTTAATTGCAAATATCTCAATAGGGTGCTTGTGAGAGTATAGTTGAATGTTGCCACTAATTAAACTACTGAATGGGACGAATCAAAACGTCCACTAAACAAGAAAGGAAAACATCAGAATTGGGTGCTTTAAGTAGCAAAATTGGGATGCTTAATTATAGTGGTATTTTTATCCTATTTTTAAAGAAAATAGTATTGTTGGGAAAATGGAAATTTTTAGAATGTTATCGTGTCACTATATTAGACTAGCAGTAGAGTAATAAGTTTCAGACTAATCTCTTTCAAACGAAAAACAGAGTTGTTAATTTGTGGCTTGTAACACAGATATACTGAAGTTGCTTGGTAATGATGAAGCCATTAAGTCATGAAGACAAAAGGGCCAATTGGACTCGAAGACGATAAAAATATAGATATATATATATATAGTTATATTATTGAATGTAAATGTCTTCATATGACTTTATGTTTGTTGTTTAAGTTCACTCTCCATAACTTGGATATTGTTTGGTTATAAGTTTGTAGACCACTACAGAATTTCCAAAAAAGTACTATATATGTATATAGACACACCAAAACTCGTGGATTTCCAGCCTTTTTGCTTCTTTATTTTTCTATATAATGTTGTGCTATTTATTTTTAATACATTTTGGATTTCTTCAAATATTATTAGAACTTAGTTTGAAATGCTTCTGTTTCATAATATAATAAGGTAGTGCTCTATATAAAACTTTTACAATCTTATCATAAATTGGGTTGATAAAAATAGGATAGCCTGCTTGGACTCAAGAGCTGAAGGATGCCCTGCGGGTAGTGCTGCATTCATTTACATTTTACAGAGTACACTACATTCTATACTAGTGTACATTAATGAGGGTAGAGAATTAAGGAAGGAATCCTGAGAGGCATGCCGCATTTTATATAATTGTATAGATAGATAGCATTTAAACCACTTGGTGAAACTAAAGCAATTTTTGGTAATTAGGATAGTAGACTGTTCAGTTGATGTACCTATGCTAGAAAATATGGATTACTTGCAGTTTTATTTAAAATTAAACTAATTACTATGATACTTGCAGGTTGCTTGTATCTACGCTAGAAAATATGGATTACCTTTGCCAAAAAAAATTGTCTGAAGGAAGATGTTTGAATATGTAAAAAGAATTTGTACCATGTGTAATTAGACCTCGGGCACAATGCGAGTGTGAAGAAAATAACATTAAAAAGAAAATAAAAAATGATGAAATATATTTATTTTTAAGAATTTAAGTTTAAAAAGGAGGTTACAGTAGAGTGAAGTATATCAAAGACGGAGACATAAAGTGATTGGAAAATGGATGGGGATTAGAATGGTTGAGGAAGTAATTACCATTCTCTAACATTATGCATTTTTAAACTATTGATTTCATTCTCTCTCTCTCTCTCTCTTTAATTGGAGTTTAGTATGTTGTTCATCATTTATTTTTATAAATTTAATTAATAAGGAGAGAGACTGAAGGAGCTCCCCTTAATGCAACAATATATAAATATTAATGCAACAATGGACGAACCTTTGTTTGGAAGAGCTGCTGTATGGTGTTATTAAGGTCGCCCATCCAAGATGATTGTCTAATATCACTACTCCTCCACTGTTTGCAATTGTGCACTTGCTTTAGCCCTTTTGTGCTCACGAATCCGGAAGAGAAGGTCTTCATTTTAGGGCAATCAAAGACAAACACATCCACCAATGATGGCAAGTCAAAAGCATAGTGACCTCGACAAAAGCTTACGAGGTTTGGTAGATGATAAAGTTCTAAACGTTTTAATTGAGGGATAGCCATGATCGTATTCATTCTTTCTTCTTCTTCTTCCTCTCCCTTTGAAATTATTTCTTCCATCATGTTGCAGTGTTCTATAAGTAATTCTTCAAGATGCACAAGACCTCTGGCCATTAAAGGATAGAATAGATTCCTCAAACTGCCACAACGTTCAACTCTCACTGATTTTAGGCCTTGAAAGAGAATTAATTTCTCCAAGCTAGGAAATAAAACCTGCAGACCAATAGAGAGTTGTTAATATGTGACATGATTTAAAATTTAGAAGGTAAATGTAAAAACTTGTATTCTTAGAGTGGTTAGTTTTTCTCCCTGTTTTCTTAAATTTGAAGTTCATACCTTTTCATTGAAGAGATGTTTCAATTCAGTTAGATCTTTCAAATGCAATTTTTCCAACTTAGAGAGTACCACAGTATCTCTTTCCTCAACATTCAGCCCTTCTACTTCAAATACCTCTACCAGTGAAGCACAACTTCGTACGGTGAGCTCTTCTAGGTTTCCAAAACTTTGTAAGAAATTTGATGGGATAACATGCAATAGTTTGTTACACTCTTCCACATGCATCTCTCTTAGTTTGCTTAAGGACCTGTCTGGCTGTAGATTATGCAATATCCGTTCCACATCATCGTTATGTGAGAGTCGTAATTCCGTTCCACCTGGAAATGTGAACTGCATACAACTCATTGCATTAATAATAGTTAATTTTGTACTTCCTAAGTATATCTACTACATAAATTTAATAAGTCATTAATTGTAAAATAGAACCATGTCAAAATATTTCTTTCATTATTTATTTATTTCATTTCAAAATTGCAAAATCTTAAAAAGAAGATGCCAAAACAAATCTACTGATGACTATTGAGTGAAGCTCAGGTGAGAACAGTTAATTACACATATATTTTGTGTACATTGAAGAAATAGACTAGTTACACGAATTTTACCTAAAGCCCTCAACACTTGGCTGATTTTGAGGTGTTAACGTCATGGAATGCATTTTACTCGTTTACATTTATTGTTGGGTAAAGATCATTTTAGTACCTTGAACTTTTTCAAAAATTCTACTGTAGTACCTAAACTACTTTTTCTCCCAATTTAATACCTAAATTTCAATGCTGTGCCCAAATGTGGTACCAATCCCAAACGCCGTCTAAATACTTGGATGGTGTTTGGAGTTGGGATCACATTTGGGCACGGCAATTAAGTTTAGGTATTAAATTGAGAGAGAAAATAGTTTAAGTACCACATTGGGATTTTTTTGAAAAGTTAAAGGTACTAAAATGATCTTTACCCTTTATTTTTTTGGATTTAATTTTCTCAACCATCCCCCACAAAACTTCAAAACTTAAACAGTTTTCACCACCATTTTGCACTGCCCAAAAAACTTCTCCCCCCCCCCCCCCAAAAAAAAGACAAAAACAAAAAAAAAAAAGAAAAAAAAAGAAAAAGAAAAAAGAAAAGACAAAAAAGAACGTTTTTTTATCATCTCTTTGATCGACTTCATATGTTTTTCAAATTTTGTTATATTCTACATATATTCAGATTTTAGTAGTTGCAATTTCTTGATAGAAAGGATGTTTATTTGAAGGAAAAACATAGAAGTCCAAAGAAATCTGGAAATCTAAATTCTAAAGAAAAAGAAAAAAGGAGAAAAAAAGAAGAAAGAAGAAAAGAATATAACGCAAATCCTAGAAGGGAAAAATCAAATCTAATCAACCAATGTTACTCTTCCTTAATAAGTGCAAATGACTAGCAAAGAGTAGATCACAATGTTCTTTAATGAGTAGATCATAATGACTTCAGGCCACATACAGTTAGTTGCATGTTTAGATAAAAAAACATAAAACATAAATCTTAAAAATAAAAAATAAAATAAAGAAAAGAAAAAAAGAAACACCGAAAGAAATTCAATTTCAACTTTACCCTTTATGTAAAAGTCAAGATGTACCTTTCTTACAAAGAGCTGTTGTATGGTTTTATTAAGGTCACCCATCCAAAACGATTTGCCACTATAAAATCCTTCTTCCACTTTTTGCAGCTTTGGTGTAAAAGGGGAGTTCAAAGAGAAAGTCGTCATTTTAGGGCATTGATCAATAAACACATGCATCAATGATGGCAAGTCGAAAGGATAGAGACCCTGACAGAAGCTTGTGAGGCTTGGTAGACGAGAAAGTTCCAATTTTTCTAATTGGTAGATCACAATCTTATCTGTTCTGTCTTCTTCTTCATTCTCCCCCTTTACAACTATTTCTTCCATCATTTCGCAATCGGATATATCTAGATGTTGAAGGTGCACAAGGCCTCTGGCCATGGAAGGGTAGAATACATTTCTCAAACTGCCACAACGATAAACATGCAGTGATTTCAGATTCTGAAAGGCTTTAGTTCCTTCGTGATCCATCTTGCACCATACTTCATTAATCTCGAACATGACCCCCAATGACAGTTCCTCCAAGCTAGGAAATGCAACCTGAAAACCCATAAAATTGGGTCAATACATAAAGAAAGTTTGTATTCACAGAGTTGTTATTTATTTATATATATAATTTTTTATCCCATTTTCTTTTAAATCAGAAGTTCATACCTTTTCATTGAAGAGATGTTGGATTTGGGTATGCAGGTTGAACTCCGGAAGAATTTCTCCAGAATCTACATCGATTGCCTTTGGGTTCAAGGCTGTAGTATTCACTTTGGGGGAAAAACTCACAAGGTTTGGTAGTTCCCAAAGTCTCAAACGACGTAGTTGAGGGAACTCAATCTTATCCATGGCCTTTTCATCTCCTTCTCCTCGATCTTCTACAACAATTTCTGTCATCATCACACAGTAACTTATTTCCAGTTCTTGGAGTTGCTTGACACTTTTAACCATGGAAGGTGAGAATAGATTCCTCAAGTTTTTACATCTCCGAACATGTAGAATGCTTAGGCTTTGAAAAAATAGAAATCCCTTGGGTTCTCTCTTCAAAATATGTTTCAATTTAGGTAGATCTTCCAATTTCAATTTTTCCAAATTAGGGAGCAGCACCCTATCTCCTTCCTCAACATTCAACCCTCGTACTTCAAATATCTCTACCAGTGAATCACACTTTTCTATACTGAGCTCCTCTAGGTTTTGTAAAGCTGATAGCAAATTTGATGGGACAGCAATTGACAGTTTGTTACACTCTTGCATATGCATCTCTCTTAGTTTACATAAGGACCTGTCTGGCGGTAGACTATGCAGTATGTGTTCTAATTTCGTTGTGCCATGAAATGTGAACTGCATACAAACCATTGCATTAATAATAGTTAATTATGTACTTCCTAAATATTTTCTACCACAGAAATTTAATAAGTCATTGTAAAACAGAACCATGTCAAAATATTTCTTTCTTTATTTATTTTTTTCATTTTAAAATTTCAAAATCTTATAAAGAAGATGCCAAAACAGATCTACTGATGGCTATTGAGTGAAGCTTAGGTTAGAACAGTTAATCATACATATATTTTGTGTACATTGAAGTAATAGACGGATTTTACCTAAAGCCCTCAACACTTGGCTTATTTTGAGGTGTTGATGTCATGGAATGCATTTTCTTGTTGTAGATAAAATAAATAAAAAAATGTCATGGAATGCATTTCACTAGTCTACATTTATTTTTTTGGGTTTAATTTTCTCAATCATCCCCCAAAAAATTTCAGAACTTTAACAGGTTTTCACTACCATTTTGTGCTGCCCAAAAAATCCCCCAACCCCCCCCCCCCCCCCAAAAAAAAAAAAGAAAAGAAAAAGGAAAAAAAAACTTTTTTTTATCATCTCTTTGACTTCATATGTTTTTCAACTTTTGTTACATATTACATATATTCAGATTTTAGTAGTTGCAATTTCTTGATATAAAGGATGTTTATTTAAAGGAAAAACATAGAAGTCCAAAGAAAACTGGAAATCTAAAGAAAAAAGACGAAAGAAAAAAGAAGAAAGGAATATAAGGCAAATCGTAGAAGCAAAAAATCAAATCTAATCAACCAATGTTACTCTAATCAAATCTAATCACAATGTTCTTTAATGATAATGACTTCAAATGTAATCAAATCAATCCTAATCCATTGTAAATGGTAATTAACTTTGGAAAATCCTAGAAGGAACATGTTTTTACACAAAAAAATTCAAATGTAATCAAATCAATCCTAATCCATTGTAAATGGTAATTAACTAAATAATTCTAAAGGGACTATATCCTGCTGAGTAAAAGTTTTTATTCATTATTGTCCAGTGAGCTAATTATAGCCAAAGTGAGATTGAGATCCCCCATTTATGCACTAAAACTACTGAATGGGAAAAATCATTTAGTGGATCCGAATCCAAATTTTCCCTTAGATAAGCACATGGCAAGGATGGCACAGTGGACCAAAATGTAAAGAAATTTCAATGGAGAGTATAGCTTAATACACGAAGCATTTTAATTGCAAATATCTCAATAGGGTGCTTGTGAGAGTATAGTTGAATGTTGCCACTAATTAAACTATTGAATGGGACCAATCAAAATGTCCACTAAACAAGAAAGGAAAACATCAGAATTGGGTGCTTTAAGTAGCAAAATTGGGATGCTTAATTATAGTGGTATTTTTATCCTATTTTTAAAGAAAATAGTATTATTGGGAAAATGGAAATTTTTAGAATGTTATCATGTTACTATATTAGACTAGCAGTAGAGTAATAAGTTTCAGACTAATCTCTTTCAAACGAAAAACAGAGTTGTTAATTTGTGGCTTGTAACACAGATATACTGAAGTTGCCTGGTGATGATGAAGCCATTAAGTCATGAACACAAAAGGGCCAATTGGACTCGAAGACGATAACAATATATATGTGTATATATATATATATATAGTTATAATATTGAATGTAAATGTCTTCATATGACTTTTTGTTTGTTGTTTAAGTTTACTCTCCATAACTTGGATATTGTTTGGTTATAAGTTTGTAGACCACTACAGAATTTCCAAAAAAGTACTATATATGTATATAGACACAACAAACTCATGGATTTCCAGCCTTTTTGCTTCTTTATTTTTCTGTACAATGTTGTGCTATTTATTTTTAATGCATTTTGGATTTCTTCAAATATTATTAAAACTTAGTTTGAAATGCTTCTGTTTAATAATATAATAAGGTAGTGCTCTATATAAAACTTTTACAATCTTATCATAAATTGGGTTGATAAAAATAGGATAGCCTACTTGGACTCAAGAGCTGAAGGATGCCCTGCGAGCAAGGACTTTAATATCGATATCGATGGATATATCAAGGGTCCAAAAATGTGGATATATCGGATATCTCGTTGGATATATCGACAATATCGATATCGTTTTAAAGATATGGTGGATATTATGAGTTAAACATGGATATTTTTATTGAAACTCTGGAAAACAATGATTTAAACTCTAATACACAATCTAGCATCAAAATATTGTAATTTAAATATGTATAATACAAGTATGTGTTGCGTAGAGTATAAAAAATATACCGCGCTAAGTAAATAAATAATAGAAAATTTTGCAAATTCAACATTTAAATGTTATATAACATTGAAATAGATTTTTGTAACATTAAAATATAGAGTGCTATTAGACCAAAGGCCATTGGTTTGAAATAATATTTTAAATTATGTGAAATACTAAGCATAGTAAAATGTAATATTTAAATGTCAAGAAACATTAAAAATTTATAACAAATATCATTTAGAAAATGATAAATGAAAGTATTATATCTATTAAGTGTTTATTTGGCAGCCATTAGTAATTGCGTGAAATTAGTGCATATGACTTGGGACTAGTATTATATTATATTATATATAGTTATATCCTATATGCATGTGAAACTGTGAAAAGACTGATGCTTTAAAAAAGTGGTCAAAGACTCGAAAGTCAGAAGAGAGAAGGCTTGTCACATGAAGCCAAGAAGGCTAACTGCCTTTATTCACATGAATGCTGGCCTTGTCTACAGAGGCAGCCTGCATTGCTGACTTGCTGTATACTTTAATAAAGACAGAACTGACTGGTGATGTGAGGTCTGGCAGAAGGCTGGGAAAAACTCACATCTCAATGCCTTTTACAGGCTTTAAATCGGGAAAAATAGTAGAAGAGTCGACCGATATATTTCGATATATTAACCGATATATCGTCGATATCCCACGATAATTCATCGAATTTTGACGATATTTAAAGATATCGAGATGTCGTCGATATATTGCGATATATCGACGATATCTCGACATTTTTTTTTTTTGCAAATCTTTCAATTTCGCATCATAATATCGTATCGTTACCCTCCGATATGGTGATATATCATGATATATCGACGATATATTACGATTTTTAAGTCCTTGCCTGCGAGTAGTGCCACATTCATTTACATTTTACAGTGTACACTACATTCTATACTAGTGTACATTAATGAGGATAGAGAATTAAGGAAGGAATCCTGAGATTTGTACATTGAAGAACAGTTAATCATACGTATATTTTGTGTACATTGAAGAAATGGACTAGTTACACGGATTTTACCTAAAGCCCTCAACACTTGGTTGATTTTGAGGTGTTAATGTCATGGAATGCATTTTACTAGTTTACATTTATTGTTGGGTAAAGATCATTTTAGTTTTTTCAAAAATTCTAATGTAGTACCTAAACTACTTTTTCTCCCAATTTAATACCTAAATTTCACTGCCGTGTGGTACCAATCCCAAACGCCATCTAAATACTTGGATGGCGTTTGGGGTTAGGACCACATTTGGGCACGACAATTAAGCTTAGGTATTAAATTGAGAGACAAAATAGTTTAGCTACCACATTGGGATTTTTTGAAAAGTTCAAGGTACTAAAATGATCTTTACCCTTTATGTTTTTTGGGTTTAATTTTCTCAATCATCCCCCACAAAACTTCAAAACTTTAACAGGTTTTTACTACCATTTTGCGTTGCCCAAAAAACTCCCCCCCCACAACCCCCCAAAAAGAAAAACAACCAAAAAAAAAAAAAAGAAAAGAAAAGAAAAAAAGAACGTTTTTTTTTTTTTTTTAATCATCTCTTTGACTTAATTCATATGTTTTTCAAATTTTGTTATATACTTCATATATTCAGATTTTAGTAGTTGCAATTTCTTGATAGAAAAGATGTTTATTTGAAGGAAAAACACAGAAGTCCAAAGAAATATGGAAATCTAAATTCTAAAGAAAAAGAAAAAAGAAGAAAAGAATATAACGCAAATCCTAGAAGGGAAAAAATAAAATCTAATCAACCAATGTTACTCTTCCTTAATAAGTGACAATGACTATCAAAGAGTAGATCACAATGTTCTTTAATGAGAAGATCATAATGACTTCAGGCCACGTACAGTTAGTTGCATGTTCAGATAAAAAAAATATAAAACATAAATCGTAAAAATAAAAAATAAAATAAAATAAAATAAAGAAAAGAAAAAAAGAAACACCGAAAGAAGTTCACTTTCAACTTTACCCTTTATGTAAAAGTCAAGATGTACCTTTTTTACAAAGAGTTGTTGTATGGTTTTATTAAGGTCACCCATCCAAAACGATTTGCCACTATAAAATCCTTCTTCCACTTTTTGCAGCTTTGGTGTAAAAGGGGAGTTCAAAGAGAAAGTCGTCATTTTATGGCACTGATTGATAGACACATGAACCAACGATGGTAGGTCGAAAGGATAGGGACCCTGACAGAAGCTTGTGAGGCTTGGTAGATCAAGAAGTTCCAATTTTTCTAATAGAGGGATCACGATCTTATCCGTTCTGCCTTCTTCATTCTCGCCCTTTACAACTATTTCTTCCATCATTTTGCAATAGGATATATATAGATGTTGAAGGTGCACAAGGCCTCTGGCCATGGAAGGATAGAATACATTTCTCAAATTGTCACAACGAGTCAGTATCAATTCCTCCAAGCTGGGAAATGCAACCTGAAAACCCATAAAATTGGGTCAATACATAAAGAAAGTTTGTATTCACAGAGTTGTTATTTATTTATATATATAATTTTTTATCCCATTTTCTTTTAAATCAGAAGTTCATACCTTTTCATTGAAGAGATGTTGGATTTGGGTATGTAGGTTGAACTCCGGAAGAATTTCTCCAGAATCTACATCGATTGCCTCTGGGTTCAAGGCCGTAGTATTCACTTTGGGGGAAAAACTCAGAAGGTTTGGTAGAGACTTAAGTGCCAAACGACGTAGTTGAGGGAACTCAATCTTATCCATGGCCTTTTCATCTCCTTCTCCTCGATCTTCTACAACAATTTCTGTCATCATCTCACATATACTTATTTCCAGTTCTTGGAGTTGCTCGACACTTTTAACCATGGAAGGATAGAATACATTTCTCAAACTGCGACAACAAGAAACATTCAGTGATTTCAGGTATTGAAAGCCTATAGCTCCTTCGTGATCCATCTTGCACCATATTTCATTAATCTTGTAAATGCCAGTCAGTTTCAATTCCTCCAAGCTAGGAAAAGCAACCTGAAAACCCATAAAATTGGGTCAATACATAAAGAAAGTTTGTTTTCACAGAGTTGTTATTTATTTATATATATAATTTTTTATCCCATTTTCTTTTAAATCAGAAGTTCATACCTTTTCATTGAAGAGATGTTGGATTTGGGTATGCAGGTTGAACTCCGAAAGAATTTCTCCAGAATCTACATCGATTGCCTTTGGGTTCAAGGCCGTAGTATTCACTTTGGGGGAAAAACTCACAAGGTTTGGTAGAGACTCAAGTGCCAAACGACGTAGTTGAGGGAACTCAATCTTATCCACGGCCTTTTCATCTCCTTCTCCTTCATCCTCTGCAACAATTTCTGTCATCATCTCACAGTGACTTATTTCCAGTTCTTGGAGTTGCTCGACACTTTTAACCATGGAAGGTGAGAATAGATTCCTCAAGTTTTTACATCTCCCAACCTGTAGAACTTCTAGTCTTTGAAAAAATAGAAATCCTTCAGGTACTCTCTTCAAAATAGATTTCAATTCAGGTAGATCTTCCAAATTCAATTTTTTCAAATTAGGGAGCAGCACCCTATCTCCTTCCTCAACATTCAGCCCTTCTACTTCAAATACCTCTACCAGTGAATCACACTCTTTTATACTGAGCTCTTCTAGTTTATGTAAAGCTGATAGCAAATTTGATGGGACAGCATTCGACGGATCGTTACATTTGAACACATGGATCTGTCTTAGTTTACACAAGGAATCGGCTGGCCGTAGACCGTTCAGGATCCGTTCCACATTGTTCTCATCCTCGATTTCTAATACCACCAAACTTGGGAATGTGATTTGCTACAAACAACCCATATATTGTGTTAATAAACAACGATTATGTGCATAAGCAAATTTTGTGGATGCGCCACTAGGGGAATTTTCCTTACAAAGAAGGGCAATCCCCTTATTCGACCAAAAAGTAGGAGCGTGTTGGGGTGAGGAAATTATAAGTGAAATTTGTCATTAGAACATAATTTCTCAAATTATTTAAAATCAAGGTGAAATTTTGTCATTCCACATTTTAATCAAAGAAATTTTGTAAAAATCTGTTTAGAAATTCTGACTTTAAAAAGTGTTTAGTCAAACAAGTAACTTTGAAAATCCCATCAATTTAAAATTCATGGGATTTTTTCCAAATTACTTACTCGAACACAGCATTGGTCATTTTTTCTTTTTTCCATTGATTTTTAACACATTAAAGCCCCAATTGAATGTGAGGATTCCTTTTTAGAAGGAATGTTGTTGGGCAAATGTGGTTTGCATGTCGATAAAGTCATGTGGGGTACCTGTTCCTGAACTTCTTCGTGGGATCTTATATTGATTGTCCTTTGCTCTTGTGCGCCGAGAATTGCCGGAGTAAATACCTTCACATTGGCATTTCTAAGTGACAACTCTTTCAAAACAGGCCATTTGAAAGTGTAAGGTTCAGGGCCAAAGCTCACAAGGTCTGGTAGATTTCCAAGATGGAGATGCTTTACCTTAGGAAACACAATTATTTTTGTTGCCTCTTTATTTTCTTTGCTGCCTTCTTGATCATTGCCAACAATTAATTCCACTGTGGCACATTCGCTAATCCGTAGGTTTTCAAGTTTCACAAGAAGTTTAGCTATGGAAGGGGTGAATATATATTTCAACTTCTGACAGTGGGTAATTACCAGCGATTGTAGGTTTTGAAAGCCCTGAATTTCCTGGGAAGGCCATAGATGAGTCAAACTGGGTAAAATTTGCAACTCCAATTTCTTTAAACCAGGGAGTACTAAAGCTGCATGTCCTTCCTCTATATTCACCCCTTCAAAATCAAATACCACTTCCAGCGAATCACATTTTTGTACTTTAACTTCTTCAAGGTTTTGTAGGCTTTGTACCAAATTGGATGAAAAAACATTCAATAGTTTCTTACAACCGTTTACATCCATGAATCTCAGTTCGCACAGAGACTTGACCTGCAAAAGTCATTCACTTAGTTAATGACATATTCTAACAAATTTTAGCTGATGACATCCGGCCTTTTTATAATTTGCTTCACATTCAGTATTTGAATTTATTGGAGAAGAAACAACAAGAAAAAGCAATGTGTATAAGCTAAATACATCTTCTTCAATTGTGTTCTAATTTTAGCAAGTCGCTCCTGAAACTTGGACAAGTCACTCATATGACAGATCTGTAGGATTACTCGATCAAAACTTAGGCCATCTTACTCATAGTCAATTCGGATTACTAGTACAATAACTTGAGAACTTAGAGATTTATCAGGAAATTGGGTCAAATCACTAGGATACTAACTTTTTTTAATTTAATGTTTAGTGAACAATATTCAGATTTTTATGTCATTATTTTTTAATTCTCTATTCTTCATTGGTTTTCAAGAAAACTAGGGAAAATAAAACAAGCAAACTTTTGACTCAGTTTTTTATACCACACTGATTTTAATTTTTATTATCTTGGTTCCTTTTTGTGAGCAAGTCAATGGGAGGTGAACATGTGAACATGTGAGTACCGAGTCATAGTCAAGGAGATTATATTGGCCACATAAGGTTATGGGACAGTTGAAGAAATCTTGGTGGAGGAGAGAGAGAAACGATATGAGATTCATGTGGAGGAGGAGGAGAGAGGGCAGTGAGTTCTAGGATCTCAAGGTTTGAATTCCAGCCTAGGCAAGATATTAATCCATATCCAATAAGAAATAACTTCAATCCAATCCGATCCGATAATCCGACATATCTATAAAGTACAAATTCATATCTGAATTTGTTATTTTCGGATGTCCGATCCAATCCGATAATTTCACAAAATGTATAGTTAACAAAATATTGGCATGAACTTTAGGGAAAAACATAGAACTTTTTAAAAAATTTATAATCATATGAAATACATTTTAAAATGGAGGATAAATTTCAACACTTTTACCATATAATCTTTCATAAGAACTATAGAAATATGGTAAACTAACAATTAATAAAATATAGGAAAAAATATATTGACCTACCCTGAAGTTAGACCAAAACCATGCTTGCAAGCCTTTACTTTTGCCGTTAAGGAGGATGTAAAATGTCCAAATTACCCCTAATTTAAATAAAGCCTAATTTCCTCACAAATTTTTTTTCCCCCATTTCTCAGATTTGATCTTGGTTTAAGGTGTTTTAAAGAATCAAAAGCCATTGGTTTAAGTGGAGTCAAAGTGGGATAATTGTTTTTCCATAAGGGTTTTTTTTTTTTTAAAAAAAAAAATTCGTTTTTTCCCCTTTGTTTGGGCTTTGGCTCCCGTTTTGATGTAGCAAAAAAAATTAAAAATAAATAAAAGGTACCTTTGTCTTCATATGTCCGATATATAGGTGCAAAATGAATTCTATTGGCTATATTGGGGATATTTTTGTCTTTAAATGAGATTTTATATTTAATTTAGTTATTTCATACATTATTCCTTAATTAAGGGCAATCTTGGTATTTTTGTGGGTTTTATGCATGACATCATCCATTTCTGTTAGTCAAACTAACACCAATAGATGGAGAGGAGTTGAGTGTTAAATTCATTAAACTTCAAGGGAAGGCAATGTAATTTTTTAAATGTTAGGGAGTTCAATATTATTTTGTCAAACCTCAGGAGGTTAGTGTACTTTTTTCTAAAATATATAATCTAAAATATTATTTAATTTATCGGATCAGATTTTTATCAGATTAGATTAGGTAATATCCATATTTAATTTAACTAATGGATTATTGGATTTGGATTATTAACGGATCACAATTTTCTTACCATAACCTAATAATTGGATTGGATTCGAATCAAATTGGGATCAAATCCACCCTGAGATGGGCATCCTTGGTGAAGTGGGAGATGTCTATGAGAACCTCGTCCTTTAATGGCCAAGGAGAGGAGACTCACTTTGAGGGGGGTTTGGAAAAGTTTGGAAGTCGGCTGACTTATTCTAGAAAAACAAGAAAATCTTTTTTGAAAAATAACTAAGTTTGGAGTCGCCAGCTTATTTAAGAAAAATAAGCAAACCTATTTTAAAATAAATAAATTCTTCATCAATAAAAAACAATACCGTCTCCACTTTTAAAAAAAAGCACAACTTCAAATCAAATATGACGATATAGGGGTTAGGTTACAAGATGGGAAGGTTAAATATGAACTTGTAGGCATTCATCTCGCCCAATACGGCCTCCATTATTTATGCTAAGTGGTGTTACTTTTTAAAATAAAAAAAAAACTAACCAACGAGACTTTGATTTAGTTTGTACACTTATCCTGTTTGAGTTGTACAGCTAAATTTTATTTGGGTAAATTACAAGAAATCCTTCTAATGTTTAATCCTTTTTGTTGTAACCTCTTTAAAGAAAAAAATGGTTGCAATGTCCTCCCAATAGTTTATTTTTGATAAGCCCTCCCAATAGTTTATTCATTTAGCAATTAGTACCATCATTAATTGTAACTTAATGGAATTAGTGGTGGTCATGTGGCATTTCTTCATCTAATTCCATAAACAGCAATTGACAATGATGCTAATTGCTAAATTTGTCGGGAGGTATTCTAATTATTTTTTCTTTAGGGGGTTACATGAAAAAGAGATGTTGTAATTTACTCTTTTTATTTTACAAGGCAACTGTGAACTTATCGGCCACTTCCAAATTTTAACAAATCGAACATATAGCATTTTCTAGGAAAATAGACAATTATGAGGGATTATGCATTCTAAAACAAAGGATTATACCTTTTCGTTGAATAGATAAGTCAAACTGGGTAGAGATTGCAACTCCAATTTCTTTAAACAACGGAGTACCAAAGCTTCCTGTCCTTCCTCTATATTCACCCCTTCAAAATCAAATACCACTTCCAGCAAATAACATTCCTGTACTTTAAGTTCTTCAAGGTTTTGTAGGCTTTGTACCAAATTGGATGAAAAAACCTTCAATAGTTTCTCACAACCGTTTACATCCATGTATCTCAGTTCGCACAGAGACTTGACCTGCAAAAGTCATTCACTTAGTTAATGACATATTCTAACAAATTTTAGCTTATGACATCCCTTTTTATAATTTGCTTCACATTTGGTATTCGAATTTATTGGAAAAGAAACACGGAAGAAAAAGCAATGTGTATAAGCTAAATACATCTTCGTCACTTGTGTTTTAATTTTAGCAAGTCGCTCCTGAAACTTGGACAAGTCACTCATATGACAGATATGTAGGATTACTCAAAACTTAGGCCGTCTTACTCATAGCCAATTCGGATTACAAGGACAATAACTTGAGAACTTAGAGATTTATCAAGAAATTGGGTCAAATCACTAGGATACTAACTTTTTTTAATTTAATGTTTAGTGAACAATATTCAGATTTTTATGTCATTATTTTTTAATTCTCAATTCTTCATTGGTTTTCAAGAAAACTAGGGAAAATAAAACAAGCAAACTTTTGACTCAGTTTTTTATACCACGCTGATTTTAATTTTTGTTATCTTGGTTCCTTTTTGTGAGCAAGTCAATGGGAGGTGAACATGTGAACATGTGAGTACTGAGTCATAGTCAAGGAGATTATATTGGCCACACAAGGGGGACAGTTGAAGAAATCTTGGTGGAGGAGAGAGGGAAACAATATGAGATTCATGTGGAGGAGGAGGAGAGAGAGCAGTGAGTTCTAGGATCTCGAGGTATGAATTCCAGCCTAGGCAAGATATTAATCCATATCCGATAAGAAATAACTTCGATCGGATCCGATCCGATAATCTCACAAAATGCATAGTGAACAAAAAATTGGCATGAACTTTAGGGAAAAAAATACTCCTAGAACTTTTTTAAAAAATTATAATCATATGAAATACATTTTAAAATTGAGGATAAATTTCAACACTTCTACTATATAATCTTCATAAGAACTATAGATATATGGTAAACTAACAATTAATAAAAAATAGGAAAACATAAATTGACCTACCCTGAAGTTAGACCAAAACCACGCATGCAAACCTTTACTTTTGCCATTAAGGAGGATGTAAAATGTCCAAATTACCCATAATTTAAATAAAGCCTAAGTTCCTCACAAAATTTTTTTTCCCCATTTCTCATATTTGATCTTGGTTTAAGGTGTTTTAAAGAATCAAAAGCCATTGGTTTAAGCGGACTCAAAGTGGGATAATTGTTTTTCCATAAGTTTTTATTTATTTATTTATTTTTATTTTTTAAATTTGTTTTTTCCCCTTTGTTTGGGCTTTGGCTCCCTTTTTGATGTAGCAAAAAAAATTAAAAATAAAGAAAAGGTACCTTTGTCTTCATATGGCCGATATATAGGTGCAAAATGAATTCTATTGGCTATATTGGGGATATTTTTGTCTTTAAATGAGATTTTATATTTAATTTAGTTATTTCATACATTATTCCTTAATTAAGGGCAATCTTGGTATTTTTGTGGGTTTTATGCATGACATCATCCATTTCTATTAGTCAAACTAACACCAATAGATGGAGAGGAGTTGAGTGTTAAATTCATTAAACCTCAAGGGAAGGCGACGTAATTTTTTAAATGTTGGGGGAGGTAGTGTCATTTTGTCAAACCTAGGTTAGTGTACTTTTTTCTAAAATATATAATCTAATATATTATTTAATTTATTGGATCAGATTTTTATCAGATCAGATTAGGTAATATCCATATTTAACTTGTTAACTAATAGATTATTGGATTTGGATTATTAACGGATCACAATTTTCTTACCATAACCTAATAATTGGATTGTTGAAGTGGGAGATGTCTATGAGAACCTCGTCCTTTAATGGCCAAGGAGAGGAGACTCACTTTGAGGGGGGTTTGGAAAAGTTTGGAAGTCGGCTGACTTATTCTAGAAAAACAAGAAAATCTTTTTTGAAAAATAACTAAGTTTGGCGTCGCCAGCTTATTTAAGAAAAATGAGCAAACCTATTTAAAAGAAAAATAAATTCTTCATCAATGAAAAACAATACTGACTCCGCTTTTAAAAAAAAGCATAGCTTCAAATCAAATATAACGATATAGGGGTTAGGTTACAAGATGGGAAGGTTAAGTATGAACTTGTAGGCACTCATCTCGCCCAATACGGCCTCCATTATTTATGCTAAGTGGTGTTACATTTTTTATAAAAAAAAACTAACCAACGAGACTTTGATTTAGTTTGTATACTTAACCTATTTGAGTTGTACAACTAAATTTTATTTGGGTAAATTATAAGAAACCCTTCTAATGTTTAATCCTTTTTGCTGTAACCTCTTTATAAAAAAAATGGTTGCAATGTCCTCCCAATAGTTTATTCATTTAGCAATTAATTAGTATCATCATTAATTGTCGTTCATGGAATTAATGGTGGTCATGTGACATTTCTTCATCTAATTCCACAAACAACGATTGACAATGATGTTAATTGCTAAATTTGTCGGAAGATATTCCAACTATTTTTTCCTTAGGAGGTTACATGAAAAAGAGCCAAACATTAGAGAGGTTGTAATTTACTCTTTTTATTTTACAAGGCAACTGTGATCTTACTGCTTCCAAATTTTAACAAATCTGACATATAGCATTTTCTAGGAAAATAGACAATTATGGGGGATTATGCATTCTAAAACAAAGGATTATACCTTTTCGTTGAATAGATGATGGGTTGCAGTATCATGGTTATTGAGAACATTCTGCATGCCTCTCACTCCTCGTATTTCCAGACTGTTGGTTTTCTTAAGCAGCACTAGAGTCCCACCGTCAGCAAGAGTCGTTGCATCAACATCTTCGAGTACCAGACAATTTTGGAATTCATTTGCAGCCGAAGAATGGAATAGTGGAAACTTATTATTGCTTATAATTAATTGGAATCTCACTAGTTTGTCAAAGAGATTGATACCACCCGAAAATTTGGTAGTTGGTAAATGAGATACTAAAGCACTCAAATTAGATAAGAATCCTAGCTCAGCGAGGTTCACTTCATTTTGTGCTTTGCCGCGTTCTTCAACCACCCACTTCAAACCACTGCCTTCCAAGTACAATTCTTCTAATCGGGTTAAGCTCGATATGACCCCAGGTGAAACAATTTTAAGATGCCAACATCTCGTCAAATCTAACAACCGTAGGTGAGTCAGCCTCCCAATTTCACACGGTAACTCCGTAATAGAAGAACCGTGAAAGCTGAGTATTACAAGCCTCTGTAGCTCTCCAATTGTGGATATGCTTTCTAACTTGCAATCATGTAGACACAGTGCTCGAAGATTTGTCAAGTTGGAGAGCGAGGTTGGTGATGATGGAATAACCATTCGCCCCATCTGTAAAACTTTGAGTTCTTCCATCCCTTCAAACTCTAAATTGTTTGGCACTTCTTGATAACGAGGGATGTCTTCCAGTAGTAAAAGATCAGGTTTTGGGCGAGCCAAATGCTTGGGATGGTCGTGGATTTCATTGGATTTGGATATCAGTGAAACAGAAACATGTCGTTCATCCGTACCCTCTGTTGGCCACTCCTTCAATTCCGGACCATATCTAAGCATAAAAGCCTCTTTACCTTCCCTTACTTTGAATCTGATGGCATCACGCAATAGATCATGCATTCGGATGCAGTCTTCCTTGCCATTGTCTAACAATAAATTACAATGTTTGAGGTCATCGACCAATGAGCGTACTCTGTTTGTTGCAACCGCCAATGCATCGTTTCCTCTGAGCATAAGTAGTCCCATCCAATATCTTACTAAATCTCTGATCGGAATATCAGTATCTTCTTTAAATATGCAACAAAGCACCAAAAGTGACGGTGCTTCGTTTGACTGATCTTTTAAAAAATCGTAGCTCAACTCTAACTTCCTATACACTTCTTTAAGATAATGTGGGACGTCTACTGGGTCAGGCTTGCCTAGTCTTTGAAGTGCATCATTCCACTTGTGCGGTTTTGCCTTAATTAGTGCCCTTCCAACAGTCACAATTGCAAGCGGTAAACCTCCACATTTTTTTGCAACCCCTTTTGCTGTTGACAGATTAGGAGAGTCAATTGAAATGCCTGCCGTCTCCTTGAAAAGATGCCATGCTTCTGGTTCAAATAGTGCACCGATTTTGAAATTATTACGACTTCCCATCTCTACACATACATCTTCGTTTCGGGATGTTAGAATGACTTTGCAACCCTTGTGATAATCTCCAAAAGGAATTCCCACTTCCGCCAGGTCAAGGCTCGCCCAAACATCGTCCAATATTACAAGAATTGTCTTACGTTTCTTCATTTCCTCCTGCAATTGAGCTGCTCTTCCAGGTACACCCTGCTTATCCCACTTCAGGCCTAAATTATCTGCTATTTCATCTTGAATTTTTTTTAGATCTGGAGGTTGGCTGACAACTGCCATCACGGTCACATCAAATAATTTCTCCGCCTTTGCTCTTTTGTCAATTTTCTTCGCCGTTGTTGTCTTCCCCATACCACCCAATCCACATATCCCAATCGCATTGATGTTGTCATCCTTCAGAGCTTCCATGATTTTGTCCACAATCTTTATTCTAGATTCAAAATCCGCAATCTTTTGGCGCTCAATGACATATTGCGTCTTCTTCTTCGCTTCCCTACTAAGCTTGTAACGCGAGAATATCAGATCTGGACGCAGGCCACACAACCACCGTTTGTTTACTCTGGCTTCATCGTCCAAAATTCGCTTCACCTCTTCGTTAATCCTTATCAATTCTGTTAGCGAGCTGTCAACACCGGGTCCCATATGTTGTCCGTTAAGTTTCTTGACTTCTACTTTGAGAGTCCTCATGTTGCTGTCATAGTCAGTCAGATAGCCAACCTGTTCTCGAATGATCTGTGGGACACAGTATTCTCCAATTTTCTCCAAGATAGAATTAACCCAGTTTCTTCTCAATTTCCATCCGAAGAAAGTAACAACAACAAATAACAGCAACAACACTGATGCAGCTGGGATGAAGTACTCTCCGATTTTCTTTGCGATGAAATCAGCAAAGTTTTCTAGGAGTTTAGTTAAGATGGAAGTAACAACAATCGCCATTTCTCTTTCTTTCTTTCTTCTTCTCTTCCCCCCCTCTTAAATGCACAGATGTAATATAAGATGTGAAGCCGGCAAACAACAAA
The DNA here is from genome assembly GCA_039720395.1 of Liquidambar formosana. Classification (NCBI taxonomy): domain Eukaryota; kingdom Viridiplantae; phylum Streptophyta; class Magnoliopsida; order Saxifragales; family Altingiaceae; genus Liquidambar; species Liquidambar formosana. The sequence continues at coordinate 10,708,735 of CM077821.1, forward strand.
CACAGAGTTTCCAAAGGTAACAGCGTCACCTGAATGTAACAAAGAAACATAGATTAGATATTCTTCAGTAGCAGGTGGTAGCAGAGGGACAATATTACTATGTCCCCTGTATATGACAAAAAAATATAGAATAAATATTTCCTTCTTTTTTTACCTTTTTTTTCCTAAGTAAATATAGAATAAATATTCACTTTGTGGGCATTACACTACGATCGCAAACACGCGTCTGTTTTTAATTGTATGGACTCCACACAAATGAAAACACCTTTTAAAAACAGTCGAGTGATCAAAATTGGACGCATCATGTTCACAGAGCAATAAGAGCAACACAAATGACTTACCAGTAATATCCCTCAAAAAATATTATGAAAAAGTGTTTAAAAATAGCAGTATTTACCCTCTATTTGGTTTCCAAATTCTACACACGAAAGAAAATGAAAGGAAAACATAAAATTATATCAACCCGAAATTATTCTTATTCTTATTCTTCTTCGTCTTATTCTAATTTTCTATTATAACTAAATAAGGAAAAGTACAATTCTTTTTTTTTTTTCCCCTAATAAAATCCGGGGACCAAATAGAGCCTTAGTGGAAAATATCCCCTTATTTGCTTAAATTTTAATTTAGGAGGGAGGCCATTTTTATATAATTCCTATTATGCCCTTCTGTTAAGTTTCTCAAGTATTCTTCCATTTGCATTAAATAATTATCTGGAAAAAAAAAATTCTTTTTTTTTTTTTTTTGAATGGTTGAAGAACAAATTCAATATACATGGTTTTTGCTACCATCTTTTGGAAAAAATTCACTTTACTGGTTCTTCTTCTTCCTCTAAGGGCAGACAGTTCGTGTGTACTCAAAGGACAAGTCAAACAAAATGTTGAACAAAGCTACTATTTTAACACAAAATAGAGTATTTGATTCTTTTTCCCACATCCAACGGATAAGTAAAAGTTCGGTGTTCTCTCTTATCAAACAATGCTTGAACAAAATTTTCTATTTGTCAACTTTAATTTGCACTTGTGAGTCCTTTAATTTTCACATATCTGTGAATAAATCTATACCGATAGGATTGACTCAATTTGATAAATATGATGATGTAGTGTGCGTCTTGAATTAGGTGCTTAATATAATTGAAAAAAATGAGAAATTTGATGGTAAGAGGGATGAGGGGGCCATTGTAGTAGACTTGTTAAAATATTTTATGGATATTGGGTCCTTTGTAGTAAGAGGATCTCTAGGGGTTATCCAACTCCCTTAACTATTTCAACAAGCCAAACCACTATTTTCCTTCTCCAAGGGCAAGGGTGGAGCTAGGATTTGGTCTTCATGGGTGCATCTAAGAACTCATTATTTATATCAAATTTGATCTTATAAAATCTACATAAGCCATCAATGACGATTGTTTCTAGTGGCAAAATGACTAGCATACTCCAAATGCCTCTTGCCCAAACTAATTTTGTAATTTTGTAAAAAGTAAATTTCATTCAAAAGAAACATATCTTGAGAGCAAATTTGAAATTTTAATTAAACAAATCCCTTCCCTCCATATCCACAACCCCATAATCTCATCTCCTAGGACTGCTAAATCATAAACACACACACACACATAAATATTTGTAGAGAGAGAGAGAAGAAGAGGAATATATGTGTATATCTATAATATAGAGTGGGTTGCAAATATTGGTTTTTTTGCCGTTGTTATAGACACTTATAGCAACGACTTTGACGTTATTGCAACGACTTTTACCGTTGCAATACGCGCTTTCTCTTATAGTGCCATCTTTTAACCATTTAAAATTTTTTTTTAAAGAATCCCCAAACATTTTAGATTTGTAAAATGTCCTAATCTTTTCATAGGTAGTATGATGTGGTAATTTTAAAAATTTTAAATTGATCCCAAAACTTTTCAAGGGGCTAGCTGTTAGGTTAGTTATTATATATATATTACCTATATGGCTACTTCAGTAGTTAGTGGATATTATTTTTTTAATCAATTTTCTCACACTATCCCCCTCTCTCTCTACCACTCTCCCATTTCTCTCCAACAAATGATTATAGAAGGGGAGAAATCCACTAACACCTAGTGGAAGACTTTTTACTCTTACACCCATCAATATCTTTTTGTAAAAATAATATTTCACCCATCCAACCATTGGATTAGATATTCTCTATATGCACATCACGCATGCCAAATTTTAAGTTAATTAAAGATTAAGAGCTATGTCATCCATAAAGTGCCCAAAATTATAGTTTTATTAATAAACAGAAATATAAGTTTACAAATCAAATGCTTTCCGATTTCAATTAATTAATTTGAAATTTAGTATGCATGACATGTATAAGTGGAGTATTGATTGGATTGTCAAAACTTGAATTTTATAGAAAGATAAATATTGACGACTGTAAGAGTAAAAAATCTTACACTAGATATCAATGGATCTCTCCTCAAAACAGAAAGAATAAAGAAAAAATCTTTAAATTGGTTGGAGAAGAGAAAAGTTAGAAAGCAATATTGGACTGTGCATTTGAATAGCTAGCTGTCCATTTAGAAAATATCTTTTAATTTTATGGATAAAGTAGTTAAAAAATAGTCAAATCTTCTGATCAACTTTAACTAAAGTGAAAAATGTTTCTAATAATAATAAAATCCCTTTGAATCTTCTATGTTCCCCCGCCCCCCATCCCATCCCATCCCATCCCCGCCCCTGCTTCATGCTTCTATACTTTAGCCCTTTTTTTTTTTTTGGATATTAATTACACTTTACCACTTGAACTATAGGGAGAAAACCCCATTTTTAGTGAGTAAACTCTTATAAGTCCACATTTATAAAACTTATGGAGGCATAAGTCTATGGTAAAAACTTCTGTAGCTACAAATCCACTTTTAAGTAAAACGGTGGTTTTTTTGTGAGAGTCTTAAGTACATAAAGTCAATTATACCCTTAAGTTGTTATTTTTTTTGTGTCCAAACTATAAAATAAAATAACTTCCAATCTACACATCGGTTTTTAATAAAAATTATATTTTTGGAATCTATTTGTCAAGACCTTCGAAACAAGACTTAAGTGCTGCACGAGAGTGCTATACAAAGCACTCTTCGTGTAGCACCTAATCTATATTAGCAAAAAAGATATTTGTTAAATAAATTGAACGAGTTTTGCTCCATACACATACTGCCATATAAGGTGCTGTACTTGATGCTACACATAAAGTGTTGTACATATCATTTTCCCAAATAATAGCATATGCTCCGTAGAAGGTAAGAGCCATAGAGATGACAATATGAGTATGCTTGGAGCAAGAAAACAGAACACGCATGAACTGATCGAACAAGTAGGCTGTTGTATTTGCATAACGTTGATTTGTCTGTCATTGTATCCAATAAAAAAATAATGCGGAGTCTCTTATTATTATTGTTAGTATTATTATTATATAAATAGAAGCATATTGGTCCGAGCTAGGAATTTTCACTTTTGGTGAATGACTTCGCAACATGTATAAATAATACAGAGTATATTATTATTATATAAAAATAATAATAAGATGAGTTTATGTAAAAAACAAAAATACTTCATAATCTACGTAAAAATATATTGTAATTATAAAAAAAAAAAAAAATGTCAAATTGAAGGTTTTTGAGTGACCATCTATACAAATTGTAAAATAAATTGAATCCAATTATTCCGAGTGTCAAAATATTTAAAAAAATTTTAAGGGGCCGTGGCCTCCTCGGTCTTTACGTATATCGTTCCGCCGGTGATTGTATTACTCTCATTATTTTTCATTATAACATATTTAATCATGCTTCTCTTGATACAATATGCACAAAAAGTAGTGGCCAAAATTATACTAATTGTAAAGACTTAATTTGCAGGCTATCCCCAATTATCCCGGGCAATTACAATCGTCCGTAAATGACGCATGTATGCGTTACGTATAAACGGCCGTGATGATACGAAATATCCTAGATATCACACACGATATATATATATATACAAGTGCATTTGATGCAAAATGCACTCCAAAATTCTTACCTACAACTTGTATTTTACAAAACGAACCGTTGGATTAAATCTAATATATATATATATATATAAAAACATATAAACAATGTTCAGGTCAACCAAGTGGCGGTATTTTACGCTGCCACATGACAATATTCACAATCCCTCTAACCGTCAATCACCCAACCGACACTATAATCTTTTTAATTACTGTACCTCTTCGTCTATATCTTTTCACAAAAGAAAAGAAACTACAAATACCTCTTCATCCATATCTTTTCAATTCTTACGTACCTAAACCCAACCGTAATCTAATGACTTTGAAACTGTTCCTTTATAAGAAACCCAAATAAAATGAAATTGTTTTCCAATAAGTCTTCTTCTCTTTTTCCCATACGTGTATTTTTATTTTTCTTCTTCTCATTCTTCTCTCCCATGCTCTCTTCGTAGAATAATATATATTGAACAAAATCTTTGAGAAGAAGATGTAAGTATTTAATTAATTTGGTAAGTTTTCTATTATCATCCCTTATTCTCTTTATTCCATCCTCTTTTCTTTGTATACTACAGTTCAGACGAGGAATCACATGGAAGAAGTACTGTTCAAGTATACCTGTCAGATGAAGGAAGCTTTGAACAATTTATTGTGAAATTTGTTTATAAGGTTTTGGTTTCATTGATATATAATTATTCTTGGACAATTGTAATTTTGAGACATGTATTTTAATTCTTCAGTATCCCGTGTTACGCACAGGTCTAACACCAGTATATATATATATATATATATATATATATATATAAACAATGTTCAGATCTGCCACTTAACGCATTTTAAAAATGTTATGTCCTGTTAGCAGTTAATTTTTGAATTTCAATTTCTAATTAAACATTGCTACCCTTTCACTTAACGGGCGTATCCATTCATAAAGATGCCTTTTTTCATTTAGAGTCCTTTCCTTTTTATAACTATTCATCTTTTTATTTAGTTTTCCATTTGAAACAAATCACTTCCTCTTTAAAGATAAAAACCAAAATGTTGAAGAGGAACCAGAATCTCTCAATCTTCAATATCCTGATTCCAAGTGAGTCTCTCCTTTTCTTTTCTCTATTTTTTTATACATTAATTTGATCTATTATTGTAATGGTTTTTGCCCATAGAAATACCAATGTCATGAATTTTTTTTTCTTGGCATGGTTATTATTTTTTGCGATTCCATACTTTGATGAATTAAAAATAAAAAAAGGTTGTAAGTTTTCATATTTTAAAATAATAGTGTATAATGTGTTCTTTAATATTATAAATGGGTTTTACGAAGTAAGAATTTGAGTATTTTTTAATTCTTTTATTCACAATTAATTTAGAACTTATATTTCAAATTATTTTTTATTTGTTAAAAATATTTTTATCCGATATATTTTTTAATTTATATTTTATTCTGTACATTACATGGGTTCGCTTTTAAATTTGATTAATATTTTATTATGTATACGAAAAATCAAATTGATATGAAATTAATTACTATTCAATCATACATATGATAACGTGCAAATCTTTTATTGCGTGTTTAAAATAACTTGCAAAAAAAAAAAAAAAAAAACACCAGATGATGGATGATAAGAAAGATGAAGATGCCAGCATAAAGCTACACGTGGTTTGCTGGTAACGCAACTTACAGATGATGGTTTGCATAAAGCTACACGTGGTTTGCTGGTAACACAAGTAGCAGAGGATGCTTTGCATGAAGGCAACGTGGTGTGCTTGCCAGGGAAGTTGGGCCTGGGTACTTCTCATTATTTGGGCTGTGGGCTGGACATTCATTCAAGGAAGGAAACGGCTATTGCAATCCCAACTTTTTCATCACACCCATTATTCTTTAGGTTTTTAAGGTTTTATGCAAAATATAAAAAGTTTTAAAGAAAATTGATTGCATTATTAATTAGAAAACATCATTTTGAACAACTTTTTAGAAGAAATTTTTTCCAAAATCTATCGTTTAAGTAGACTTTTTAGCCATTTATAAACTTTATTTCATTTTTAGCCAAAAAGTTTACTTAAATGAAAAATTTTGGAAAAACATTTTTCAAAATAATTGTTCAAAATGATGTTTTCTAGTGGACAGCATGGTCGGTTTTTGTAAAAACTTTTTATAATTTGCTTAAAATCTTAAAAACCAAAACGAAAAGAGGGGGTTTGATAAAAAAAAGTAGGGTTGCAATAGCCGTTCCCTTCAAGGAAAGTAGACACTATGATGGGCTTGGGTGAGGTGATGGTGCCCCCCACTGATAATGGGCTGAATATCCACACTAGGAGCATTTGCTTGAGGGATATACTAATTCAGGCCTACTAGATGAGACCAGAGAAATTCAGCTCAACGAAAATTCAATTGGTTCTACTGTGTTAGATTATGTGCAGGAAGTGCATCACAGTGCCAACCCAGCGAACGTGGAAACTGTTATGGAACAATTCGGGTTGAAAAAGAGAAAGGAAAGGGGAAGAGCTACAATCTCCTATGCTAAGCCTGGAAGGAGATCAAACAATAGATGGTGCGCGTCGCCATAAAATTTCTAAAGCATACTAATCACTCTAATTTATTTTGCAGGATGTTTTCCCATGAGTTAGACCCCATTGATGCATCTCCTACAGCCTACGGAGTATTTTCTCCGATGGTAGCCTAAGTGTTTTAAGCTGTTTTAGTTTTTTATATAGTTTTCTTTATAATTACAATTTGACTCTCCTAAAAATCTTATTTTACTCTAAAAAATTTGATCATCCCACAAAGGTCAAAAAGTTACAACTTTTTTGCTTTCTAACTTTCAGTTTTAATTTTTTAATAATTGCAAATTTGATCCTTCCACAATCCCACCACCAATCCTTGGGGCGGAGCCGTGGTACTTGGGTAAGTAGGGGTTTGGGTAGTATTAAGTCAATGATCAATTCCTCTTCAATGTAACCAATAAAAACAAAAAAGAAAAATTTGATTTCCCAAAAGTTTTATTTTCCCCTAAAAAAGTGACTCTCTAATAGATTTGACCCTGTAATAGGAGTCAAACGTCAAAACACCTTTTATTTTCAAAGGATCTATTTAGGTGTCCAATTCAAATTTATCGCTTTGAATGGAAAAATTTGAAAAAATATTGGTTATCATCACAAATATGAATGAAAATTCAAAACACTGACATTTTATGAATTCATGGGAATTGATCTTGTTAATCCTTCTATTATCAAGTGCATCAGATATTAACTCGATCTACTTAGTAATTTCTATTTTGCTAATCCAACTGTTGGATTAGATAGCCTTCTAATGTAAGCGTTCCATACCAAAAATCAAATTGATTTGAGATTGATTGTTATTTGATCCAAAATGTGAATTTTTTAATCAATAACAATCGATCATGGATATTTTTAATGAAAAGCTCTTAATCTTAGATTAACTTGATTTTTGGTATGCATGACCAACATATGAATCAAATTTAATCTAATAGTTGATTTGGCCAAATATGAGTCACATGTAAGAGTTTTGGAGTGCACTTGATGTGAAATTGCATCAAGTGCATACACTTGGTAATAGAATGACTATTGATCTTATACCATCAATTATAGTATTGACTCCAACTTTTTAAAATAGGGGAAATATCCAAAACCTCCCTCAAAATAAAAACCATATCTAAAAACCCGATTAAATATTTTTCATATCCATCTAATCCAAATAAAAAACAATCATATCCATTAACTCCAATAACTTAACTTTTTGTTTATTGATGTTAAAAAAAAAAAAAAAGTAATCCAACTAAAATACCCTTATTTGATATTAAAATGTTTAATGAAAAACATACCTATTTAACTAAATTTCTACTTTTATTTATTTAGTGTAATTAGAATAAAATTAACTATCATTAATTAATTCTTCTCCAATGTACACATGGGAGAGGGAAGAAAGAGAGAGAATGAGAGACTTGGGATTTGGGAAAATAAGGGGTGAAAAGGAAATTTTTGTTAAATATGCAGTGTTGTTATTAAATATATTAATTTAATGTGAAAGAAGGGTATTTTAGTCGAATCACTTTTTTTTTTTTTTAACATCAATAAACAAAAGTTTTGAATGGATATGATTGTTTTCTATTTGGATTAGATGGATATGAAAAATATTTAATGGAGTTTTTAGATATGATTTTATTTTTAAGGAAGGTTTTGGATATTTCCCCTTTAAAATATTCTAATTGAAAGTGATGAATTTGTACCTTTAATACCATGTAAAATACCTTGAATTGTCTAATTTCGAATTGGACATCCAAACAGGCCCTAACTTTTACTCCTAATTTTTTTTTGAGATATAAATTACATTTTGCCACTTGAACTATAGGGAGAAAACCTCCATTTTTTAGTAAGTTAATGAGTTAACGTCATAACCCTCCAAAATTAATTTTTTGACTCCACCCTCGAGTCCTTAATTCGTAGTAAAGGCTCTGAGTTTAGCTTACTAATAATATTAGCTTGACCAATGTCTCGAAAGGCGGGCTTCTCTCTACAACATTATTTACTGCAAAAGTGATGATTATAGTGGATAGCTAGCTACATATCATCTCTACAAATTTTAAGATAACATAAAAAAAAGATACTTCCTCTATCCCACAAAGATAAACATTTTTTTGTTATTTTTGTTGTCCCAAAAAAAGGTATGCTAATATGATTTGATTTTTCCACTTTGAAAAATCAAATCATAAATTTTTTAACTTTCTTATATTATCTTTTTTATATCAAGAATTACTTTTAACACAAAACTAAATCCTAACTAAAAAAAGATACTTTTGGGGGGAAAAAACAAAGGTACGTTTGATGGGTTACAAGTCAAAGCATTGATGGTTTTTTTAATTTGTAGATTTTGCCGAAGATGACCTATTTTTGCAGAACGGGAAGGAGTATATGTTTCATTAAATCTTGCTTTAAAGCTTGCAAACAGATTTGGATTCCTAAGAGCCCTGCAACAGATAGTGTTATTGCTAAACCCTCTCCTGTACGTTTTAGCTCAAGTGAATTCCCAACAATCTCCCATGGAATGGACTACTGTGGAAGGAAGAAACAAATCTGCCATGAGAAAGGAGGTTGCTGTCTCTTCTCCTTTGAAGAACAATTTGGAGCTGCCTAAATCTGATAGTGGCAAAATGGAGTCCCCCAAAGTGAATTATACTGTGCCGGCTAGCATTGCTACTACTGTAAACCCTAGTGCTACGGTTGCCTTAAACAAATCAAGTATACCAGACCGTACTAAAGTCATTGATCAAGCTTTGGCCAATTTAAAGCTCAAGCCGAGAAAATCTTGCATTAAAGAACCCAGCATCAGGTTGCCAATCAGAATTTTGAAGGGTTCCCCTCCCAAATCTCCAAATCATAAGGGTTGTAATGTTAATTTTCCTATGATTGATAAGGGATAATTTTCCCTTTTTTTTCCTTGTTCTCCTCGGGCTGTGAGGTGTCTTATTCGTGGCCCTATAAGGGCTTGTTTTGAGCTTCATGTAAACCTTTTCCCCTTTTTTGGAATATAATTACTCACTTATCAAAAAAAAGAAAAAAAAAAAGGCCATTATGAAATTATATCAAAGTGTGGTACATGCAACTGTACAAGCATGTTATTTGATACGAATCAATGGGGTAAGGTAACCTGACCACTAAAAACAGAAGCCTAACCTTGTTTGATTTATAGTATCTCTGCACGCTTGACTCTTGATAGAAGAAGATTTTTGAGCCAATGTCAGAAACTTTGCTAGGAGACTAGCTGACAATATTGGATTGGTCAGGCTTTGAGGTCTTTCGTCCCTTCAAACCTGTGTCTTCTTCTTCTTCTTCTTCTTCCTTTTTTTTTTTTTTTTTTTTTTTTTTTCCTAGCAGATACAAAATAAGATCTGAAAGGGAAACAACAACAATAACAAAGAATTAGTATTATCCCAAAATGTTTGCTATTTTTGCTATTTTTGTTATCCCAAAATGTTTTACAACTTTGAAAAGTCAAATCATTAATTTTTTCATCTGTCCCTTCAAAGTTTTCGTTTTTTTTTTTTTTTTTCTTTTTTTTTTGGGGGGGGGGGGAAGACACAGAATAAGATCTAAATAGGAAACAACAACAATAACAAAGAATTCCGCAAGAATGAAAGTGAAAGGAAGAAAGCAAGGTTTTAATAATTGTGATCGAACGAGATATCCGGCACATGATTAAAGCTTTATATATATATATATACATATATATATATTACATACTTAATATAAGTTACCAAGTCCAGACTTATCCTTATTGTCTTTTTTCTTTATTTTATTTTCTTTCTTTTAACAAAAATTTTAAATTAAAAAAAAAAAAAAAAAACTTAATATAGTGCTCACGTGCATTGCACGTATGCTATATCTAGTATATATATATTAATCTATATATATAGTCTCTCTCTATTTTTTTTTTTTTTTTTTTTTTTGGCTTAACAATAGGAAAACACACAAACTAGACAGAGTCAAAACCAGCCAAGATCTCCACAAACTCCACACCCTTGTTGGGATGGGACATACAGGGGTAGAACATAGAAGGGACCAAGGGGGCCATGGCCCCTGCTAAATTCTGAAAAAAAAAAAGAAAGAAAGAAAGAAAGAAAGAAAGAAAGAAGATACTACCTATAGTTTTGCAACATGTGTAAAAAGTATACTAGATGGCCACCACAATTGATGGGAGCACCTCACCAAATCAAACTTAATGTTTTAATTTTACCAAAATAACCCAACCTTTGGAAGAAAATGATGACTTTAAGAGGGATAATTTTGTCAAATCACTTACCATTCTTTGATTATTTTTTTTATATCTTCCCTGATCCCTATACGACCAGCCATACCCATATGTGTTTCACCGTTTTTTATGCACTCCCTCAGTCCCTCTTCCTTGGCCCTCTTTGCCTTGAAAAGGTGAAATCCCTAACGTTATGTTTGGATAAGGAATTTCTAGGTAGAATTAGTCTTTGAGATGGAATTTGTAAAATTTTTATAACGAAAATTTTTATAAGGTATCCTTATAAAAATTTTACAAATTACATCTCAATGACAAATTCCACCTAAAAATTCCTTATCTAAATATAGTTTAAATCCCTTTTATCTCTTTCCTGCATGCATGTTTATGGGCGTTGTGGTTCATATAAGGCTTTACTATCTATGTCATACTTTATTAGATATATGAAGAAGATGCATGGTTTTTTTCTCATTTTTAATTTTGTAACATCTTCACTAAAGTTGGTTCAAATGTTGTTTCCTTTTAAAGTATTTAGTGGATTATGATTTATGAAATCATTTTGCAGTTTTCTTTATGAATAAGTTTATTTTAGTATTCTTTTTAAAAATATGTAGGGTGAATTGAAGAAAACTACTCTAATTTTGGAGTGTGTTTCACTTTGCTACCCCCAAGTCTAAAACATGTCAATTCAGTAACCATACTTTTTGTCGACTCAAAATCAATAACATTGTTAACTGACAGTGAAATGACTTCATTGCCCTTATTTTAAATGGCGCCGTTTAGGAAACCTTCGGTACCCATACTCATTACTGCGTCGTTTAAGGGGCCAAACTTCTAACGGGAGATTTGGGGACCATCGGCGCACTTCAGCCACTCACCTTCGACACACCTTTCCTCCTCCCGGCAACCACAACACCAAAGCTCTCTCCTAACTTCGACCCCCTGAGACCCAAATCAAATTTTCTTTTTCTTTTTTTATAAAAAAAATCAACCTCAAATGATCTCTTCCATACACCTAAATCCATAACAGAGACCCAAATCAATTATAACAAAAAACCTCACCCTTGATCACCACTAGACCCACGATATGGGTTGTGATTGTCATGAAATTGCAAACCAAACCCAGAAACCAGTTCTTCATCATGTGGTTTTGAGCGAACCCAAACCTAAATTCAATGGATCATCACCATTGTGCACCGTCGTGTGCGACGGTTGGGCTGAGTTGGGTGAGAGTGAGCTCGCACATAGCTATGGCCTGTGTATGGGGGTTAAACGATAACGACGATGTGCGGGTTTGACGATGGAGGAGAGAGAAGAGGGAGAGAAAAGGGTAGTTGGGGTTTGACAGTGATGAAACAGCTGGGAGTTCGACGGCAACCAAAATGGGTAAGCCGACTCATAAATCTATAATCTTAGATCTCAGATCTGAGTTTATTTTGCCTACCATCAGCACGAATAGGCCGATGAAGACCATTCTCTGCTGTCGCCGATGAAACCCAGATCTCCATATTTTGCCTTGTAGCCAATCGGAACCCTCTCTCTCACTGAGATCTTGGGGGGTGAAATGGTATGAGAGGTGATGGTGGCTACTGCAGATCCATCATTCTACCACCATCTGTCACCGGCGGTGAGAAGTGTCGGTTGCCGGACGTGAAAAGGGAAGGAGGAATGGTTTGGTTGTGAAAAGGGGAAAATGGTGACCGCATTTTGCACATTAAAAGGGCAAAGTTGGCATATTATAAAAAATATTGGTCACGTGCACATAATACGCCTACTTACCTTACCAAACGGTGGGTTATACTAGGCCTTAAATTGCAACACATTTGAAAGTATGGGTATTAAATTGCCGCATTTTAAATTTGGGGTAGCAAAGTGAAACGCATCTTAAATTTTGGAGTAATTTTCTGCAATTTACCCTAGTATTTATATAGCAAGAATTTTTGATAAAGAAAAAAAATATTATTACTATTCTACTATAATTTTTTAGGCTAGCCATTGGCCCGGCAACCTAAATTTCCTGGTTCCGCGCCTGAGGACATACCATTAGACACAACGGTCTCCTTCTATTATCAGGTGCACCTTTTATATGTTATTTAAGGACTATAATATGGGGTGTAGAAGTTATTTGTATTCTACAAAACCAACTATTAGATTAGACCCACTTCATATATTGGTGATCTATGCCAAAAATTAAGTTGATCTGATATTAAGGTTGGATGAAGCATCTCTTAAACTCAGATCGATTTGATTTTTGGCACGGATCACCTACGTATGAAGTAGATCTAATTTAATTGTTGGATTTGCAATGCAAATCACTAGATAGAGTTTGGGAATCTCTTAACGTTAACCTCTCGCAACTTTTCATAAGGTTACCCTCCAAAACTCACATGTGAATCATATTTTGCAAAACAAGTGTTAGATTAGGTAGCCTTCTGCTATGCATGCTAAAATTCAAATCGATCCACATATGAGGTAGATCTAATCTAATTGTTGGATTTGCAATGCAAATCACTAGATAGAGTTTTGGAATCTCTTAAAGTTAACCTCTCGCAACTTTGCATAAGGTTACCCTCTAAAACTCACATGTGAATCATATTTTGCAAAACAAGTGTTAGATTAGGTAGCCTTCTGCCATGCATGCTAAAATTCAAATCGATCCAAAATAAGATCTGAAAGCAAATACAAAATATACATATACCCAGATACAAAATAAGCTCCGAAAGCAAGCTTTTCCAAACGTATATACCTCTGTCGATCTCAAATCAGCGCGTAGATAAGAGCAGGAGATACGCACCAGCAAGCCACTAGTAGATCACAACAATAATAATGACAGCTGTAAGAACAACACAAATGACAATCTTAGTATATTAAGCCTTCACTAGAGAAGGAGAACGTTAACGAGAATTGCATTAGTTACAAAGATGCTTTGCCAAACGCAACTCTGTCAACTATATATGTAAAGCAAAGGATCATATAATAGAAATTCAGTAGCAGATCAGAGCAGAGGTATTCACCAGCCACTAGTAGATCGCAAGAATGATTATGAGAAATTGTATGAACAGCGCAGTGACAGAGGAAAAGAGAGTAAAGGGGAATTCAAGTGGAGCACAATGGTGGAGCTAGAGGAAGAAAGTAGGTGAAATTATGACTTTCTGACTTATGACTGTGCCTTGCCGTGGAGTAGATATTTATTTGTTTTTGTTAGAGGTAGCCTTCCTATGGACTGTTTCGGGTCAAAAAGTGGAGGGGTTGGGGCAAGGCCCTACCGCCTTATAATTGACTCCTTTGGCCACCTTAGTTAATCACGGCTTCATTCATGCATCTTCCTTGTAATGGAGGAGCAGCTTTTTATTAGCCTCTACTTTCCCACGTCTTATACTATGTGTGTAACAAAATAAGTAAGAATTGATTATGTATATATATCCCTATATATATTATGCATATAGTTAACATATGTTCATGTTTTCGTATTTATATATTTTTGTACTTAAATAAATATAAATATGTATTCATATATTTTTATTTATATGTTTGTATCCATGTATCTATTTTCAAAAAATAAAAACAAAAATAAAAATAAAAATGGGCCACGTTATTGTCATCACATAAAATACTCTAAACCCCCCACTTAATTTATGTATTTATATATTTTGGCTATAGTCTCATGTTATAAGAGTTTTTTTAACAATAACCTCATAAACAAATGGGTCAAGTTATTGTCATTACATAAAATACTCTAAACCTCCCACTTAATTTATATTTTTTTAGTTTTATGAAAAATATAAAAAAAAATTTACAAAAATTAATCACGTAGTCTATTAGAAAACATCATTCCGGACAATTTTGTAGAAGAATTTGTTTCCAAAATTTGTCATTTAAGTACACTTTTTGGCCATTTTTCATAGAAAATGAAATAAAGAACGTAAATGGTCAAAAAGTTTATTTAAATGATAGATTTTGGAAAAACTTCATTCTACAAAGTTGTTCAGAACTATGTTTTTTAGTAAACAATGTGACTAGTTTTCGTAAAAACTTTCTATATTTTTCTTAAAATCTTAAAAAATGTAAACTCATGGGGGCTTAGATCGAGTACTTTATGTAGTGGCAATAGTCCCCCTTTAAACAAATTTATTAACTTCATAGCCTATTTTGACACCAAACTAACAGAATTACCATTCTTTCACAAAACTAATATTTGTCTTATCTCTCTCCTCATACAAACGATGTCTCCATTTCTGCCGATTAATAGATCAATCTTTGAGTTCTTGCCACAACTATTCAACTCAACGAGTCAACCTAATTTTCACAACCTCTAACCTTCGTCCCCACTCTCAAACCTTTGATGAGAACTACGGTCTTTGATGAGAACTACAGTCTACTTTTGTAATTTTTCCGAGACAAAAAAAAAAATAAATAATAATAATATAGAGAAGAGTAACATGTTATTACAATCTCTCTTTGTCCAAGAAGAAAGAAAGAAAAAACTTATTTTTATGTAGAGAACAATAACATATTACTATTTAACAATATATAACAAAATATTAATATGTTTCTGTTTGACAACATAATTTGTAAAATAATGACACGTTATTGGTTTGAGAGAAAAATAGTTACATAAATTTTTTTCCAAGAATTACTTAATCATAGTAGGTATTGTTTCATAAATCACGACGAGTAGATTCTAAAAATACAAGTTTTATCAAAATGGTTTTGTATCTTGTAATTAATAGACTTTTAAAAATTAGAAAATTAGAAAACAAGCTAATTACATAAGGTACTCTTAATAACAAAAAATGAAGTGCCCCTACAAGCAAATAAGGGTAAATTAGGATTTTTCTTTTAATTATAAAAAAAGATGGGATTATTGTTAATAAAAATACTCATATGTGCGTTAAGGGGTTAATGAATCTTTTGATGGAGTAATTACGTACTAAAACCATTATTCTAAATGGGGTTATTGCCAATTTTCCTAACAAAAAAAAAAAAAAAAAAAAAAGATATAAGGGAGAAAACATTTTCCAAAATTTTCTAACTTTTACATATACGTGATGGGCCATCCCATGTGAGAAATTGAAAAAATTTTGAAAATTTATTTTGGGATGATTACTTACTCAACCAAACTAAATAAAATAAAATAAGAACAAAAAAAAAAAAAAAAAAAGGTTGAATTACAAAGTACGTGGTAACTGCCCTAACATGCTTAATTCTTTTGTATGATTGAGTTAATCCAATATAATTAAAAATCGCTGGGGACTTACCTAACAAAAGATTCTATTGAGTATGTCTTATCTTTAGAAGATTAATTCATTTAAATAATTTTGATCATTCTGAGTAAAGTTTTAGACATTGTAATGTACTTAGTGAGATCCATCATCCAGTAAACCTCTATAATTGTTACTAGAATTTGGCATGACTAGTCTAGTAGGCAGCTAATTATGGATAAGGTCATAACCCACTCTATAAAAGTTAATATAAAAAAATGAACCCGATTAATGGCTAGTTGACTACCTCAAGAGAGAATAAGAAGTCAAATACAAAATCTGGTACTTCTTTCGATGTAAATAGGAGGAACTACTAATCTTATTCGAGTAATTAAGATGATTAAAGAGAGGATCTCAATTCTCCACAAAAAGCAATTAACTACAATGTCATATCATTTTTCACCCTATATTTAAGGATCCTCCCCCCCCCCGCGGCGGCGGTGGAGGATATTGTATTCAAATTCTTTACGGAGGATATTGTATTCAAATTCTTTACGAAATTAAGCCCACTACAGTTGGTGCCTTGAGCAGTGTCGGCTCAACTATCAAGAAGCAAAGATTAGGGCCAAGCTATCGTCATCACATAAAGTATTCTAAACCCTCCACTTAGTTTACATTTAAGTTTTATAAAAAAATATGAAAATTTTCCACGAAAACAAATCACGTAGTCCACTATAAAACATCATTCAGAACAACTTTGTATAAGAAAGTTTTTTCAAAATCTGTTGTTTAAGTGGAATTTTTTTGCCATTTTTCATGAAACATTTTGTAAAAATAAAACAAAGATTGTAAATGGTCAAGAAATCCACTTAAACAATAGATTTTAGAAAAATTTTATTCTACAAAGTTGTTCGGAATGATATTTTTCATAGAAACTTTTTATATTTCTTATAAAAACTTAAAAGATATAAATTAAATGAAGGATTATAGTACTTTATGTAATGCCAATAACCTCCCTCCAAAGATTATTACCTAACGTTTCACGCAAAAAGGAAAGCTCTTAAAGACAAATCACTTAATTACCTAAGGTCCCACAACAAAGGAAAACTCCTCGATCTAATCACTTAAATGACCCTATTTAATCATTCTTTTTACTTTGTATCATTTATCTACTCAGAGTCTCATAGAGTTAATTAATAGATATTTATATCAATATACTCCGTATTAAATATCAAAAAGCCTCATTTAATTTAATTAATAATATTTATATCAATATGACTTCCTTCATGCTAACAGTCATTCCAGGACACAACGTACAAATTTGAAAATCAGGAAAACACACGGGAGAAAAAGAGAGTTTACGCGTGAGTGAGAGAAAAAAGGTGGGAGACATGTGGGGAAGAGAAATGATATTAGTTTCTTGCTTTTTTCCTCTTAGGGCCCCTTTGGCCACCAGATGATTCAGAAGAGAATTAATATGGTGTCCTTCTTGTAGCAAGTTTTGTGGAGTATTAGGTGGCTCACTAAGATGTGGACATGTGTCCCACTAACAACCATAATTAATTTCTGTCCCATAATTCTTGTAAATATCATTAAACACCCAACACAAACTTCATAACTCCCAATCCCATATAATTCCACTAGCACCCCTTTTTTTTTTTTCTTCTTCTTTAAGCACTTAGTGCAGCATGACGTGTTTAATTTTGTATAAGAGGGTCCTCCGTCCTCCACCCCTTCAAAAGCTGTGCACACTTTTGGGGTTGGTGGACTTTTTCTCCCTGTTATAATAAAAATAACATGCATGGATTTCTCACTTTTTTTTAAGAGGGTCCTCCGTCCTCCACCTCTCCAAAGCTAGCTTTGCACAATTTTGGAGTTGGTCGGTGGATTTCTCACAATTTTTTTTTTTTTCCTCAAATTGAAAAAGAAACTATATTAATCAACATTCCACTAGTTCATGTTCATTAAGGTAGGTCACAAATAACAAAATGTCAATAATCATCTTTACTTAATTTATATATATATATATATATATATATATATATATATATGAGTAACGATTGTTGAGACGAATTGGATTAAGTGACTGTAAGCTGAAAAACTTTAATTATTGAAATGCCTATGAAACAATTGGAAGGCTTTTAAATGACTGAAAAGTACCTAATAAAAAAGACAAAAATAAAATAAAATAATAATTGACAGCTAGCATGCCTTGAAACTAGGGAAGTGACATAAAGATGTTCTCTTACCCAAACCAAAACCATGGCGGTTTTGAAAAGCACATTCTCTCTGCTTCTCCAAGCTCTTTTCCCTAAATGGTAAGATTTTTAAATTTTATTCCAACTTTTGTGTAATTTTGAACTTAATTCTCATATAGCTATAAATCGTGGTTGCTAATCACGATAATATTAAAATCATGGTTAGCAGGTTGGGTATACAAATCTGTCTTTTTAACACTCGTATTAATATAAAAAATTTATACGCTAAAATCATGGGTGCTAAGCACGATTTTGGATTAAAATCGTGATTATTGAAATGCCTATGAAACAATTGGAAGGCTTTTAAATGACTGAAAAGTACCTAATAAAAAAGACAAAAATAAAATAAAATAATAATTGACAGCTAGCATGCCTTGAAACTAGGGAAGTGACATAAAGATGTTCTCTTACCCAAACCAAAACCATGGCGGTTTTGAAAAGCACATTCTCTCTGCTTCTCCAAGCTCTTTTCCCTAAATGGTAAGATTTTTAAATTTTATTCCAACTTTTGTGTAATTTTGAACTTAATTCTCATATAGTTATAAATCGTGGTTGCTAATCACGATAATATTAAAATCATGGTTAGCAAGTTGGGTATACAAATTTGTCTTTTTAACACTTGTATTAGTACAAAAAATTTATACGCTAAAATAGTGGGTGCTAAGCACGATTTTGGATTAAAATCGTGATTACGAGATGCGATTATGATGGTTATATGGAAAAAAAAAATTGGGAAAAATTTTAGACGTAAAATCATGATTGCTAATCACGACTTTAATAAATCGTGGTTGGGAACCACGATTTCAGCAAGAATCATGGTTAGCAGCCAGGACTTTCGTTTGTTCACATTTACAGTACACTTCACGGCACATGGCTGGCATTGTTTGACTTTAATCCAATTACTAGTCATTCGTTGTTAAGTTAGTGGTCATTTAATTTAAGTTTGAATTGTTCACATCCAACTACTAGTCATTTGTAGTTAAGTTAGTAGTCAGTTACTAAGATGTTAATAGCCATTTGTATTGAACTGACGTCTTACTTGTAGTTGGACCGTACCTATATGTGCGATTCTTTTATATATATATATATATATATATATATGATCAATTTTATGATACCCTAACAAAAAATTCTACGGGAGCCATATTTTTCTGCTTGGATTTTTTGCAGAATAAGTGGGGAACACGCATTACACCAATGGCTCAGTGGCCTGACAAATCATTTTCATTGGGTATTGCACAAGCCTTGGCTTGGCAAAGATCTGGTCCTATGGTGAGACCGACGATCCAATTCAGGTGGGCTACATGCTTTGCTTCAATTGAATTAATTATGTATTCTATGTTTGTAATTAGTATGTGGACCACAACTTGCCTCCATGTGTGCCACACAAACGTGGAGGATCTTCTAACCAAATGTGTTGATTTATTATTGTCAAATATGGTCTTTGAAGTACTTCAATTCAATTATAAAACAAAATAATTTCCTTGTTTATATTGCAGTGAAGTACTCCAGTACCACAGCTGTATGGCTGCTTTAACATTATTTCAAGTGGAAATTTCAATAAAATAAAATAAAATCCAATGACTTGAATGAAAAAGGAAGTGAAAAATGTCCAATAAGCTGCATTAAATGCTGTAAAAACTAAAACAGCTCTGGTAATAGTCCTTCCCCCTTGGCTGTCCGGAGATTACTAATTAGAGGTTGTTTAGAACATTCAAGTCTACATCATGCCATCAGGGAAAGAAAATTTGGGCATGATACATTTTCTAGTTTCTTCAGCATAAGACCTTGATTGGGTTCTGTGGTCTTGGAACCACCTAATGGTTAAGCAAGATTGCCCTGGTAATTTCTCTTCTCATTGTTATTCCCTTTTTAATCTTCTCACCTAATTTATTTTCAGCTGGACATATTATAATCTATCAATAGAATATTTAGGCACAAGCTTCGGTAGAAACAGCACAACGTTGTCACATTTTAACATTTTTTCTTATATATAATAGAGAGTGAATATTGGGGCCAGGTTCAACCATTTGAGCTGCTTCCTGCAATTTACTATTATTGCTTAAACAATTCACCACCATGCTGAGCAACCAGTTACAATCTAACCAACCAATAGGAATTTACAATCAACAAGATTATCACCATGATTAGCAGCTAACTCTACACTTTATTTTTTTTATTTATTATATATATCTAAGAAAAGGTCCTGAAGCATCAGGGAGGGTTAAAGAATTCCAACTAGGTTGGCAGTCCTGGCCCTCGACATCATCATGTGCTCAAGGCCCTACATATTATTAAATGGAAAAAAAAAAAAAACAAAGAAAAAAAAGAAAAAGGAATACATAGAAATCACATAAAATTCTTAATAAGAATACATAAAAATATTCCAAATCTAGTTGAAACTATTTTTTTTTTTTTTTTTTTTTGATAAGGTAATGATTTATATTGCAACTAATCAAAAGGGCTTAACCCTCGTACGTAAGACATAGACAAGTGAAAAGCTTGGCCACCCTCAAACACAATCAAGGGACCAACAAAAGAGGGGAACATGAAACCCCCAAACCTAACTATAATTTAAGAGAATCAATAAAAGTCAAAAAAGAAAATTTATAGCCACTGTTAAGACTACAAAACCACCAAAAAAAGGTACGTATTTAATCAAAATGGACTTAAGCTCCACCACATTCCTCTCCACCCCTTCAAAAGTTCTCAAATTACGTTCTTTTCAAATTGGAATTTACAGCCAACTAGTTGAAACTAATTGCAACCAAAAAATAAAAAAATCAGGAGCATTCTTGAATGTCAGCTTGCTTTTTCAGATAGAAGGGAAACAAGCTGTGCACAAGCGCATTCAAAATCTCTTCAGTTTTTTGAAATGCTGCCTTCATGCCCTTAGCTGAATCAGTTAAAACAAGCTCAGATCCAAAGTGTCAACCAGATGGTTTAGTTCTACCAGATGGTTTACATATTGTCAGATAGACTCCAAAGTGTCAACCAGATGGTTCAGCTCGCCAATCAATAATCGAAACTTGAACAAACTTCAAGTAAAACAGCAGGCAAGTGTGAGACTTAAACTCCATTATGGTACAAATGCCACCTAATATCAGCGTAGGCTATCTGCTAGAGTAAAGAAATATAAGTGTGACCTAGGCATTATCCAAGACAATTGGTGTGAAAAGACAATTGGTGAGATTTAGGAAATATCCAACTAGTGGAGTAAATTGTAAGTACGTCACCCACGCATATATTAAATAAAGATGTCCAAATGGGTCTTTCCAGCATCTACATTTCCCAAATTCATAGAATCACCACCAAAATTCCTTAAATTTTAAAGCATTTCAACTTCACTTTCATAACTCAACTCAACAAGCCTTATCCAAACAACCAGGGTGCCTATAGAATTCATTCTTCAACAGTCTACTCTCTCCAAGAAAAATAAGAAAAAAAAGAAGGAACCAAGATTTTGGTACGTTTGATATTATCCAATCAAGACACTAAAAAAACACACAAAATGACTTCAAAAAGGGAACTGTATAACGAAATTGCTGGAGATAATCTACTGAGAACAGTGTAACGAAAGATAACCAATCAAGCAAGAACAATAACATTACAAGGTAGATAAAAGCCTGCAATTCAAACAGTTGGCTTAGAATACACATGGATATTGAAAACTCAATATGGATTTTCACCAAACAGCTAGTAGGCATATAATAAATTTAAAATCACTTGCACATGCCACCATCAAATCACATCAAAATTTCAAATTCCATCCACTCAATCAAACTAAAATGACCCAGAACCTCAATCAAACTAAGAAATCCACACATCAAGATATTTTGATTTAATAGGTGGGTTTTTCACCAAAGCCAAACTGGGTTTTACGAAACGGGGTTTTCTCCTTTATTTCAAAATCATAGTCCAAAGAGTATTCACCAACAAAAACAAAAACGGGGAGCTTACCGATGAAACTGACGAAACTCCTCGCCGATGGCTTATTGCCTCCTCTTCACGGTTTGAGATCACCTAGATGTCGATCAACTTACAAATCAAGCCACGGACCAAAACCCCACCGCCCGGCAGCAATTTGAACCCATGTTTAGCTGCTGCGAAAACTGTGGAAAAGGAAAAAAGAAAAGTTTTGAAACTCACTTTTAATATCGTTGAGCTCTAATCAAAATGAGGCTCTTGGACCCAAGATAATGGAAAATTATTAGTTTCTTTATGCTCCGTACACTTTTCTCAGCAACCAAATAGGGATGAGATACAGCAAAAAAAGGGGGCAAAATGAAGAAAAAAAATTGCAACTACTGACCTGAGAATCCACCGAGAAGCTCCCCCTAGAAAAGATTTTGGTTCTCCCGGTTGAAGATTGAGAGAAAGGAACAGAGGCTTGATTACAGATGGGAGGGGTATGGGTCTGACTTGTATGGGGAAAAATGAGGAGGTAGAGAAGGAGAAGAGAAGAGAAGAGGAAACAAAAGGGCAGAAAGAAAGAGAGAGAGCAGGTCTGACCTGATGGGACGGATGAAAAGGAGAAAGAGGGAGAAGAGGCATAGCTGAAGAGAGAGAGAGAGAGAGGATGGCAGAAAGGGGTGTGGGTTTCTGACGAGAAGAGAGAGAGAGGAATAGCAGAAGGATAATGCTAGCTATCCTGAAAAAACTCTCGAAAAGCATTGCCCAACTGACGTGGAAGATGAGTTGGTTAAACCACGTCACCCAATTTGTTTTCTAAATGGATGTGCATTCTAAGCGGGAGATTAAATTTTTTCAAATAGAAAAGGACAAAAGCTGTAGGTGGGCCCATTAAACAGCTTTACTAAACCCATCATTTTCTCCTCTTTTCTTCTCCATTCTCTCTCCTCTGTTCTACCCCATACCAGAAGAGGTAAAACCCATCCCTCTTTACATCTCTCCTTCACACCCTCTGTCTAGCAATAAAAACTTTGGTTCTCTCCATCACACTAGGTTCACGTCCTAGTAGTTCTACTTTTGAGGTAAGTTGTGATCTGTTTTTTCCACGTTTGGTTGCCGAGAAAATTGAGATTTTTTTTTTCTTTGGATCCGTTTCGTTGTCCAGAAACCAGAGTTGAAGTCGATATTTCTTTCTGAATTCAATGCTTTTTGGGACTGTTTGGTTGTCAAGAAAGTGGAGTTTACGGGAATGATGGGGTCCAAGACGGATCTCTTCTGGATTTGTCAAGTTGAGAATTTATTTCCCCTGTTTGGTTACCTGGAAAGTTGCCGAGAAAGTTGATATTTTTTTAAAAAAAAAGATTGTTTTTCTTTTGGATCCTTTTTTGTGTGTGTGCGTTTCTTTTGGACCTGTTTGGTTGCCAAGAAATTGGAGTTTGTGAGAACGAGAATCATAGGGTCCAAGATGGATCTCTTCTTCTGGATTTGTGAAGGACTTGGCAGATAGGAAAGCCCAAGATACGAACTTTATGTCCCAACGAATCTTTGTTCATCTTCGTTCAAGGTTGGACACATTTGACCCCAATGTTACAGTAACTCTAACTAAAGCTTCTAGCGGTCTAGATATCCAACAAAGACTATGTATAAGGGTAGCAACAACAACCCAACCCGAAAGATGAAGTCTATGGCCAGAACTAATAGGGAGGTAGAAGCTCGTTTAAAAGCAAGTAGTTAAGACCTCGAAAGCGCAGGAGAAACCATCCACCAGTGACCAAAGGCGGGGAAGCTCTGTTTTTTTGGTCTTTTTCCTTCTTGTTTCTTGAGTTTTTTCAATTGTACAAGTGAAAAAAAATGTATACTAGGGAATTTTCTTGGTCAATTTTGGTTTGTACATGAAAAATGGATGGAAATGTACTATGCAATCTAAATGGACTATATACACTTGAAGCATATTACAAAACTCTTCAAATAATCTGGATGGAATTTGTACAATTTAGTTCTTTGTTATATAGGATTGTGCAAAGGAACATCATTTGGATTATTGTGTTTTTTTTTTTTTTTTTTGGGCCTAAGGATCATTTGGATTATATTGGAAATGGATAGAATCTAAAGGTTTTGGTGACACCCTTAAGGAAGCCACCCTTCAAGTAGTACCAATTAATTTAGAGGACCTTGCAATTGATAGACTAAATTACAATGCTAGGAACTTGATAAGGATGGAATTTTTATTCTTAAATTCTGCTTACAATGTGATATCGATCACATGCTAAACTTTCCAAGGCACCCTTTGTTTAAATGGCAATCCGTAAGGGATCTTCCCCCCATTGCTCCCAAGGTTAAGTTCTTTTCTTGGCTCATTATTAATTCATGATGCCATTTCTGCTATTAAGCATCTTTGTAACAAAAGTATTATTCAAATTGCCATTAGTTATTTTTGCCATGTACAAGACAAAAACAAGCAAGTGGAAAGTGGCACTATCAAGTTCATTAAAAAAAAAAAAAAAATGCACATGAACCTGGATTTGAGGCAAAGTAACAATCTAATAGAGTACTAAATATGAATCCTTAAACTCTTTTTGGTCAATTGTTCTATCCCTTTTTTTTTTTTTTTTGATTAAAAAATGGCTGTAAAATTACATTAACTTAAACTTTGCATCTGTTTACATTAAATAAATAAATAAATAACAGAGCATATCTTGCCTCAAAGAATGACAAACAGATTTATAGAACTATGATACTAAAGTTGCTACACCATGAGCACCTTGTAATGACATAAGAGTAATATACATAAGAGCCAAATTGTTCAAGACCTTTAGCAAGACACTTTCCAAATCAAAATATAACATTAACAAATACCCCAAAAAGATTAAATGTCAAAGTTTCTTAAATCTCTCTGAAACTCAAAAATCCAAGCTCCTAGCTGAAAGCTCCACCAATATAAGAAAAACTATGATGTTAAACCTACAAAATATTTAAATTTGCCCATCTCATTGCATTTCATGATAGCTGGTAACAGATTTCCACATAATTTTTCAAAGAGAATAATAAAGCTCCAAATATGCTTAGGGTTGTTGATGTATATTAACTACAAATGCATTTCCAACTCCCTACAACACAAACCAAACATGTATAGCCAATTAGCCAATTGATTTCATAAATAATTAAGATATTATAGAAGTATGTAAACCATCTTATACATGACACAAATGGTAATGAAAATCCATGGTTTAAATACCTGTGATTGGTTTGAAGCAAATGAAACATCCACGTAGCTGCATCCAAAACAAGACTCCATGAGAATAATTTCATTTCAAATCAACAAATAATTCAGCAAAAAGAAAAAAACATCAAATAAAATACATTTTACTAAAAAAATTAAAACAGACCAAAACAAGACCTTCTTAACTTGACAGATTTAAGAGTGATCCATCTTGAACCCCATAATTCCCGCAAATTCCACTTTCTTGACAACCAAACGGTCCCAAAAGAGAAGGGGCCGGTAAAAAAAGGGCATTGAATCCAAAAAGAAATCTTGACTTCAACTCCGGTTTCTGGACAACAAAACAGATCTAGAAGAAAAAAAAAATCTCGACTTTCTCAGTGACCAAACGAGGAAAAAAAGATGTCTAACTTACCTTAGAAGCTGAATTGCTGGACGTGAGCCTTGCGTGAACAGAGAGAACTCGATTTGTTGTTGCAAGACATAGGGTGTGAGGGAGAGAGGTAAAGAGGGATGGGTTTTGCTTCTTCTGGTATGTGGTAGAACAGAGGAAAGAGAATGGGATAGGGAGGGTGAGAAAAATGGTGGTGTAGTCAAGCTGTTTAGTGGGCCCACTTGCAGCTTTTGTTTTTCATTTAAAAAAACACAATCTCCTGCCTTAAATACACATCCATTTACAAAAGGAATTGGGTGACGTGGTTGAGCCATCTCATCATCCACGTCAGTCGGGCAATGATTTTCGGGACTTTTTTCAGGATAGCTAGCATTATCCATAGCAGAAAGGGGTGTGGGTTTCTGACGAGAGAGGGGGAGAGTTGGAAAAGGGTGTGGGTAGACAAAAAAAATCACTTTTCGGAACCACGATTTTGGGTTAAAATCGTGGCTACCAACCACGATTTTGACGTATATAAATTTTTATACTGATACGATCGACAAAATAGGGAGTCGTATACCCAAGCTAAAATCATGGTTGCTAACCACAATTTATCATTGCCTAGGAATTAAGTTCAAAACTACACAATAATCAAAATAAAGTTTAAAAATCTTACCATTTAGGGAAATGAGCCTGCTTCTCCATCTCACTTTCTCTTCTTGTGGTATAAAAACACAAACCCATTATAGAGTCTCCATTGATGCGGTGAACATCTCAAATTAAGAAGCACACCCCAAGTCTCTCTCTATATCATCTCTCTCTCTCTCTCTCTCTCACTATATCTGCCTTTGTAAATAGAGAAACTGCAAAACTACCTAACATAGTTTGGTTACACAACGACGGCGAGATGCTCGGATGGCACAACGTTGATGGTATTGAAAAAAGGAGAGGCTTCAACAGTTTGGCAAGCCATCCCCTTCGCAATCCAATCTACCACTATCGATCTGTAGCTCTGTGATGGTGCCGAAGGTGAATTTGTGCAAATCTATGAAAGTGAATAAGGCTATCTTTTAACCTTTTTGTAAAATTAACTAGATTGTTTTGTAAAGTTAGCTAGTTTTTGGCAAAGTTAGCTAGATTTTTTTAGCTAGATTTTTTGCAAACTTAGCTAGATTTTTTATAAACTTAGCTAAATTTTTGGTAAAGTTAGCTGGGTTTTTGGCAAACTTAGCTGGGTTTTTGGCAAACTTAGCTAAATTTTTTGTAAAGTTAGCTAGATTTTTGGTAAACTTAGCTAGGTTTTTTTTTGTAAAGTTAGCTAAATTTAACTAGGTTTGTCATTATGTTTTTCTTAGTTAAAATCCAAGTAAGTAAATTTCTAACTAAGTTTACTTGATTTTAAGTAATAATGACGAAGAATCAGTGATGACAAGGAGGGATCTATGGTTATGAAGTAGATCATTGTATAGGAGGATCAGATCTATGTAGCAGCTACAAAGCGACTAAGCTTTGTTGTCAATTTGCCTTGAGCTTTGTCGTCGATCTACAGTCATGGGTTTATGTAGCTCCATAATGGTTTATGTTTCTGTCGAGCTTTTTGTGATTGACAGTTCTCGCTTTATAATTAGCAATGCTTTTCTGGAGAGAGAAAGAGAGGAGAGTGGGTTTGATGGAGTTAAGGGCAGTTTTTACTTTTTGTAATAAGCTGGCTAACGGTCGGCATATAGTGCTCGGTCTGTATAGCACGACTCAGAGATATATATAGACAGCTAGCATAAGTTTATTGTAAAAATTTTGTATAAATATATTGCCCCTTATCCTAAGCCATATTGCATTACTTATTCTTTTTAAGTTTTTAATTCCTTTCATTATGTAACTATAATGTTGTACCCATATCACGATTTTCTCATTTTTAGTTCTTTTTCTTTAGTGGTATATTTTTTATTTAATTGAATATTAGCAAAAATTTTCATTCAAAAATATTTTGTTAACATATTAATTTTTAAAAGTAAAATATTTTTACATTTTTCCAAAAAAAAAAAAAAAAAAAAAAACAATTGAAAGGTTCGAACCTCTAACTTATTTTATTCTTATCTTTTATTTCACCCTTCCTCACAACTAGACTAACCCAATAACTTAAAATATTTTCAAAAACTTTAGCCAGTGCATCGAATACATCTTATATATATAGTATCCATGATTTTTTTATGGAATCATTAAAAAAATAATAATAAAATATTAGAGCCATCGCCATAACCGATGGTGTAAGATTGACTTTAAAATTTTATTGATAATGATAGACATACTCACAAAGTGATAAATTATATGAAATTTCTCTGTGCTGTAGGCTAGTTTTACAAAATCTCAATGAATTTTAAAATTTAAACTAATAACTCTTTAGGTTATTAAATTGGGATATTTTGTCCACTTTGTTCAATTTATCATTGATTTTTATTAAATTTTTGTCAAAAGTATGGTCTAATTTAATCAAACTTAACGCATAAACTAAGTATTAAAATGTTAATTTAGACATTAAATTGATCTAATGGCATCACGTAATGTTCATATTCCTTCATAGGTTTTTCAATTTTTAACTACTCCTATAAAACTCTAGAACGAGACACAATGTCTCAATTTAATAGTTCAGAATTTTAGATAGCTATTTGTTGGGAAAATTTCATAAAACTAATATAGAGTTAACGAAGTTTCTTTTAGTTACCCGATGTAAAACACAATAATTCTAATTTTACCAAGCAATCAAACTTCCTAAGTATTTTAGATTATTATTATTTTCAGAAGTATTCTAGTAGAATGAACTATGAAGTGCACCTGTAAGCGTATACCATAAATGCTGTCATTAAAGATATATATACATATATATACATATATATATACATATATATATACATATATATATACATATATATATATATCCTATCTTGACCAGTGCCCTAAAATTCATTGGACCAACTCCAACCGGGCTAATAGGCAATGCGTTGCAATTCCGCTTGCTTTCATTGAATAAGCCTCCCCTACGTGCAATTTAAGGTTAGCTATTTCACACTCGTACATTCAATCTACAGAGCAATTTCTTTTTCTTTTCAATGATGTCCAATTATTTCTGTAGTCCAAAGGCATTTGTCATGAACTCAGATATGTGATTTTTTTTTTTTTTTTTAATTTTTTTAATCAGTGTCTGAGGTTTTGGTCCTAATTAATTCTTTAAGCATGTGTAATCCCTCCGTTCCACACACACTCGATATTATTAGACTCCTCAAGTCTTGGGAGTAGCCTTTAAAGAAATTAACACTTTCGTAGAGTTTCGAATACGTAATCAACAGTTTCAACCTACACTTCAAATATGGTAATTTAAAGAGGTAAATTTTTAAAGAGGCAAAGTGGGTGTACTTCTATGCTTAGCATGAATACTTTATTGAACAAGCTGTCCACATTTAGAACAAATATAAGAATAAATTAAATAAATAAATGGAAAGACTCATTGCGAAAAGTCAAAAACATTTTTTATTTTATTTGTTTCTAAGAGGACTAGGCTCAACTTTCATTAAAACAAAAAAAACAAGACAAATACAACCAAGAAGAGAAAAAGAAAACAAAGCGACAAAGTCGAAAACTACTTTGTTGCGAAGAGTCGAAAACTACTTTGATTTTTGAAAGTGAGGGGGTTAAAAAAAAAAAACTGCTTTAAAAGGCCATGAAAAAGTGAAAGTGATAAAATTAACTCCTCAAAGGAAGACAATTGGCCGTGAATTCTATTCTCAGTTCACAAAATAATAATAATAATAATAATTTAGTAGGATATGTGTTCGAGAACGTGTTCTAAAAAAACCATTTTATAGATATTTTTGTTGAAAGGAGTTCCTTTTGAAAGAAATGTCAAAATTAATGTTCTCGGTTTCTATTTTTCATATTATATTTCATAAAAACTAAACAATTGACAATAATATGTTTTAATGAAAATTTTGTAATATTTTAAAAACACATTTTGGTAAACAATTTTTAAAATATATAACCAAACAAGCACTTGATCGTTAACTTGCATTTGTGATTGAATGCCAGTGCATTGGAGCTTGAATATCATAGAAGAAACCATAAACTCACAAAAGAATCAAGGGGGATCTCCAAAATGCATGCCATTTATTTTATTTATTTATTTATTTATTTATTTTTGTTGGTTGTTGATCGAAAGAAGAGTTCAATGGTTCTTGGGCTTCACAACTAGAGAGATCGAGGTAGTTAGTTCATCCCTCTTCTTATAACCCCTTCTTTTTCTATAAATGCACCTGTGAAAAATTGAAACCAAAACCTCCTCTAAACCCTTTTCTAAACCCTTTTCTTATAGATGGAAGACATATCATCTCAGTTACAACCCTAGCATGACGTATCTCACCGAGTGAAAGTGCACCTTTTCAAAGGGGTAGAAGCACCATTTGCAAAGTAGGTTGCTTTGTATTTTAATTGAAAATTTTCATATAAACTACTTTAATTGATTGTGGAAGATGTCACCTAAGTTTCTTTTGTAAAGTTCGCAAAAATTGGACCACAGACCTCACTAGACGTATGTGAAGTGCCTCGAGTCCTATAATTCAACACTTATTTTTTCATTTTTTCAAAAAAAAAAAAAGAAAGGAAAATAAAAAGAGAAAAATGGAATATGACCACCCTTGGGAATTAAGATGGTTCTAAAAAGTGGGTTATCTTTGTTTGTAGCCTCAAATTTCAATTCCATGTTGAATTTTCAAGTTCAAGAATGATGTGGTTGGAGAGGAACTTCGTGCATTAGTTGCGTAGGCAGCGAGTCAAGCTCTAGCTAGCCCTCCATAAAATGTACATAGATGGAAGATAGAAGCGTTTGGTATACTTCATCATTATTCTCTTGGTACGTGGGACACTTACTAACCCATAATAAGGTGATTAGGAACTGATTAGTAGACACCTACCAGATTAAATGCCAACCTCGGATGGACCCCAAGAAATATAGGGTGGTTGAGAAACGACCATCGTCTTTGTTTAGTGGCAATTTGTGTTCGCAGTGAAGGGATATATGTCGTCAGTTCAAGTCTACCTAATAATTATAAATTAATTAATTAATTAATTAAAAATAATGGAAAAATTAGTACCAAATTAGTTTTGTTATTCAGTAGTCAAGAAAAATTAGTACCAAAGTTTTGTTAAGGATCATGTACGTACCCCTTAGTCCTAATGTAGCACTAAAAGGGAGGTCCATTTGTCCACTCTGCATCTATTATCTTCCTTGGGCAGATGGAGCACTAGCTGAACAAAATAAACCATGTTCACCCATCCAAATCTCTCTCTCTCTTTTATTTATTTATTTAATAATATAAAAGGAAGGCTAGGTGTACCCCAATTAAACACATGTCAGATGTGGGGTTTCTGCTCTGCCCTAAGGAAAGGCTTGTAGGGTACACTGTGAAAAGGCCATACATCAACTTGAAATGTATTTAGGCATTGACCCTACTGCGTTATGGGAGTGTGACCTGTGTACCCACATGCAAATTTTAAGAGAGAGAGAGAGAGAGAGAGAGCTTGTGATCAATTATTGGTATAAAGAGACGTGTAAAAGTTGCCTTTGCCAATGGGAACAAGTTTGAACATATTGCCATGTTTCCACGTGCATGTGAGAGGGAACAAAAGGGGAGGGGAGAATTAATTGAGACGGTGATATACATGTGAAGGGACTCGAAAGAGGCTTTTGACTGAGGTTCAAACTAGGCTCTTTTTTTTTTATAAAAGAAAAAGAGGGCCTCTATTGGCACCCAAAGACTTGCTTTTCATCCCCACTTATTTCACTTATTTTATCCTTTAAGATTTGACAAAAAATATAAAAAGTTTTTATAGAAACTGATAGTATATTTTGTTAGAAAATATCATTTGTCCACAATGACGGATCCAGGAATTTATGCTAGGGGGCGACTTTCTTTGAATGTAATTGTGTTTTTTTTTTTTTCCCCTCTTTCTAACTCTATAAATTAAATAATTATTTGAAGTAGCCTTCTATATACAATAAAATTAATAAGAACAAATAAAATTTTTTGAACTTAATAATTAATACAAAGACTTAAATATTCATTGATAATTTCTTTTTCTTTTTTTATAAAATAATGTATGTATTAAACCAAAAAGGCGTATAACCCAAGGACATAAGACATATACAAGCACTAACCAAAAGTCTTAGTTAAAGCTTTAGGAACTCCACGTACAAAAGAAATAAAAGAACACCTACTAGTATTAGTATACGTGACAACAAGAGTGGCCAAGTGGGTTTTGAAGACTTTAGTAAATCATGTCATGACTCATGGGTCAAAGTGGGAAAAAAAAGAAAAGAGAGACGAGAAAGGGGGTTTAATTATAAAATTAGAGGGGTTAAAAAAAATATTTTAGAGGGATCAGATTTAAAAATGTAGACATATATGTATAGTAAAAAAAAAAAATTCAATAGGTGAGGGGGTCACCTGCCCCCCTGGCACCCCCCTCCCTCCGCCCCTGTTTGTCCACTCTGCATCGATTATATTCCTTGGAGAGATGGGGCACTAGCTGAACAAAATAAACCATGTTCACCCATCCAAATCCCTCTCTCTCTTTTATTTATTTATTTAATAATATAAAAGGAAGGCTAGGTGTACCCCAATTAAACACATGTCAGATGTGGGGTTTCTGCTCTGCCCTAAAACTCTGAAAGTCACTAAAGGTATAAAGAAAGGCTTGTAGGGTACCCTGTGAAAAGGCCATACATCAACTTGAAATGTATTTAGGCATTGACCCTACTGCGTTATGGGAGTGTGACCTGTGTACCCACATGCAAATTTTAAGAGAGAGAGAGAGAGAGAGAGAGAGCTTGTGATCAATTATTGGTATAAAGAGACGTGTAAAAGTTGCCTTTGCCAATGGGAACAAGTTTGAACATATTGCCATGTTTCCATGTGCATGTGAGAGGGAACAAAAGGGAAAGGGAGAATTAATTGAGACGGTGATATACATGTGAAGGGACTCGAAAGAGGCTTTTGATTGAGGTTCAAACTAGGCCCTTTTTTATTTATAAAAAAAAAAGAGGGCCTTGGCACTAAAAGACTTGCGCTTCATCCCCACTTATTTTATACTTTAAGATTTTACAAAAAATATAAAAAGTTTTTATAAAAACTGATTGTATATTTTGCTAGGAAATATCATTTGTCCACTCTCCATCTATTATATTCCTTGGGCAGATGGGGCACTAGCTGAACAAAATAAACCATGTTCACCCATCCAAATCCCTCTCTCTTTTATTTATTTATTTAATAATATAAAAGGAAGGCTAGGTGTACCCCAATTAAACACAGGTCAGATGTGGGGTTTCTGCTCTGCCCTAAAACTCTGAAAGTCACTAAAGGTATAAGGAAAGGCTTGTAGGGTACCCTGTGAAAAGGCCATACATCAACTTGAAATGTATTTAGGCATTGACCCTACTGCGTTATGGGAGTGTGACCTGTGTACCCACATGCAAATTTTAAGAGAGAGAGAGAGAGAGAGAGAGAGAGAGAGAGAGCTTGTGATCAATTATTGGTATAAAGAGACGTGTAAAAGTTGCCTTTGCCAATGGGAACAAGTTTGAACATATTGCCATGTTTCCATGTGCATGTGAGAGGGAACAAAAGGGAAAGGGAGAATTAATTGAGACGGTGATATACATGTGAAGGGACTCGAAAGAGGCTTTTGATTGAGGTTCAAACTAGGCTCTTTTTTTTTTATAAAAAAAAAAGGGGCCTCAATTGGCACCCAAAGACTTGCTCTTCATCCCCACTTATTTTATACTTTAAGATTTTACAAAAAATATAAAAAGTTTTTATAAAAACTGATCGCATATTTTGCTAGAAAATATCATTTTGAACAACTTTTTTGAAAAAAGCTTTTCCAAAATCTATCGTTTAAGTAAACTTTTTTGTCATTTATAGTTTTCGCTTCATAAATGACTTGAAAAAAGTTTTTCCAAAATCTATCGTTTAAGTAGACTTTTTTGTCATTTATAGTTTTCGCTTCATAAATGACTAAAATGTCCACTTAAATGATAAATTTTGAAAAAACTTTCTTCCAAAAAATTGTTCAAAATGATGTTTTCTAATAGACAGCACGATTAGTTTTTATGAAAACCTTATATATTTTTCATAAAATCTTAAAGTATAAAATAAGTGGGGGATGAAAAGCAAGTCTTTAAGTGCCAATAGAGGCCTCCAAAAAAAAAAACTTCCCATCAGGCCATCGCATTTGGATAGTGATGGGCTGTGCTGATCGATAAGCACCCATCCATGCTCAGCCTGCAGCCTTCAGAGAATGCATTGCTTGCTAGATTCAATTATAATCCAACGATTGCATATTGTTATCAATTTTTTATGCTTTTAACATGTGTTTTTTCTTAGTGTTTCTAATTAAACTATCAGTTGCCAATGGCTTGATGCCTTAGTTTGCAATCTTCTCATTTATTGAGTAAATGATCTCGAATTTAAGCTCATGGATAAGCATTTGTTGATATTAGTGGGGTTTAGACTAAAGATATAAGTTCTATCTATTGTTAAAATTAAAAAATAAAAATAAACTATCAATTAAAAGAGGAAATTTTTTTTTTTTAATACATATTTTTAAGCATATTTCAATCTTTCCACAAAAAGGAAAAAGATGTCTACTCTAAGACAAAAATTTCTGATGTTGTTATAGGAATGGGCTTGGTCATGGGGTCCATGAACACCACTTATTCGGGTTAACATAACTCTTCTATTTTTTCATGCATTTGGCCGGGCATTAACCAAAGATCTTCAGATACAACCTTTATGAGAAGTAACTTCTTTAGAAGTACCTTAGAGGGTTGGGGGGAAAAAAACAAAAGCACCGTATAGGCTTAGACGATGTGTGTGGGCATCCAACCTGCGACCTTTTAACTCTGGGTCTCTATGGGAATCCTTGGATACCATTTGGGGCTACAAGGCCCATGGCTTTTAACTGTTAAGAGTTGAAGTTTAGATTTTAGAAAATGAATCCCACATTGACAAGAAGAAGGGAAAGCAAGCCATAACATGCATTTAAATTTTTGAAGGCTTCTTCTTAGGCCATGATTCTAACATGTGCTAACAAAACACTAAACAGGGAAAAATGTGTGAACAAGAAAAATATATATCTATATATATATGTGTGTGTGTGTGTGAGAGAGAGAGAGAGAGAGAGAGAGAGAGATTTAAGTTGCCATATAAAATGTCAAAACACTGTGGTCTCATTAAGTTTAACTTATTTTTTAAGTTTGATAAGTAATGAAGCCAAGTAGTCACATATAATTACGGATCAAGTTGGATAACATAAAGTTGGGAGGAAAGAAAATTTTGACATTTAAAATTGCTTATGGTAAGTCTCCGGATTCTTTCTTAAGTAATTTTGGCCACTTTCCTTACTTTTCACCCAAATTTAATTTAATGTCTACTTTTGGTGAAAATGTCATTCGACTAAGTAGTAAACGTGTGGACGTTGTACCCCACACCTCAATTCAAATTGTCCCGGTTATATAGATGCATTATGTGTTTGGTTACTCATACATGAAAAAAAAATAAAATTATATAAATAAATAAATCAGGTTAGTAATTATTTAGGTAATCCATCTGTGGATTTCTAATCAAAACTTGAACATAATGAGAATGAGAAAAATACAAATTAGTCTTTTATGCCATGTTTGTTTGGTTGGAATGGAATGGATGGAATGGAATCCTATTCCAATTCATTCCAAACAACATGTTTGGATGAGGTAATTAAATGAGAATGGAATCAAATAGTAGTAGTAAACTATAATGATATTTATTCTGCAATATTTATTTCAATCTCATTTCATTCCAAACTATTTTGAGTATGGAATCAGATTCCATTCCCACCTATTCCATTCCAACCAAACAAACATGACCTTAGAGTGTGAATGCCTGTGAGTTGAGTAAATTGGGCTAGCCTATGCCAAGCCCAATTTTGTGGTAGAATGGGCCTGGCCATGGAGAAAACAAGAGATTCTTTTATTTATTTATAAATTTTTTAGGGGCTATGGATGATGGGGAGGGGAAAAAGTCACATGACCATACATTATGACTAAATAAAGATAATGAAGTAACACATAAGATTGGAAGGCACGCCATACTCTAAACAATTTATCTTAGTATATCAAGACTCATAAGTATTTTCTATACCATGCAGCCATTCGATGAGCACAAATGAACTATTCTCTTGCCATTTACTAAAAAAATACCTTGTGCATACAGAATAGATTGGCATACGCCTTTTTTGGGAGGAGCTTTTCTGACAAAGATGAAGACAAAAATGATGAAAACCTAACAATCCTATAGGATCAAACAATTTTTGCCTCTTTTTCGAAGGGCCTTTCTGATGAGATGAGCTCCTTATGAAACGCTTGGTCATGGAAGCCCATTCATTTTAAAGCCTTTTTTCAGTAAATTGGAGCTTAACTTGAGAGAAGCAAACCGCAAATGAGCGTGAATCCAAAGCCCAATTGTTTTTTTCACCTGAGTAGGAATGGCAATGGGGCGGGTCGGGGTCGGTTCGCCTGTATACCATCCCCGAACCGCAGACTAATACCCTATGCCCAAACCCGCCCCTAAACCCGACGGTTCAAAAATTTTATTACCCATCCCCAACCCTATGATATTTTAAGAAACCCGTCCCCGTCCCCGCCCCACCCTTTTTTTTTTTTTTTTTTTTTTTCCCCTACAGAAAGACAAATAAACAAGCAACTCCTTCCTAATTCACTTTCTCCAGTCAAAAAATCAATCTCCTCAAGCAGCCATCAAACAAATATAATTTCATCAAGGATAATTTTCAACAACAATTATTTTGAGCATAATCAATCGCAATCCCAAGATAAATATAGCGAATAAATAATCTTTAAAATTGGTCAAGATTTCATCTTCTTGGGTAAAATATGCTTATTCACTCTTAGTTCAAATTTCAAAAGCATAGACATTATAATCAATTTCAACTGAAAATTAAGCTGTTAAGGAAGTAACCTCTGTGAGAAAGAAAAAAAAAATTAACTCATACAGTAATGAGGATGAGTGATGAGGGCGCACCGTTGTCAGTTGCAGCGGTAAGGTACTGAGGTGAGGCGACACCGGCGAGGGAGGGAGATCGGAGTCTGGAGACTGGAGATTGGACTCACAGCAATGAGGCGACGCCGGCGAGGGAGGGACAATGGAGACTGGAGCAAGTGGAGCAGCAGGTGAGCCCTCACGGTGATGAAGCGATGCAGGTGAGGAAGGGAGAGCAATGCCATTGCCGGCAAGGGAGGGAGAGCAGACGAGCAGTGTGGCTAGGGTTTCGTTTGGGGAAAATGAGAAATGTCTCGCTAAAAAACTTCTGAATCCACCGAGAAGCTCACCCTATAAAGGATTTTGGTTCTCAAGGTTGAAGATTGAGAGGAAAGAACGGAGGCTTGATGGCATATGGGAAGGGTATGCGTCTCCTCTGACTTGTATGGGGAAAAATGATGAGGCAGAGAAGGAGAACTGGAGAAGAGAAGAGAAAACAGGAGGGAGAGAGAGAGCAGTTCTGACCTGAGGGGAAAAATGTGTATGAGAGAGAGAGAGAGGTGACGTGGTAATGACAAAAGGCATGGAGGATGTTCTAATTGAAACTGATAGAAGGTATTACTGGGAGGGCGGGCAAAACTAGGTAAAAATTTAAATGCATTGCAGATGAAAAGTTGCAGGTGACAAGTCAATGTAATAATAATTTTTCTTAAATTGCATTTTTTGTCAAACTTGGCCTATTTTTGTGAGAGGAAGTGACCACTTTTCAAATTAATACCAACAAAATGGTATTGCTTCCACTTGCTACAAAAGTACAAATTGATTACTAATTTATTTTGTTTGGTATTAATCTAGGAATATAAATATTTTCTTTAGAATAATTTTTTAAAATTTTTTATTTATACTATGAATTCTACTGACCAATTGAAAATTTTTGGACCCATTCCTAGACATATAAACATATGAAAAGAATGTATAACGTACATGAAAAGAATATTTAATTTTGTTTGGTATTAATCTAGGCATGTATAACGTACATGAAAAGAATATTTAATTTAATGATTGGATTAACAAAAATATTATTTTCATGAAAATATATTGACGATATATATATATCTATATGTATATATATACACACGTTATACATGCCAAATTTTACGTTAATCAAAGGATTAAGAGCTATGTGTATGTTATCCATAAAGTATCCCAAATGATAGCCTTATTTATAAATTAAAAAAATATAAGTTTACTGATCAAACGCTTCCCGATATCAAATTAATTTAAAATTCGATATGCATAACATGTACGAGTAGAGTATCTAATCCAGCGATTGGATGGACGAAATTTGATTTCTACAGAAAGATATCATGTAAAAATAAAAAGTCTTACATCTGGTGTCGATGAATCCTTCCCCTATGTATATATATATATCTTACCTCTTTCTTTTTTCTTTTTTTTTTCATTTATTTTTATTTTTATTTTTATTTTTTTATGCAATGGGTAAGATGAGGGATGAAGAAAAATTACAAGACCACACATTGAAATAACTGATTAGAAGTGATAGAGCAGCACATAGGACTAATGAGCATACCACACTCCAAAAGCGTAGACATGTGGGAACCTTGCTTATATATGGCGGACTTGCATTTTATTCCCCACTTTTTAAACTTCTCAAGGTTTTATGGAAAATACAAAAAGTTTTCTTGAAAAGTGGTCATGTTGACCACTAAGAAAAATCAATTTGAACAACTTTGTAAAAGAATCTTTTTTTTTCAAAATTATGTCATTTAACTATACTTTTGGCCACTTAATGAAATAAAAACTGTAAATGATCAAAAAATCCACTTAAATGAAAGATTTTAGAATGACTCTTTTTTATAAAGTTGGTCGGAGACTTGTCACGGATTGGAGAGACATGATAAAGTCTTTGTTAATTAATTTTATTTCAATCGAAGCACCTAACAACTTTACCTAATCATTTAATAAACATTATATTTCCTTTCACTTCGTCATTCTCAGCCATGACCAAATCAATTGCTTTTCTATGTAAAATTTTTCTGCTTCTGTTTGTATATGACAAGTTGATATATGTTTACTACTTCGTTTTGTTTTATATTTGATTAGCAATTATTCTAGGTGTACGTGGATATTTATAAAGGATTGGAGAGATAAGATAAAGTCATTGCTAATAGATCGAATCTTATACTCATGATTTTATTGCTGTCAAATATGCCGGTGGCATGATATATAACCTAGTAATATTACTCTCATTTTTTAAGTGAATGATTTTGGGTTTAAATTTATTGAAAAACATTGATGTCCAATTGTTGATACTAAGACAGGAGTAGAGATATAAAAATAGGTTTTATCTATCGTCCAAAAATAGAAGAAGAAGAAACTGTAAGGATAAGAGCAGTGGAGGAGCCTCTAAAGGCAATCCTGAAATGGCTGGCTCGTGGAGGAGTGGTGAGGGATCACAAAGCTAGGTAACTTTTATCATGGGATTTGCTATGAACATTGGTATTATTACTACGAATATTATAGCCATATATTTGCCATAAGATTTGGTCTTTTTATTGCCCACCAATTATAAACCACTCACATACTGACACTTGGAGGACGTACAGATTCGTCAGTTTCCTCTTGTATTTCGCGCAAACATACGAATATTATTAAATAAATTAAAAAGTATGGGGAGCAAACATTACAAAAATAATTGTCTTCCATACAAATCCTCGAAAAAATATTAGGAAAATGATCAAATTTGAAGGGACCTAAACTAGCAACATAATGACCAATCAGTAATTGAATACTCGTACATTCAGTGACGGAATGTTGTCTACCCAGTCATTTTAGTTTGTAAATTTTTGGTCTAAGTATTGCAATTGATTTTGATATAATATACATATTTTAGAGGTACTCGTATTCGATTCTACGTATTTTTAATCTACTCTTGGAAAATTGTTAACTCCTCAATCTTCTACGAGCCAAGAAAATTGGAACACTCACCTAGCGGAATATTAGTCATTTAGGATTGGTGAGGAGTTTCACTAATTTAGGATTCAACAATTCGTTGAGGGCTTGTTTGGGTGCCCAATTTGAAATTAAATAATTTAATAAATTTCACATAGCATTGAAAACACAAATCCATCACCTCAAATTAGAATATTTTAAAAAGTTAGAGCCATGCATCACTATAATTAATGTTGTAGGATCAATTTTTAGAGTTTCATGAAATACCACTATTAAGAATTTCCATTCTCAATCATTTGTGCGATGACTATCACTTTATCAAAATTGTCAATTCAAGATGATGGATTTGTGTTTTCAATGCTATGTGAAATTTCTTAAATTGTTTAATTTTGAATTAGACACCCAAACAGACCCTAAAATTAACATTCTTCGAACATTAAAAGGTTTGATTCTTTAGAAACACAGGGATATCTTTACAATAGTTGGTCCTTTAATAATTAATAATTGTGGGAAACAGGAAACCATGTAATAAAATAAAGTTATTTAACTATAATATTAAATTTATCTTTAACTTTCATTGACGAAAGCAACACACACACCCAAAAAAAAAAAAAAAAAAAAAAAAAAAATTCAAATCTTCTTTAGAAGTAGAAGACCTAATATGCAACTATATATTTTTAAACTATACGATTTACAAAAAAACTCATATTACATCCACGTATCCCTAAACATAAAAAATATTTTAATACCCTTTTTACATTGAACGCTTGCA
The DNA here is from genome assembly GCA_039720395.1 of Liquidambar formosana. Classification (NCBI taxonomy): domain Eukaryota; kingdom Viridiplantae; phylum Streptophyta; class Magnoliopsida; order Saxifragales; family Altingiaceae; genus Liquidambar; species Liquidambar formosana. Next base: position 10,749,281 of record CM077821.1, read on the forward strand.
ATTGTATAGATACTATCCATCTACATGCAATCCATGAAAACATCAAAAAATGAAACATGGATGAAAAGCAATACGTTGGAGATAGAAAGCTAAATTAATGCGAATCATTAATTTATCGATTCCATTGGCTAATTGGAGATGTTCTGTAATAATTTAACATATATATATTTATATTATTCTAATAATTTATAAAATTAGAGGATTTTCTTTTTTCAAAAAAAAAAAAAAGGTAAATAAAGTAAAAAAAATAATTAATTATGCATCAGAGAATCCAGCTAGTTCCTTTACATATATCAATTGGCATGGAAAGGACAGAAATACGAGCTGGGGTTTGATGGTAATATGACAGCATGCTAGCCGTGCGATTGTGCATAATGCGGTGCTTTTACAATACCAAATCCTAGTACCAAAAAAACGATAATATATAGATGGATGAAAAACAAGTAGTTTATTTTTAGGATAAGGCGAGAAAAGACACAAGTCTAGAAAATGGTTTAATTTCTTACACATATATGGGCCACTTAGTTTTGTCTCGTTATAATAATGTTTGGCAACTTGGCATATTAAAAACGTTAGGAAGAGCCATGACTACTCTCGGAGCTCGTTGTAGTGTGGGTTCTTGTGTGGTAAACTCCTTAGCCTTTCTCCAAGACAGAGCTAATACTTCCGTGTGTCTCTTTATGCCTCCACAAATTGTTTGATTTGGCTAGCCGCCCAGCACATTGGACCATCCGGGGGTTTGGGTTTTTTATTTTTATTTATATATATCAGGAGGTTCCAAGATATTTATGCACCCGACTAATACCCTATGAATTAATGCCTTACTGATAAATAAAACAAGTCCATAAGTAGTTGGTTTTAGACTATATTTTTATATCAAATAACATAATTTACATCAATTGGGGATTTATATAATTTAAAGGATGATATTGCCGTTAAATTCACGAAATACACTTGGAGGAAGCTTCGATTTTATTGAACAAGCACCTCTTTAAAGCCTTTGATATGGGTATAGATGGACTTATTCTTTTTTACTATAAAAAATGTATTTCTAATTTTCAACTTCCTCGACATGCCACTCCAAAAACAAAAAACCAAAAAATAAATATATATAAATAAATAAATAAATCCCATCTTGGAAATGCTTTGTAACAAAGCAAGTTTATTTCTTAAGTACTTTTTAAATAAATACTTGGAATTCTAAATTTACATTTTTGAAATCGAGCACTAACGGGGTAAAAAGTTTGTTACTCAAATTTTGAAAAATTCCAATCAAGATTAACCATATTATTTTTATTTTTTGACGAGGGAGGAGTATATATCCCAAGCCATGCATTAGCCCAAACTATTCTCCTACGATGCACAAACAGTCCGCAAGTCCATATATGCATCCAATAGTAAAAGAGCAAAGACTCGAACCAAGGAACCACGCATGACAAAATTGCGTTCGTACCAAATGCATGACAATATGGGTATCATGAAAATCAAGATTAACCATATATAAGCATGACAAAATAGCACATTTCAAAATTTTGATAGCAATATTGTTAACTCGTCATTATTGCTTGAAATGCATAGATTTGGATCCACACATTTGGGATATCACTCTCTGGTTCCGTTACTATATATATGAATGGATCCACACATTTGAGAGTTCGCTGGAGATCGTTCCAACTTTGGCCCCTTAAACAACCTGGTTTGGTGGTTTTGAAGTCTGGCCGTTGGTTCCACTTGCCACGTGGAGCACATCCAACGATTACTGCATGGTGCAGTAAAACCACCCCAACTGCAGCAAATCCGGATCCGTAGCTAGAGCATACAAGGTTTTATGTATATATTTGGGGACATTAGCGAAAAGTCTACTATTTAGGACTTCTTATGAAAGCATAAGTCCAGAGTAAAAACTTATGCAGTACGTCATAAGTCCAGTTTTAAGTGAAATGGTAATATTTTTGTGTGAGTCTTAAATACATAAAGTCAATTGTACCCTTAAATTGTTATTTTTATTTTATTTTTCAAATTTTAAAATATCATAACTTTAGTCTATTCGTTGATTTTCGATAAAAATTTATATTTTTGAAACCTATATATCAACTCATTTGAAATAAAATCTATGATGAATATAAAATTACGTAAAAATATAAAACAGTTATATTGACTACATGTACCTATTCAAAAACAGTTAGTCATATCATCATATGTAACTATTTAATAAATAAAAAAAGGTAATAATATTTTGAATATTTGTATAATCTGAGTTCAATATTGTATTAAAACAATTAAATATAAGTGCTTGTGACTAAATTTAACTAATTAAGGGCCCGTTTGGCACAGCTTTATCTTTTAACAAAGTACTTTTTTAAAAAGATATATCTATGTAAAAAAGATATTATTGTAAAGAGGTTTGATAGTGTTTGGTTGCTAAATACTTAAAAGAGCTTCTAACGCAAAAAGTATTTTTTAACTGTTTGTTAACCTTATCTATTGAAACACTTCTAATTCTAAATTTGACTTTAATGCCCTTTCTTATCTTTTGATCATGAGTTGTTCCTGTCTTCTCAACTAAACTTCAAGTAACAATATTTCATCATTTTCAAGTAAAATGAGATCTGGGTTGATGACCAACCTACACCGTATCTACACAGGCAATCGTAAAATTTTTTTTGCATTCTATATTGCCTACCATTCATATACAGATATATAGAAGCAAATAAAATAAATAAAAAAGAAGATCATTTTCAACTACTATACCCAAATTCTAATGGATCCAACAATTCCTAAATTTTTTTTTTTAAATGGCTTCTACATAATATGTATGAGTTTTTAATGAAGAACAACTATTTATTTTCCTCTTGTTGTTGTCAAATTTCTTGTGCCTTGAAGATGGAACCCACCATTAGAATGAGCCATCAAAGTCGATAGAACTAGTCATGGGGGCTAGTAGGGAGCTAGGGAGGTTGAAACACTTCAATCTTTAATCTAAAGGGACAATTACTTATACACTCTGTTCTGGTACATATAAAAATATAGCAAAATATATATATGTTTCTCACATAACTCTTGGAACTTGAAGAACATGGATATGGGTTAAAAAATGCCTTGATGTAGAAGACGATCCTCGGGAGTGGCATTGTTTGCTACTCTATCTTGAGGTTCTTTGTGAGCAATATAAAGCTACAATTAAGAACATTGCAAAATTCATGGGCATAAGTGTCATCTTAAAATATAAATATGGGTAAATTAGTTCACATGAAAAGATTCATTAAATAGAGAAACGTCTTCCCGAATAGAGATTAGAACCTCTTCTGCCCAAAGCAACATCCCCTCAACTTTTTTTTTTTTTTTTTTTGGTTTTCCAAGGTGTCCCTAGGCTTCGCCCAGGACTAATCCTCCGAGGTACGGTCGGGCGCCGAAGCGGGGACCTCTCCCAAGAAAGTTTGCTGCATCCACAAGGGCTCGAACCCGAGACCTCTTGCTTAAGCGACCAGAGCCCCTTCCACTCAGGCCAACCTTCTTTGGTATCCCCTCAACTTTTGCTAAAAGAGCTTTATGCTCCTTTTTCTCTTCAAGCTAAAGCACTTCTATTTGCACACCAAACACATGCCAGCGCACTTTTCCTATTAAAAAAGTGCTTCTCTAGTAACGCACCGCACCACCAAACACCCCTAAAATGTCTAAATTTAAGTTATTGTGACTAGATCTAAAATTTTGAAGTGGATTTTGTGAAATAGTTACATGTTACATGTAACTGTTTTAAAATAAATTCAATTACAAATGTAGGAGAAATTCCACTTCTACACCCAATTGCCCTTGCGTTCTTCCTAGAAAAGCCAAGGATGTGAATGGCATTACAAACAAATACTTTTGTTATTTATTGTAAAACCAAGAATTTAAAACAAGTTGTGAGAAGAATAAATTTCTCATTCATCTTCTTTCATTTCCATATGAATATGTAAACATTACACAAGGATCAACAAAAACTCATTAAAACACACACTGTACTCTCAGAATTCTCCTTCTCTTCTTTCTCCCCTTTCCTTTTTATCTTTATTTCCATTCGCTCCACTGGAAGGGATTACCAAACCCATGCACTTGTGAGGTGGTGTTCCCATTCATCATGAGACGGGATGGGGTGTGGACATATATCCACTCAATGTTTAATATTTATAACATTCTTATATATATTTTAAAATGCTAATATAACCCCACAGATCCCAATCCACCCTCCCCACTTCTCTACCTCTCTCACGCATTCCATAACAACCCACTCCTTTAAATTGTTATTTTCTATTTTTTTATTTGTTTGCTTCTAATTACACCGTTTTCTTTTTGGCAAAGAGATAAATATGAGAGAGAAGAGGAAAAAGATATGGAGTAGAAAAGAAGAGAGAAGTGGGGGTGGAGGGCAGGGATATGGTCCGACAAACCTGGAAGAATAGATAATTAATCACAAAAGCACAATTGAAGGGGCCGGACACCAAACTCGACAACCCAATCTTTAAATTGCAACAAAACTTCGAATAGTTGTACAATATCAATGACAAAAATTGTAAAGGGAAGAAAGTCGGTCACCACCTGACGCCACGCGCAAAATTCCCAAAACTGCTAGAAGAATAAGGAGAATGAGAATTCAAGGGTGGAAGGAACATAGTGTATTCCTTTGTCGGTGGTGAGATGTGGGCGACGACGGATGGTGCTGGTGAGCAGCAATGAAGAGTGAGAGAGGATTTTAAAGGGAGAGGTATGGAGTTAGAGGCAACGTCGTGCAAAACAGTAGAGAAAGGTTCACGATACAAGGGTGTTTTGGTCTAAAAAAATATAATATGGACCTTTAGCTATATACTCCCTCCGTTTTTAAATAAGTGGCTTACTTTTCTTTTTGGGATGTTTCAAAATTATTGTCACATTTTAAAAGTTATTGGTCCCTTTTGATTCATTTCCTAAAATACCCTTAAAAAGGTATTCTCTCTTTTTCTAATGTTTTGTACACTTGATGGCAAAATTGAAATCTCAAAATATATGCATTGATGTGAAAGCATTTAATAGGATTTCCTTAAAAAACGTGTTTTTTCAAAAGGGTCAATCAATTTGAAACAAAGGGAGTAAGATTTTACAGTGGACTTATATATAGCTGCACAAGTTTAATTTTATGGACTTAATTACTGCCAACCCCCCCCCCCCCCTCCCTTTCCTCTCTCCTTTTTTTTTTTTTTTTTTTTTTTTCGTGGAGATGAATCTAAAATTCCATTGAATGAGAAACTTAAATTTTTTATTTATTTAAAAAATAGAATGCACCAATTAATTTCAAATGTTCATTAAGTATGGGAAAATATGACAAATATATCTTGAGTTGAGACAACTTTTATAGATCATCGACTATGACATTTACAAGATTGTTCAAAGTAACTATGGAGTTATGCATTTGGACACCATACAAACAACCATTCTCTGGGTTATACATGAATTCGACACGAGTCTTATCATGTTTCTCAAGAAATTTAATGTGGGTATTTCTTTGAATGTAGAATTCTTTTTGGAGTGTGATTCCACTCTTGACAGTTATCTATGCTTTCAAATGCTATGAAAAATAAAATGGAACGGTAACAATTTCATGTGGTTGTCAATCACATTTTGCACATGAGACTCGAAATTTAGGCACTGTATTTAATTTTATTTATTTATTTTTTTGGGTCCTTGATATGAGATTCTAGAAATGCCCTGTATCTAACTTCAAAAGCAAAGCAGGTTTATGGTCTGACTAAATACCAGCTCTATACCAAAGCAGCATGTCTTCAAGTGAGTATACAGCATTACAATTCTGATCTTATTGGGGATCTTCATATAAGATATTTGTGAACTTTTAATCTAAGCTTTTTATTTTTAATCAATGGTCCAAATTTTTGAGGTTGCTGAGAACAATAGAGCTCTGTCATCTAATTCAAAATAGCGTGGCTGAGCATCAATTCTGGGATTTCTCTAATCCATTGTCGTGCCTCTAAACGGCTTTGTCATGCTGTGGTTGAAAAAGTAGACTCTAGGCTTCAAGGTTGGAAAGCCTATGCCTTGAAAAAGTTCAATCTGAAGGAGGGGATCTTTGCTCATAAAGGGCTTAAATGGTAGGTGGGCAATGGTGCTCATATTAAATTCTGGCTAGATTTCTGGGATCACTTTCTCATCTTGCAACATATGCCTATGAATTCCATCACAGGAAATGCAAAGGTGGTTAGAGAATATTATGTTGGTATCGGCTCACCAAGTCTCGTCAACCAATGGCATGGCATATTAGTTTAGTGGTATTTGTCTCACTTGTTGAATGATGAGTAATATAATGTTGGGTTCAAGCTTATGGATAAGCATTGATATCCATTTATTGGTATTATAGGAGATTATGGGTAAGGATAGCTTCTAGCCATCTATCAATTGTTATAAAAATAAAATAAAAAAATCTTCAAATTTCCTACGGAATAATTTTAGACTGGTCTCTTTTCTTCCTCTCTTGTGAGTCTCAACAATGTTCTCCAGCTTAGACTGGTCTCTTTTCTTCCTCTCTTGTGATCCTTGTTGCCCCTCTTTTTATTATTTTATGAAACTTCATTTGAGAACCTGTGGTATTTGTGTAGAACGATGTAGAAACCCTATTTATCATCCATTAGTAAATAAAATACAAATCCACGTAAGAGAAGAAAACGACATGGAATAAATCCACCATTTTCTGAGTCATTTTATAGAAATGAGTCACTTGATTAAATAACATTTGAACACAATTTAAACCATCCATCTCAGGTTCCACATGGTTCCCGCACAGTCATACATCCACAATAATGCAACATGTCTCAAATACAAATCACATAATGGTTCTCCAACACAATTGATGAATTAAATAGAAACATCATCCAACATACAAATATGCATCTCATTCAAGTTATCTTCACAAGCCATCACAATATCATTTAGAAGTCGGGGGGTCCTTGGTAGAATCTGCAAAACATAAAAGAATGAGCCGTTGCCCACAGTGAGAGACTTTTTGACAAAGTATACCAAGGCTTGAAACATAATTCAAAAAAAGATATGATATGATCAGTATGAGCTAGCATTTATAACTTACCAAAACATTAATACTCACACCGAAAACTAAGTTTGAGGTCCAAAAAGATTTCCATTTATCAAAAACCATATTCAAGTTTAAACCATAATCAATTCATCTCCCATTTTCAAATTTTTATTTGAATGTCATATATGATAAGTGGGGCAGATGTTCAACTAAGCCTCAACCAAGCAATGATCCTCCCCAAGAAGGGGCTCTTGCACAGAAATAGAGATGCACACTCTAGAATTTGAAAAAACACCAAGTAAACCCAGAAACCCCAGGATAAGGGCGGGCCAAGTACTCCACATTTCAAGACTCTCCACCATCATTTTAAGGTATTCTCAATACAAATCAAGTTCTCAGAGTGTAGGTTAACTTTATAGCCTCTTGGACCCCTTATAGGCTATGTTGTGTATGTTGGCTTCCTCATATTTGTGTGTGCTATCTATGCGTGTTAACTAAAAAAGAATGGTTGGAGGTATAAGATCCCACATCAGTTACCCAAGGTTGGCTTTAAAAGTGTATGGTCGCACCTCTTCTTCAAGAGCTAGGCCCTTTTGGAAGTCGATAGCAGTATGGGTTAACTTTATGGGCTCTTGGGCCTCTTTCCAATAATGTATGTGGGCTTCCCTTGTGTTATGTGTGTGTCAGTTTAAAAAAAAAAAAAACAAAAACAAAAACATTCTGAAAATATGCGTCTAGGCTTTTCTATAGCCACAAGACCTTAACTTTTCATAAGGTTGTCTCAACACAAAATCCCGTAGATTTAATAAAAGCTCATCCCAAAATACTTAGCATTTAAAATTATCAATTTAACCCACTGTTGAAATATAAGCTCTTAAAAAAATATAATTTTTTTTTAATCACCCACTGTTAAAATATAAGCTTCATACCCTCCAAGATTAAGAAATCATGAATCCCAAAATATTCATATAATTATCATAACAACATAATTCTCAAGAGTGATAAAAATACACCACAATTAGTTCATCTCACTCAAGACCAATAAAACCCAAATATTTCCAAAAATTTCAGGATTTCATCATTTAGATCAATAATCGAAATTCCATCAAGGAATGTAAAGATAATATAATTTCAAAGCTAACATTTCAAATATTGCAAAAGCATCTCACATGCAAGAGTAAATCATAGTCAATTTCTGGTGAGAAAATTATTGATACAATAAATTCATGTAAAGTTTATAAAACATGAAAAAACCGATATATGTAAAACATACATTCCATATATCTAGCTTAAAATCAACATGCAAGTTTTATGGCATTAGGTTTAAATATCAATGATTAGTCAAGAGAAAAATGCATCTACTTCACCCAAATGTAGTTAAAATATGAGAAGGTGAGCTTTCTAGTGTGAAAATTAATATGAGCTGATCCAACCTTTCTATGCCAAATCCAAGCTAAAGCTTCACAGCCCCTCTTCTACTTTTCAAACTAGGATTTTGCAATGTATTAGAATGTGGAAATTTTGCCAAAGGATGTTTATAAAAGGCACAGACATAATGGGTATTAAAATTTTTTGAATTGAAACAGCAAAAATTATGAGAACTAGTCATTTGAAAACGTGGACGAGTAGGGACCATGCATGAATCAATTATATAGATAAAAATAATTAATTAAACTCAACAAAATCAATTATATAAATAAAAAAAAATGACTGCTATAGCTATGAGGTTTCTTGTAGACATGCTTGCCAGTGGGGCTGGCAATTTATGCCCAAACCCACGAACCCGCCTAAACCCGCCCAAGTTAAATGGGTGCAGATGGGTGATTTTATTAATTGGGTTGTAAATGGGTGCCCATAATAACCCAACTAATAATTGGGTCTAATCGAGTTGGTATAAAAAAAATTTGGGTGCAATGAAACCTGATAGGCTACAAACTGATTGAAGCATGGAAAATTTTGCCAGCAGTGAGGGTTGTTGCGACGATGAGACTCTTATCGGCGAATGAGGACTCTTGCTACACTGGGAGTGGGAGGTGCCTTCTTCGCCTTCGCCGGAGCAGCCGGTTTCGACGCTGGAGCAACGACAACGAGGGAGGGCCGGCAAGCCAAAACCTCCATTTTTTCCGGCGACAGGAGGGAAGAGAAAGAAAAGGAAAGAAAAAAAAGAGGGCTGCCGACGGGAGGGAAGAGGAGAAGAAAAGGAAAGGAAAAAAAAAAGTGCTTTCCGGCCAACTCCATTGAGATCTACCCGACACCAACCTCGCCGACGAACCGCCACTGCGATCTCCCCTTCTTTTTCATGTTCTCGACACTGCGATTTCCCCTGCCATTTACGCCTGTGATTTCCTCCAAGCCCTCGTTCCCCGCCCCGATTCGTCGGCCGTTGACGAAGCCAAAGCCAAGATCGAGTCCATCGACAATAATCGAGCCCGTCGAGGATTGCTACGAGGACTGCTGTGTTTAGGGTTCAACTGGGTTTGATGACGATGGGTTTGGGGTTTGATGATGATGGGTTTGGGGTTCGACTAGGCGCCGTCGCCGGTGGGGTGGGGCGCCGGAGAGAGTCTCCGGTGGGAGAGGGGTGCAGGAGAGGGGATGGGCGGGGGTGCCCTTTTTGGTAATAAATGGGTGAGTTTGGGTTTTAACCTATAATAAATGGGTGAGTTTGGGTTTTGCTTAAATGGGTCTTCATGTAAATGGATTGGGTTGGGTTTGGGTGATATTTTGACTACACCCATTTAAACCCACCCAAACCCACCCAATTGCCAGGCCTACTTGCCAGCTAGTGGACATGCTTTCCAAATCTTATCCATTAAATGCTTGTGTTTGGTGAAATGACACTTTTATCCCTTTGCCTTTCCATGTGCCAGAAAATGACTAGTGGACATTTTTTATCCTCTACAAGTTCATCAATCTGATTGAATTGGGGGAAGGAAATGGATTTCAAATATTTTTCCAACTATACAAATCAAAGTACAAAAATTAATTTTTCTGAGTTTTCACATCACTTTCTCTTCCTTTTCTTCTAAGTCATGACGGAATTGTGATTGTCACCTTGTATGTTGGCCTGGTCATGCTATTTGAGTCCAAATTCAAGTCTAATAAGATAATTTCTATTGTTGCATAACAGTTACCAAGGATGGAAATCTATTATACCAACAACTTAGAAATCATTTTTCCACATAACATGAAATCAAGATTTTTACCTTCCACATTTGTCTTTAAATCCAGTCTTCTTCAAAGTCACTGCTATCGGTATCAAAATCCTCTTACTGTCCAATTTCTTTATTCACCTCCAATTCCTGAACAACATAAAATAATAGTAAGCTCAATGAAACTCTTTTGATTTCTTCCTATTATCAGTTGCAACAATGAAGGAAGAAAAAAAAAAAAAAAACAACTAACTAATGATATAATTAGTAACTGGGAACCAGAACCAGATCAAGTTGTCGACATATAATTGTTTCTAACTTAAAATTGTGAAATATTATAATAATAAAGTTGGCAAATCAAATTTATTGATGATTTATATTTGAAAGCACTTTATAAAAATGTTACAAATATCCCTACAGCTCTTCAAGCATTGACTATTGACTGAAGCATAGCTTAGCACAATTAATCACACTTACGTTATGTGTATACTAAAGTAATTAATTCATCTACTTTTTTTCCCAAAATAATTTCCTTGAAAGGTAATCATTTTTCTTGTCCCTGTACAAAACTTTATAACGTTCGCATTACCTTTTAATTTTCACCCTCCCAAAATCTCAAGTCCTCTAGAGTTATCAATCACTTCTTTAATTGAACGATGATTTGGTATATATTACATATATTTGAAAATTAGTTAATGATTTCTTGATCTAAAGGATGTTGATTTGAAGGAGAAATGTAAAAGTTAAGAAAACATTAGAAATCCTAGACAAATTCAAACCCTCATAGAAATTGATTTGCATTACCACAAGCTTTATGCATAACCAATGGGCTACAAATTAGGCTTTTCAATATAGAAATAGGCCATTAAACCATAAACTCCAACAACTAGTAAACAAATAAGATAGACTACAAACCCAAAATAATGATCACAAAACAATTTCTCATGACGGGCAGAAGATCACTGAAAGAGAATAGCAATTCAAATGGTGATGACATATAATATTAACAGTACTGGTGAGTTACAAATGACTAAAAGTTGTGATAGAATTTGACATGTGAAAATTTCAAATAACAATCAAAAGATTCCAACCTATCAAGGGGACAATTACAAATCACATTTGGCATAATATTAGTGAAAAATGAATTGGCATGTGAACAATTTTGATCATGCTGGTAATAGAGAGTATATCACAAATAAAGAAAAATTGTAATGTGTCCAACTGTCCATGCTGCCCAGCAGAAGGAAGAAAACTGATGGAGAACTTACGACTTGAAATTACTAGAACTCTAATACCATGTGAAAAACTTACAGAAAAGCTAGAAATTGGAAATTTGTGAAGCTCCGGAAAATCTTAGAAGGAACATGTTTTTACACAAAAAAAATCAAATGTAATCAAATCAATCCGGCCTAATTCATCGTAAATGGTAATTAACTAAATAATTCTAAAGGGACTATATCCTGCCAAGTAAAAATTTTTATTCAGCATTGTCCAGTGAGCTAATTATAGCCAAAGTGAGATTGAGATCCCCCATTTGATGGCATGGGTCCTAGTCAATAGTTATGTACAAAAAATTTGAGAACTTTTATGCACTAAAACTACTGAATGGGAAAAATCATATAGTGGATCCGAATCCAAAATTTCCCTTAGATAAGTACATGGCAAGGATGGCACAGCGGACCAAAATGTAAAGAAATTTAATGGAGAGAATAGTTTAATACAAGAAGCATTTTAATTCAAAATACCTCAATAGGGTGATTAAAGTAGCAAAATTGGGATGCTTAATTATGGTGGTATTATTATCCTATTTTCAAAGAAAATAGTATTGTTGGGAAAATGGAAATTTTTAGAATGTTATCGTGTTACTATATTAGACTAGCAGTAGAGTAATAGGTTTCAAACTAAGCTCTTTCAAATGAAAAACAGAGTTTTTAATTTGTGGCTTGTACCACAGATATTGAAGTTGCCTGGTAATGATGAAGCCATTCAGTCATGAAGACAAAAGGGCTAGTTGGACTCAAGGACGATGACAATATTATATATTATATTATATTATAATATCTGCATCGAATTTTCCCGCCCCTCAAAAATCCTCTTGTTTCATTCCTTTCCAAAGAGCCCAACTCATTGCAATGCATGCGGAACCATCCTCCAAACAGCTTTTTGTTCTTTCCTTTTACTTCTGCAATTAATACCATCCTTGCATCAATAACCTCATGGATTGAGTCATTACCCAACAAATCCCAGACACTTCGAAGCAAGATTCACACAACTCGTTTTGCCACTGTACAATGAAGCAAAAGGTGATTGATGGATTCCTCCTCTTGCTTGCACATCACACACCGATTCCCATCACAGTTAAGCAAAGTTGCAGTAATTGGCATAGAAAATAGAAGAAAGACAAGAAAGCATCTAATCTTCAGTTGCACCCCTCCATTTACTCCCTAGGGCTTGGTAGACCAGGAGACAAAGAAGAATTTTCAGCCTTAAGAACATGCAATAGAATATAAATGCAGAGGCAGAGCTATGTAGGGGAGACTGGGGGCCATCGCCTCCACACAGATTTTTAAAAATTTAAAATTGCATACCGATGTCATAATATTTATGCATTAGGCCCAATCAAAATATTGTTGTTACCCTTACTATTATTATTTTATTATTTAACCCCACCCAACTCACTAACTTAAAAATCCCTTTCTCACGCAAGCACTTAAGTAGAATGTACATAGTTACCCTAATTCACAACCCATCCTCTCTCATGTTCTTACGGATGAAAGTCTGGTTGCCTATACAGAGAAAGACATTTAACGGCATAGATAATGAAGCTATCATTCAACTCTTTCAAAAAATGAAGAATAATAAAGGATAATTGTAAAGGTCTAAATTCATTGAATAGAAAGATTATCAATCAAAATTTACGTTTTTGTGTTTCTTGAGAGTTCAAAAAATTTATTTGATTATTTTATATCCAATTAGGGGGAGGAGGGGAATCTATATAAGGTTGTAGACTTGTGGTCAATTAAGTTCTTTAGTTTATAAAATTAAATTCTGACAATAAAGTAAAATTCACCCCCATAAAAGAAAAATCCTGCTCCACTGCTGATACATGGACACTCACATGTAAGCTTCCAATGAGGGACTTCCAAAACCACAATTTCATCTATAAATATAAATTTTGACTCTCTTATACCCTTTTTTTTTATTTTGTCGAATCAAGAACCCAAGCAAAAAACAAGAAAAGAGGTTTAAGGACCCCTTAGTGAAATCTGACAAAAAAACATCAACCAAACCAATTTTGCTTCCTTCTTTTAAATAAAATAAAATAAAAACTGCTTGTGTCAACTGAAGATTTCTCATCCACTCAATGCTATGGGAGACCATCGGATCTTGCAAGATTCAACAGCTTATTGTTTGTGTCTCCTAATCCTAACCCTTTTATTATAATGCAACACTGGACATCATTTGGACTCTTTGTGAGAAAAAAAAAAAAAGGATAGCTAGATCTCCAAAGATAAATATGGTCTTTCACGTAGATTCCAAGTAAAATCAACTCCTTTATAGCTGTCTGTTACCATGCCTTCAACGAGGTTCAAAGAACTTATTTCTAATATTATTGTTAGCCATGTCCAACGATGTTATTTGTCATTTTTGGATTCAACTCCCATAAATTGGCTCTTCGAAATAAAAACCAAGGGAGTTCAATGAAAGTTCCTTCAACTAAACGTACAAGCACTCCACCAACAATTAAAATTTCTATTAAATTAAACTCTACCCTAATTTCCCATTGCAGACGAAATCTGTGTGTGTGTGTGCAACTGGAGAATTAAAAGAAAGACTTAGTTCCTAAAACCTACAAGGTGAAAGTTCTTTCAAATAATTCATTCCATTGGTGCAAACCGCAGAGCTATGTTTGGTTTCTGAGGAAATGCAAGAAAAGAAAACCAATTCTAAAAATTTAGAGTTTTCACTTTGCCGACTCAACTGAACCCAATACATCTGGCTTAGATGAGATGAGGATTTTTATGCATTTTATAAAAAAAATTTAAAAATCAAGAAACAACACAAAACGTAAGATACAATCAATTTTCTTTTCTCTCATTTCCCTCCGTTTTCTCGGCAACCAAATGAAAATTAGGGTTTTTTTTTTTTTTTTTTTTTACCTTGGAACGAAGATTCGGGCATGGGATTGACCGTCCTTGTAATCGTAGTCTGCGATTGATCGAAGAGAAGCAAGAGAGCTGAGAGATCGTTGATGACATCCTTGCGATTTTTTGTGATGATCCAAATTGAAAGAGAAGAAAAAATACAGTGGGCAAACCTATGCAGAGTTGAGGACTGTTAGGGGATTTTGTGATGATTCAAGTTTTGACCAAAAAATTTAGAAGGGAAAAAATCAAAAAACGTGATTTTCCTTTTCTTTAAAAAACCATTATTTTGCTTTTCGGTTTTTTTTTTTTTTTTTTTGTAATCCCCACTTCGTGGGTTGGGGGTGGGCACTGACAAACGTGCTCTCCCCTAAATTTGACACAATTGGGGATTTGGTGTCCAAACATAGTCAATCAAACCAAAGCCCAAGGTCCTGTTCCGGTTTGGGTTTAGTTGAGGAATAGATTATCCCAAGGTCCTATAGAAATTTTTTTTTTGTTTTTGTTTTTTTGGTTGTTGTTGTTGTTGTTGTTGTTGGAAGCTATCACACATGTTGGATGGCATCCCCTTCCTTTTTTGGATTAAATGGTCTTGCAAGAGGCACTCTGAGTCCAAGTTTCTAGTAGTGGGATTTTTTAAAATTGTCGTGGTTTTGTAAAAGTGGCTTTTGATGTCAATATTGGAACTTAATCAACTTTTTTCTTTTTACAGAGAGCTCTTAGTTGTTATCATTAGGATTGAACGTACATGCTTGGTCCACTTATGGTTAGAATGTAATTCTTTTTCAATTATTCAATGCTTGAATAATCCTATTTATATGCCTCAATAAAGATTGAAAACTCGTTGGTTGAATTGTTAGTTTTATTTGAAGCAAATGGATTTTTAGTTTAGTCATATTTTATGCGAGGGTAATGTTACAGCTGATAAGTGTGCCAATTTGGGTTTGAGATCTTCTAGCTTTACCTGGTGGTGGATGGCTCCTACTGAGGTTCTGTCTATTACTACTAATGATATGTATGGTTTACATTTTTATAAGTTTAGACCTTAGTTGTCATGTGAGCTAAGGTTAGTATCAAATTGCTCTCTTTCTATTATTTTTCTAATATTATTAGTTTTCCTTTATTTTAATAAAAGTTGGTGTGCTAGCACATGATTTGGGCCTATTGGAGTGCAAACGTAATTGAGATTTTGGGATGGTCTATGATGCTTACAGCTCCTTTATTTCATTAAAAAAAAAAATACCCAAAAGTAATCATTAAATATATATCCTTGAAGTGTGAGTACATTTTAACAAAATGATTTGAACCTCCGCTTTTATTTGAAGGGTTGAGTTGTTTGCAATGTTCCAAGGAAGTCTGCTATGGCTGTCCAATGAGTTAGCCACACGAGTTTTTAAAAACAATGAATATGTGTTGGCCAATTTTGCAAGCAAATTCTATTAACAACATAAATATATCTTCTCCAAAATAATTCAAAAAACCCTTTCAATATTCTGAACCATTTAATTTGTTTATTCTTTCTTTCTTTTAATTAAAACATATTTTTGGAGAACTTATTTGGAATGCAGATGCATTTGTACATATATGTATAACATAGATAATCAATGATTTAACAATAAACTGAGGGACCAATAGAAAACATGCATGAATAACAAAATTCAAACTTTAGCATAAAATTATTGACAGTGCATGAAAAATTAATGTTGTGACAAATTATAGTGAGATGAAGACTTGATTTTCAAATTACAACATTTTAGTAAATCATATGTAAAATACACGCGTTAAATTTCATTATTTTTCTAAATACGTACCGGATAGGCCAAATAGGATAAACATATCAATTTCATGTGTTTAATACTCTTTACAAAGAAATGATATACTATTTGTAGGATGGTTATATCATTCATATGTGAGAGACAATAAACCCGCAAGGGAGGTGATATATTTTTATCCTATGATATTATTCCATTTAAAAGAAACAATGGGATAGAAATATGTCTAAGAGGCCATCTTCCTATTTTAAACAAAGCAAATAAAGACTTAATCTTTTTCTAAAAATTCTATCCTATCCAACCTTTTAATCCAACATTCCAAACATAGCCGTGTCTGGTATATTGGATAGGCTGGATAGGATAAACATATCAATTTCATGTGTTTAGTACTCTTTTCAAAGAAATGATATATTATTTGGAGAATAGTTATATACTTCATATGTGGGAGATAATAAACTTGTGAGGGAGGTAATATATTTTTATCCTATAATACTATTCCATTTAAAAGAAACAATGAGATAGAAAAAAAGTCCAAGAGACCATCTTCCTCGTTTCAAACAAAATAAATAAAGACTTAATTTTCATCTAACAATTCTATTCTATCCAACCCTTTAATCCGACATTCCAAACATAACCTATAAAGAACTTAATCGGTAAGCTAGGATAAAAAAAATACTACCACAAATGCCTTTAGGCTATTCATTTGACCCAGTTGAGTTGCTGAACATAAAGGCCCTTTCATTACCCCAAAGAATTGTAAATGGGCTGCATGACCAAAGCAATTCTCCTAGAATACAAACAAATTCATTCAATTGGGAAGATTCACGTTTTTTTGTCTATCTATAAAATAACATATTTTGAGTAGTAGAATGTACGGCACTTTGCAATGGTTTACTGCAAGCTTGACAGAGAGGTTGTTCTAAAATTCAAGTTGAAGGGGATTCTCAGCTTATAATTCGAATGTGTCAAAGAACCTATAATTATCCATGGTATATCAAGATATTGATTCATGATATATGAAAGCTAGCTAACAAATTTGAGGGCGCCATTGAATTTTAACATGTGTTTCATGAAGCTAATAGGATTGCTGATTAATGATTATGTTGCTAATCTTGGTCATGTGTGAGTTGATTCTTGTAGTTGGGGAAATAGATATCCCCATGATTTGTCGAAAACTTTCATGGAAGATTGTTTTGGTGTAACTCATTCACCATATAATTTAAGTTTAATAAACTTTTGTTGATTTTATAAATTAAAAAACCAAAAAGAAAAAAACTTATTTTGCTGTAATATGTAAGGAGTGATGTATGGAGAAAAAAACATCACATTGCAAGCAATGTAGAATTGCTTCAATCGTTATAGGATACTTTGATTGAACTCGACCATGCGACGATAATACTTGTTAAGAAATTTAAAGCCTTTATCAATTTAACAATATAATATTATAATTTCTCATTATTTTTCCTATTGATAAAAATGATTTGCGAGCGCATGTGTTTTGACATAAATTTTGACACAAATTTTTATAACTTCACTTATGATTTATTTTTTGTAAACCCATCATTAAATTACATAGCCTTCACACATAGAATACGTATGCATACAAAAAATCAAGTTGATTTGATATGAGTTGCCACTTGATAAAAAAATATGTGGTTAGATTTTGACACGTGTCACTTTACATGAAATATTCCTTTACACATGTCATATCCATACAAATCTAGATATCATATTTTGCCACCGCATGGTATGGCATGTCATCTCATGTTATTATTGTAACCTCATGCTAGCTTATACCACTTCGATTCTAGTTAAGCATGATACCTCAAGCTTTTACATACAGCTACAAGCAAATAATCATATCTCAATAATAAAAATAAAAATAATATTTATACTTTTTGAATAAGATTCAACCCAATATAACATAAAATTAACGTATAATAATTATCGTGTTATTACAAAAGCTATATATATATATATATATATATATCATGTCAAAAAATGATGTGTACCGTTTGGGTTTGGCTCCTCTCCAATTCTATTTCCTATATTTGTGTTCGACAGCTGACAATGCATCACCTAATTTATTTAATTATTTATTTTTGGTGGGTCGAATGCAATTTCAGATTTAGTTGTGAATTTATGAATCACAACTTCATAACTGCTGCAGGACCACCTCAAACACACATTGGGGTTTCTGGTTTCAGATTTCAGTTCTTTTCCATTTGGTTTAGTCAGATCTGGGTCTTTGTTAAGGGATAAAAGGCAGCATAGTTAAGGCCTTAAGGGCAATGTATGATAAAAATTCAGCTGGGGGCGCGAATAGAAATTTCTTTAAAATAGGGGCACCCCTGCAAACACCCCCAACAACAATAAACCAGAGAGGAATATCCCCCGAAACATTACCGAGCAGCGGAGAAGGGAAATGGCGCGTCTTCTTCACAACTCAAAAACCTAAAAAAGGGGATTTTATTTCCTTCATTCCTTCCAACCCTAAAAAACCATGACGCTCTTAACACCTCCATTTTCGCACTCTATTCGCCTCTCCTCTTTCCTACAGGTTCCTCTCTCTCTCTCTCTCTCTCTCTCTCTGAAGCCATTGTTCTCTGATCACTTCTTTTTTCTTTGCCCAGAATGGAAGAAGAGCCGCAATCACCTGTCTTGGGATGCGCAGCGGTTTTCTTTCTTCTATAGGTAATCATCTCCCTTCTCTCCACTCTTCTCCCTTCGAATGGTTACCTTTTCAATTCTTCTCATCTACTGCATAAAGCTGCCTGATTGTTACTCGGAACAGAAAATTTTTGCCTATTCTGAATGATTTTGGTCTAATTTTTGATTTTTTTTTTAATGTGTTTTCTCGTTAATCAGTTGAAGTTCCAGAATTTGAATGTGATGGACACCATGACGATGCCAAAGCAACAGAGAAAGATGCTGCATTACGTATGGCTCTCTCACGGCTTTCGGGTGATTTTGGCAGAGTCTAGGTTGTCTTTGCAGCGTTTTTTCGGTTCACGACACGCACCTGTGATATCTACGGGTTCGTTAAAGCTTGATATGGCTCTTGGGATTGGAGGATTGCCGAAGCTGATTAACTGATATAGCAAGATTGTCGTAATGCCACACATACATGTGTAATCTTATTAGTTTTTCTTGGTTTACACTGAACTCTTATATGGTGAGAAGTAATTTCGCTACATAGATTTGGTGCAACATATATTGGGTGGGTACATTCTGTGTAATTATAGGATTTTCAGGGATATTTTTCCTAGTGACGTTTTTATGAAGTTGCAACTATAGTTTCCTAGATTAGTATGTGTATTGGCAGGAGCGGCGCCAATTGATGTTTTCTTCTTTGTCGCAACTTCAAAGTTTGGGTTGTTTGTTTTGCTTCTATAAATAGTACTTGCTGTTTCTTTATGCAATGTGATGCATATATAACGTTAGTAGTTCTTGTTGGTTCATTCCTATTCTTAACATCAGTCTGGTTGCGAAGAATTTTCATTTTGCTGGACTTTGAGCAAATTATATTGAGAGGACACATAACTACAGAATTCATGATGTTTCCCCCCCTTTCTCTTCCCTTCCTTTACTCTCTCCATTACAATGTCTAGTTTGAAGTCACAACTAGAAATTCCTAGACTTCTGTATTAGTTTTCAGATAAGTTTGTTCTGCCAGACTCTAATTCCATTCCCCTTTTTATATATCCATCCAGATATTATCATTCCTCAGTAATAATTGAATTGGATTTTTCAAACCTATAAGGCATTACATTAGCAGATTACAGTAGCATATATGCTTGACATTAACACATTTTTTTACTTACATGACTTCTGAAGAATTCATCATTATTTTATTGCCTTTTTGGAATGCTTGAAGTAAAATTTTGGACAACCTTGCACTCATTTTTATGGGAACTTTATCACTTCCAAATTAAGAGAATTTTATTTATTTATTTTTGCAATATGTGAGCAACTGTGTGAGTTGGTTTGTAGATATAAATTGATGGTGAATTAGCACCTCTTCTTCTAAATTCTTTCTACCATCTTCTTCGCATTATCACATATTGATTCTTTCAAAATGAATGTTCAAAGCTGCATTGATCATGTAGTATAAGCTTCAACAATTGCTTCTTGTTGATTCTTGGCGAAAATTATTAGATAACCTTCTTTAATATGAATATATGCACACACCATCTGTAATCTAGAGACACATATACACATAGTTAAGTTTCAGCTGCAAAGAATTAAAATAGTTTGTC
The DNA here is from genome assembly GCA_039720395.1 of Liquidambar formosana. Lineage (NCBI taxonomy): Eukaryota > Viridiplantae > Streptophyta > Magnoliopsida > Saxifragales > Altingiaceae > Liquidambar > Liquidambar formosana. The sequence goes on from CM077821.1 coordinate 10,769,660, forward strand.
ACTACAACTTTAATTAGAGATCTACTCTACATTCTGCAGGGTAGAATTGTTGAAATTTATGGGCGAGAAGCCTCAGGCAAGACAACCCTTGCCCTTCATATCATCAAGGAAGCTCAAAAGCTTGGAGGTGCGTGTTTATAATATGGAATTAGAATTTTATCGAAGAGGTCTTGGTTGCTTTGCTTTGGTTCCATCAAAGAATGAAAACTGTAAGCTTCTTTTTAACCTTTGTGTAAAATCTTGATCAGCCACTAAGCATGAGCAGTGAAATTCTTGAATTGCTCTTGAAGTTGGGTGTCATTATAAGAAACTAATTCTGATTAAAGATGAAATTAGAAAATTTTATTTAATTGCTTGAAGTCTCACATGCCCTGATTAGCCTTGTAGTCTGGTTTACCTTGGCAAGTCCTTAGGCCGGTACCTAAGCAAACAGTCAGGTTTATTGTGTGGGTTTGTTGAATTTATCTTTTGCTTTGTTGGAAATAAATTCTTAGAACCATTCTCTCGGATAACAACATTTGGCATAATTTTGCTGAAGGTGACCCTACAACATAACTAGCCATATTGGTGAGGTTTTGAATGGAATCTTCACTCCCCTGCCGGCTACTGCTTGTTAATGCTGTACTGGGACTAATTGAATATGGTCCTTTTGTTGGTGGATAGATTTGTAATGGAATTGCCTGGAATCTATAGTTTAGATGGCCTCAAGTCTTGATCATGAAGATTTTTTCCCCTTTTTTCTTTTTCCCTAGTGGAAATTGTACAAAATGGACCCATCTTGTGGTGGATTCTGAAAGCTGGCACTTGACTGTGTCTGAAACTCTGAACATTCTGCTTAAGAATACAGGATCAAGCCATATTACATGGTTTTCAGTTGATGCATGTTGACCATTGGTAGAAGCCCCACAGTCTGGTTTCTGTTGCTATACTGCATCCTTGCCGCCAATTTCTGTTCATTTAGTAACTATCAGCAAGTTTTAGATGACATCTATGAGTGTGGAGAATGGACAAACTTGATCACAGGTGAGAATATAGCTACCCTTACCAAAAGCACTGATTTCTAGTTGGATATGGGTCATTCTTTAGATATAAATTTGGATATGGAGATACACAGGTGCCGTTACTGAGTGATGGTAACATTTCCCTTTTCTGTTGAAGCCACCTATGGTCATATTGATGAATATGGTGAAGATAAGTACAAGAAATATGGTTTCAAGTGTATGTGTCAGTTTGTATTATCACTTTTAATTATATCTGGGCATATACTAAAATTTTATCTTGCAATTAGTCATCATCCTCTTTAGGAGTGAGAACTTTGACATGGTTTGGAAGTGGTTTTTGTTTGGAGTCATTGTATTTACATTTCATAATGCTTGTTTTCGCTAATCTCTTGTTTCAAGCCATTTTATTTATTTATTTATAAAATTAAAACTAAAAGAGAAGAGCTTCAAGCATCATAGAACTATCTGGGATCCCAACTAGGTTGGTACTTAAGAAGTTAGGTTGGTACTTAATAAGTTTCAAATCCTGTGCCATAGGCTCATATTTTTATTAATAGAGAAAAAAGAACAAAGTAAGGAAACAATGGAATACAAATAATCAAGGAATGAACTCCATCTGGTTTTAGTGGTTAATGTTTACCACATTCCAGCTCACAGATTAGCAACTAAAGAAAAACAATGAAAGCATCTCAAACAAATGAACCCTGATGGAATAAATATGTAATTAGGCAAACCAGACATGTTTCTTGCAACTTCAGGAGAAACAAAAGCAGGATGCACAGGCCACTAGGTAAGATGAGGATATCTAATAGCCTGCTTAGCTACTTTATCTGCAGCACTGTTGCCTTCTCTATAAGTATGGGAATATGTGACGTTCATCTTCTTCATGGTTGCTAAAAAATTCCTCCATTGGTTAAGAAGAGGCCAAGGTGGGTTGAAAGAAGAATCTTGGAGGCAAGAAATCCGTTCGGGTACCTAATCTGAGACAGTATAAACCTTTCACAAAGCTTCTTTAATTTTCGAAAATGCCCCCCCCACTAGCTGCTGCCCAGGATTACCATTAATGGTAATCACCATTATGGTGATGACCAAATTACTATTATGGTGTTTTCTGTTGCGTTTTCTATTGTGTGGTCATGTCTGCGAGACTATGATGACACTTTCTGAAATTTCATTGATATTATCTCCTGTGTTACTTTATTGTAGTCCTTAGTTTCTCTGATTTTCTCGACTTTATGTGCAACAGAATTTTCCCTGCAAGCTTTTTTTTCTCCCCCTTTCCAGAGATAGATTTCTAGTGACTGGTGAGCCTTTAAAACCTTGCAAGTAACCCAAGCTTATGAATTTGCTCATCATTGCTGTCTGTGGACATTAGTCTAGTATAAGAAAATGTTGTCTTTTATCCTCTTAGTTTGATTTTGTTGTGTAGTATAGCCTTGTAAATAAGGCAGACATGTCGGTACTCTACTGAAAAATTGATCATGTATCCTATGGTATATGAATTCATCCAATCAGCGATTAAAATCATTCCTTTTATGATTTGTAATACCAACCTCTTGTCCTTTGTTTTGATTTCATTAGGCTCTTTTGACTTTCATATGACTTTTATGGGTCCTAGTAGATGTTCCTCCGATACCCTACTTGTTTATTTCATGTGGACTTATTGTATTGTTCCATTCCTGTTGCCTAAAAGTCTGGTAATTTTTTGCCTCATTGGATTATCTTTTTGGCAGGATATTGTGCATATCTTGATGTAGAGAATGCATTGGACCCTTTACTCGCAGAATCAATGGGCATAAATACAGAAAATCTTCTTATTTCACGTCCGGATTGTGCTGAAAATTTGCTTAGTACGGTTAATACACTGACCAAAACTGGATCCGTTGATGTCATTGTGGTTGATAGCGTAAGTGACAAGTTCTTTTGATGTGAGTGTATTCCGTTACATCAATAATGTCTGTGTCATTGTACCTGAGCAACTTGTAATGCCATTATAGAGTGTGCCTCTATTATTTCATTTTACCATTTTGGCTGTTTAGCTGCAAAGTTGTGATGTTATGAGTGCCGTCATGGTCATGGTATTATTAATCTTAAAAATATAGCTTATTCTTCTTCTTCCTATTATTATTATTCTTTTTAGTTGGGAACTCTGGCTAGTCGTAGTGAACTTATTTGCGATAGTGGTCTTTTTATTTTATTTTAAAAATAAATATTGAGGTGGGACTGACCAGTCGACCTGTTTTATGACATCACTCCTTACCCTTTTCTCAAGGAATACCATTCGTGTTGCAAAAATGGCATTTCTTTTGCCACTCTTTCCTGGTTCGAGCTAAATTTTAAGCATTGCCATGCATTATCTGTGTTGCTCTGAACTCATCGGGTTGACCATGTGGCATGTTTAATTCCCATGGATTCCCTATCAGAGCTATGAAAGTCTTTCCACTTGTTGCTAACATTTACATGAATTTTAAATGGTGTACAGAGAAGGTGGAAACGGTGGATCATCTTTTCATTCATTGCATGGTTGCTAGAAGTTTTTGGATGCTTATGCTTAATATGTTTGGTGTCCATTGTGTTCTCCCTTTGCCAATTCATGATCTTCTTTCGGGATGGTGGTTTAGAGGGGGAAGTAAGGTGGGAAAATTGATATGGAGTATGGCCGCTCATGCAATCTTTTGGTGTATTTGGAGGGAGAGGAATCGTAGAACATTTGATGGAATTGAAAAGTCTACCATAGAGCTCAATTCTTTTTTGCTTATGAACCTTTTTTTTTTTTTGTGGTTTTCTAGCTATTCTAAATTTCTAATTGTAGTGACCTTTCTTTTGTAAATGGGAGCTTTAGAGGGATCTTTGTTTTGTGCTTGTATATGTCTCATACTCTCATGTACATGGGCAAGGCCTTTTGTTCTTAATACGTATCTTACTTCATAAAAAAAAGGGTAATAAATGAAAATTAACATACTTGTAACAAAATAATTCTTATCTATCTCATGAGTTTTTTTTTTTTATTTTTTAAATAAATGGGGTGATGAACAGTGTTACTGACTTGTGTATGCATATATTGGGACTAGAGTTATTGAGATTGTTTTGACTGTGATAAAAAATATCACAATGAGTGCAAATTTAAATGTTTATTTATTTTTATTTTTTACCAAATTGGATTTTTTTTTCTAAAGTGCATGTGTTGGGGTATTAATATGCTTATTATGTGTCAAAATATAACTGTTATATACACCATCGTGGGATCAGACTGTGTCAAGTTTGGCGAAGATGAAATTTATATATTTTCTGTTAGGAATATTGAAGTAAATATTGCAGGTTCACAATGTCATCATGCATTGTTTTGCGTTTTTGTATCTATACTTTTTGATATCAAACGTAGGATTTGTATCATCAACATAGAACTCTTATAAATGGCAAAGCTGTCTCATCATCAGATGGAATTTGAAGATAATGGATTGTCCAGGAAAGAGGTTTAACCCTAATCAAATCCTTCAACTGTTATATCCTTGTATACTAGAAACTCACTGAGACCATAGGTAAGCATCAATTCTGACATCTTGGTTTGTGATTTTTGAATAGTTGTGAGATCTTTGCTGTAATGAATAAAAATTTAGAAAAATGAACTAATTAAGGGGAAAAGCAAACAAATCTCATGTACTTGGGTCATGCCCTTTTGCTATTAATTCATTGTACATCATCAAAAAAAAAAAAAAAAAGGGGAAAAAAGGGAGAAAAGCAAACAAATGACTATATATCTTGCAATATACTTGTGCCAGGAACAAAATACACTAGGCAAACTACTCATACTGGTTGTAAGGCTATGTCCTTGCTTAATTTCACTCAGTTTAGCACGTGGTTTATTCATGTCTTTTAAATGCACAAAACACACATATTTATTTATATACACACACATGCATACATTTTGCCGTGTCAAATACAATGGCCATGTTTGTGCTTTGACACCAATCCTGTAGTTCCTTCCCTCTCGAAGTGTCAGACATCTCATATCTGTGTCAAGACATCAACACCTGTGTCAGGTGCTTCTTACATAGGCACAAAGGACTTTGCTAGATGCCTAGACCACAGAGAGAAAATCTGATTTAAATTCAAACTTTCAATATTTGCTATCAAGTCATTATCATATCTGAGATAGGGAAAGAATATGCCAAGAGTATTCTATTTCTAAATTTACTCATTTCTAATAGTTTTTTTGAATCAAATGTGTCTCATATCATCTTGAAGGTTCCATGTCATAGATTGACAATAATATAGTCTAATGAATGAACTGGGTCATCCCATTACCTTGTACAGGTAGCCGCTCTTGTTCCCCAACGTGAAGTTGATGTTCCGATAGGTGCCACCTATGAAGATGTACAATCACAAATTATGAGCCAAGCACTATGAAAGATTCATTATTCGCTATGCCAGCCAGAGACTCTTATCATTTTTGTTAATCAGGTTTTTATATGATTCAAATTGTGTATTGTTAGTTACTGTTATAATTAGGACAAATGGCCTTTATGATTCACTATAATCTCTTATATACAGGTTAGATTAAAGGTAAAATCAGGTCAGGGCTTTGGACATGCAGATGAGGTTACTTGTGGTGGAAATGCGTTGAGATTCTATGCAGCTGTACGGATGAGGATTATCAGAACTGGATTACTCAAAACTGGGGATAAGGTAACCATTTTTATCACTACTGACTCTAGGAGGTGTGAACAAGTTCTTATGGTCCTTGGAGGCTCTTCTATATTTTGTGAATTTCACATTGCTACTGCTCTTCAACTATCAAAACATTGTTGAAAGGAACTTTACAAAATTACATGAAAGTGCAAAGCATATACTTGGTGGCAGACTTCCTTCTTATTGATTGTTGTAGAGACGAAATCACAGTAGTAACCATAAATGGTGAGATACTTTCTTGTTTATTCAAATATGACATTATGGATCACATGTATGTTTTTATTTAGGTGAAAGCAGAACAGGAAATTACTAGATTTTTTTTTTTTTTTGGAGGTACTAGTTACGGAGGTAAAGATCTCCACCCCCCCCCCCCCCCCCCCCCCCCCCCCCCCCCAAAAAAAAAAAAAAAAAAAAAAACCCAACTCTCCCCCTTTAAAGGGGCTGGATGCTGTGGTATCCGTTACAAGTGCATGGATGCTTCTTAGAGGAGTAGTAGTGCTGCCATTTGGGTGAAGAAAAAATCCTGTGCAGTTGAAGCAATACACCCAGCCCTATGCAAAATTTTACTTTCAAAGTGCCTTTTTCGTTCTTGCTTGTAACCGAGTGCCAAGAGAACTTATGAGTAAGACGAAAGAGCATTGGATATCATAGTTAAAGATTTTAAGAGCAAAACACCCAACTATGGACATAGTGTTGTTTCTTATAGACAACAGTTTGATTTTTTTTTTTTTTTCACAAATCTTGTTGGGAATCTTTTTCATGCGTTTTTTGCTGGATGAGAAGGGGGAAAAAACACTTGCTTAGTACAAACAAAGAAGGTTTGTTCATTTTTGTTTTTGTTTTTTCTCTGGACAGTTTTTGACCAAGAAGGTTTGTTCTTTCAAATTGCCTAAGTGTTTCCTTAAGTCATTGTCTGGCTAGCACTTGTATATACCTTATGTACTTGGAATTCCCCCCTCCCCCTCTTTTTTTTTTTTTTTTTTTTTTTTTTTTTTTTTTTTTTTTTTTTTTCATACAATACTTCATCAAAAAAAAAAGAAAAAAAAAATGGTGTTTCCTTAAGTCATTGAGGTCCTGCTTTTCTAATGACTGTTTTCTAGACTACTGGTCTTGGAGTATGCGTAGAAGTGGTGAAAAACAAACTGGCACCTGCGATGAAGAAGGCTGCACTGGAGATACAATTTGGAAGCGGCATTTGCTGTGAATCTGATGTCTTGGATTTGGCTTGTGAACATGGCGTCATCTTGAAAGAAGGTAGCAGCTATTTTATAGAAGGGGAGGTTTTCAATACTAAACATGAGGCTGAATGGTATTTGGTTGAAGATGAGGAGATTCTAGATAAGATAGTAACGACTTTAAGAAGACAGTTGTTTGAGAGAGAAAAATAATTATTGAAGATTCATGACTAGACGAGCTCTATGCAAATTCGACCATTTGAGTGGCGAGGACCTGGCCACATCCTGTGATAGTGCTGCCTCAAGGAAGGATCGTTGTGAATGCTAACCACAACAATGTATCTTTATCTTCAGGTACAAGTATTGGTTTCAAGAAGACAGTTGGACTGTAACATTTTAAGTTTGCTCCTCCCTCTGGTGACATTCTTTTATTTATTTTTCAGAATGGTGTAGCTCTTCTCTTCGTTAGGGCCTCCCCGGTTTTTCTGATGACTGATCATAACACGCCACATCATAGTATGGAGGTTTGCCGTGCTGTCAGCCACAGAAGGCTAGACAACAGAAGTATTAAACTCCTCCTTTTCATTGAATTTTTGGAATTGCCCTTTTGTAACATGATGTAACATGCTATGATTGGTCTTAGGACAGAGTAAGGGTTATGCCTCTTTAAGGAATTGTTGCTGATGATTTGTCAGTGGAAAAGGAGTTTTTATTTTTATTTTTATTTTTTTTTTAAATTTGTTTTTAATGATTAATTTTCAAGTTATATGGTGCAATATGGTCATATGTGTAGGACTCATTACTTTTTGATAATCCCCCCCCCCCCCCCCCCCCCCCCCCCCCCTTTTTTTTTTTTGCAAAACATGATTGATGAAACCATTCGTGCAGGCCTGATTTTTGTTATCTTTTAGTTTCTCTTATTTCATGTTATCATTTGATTGATTAAGAAACTGGTGTTTCCATGGCTGATTGTGTCTCAGAATTAATGTTGTATATTAGTCTGATACACTGGTGATAAATTTGAATAAGATGAGATGAATAGGGCTAGTATACCCTGCTTACTTGGGATGTGGTATCCCAAAATTGGGAACTGAAGCCACTTTCTATCATTTTCAAAGTCTAGAATTGTTTGTAACAAATTTCTCAATTGGCCTTTTATTTGTATATCTTTACCTTAATTAAAATAAAAATAAAAATAGAAATACTTGTTTTCTTGTGCAAGCACTGAGGCATTTGCGGGTTTCCGATGCCATTTTGAGGATCTATTTTTTCCCAATCATCAAATGTGTTGATTTTATTTCTCTGTTCTCTCGTACCCTTTTGGGCCAAAATATTCTAAAATGGAAGAGGTGATCAATCCATGGTCACCCTCTTCATCACTTCACGGAAATCTTTTTGATTCCGAGCTAGAGGATGGTGGTTGTTCAAAGTAAATATGGAGCTATGCATTTGGACACCATACAAACAACCATTTGGGTTATACATGAATTCGAAATGAGTCTTAAATCTAGGCTTCAAGGTTGGAAAGCCTCTGCATTGAAAATGCTCAATCTTAAGGAGGGGAACTTCGTTCATAAAGGGCTTAAATAGTGGGTGGACAATGGTGCTCATATTAAATTCTGGCTAGATGTATGGGTGGGCACTTGGTCACGTTCTCATCTTGCAACACATGCCTATGAATTCCATCACAGGAAATGCAAAGGTGGCTAGAGACTATTATGTTGGTATTGGCTCACCAAGTCTGGTTGGCCAGTGGCATGACAGCCTAGTGGCATTTGCCTCACTTGTTAAATAACATTTGAACACAATTTAAACCATCCATCTCAAATGCAACGGTATCTTTGCTGGCATTAGGTTCCACAAGGTTCCAGCACAGTCATACATCCACAATAATGCAACATGTCTCAAGTACGAATCACAAATCACAAAATGGTTCTCCAACACAATATACATATCTCAAGTGAAGAAAGTAAACATTGTCCATAATTGATGAATTAAATAAAAACACCATCCAACATACTAATATGCTTCTCATTCAAGTAGTCTTCACGAGCCATAACAATATCGTCTAGAAGTCGGGGGTCTTTGGTAGAATCTGCAAAATATAAAAGAATGAGCCATCGCCCCGTGAGGGATTTTTCTACAAAGTATACCAAGGCTTGAAACACAATTCGGAAAAAATATAATATCATCAGTATGAGCTAGACATTTATGACTTACCAAAACATTAATACTCACACTGAAAACTAGATTTGAGGTCCTTAAACCATAATCAATTCATCTCCCATTTTCAAATTTTTATTTGAATGTCATATATGATAAGTGGGGATGATGTTCAACTCAACCTCAACAAAGAATGTGATTGGGATAAAGGTGATGATAGGAGTGCAGAATTTTAGGATTTGTTTGGAAAGGAAAAATTATTGAAGGAATTTCTGGGTGATTTGGAAGTTCAAAGAAAAAAGCAGGGTTTGGCGCGTACAAAAAGAAATTGCTCACAGAGCAAGAAGCCACAAGTGAAAGAAGGATTGTCTAAGGTGAGTCTCTCATCCCTCTCAGTTTCAGACGGGGGGATTATTGATAGAAATAGGTTAATTAGGGGGTAAGCGGGTAAAGTGGTGAAAATTGGAGATCAATTGGGTTCGGACAAAATAGAGTTCATTGATTTAATCGGATATGTGCTCTTGAGGAGGAGGAGTGGGATAAGCCGGAAGAAGGTATAGTATAGTTGTGAGTTGTTATTGTGTGAGAAGAAAAAATAAAATAAAGGAGGAGGGTTGGGTGATGGAAAGATGAGAATTTTGTTGTGGAAATGTGAGCCTGTGAGGGGTATGGGAAGGGTTGAGAAAAAGAAAGAAAGAAAGGCAGTGAAATGATTGGTCTTGAAAAATTGATATTGGTATGCTATTGTTACAAGAAATGAAGGAATTTGTACGGAGTCACCACTGCGGGAGAAAAAAAAGGTTGTATAGGTAGAGAAAGAAAAGGTTGTGTAGGTAGTGTTAGGGGGATATTTGGATTTTTGGGAATTTATCAACAGCTTCTAGCTTGTAGATCTGCCACTGAGAGGTAGGAAGTTGGAATATTTGGGGTTTTTATTTGTGTTTGGTGGGGCTTGGAATGGGTGTTTACAAAAGCAATATCCCAATCAGTGTAGTGGTGGCTTGTCGCTGAAGGCCGGTGAAGAATTAAAAAGTGGATTGTGGATGGCAGTTTTTTATGGGCTAATCTAGTTTATATGGCTTGCAAGAAATGAGGATATATTTAATGGAAAAATCTGCATTGGTGTGAAGTAGCTGAGCGTGCAATATATAGGACTTGTTTTGGGTTAAAGCAAAGTCCATTCTATATTCACTTGAAGAATTCAGGAGTAATGTTAAAGCAGTAAAGGGTTATCAAGGTCTTTCTGGTGGGTAGCTGCTATTGGAGGGTTGTTGAGGGACGACTGTGAATTGGCGTTTTTTTCTTGCTTGGTTCTAGTTGTTTTGATCTTTTTTTGGGTGGGAGGTCTGCCGGGGGTGGTTTCCTTTTAGTGTCTTGCTAAATTTGGATACTTTCCCTAGGCTTAGTTTGGTGTTGTATTTGGGTGGTGGTTCTTGTTTGAGATTGTAATAGTTTGTGTTTTGATTAATAAAATTGATTTTCTTTTGCTGATCAAAAAAAAAACAAAGCAATGATCCTCCCCAAGGGGCTCTTGCATAGAAATAGAGATGCTCACTCTAGATCGAATTTGAAGAAACACCAAATAACACCAGAAACACCAGGATAAGGGCGGGCCAATTACTCCACATTCCAAGACTCTCCACCATCATTTTAAGGTATTCTCAAAACAAATCAAGTTCTTAGAGTGTCGGTTAAATTTATAGGCTCTTGGACCCCTTATAGGCTATGTTATGTATGCGGGCTTCCTCATATTTGTGTGTGCTATCTATCCGTGTTAAATAAAAAAGAATGGTTGGAGGTATAAGGTCCTACATTGGTTAGCCAAGGTTGGTCTTAAAAGTGTATGGTCACTACTCTTTTTCAAGAGCTAGGCCCTTTTGTAGGTCTAGGTTAACTTTATGGACTCTTGGATCCCTTTTCAACTATGTAATGTATGTGGGCTTCCTATGTGTTATGTGTGTGTCAGCAAAAAGGTAAAAAGGGTTCTCAAAATATGCGTTTAGGCTTTTCTATAGCCATAAGACCTTAACTTTTCATGTTGTCTCAACACAAAATGCCATAGATTTTAACAAAAAATAATTCCCCAAAAACTTAGCATTTAAAATTATCAATTTAACCCACTGTTAAAATATAAGCTCCTTTTTTTCATTTTTTATAATCACCCACTGTTAAAATATAAGCTTTATACTCTCCAAGCTTAAGAAATCATGAATCCCAAAATATTCATATAATTATCATAACAACATAATTCTCAAGTATTTTTCCAACTATACAAATCAAAGTATGAAAGATTTCTTAAATTTTCCAAGTTCTTGTGCAAACTTCGTAGCTTCTTTACATTTTAACATCTCACCATTTTAATTGATATCGATGTATAAAACCTTTCTAATGACCGATTATTGAGTATCAATTCAATTAGTTTTTCTGAGTTTTCACATCACTCTCTTCCTCGATCTTCTTCTGAGTCACGACAGAGTTGTGATTGTCACCTTATAAGGTGGCCTGGTCATGCTATTTGAGTCCAAATCCGAGTCTAATAAGATAATATCTATTATTGCATAACCGTTACTAATGATAGAAATTTATGATACCAACAACTTACAAGTCATTTTTCCACATAACATGATATCAAGGATTGTCACTGCTATCGAAATCATCGAAGATGCCGTAGAATCCACTCTTCTTCGTCACTGCTATAATCCCATTCCTGTACAACATAAAATAATAGTAAGCTTAATGAAAGTCTTTTGATTTCTTCCTATTATTAGTTGCAACAATGCAACAATGAAAAAAAAAAAAAAAACACAACTAATGCTATAATTAGTAACTGGGAACTAGAACCATATCAAGTTGTCGACATATAATTTTTTCTAACTTACTATTGTGAAATCTTATAATAATAAAGTTGGCAAATCAAATTTATTAATGATTTATATTTGAAAGCACTTTATAAAGAATGTTACAAATATCCCTACAACTTTTCAAGCATTGACTATTGACTGAAGCATAGCTTAATTAGCACAATTAATCACACTTACATTATGTGTATACTGAAGTAATTAGACATCCGGCACAATGCGAGTGTGAAGAAAATAACATTAAAAAGAAAAGAAAAAATGATGAAATATATTTATTTAAAGAATTTAAGTTTAAGAAGGTGGTTACAGTAGAGTGAAGTACATTATAGACAGAGACATAGAGTGATTGGAGAATGGATGGGGATTAGAACGGTTGAGGAAATAACTACCATTCACCAACATTATGCATTTTTAAACTATTGATCTCTCTCTCTCTCTCTCTCTCTCTCTCTCTCTCTCTCTATTTAATTGGAATATAGTATGTTGTTCATGATTTATTTTTATAAATTTCATTAATAAGGAGAGAGATTGAAGGAGATCCCCTTAATGCAACAATGGATAACTATTGAAAATTATTAGAATGGTCGAGACAAAATATTTGTTTATTTATTTATTTTTTTCATTTTAAAATTGCAAAATCTTACAAAGAAGATTCCAAAACAGATCTATTGATGACTATCGAGTGAAGCTCAGGTTAGAACAGTTAATCATACATATATTTTGTGTACATTGAAGAAATAGACTAGTTACATGGATTTTAGCTAAAGCCCTCAACACTTGGCTGATTTTGAGGTGTTAATGTCATGGAATGCATTTTACTAGTTTACATTTATTGTTGGGTAATGATCATTTTAGTACCTTGGACTTTTTCGAAAATTCTAATGTAGTACCTAAACTATTTTTTCTCCTAATTTAAAACCTAAATTTTACTGCCATGCCCAAATGTGGTACCGATCCCAAACACCGTCTAAATACTTGGATAGCGTTTGGGGTTGGGACCACATTTGGGCACGGTAATTAAGTTTAGGTATTAAATTGAGAGAGAAAATGGTTTAGGTACCATATTGGGATTTTTTGAAAAGTTCAAGGTACTAAAATGATCTTTACCCTTTATTTTTTTGGGTTTAATTTTCTCAATCATGCATCCACCACAAGACTTCAAAACTTTAACAGGTTTTCACTACCATTTTGCGCTGCCCAAAAAACTTCCACCCCCCCCCCCCCCCCCCCCAAAAAAAAATAATAGAAAAGAAAAAAAAAGAACGTTTTTTATCATCTCTGTGACTTCATATGTTTTTCAAATTTTGTTCTATACTACATATATTCAGATTTTAGTAGTTGCAATTTCTTGATAGAAAGGATGTTTATTTGAAGGAAAAACATAGAAGTCCAAAGAAATCTGGAAATCTAAATTCTAAAGAAAAAGAAAAAGAGAAAAAACACGAAAGAAGAAAAGAATATAACGCAAATCCTAGAGGGCAAAAATCAAATCTAATCAACCAATGTTACTCTTCCTTAATAAGTGTCAATGACTAGCAAAGAGTAGATCACAATGTTCTTTAATGAGTAGATCATAATGACTTCAGGCCACATACAGTTAGTTGCATGTTCAGATAAAAAAACATAAAACTTAAATCTTAAAAATAAAAAATAAATAAAATAAAATAAAATAAAGAAAAGAAAAAAAGAAACACCGAAAGAAGTTCAATTTCAACTTTACCCTTTATGTAAAAGTCAAGATGTACCTTTGTTGCAAAGAGTTGTTGTATGGTTTTATTAAGGTCACCCATCCAAGAACATGCGTCACAAATATTATAAACCACTTGATGCAGATTTGGTGTAATAGGGGAGTCCAAAGAGAAAGTCGTCATTTTAGGGCATCGCATGATAGACACATGCTTCAACGATGGTAGGTCGAAAGGATAGGGACCCTGACAGAAGCTTTTAAGCCTTGGTAGACGATAAAGTCCCAATTGTTCTAATTGAGGGATCACAATCTTATTCGTTCTGTCTTCTTCTTCATTCTCCTCGTTCACAACTATTTCTTCCATCATTTCACAATCGGGTATAACTAGATATTGAAGGTGCACAAGGCCTCTGGCCATGGAAGGATAGAATACATTTCCCAATTTGCCACAACCAGAAACACTCAGTGATTTCAGATTCTGAAAGGCTTTAGTTCCTTTGTGATCCATCTTGCACCATATTTCATTAATCTTGGAGATGCCAGTCAGTTCCAATTCCTCCAAGCTAGGAAATGCAACCTGAAAACCCATAAAATACAAAAAGAAAGTTTGTATTCACAGAGTTGTTATTTATTTATATATATAATTTTTTATCCCATTTTCTTTTAAATCAGAAGTTCATACCTTTTCATTGAAGAGATGTTGGATTTGGGTATGAAGGTTGAACTCCGGACGAGTTTCTCTAGAATCTACATCGATTGCTTTTCGGTTCAAGGCCGTAGTGTTCTCTTTGGGGAAAAAACTCACAAGGTTTGGTAGTTCCTTAAGTGTCAAACGACGTAGTTGAGGGAACTCAATCTTATCCATGGCCTTTTCATCTCCTTCTCCTTCATCCTCTGCAACAATTTCTGTCATCATCTCACAATAACTTATTTCCAGTTCTTGGAGTTGCTCGACACTTTTAACCATGGAAGGTGAGAATACATTCCTCAAGCTTTTACATCCGCTGACACTTAGAACTTTTAGTCTTTGAAAAAATAGAAATCCTTTGGGTTCTCTCTTCAAAATATGTTTCAATTCAGGAAGAACTTGCAAATTTAATTTTTTCAAATTAGGGAGCAACACCCTATCTCCTTCCTCAACATTCAGCCCTTCTACTTCAAATACCTCTACCAGTGAATCACACTCTTCTATACTGAGCTCTTCTAGGTTTTGTAAAGCTGATAGCAAATTTGATGGGACAGCATTCGACAGATCGTTACATTTGAACACACGGATCTGTCTTAGTTTACCCAAGGAATTGGCTTGCAGTAGACCGTTCAGGATCCGTTCCCCATTGTCCTCATCCTCGATTTTTAATACCACCAAGCTTGGGAATGTGATTTGCTGCAAACGACCCATATATTGTGTTAATAAACAACGATTATGTGCATAAGCAAATTTCGTGGATGCTCCACTAGGGGAATTTGCCCTACAAAGAAGGGCAATCCCCTTATTTGACAAAAAACTAGAAGCATGTTGGGGTGAGGGAATTTTAAGTGGAATTTGTCATTAGAACATAATTTCTCAAATTATTTAAAATCAAGGTGAAATTTTGTCATTCCACATTTTAATCAAAGAAATTGTAAAAATATGTTTAGAAATTCCAACTTTAAAAAAAGCTTAGTCAAACAAGGAACTTTGAAAATCCCATTAATTTAAAATTCATAGGATTTTTTCCAAATTACTTACCCGAACACAGCATTGGTTATTTTTCCTTTTTCCCATTGATTTTTAACACATTAAAACCCCAGTTGAATGTAAGGATTCTTTTTTAGAAGGAATGTTGTTGGGAAAATGTGGTTTGTATGTCGATCAAGTCAAGTGGGGTACCTGTTCCTGAACTTCTTTGTGAGATCTCACATTGATTGTCTTTTGCTTTTGTACACTGAGAATTGCCGGTGTAAATACCTTCACATTGGTTTTTATAAGTGACAACTCTTTCAAGATGGGCCATTGGAAAGTGTAAGGTTCAGGGCCAAAACTCTTGAGGTCTGGTAGATTGTGAAGATTGAGATGCTTTACCATAGGAAACATAATTATTTTTGTTGGCTCTTTATTTTCTTTGCTGCCTTCTTGATCTTTGCCAACAAATTCCACTATGGCGCAATCGCTAATCTGCAAGTTTTCAAGTTTCATAAGAAGTTTAGCTATGGAGGGGGTGAATATATATTTCAGCTTCCAACAGTTGACAACTACTAGCGATTGTAGGTTTTGAAAACCCTTAATTTCTTGGGGGGCCTTCTTCCATAGATGAGTCAAATTGGGTAGATATCGCAACTCCAATTTCTTTAAACAAGGGAGTACTAAAGCTTCACGTCCTTCCTCTATATTCACCCCTTCAAAATCAAATACCACTTCCAACAAATCACATTGTTTTACTTCAAGTTCTTCAAGTTTCTGTAGGCTTTGTACCAAATTGGATGAAAAAACATTCAATAGTTTCTCACAACCGTATACATTCATGTATCTCAGTTCGCACAGAGACTTGACCTGCAAAAGTCATTCACTTAGTTAATGACATATTCTAACAAATTTTAGCTTTTATGACATCCCGGCCTTTTTATAATTTGCTTCACATTCAGTATTTGAATTTATTGAAGAAGAAACAACAAGAAAAAGCAATGTGTATAAGCTAAATACATCTTCTTCACTTGTGTTCTAATTTTAGCAAGTCGCTCTTGAAACTTGGACAAGTCACTCATATGACAGATCTGTAGGATTACTCAAAACTTAGGCTGTCTTACTCATAGTCAATTCGGATTACTAGTACAATAACTTGAGAACTTAGAGATTTATCAGGAAATTGGGTCAAATCATTAGGATACTAACTTTTTTTAATTTAATGTTTAGTGAACAATATTCAGATTTTTATGTCAGTATTTTTTAATTCTCTATTCTATATTGGTTTTCAAGAAAACTAGGGAAAATAAAACAAGCAAACTTTTGACTCAGTTTTTTATACCACACTGATTTTAATTTTTATTATCTTGGTTCCTTTTTGTGAGCAAATCAATGGGAGGTGAACATGTGAACATGTGAGTACTGAGTCATAGTCAAGGAGATTATATTGGCCACATAAGGTTATGGGACAGTTGAAGAAATCTTGGTGGAGGAGAGAGAGAAACGATATGAGATTCATGTGGAGGAGGAGGAGAGAGGGCAGTGAGTTTTAGGATCTCGAGGTATGAATTCCAGCCTAGGCAAGATATTAATCCATATCCAATAAGAAATAACTTCGATCCGATCCGATAATCCGACATATCTATAAAGTGCAAATCCATATCTGAATTTGTTATTTTCGGATGTCCAATCCGATCAGATAATTTCACAAAATGTATAGTTAACAAAAAATTGGCATGAACTTTAGGGAAAAAAATAGAACTTTTTAAAAAATTTATAATCATATGAAATACATTTTAAAATGGAGGATAAATTTCAACACTTTTACCATATAATCTTCATAAGAACTATAGAAATATGGTAAACTAGCAATTAATAAAATATAGGAAAAAATTCATTGACCTACCCTAAAGTTAGACCAAAACCACGGTTGCAAACTTTACTTTACTTTTGCCATTAAGGAGGATGTAAAATGTCCAAATTACCGCTAATTTAAATAATGCCTAAGTTCCTCACAAAATTATTTTTTTCCCCATTTCTCAGATTTGATCTTGGTTTAAGGTGTTTTAAAGAATCAAAAGCCATTGGTTTAAGTGGAGTCAAAGTGGGATAATTGTTTTTCCAAAAGGTTTGTTTTTTTTTGTTTTTTTAATTCGTTTTTTCCCCTTAGTTTGAGCTTTGGCTCCCTTTTTGATGTAGCGAAAAAAATATAAAAAAAAATAAAAGGTACCTTTGTCTTCATATGGCCGATATATAAGTGCAAAATGAATTCTATTGGCTATATTGGGGATATTTTTGTCTTTAAATGGGATTTTATATTTAATTTAGTTATTTCATACATTATTCCTTAATTAAGGGCAATCTTGGTATTTTTGTAGGTTTTATGCATGACATCATCCATTTCTATTAGTGAAACTAACACCAATAGATGGAGAGGAGTTGAGTGTTAAATTCATTAAACCTCAAGGGAAGGCAATGTAATTTTTTAAATATTAGGGAGGTCAGTGTCATTTTGTCAAACCTCAAGAGGTTAGTGTACTTTTTTCTAAAATATATAATCTAATATATTATTTAATTTATCGGATCAAATTTTTATCAGATCAAATCGATTAGGTAATATCCATATTTAACTTGTTAACTAATGGATTATTGGATTTGAATTATTAACGGATCACAATTTTCTTACCATAACCTAATAATTGGATTGGATGCGAATCAAATTGGGATCAAATCCACCCTGAGATGGGCATCCTTGGTGAAGTGGGAGATGTCTATGAGAACCTCGTCCTTCAATGGCCAAGGAGAGGAGACTCACTTTTTGGTGGGGGGGTGGGGGGTGGGGGTGATTGGAAAAGTTTGGAAGTTAGCTGACTTATTCTAGAAAGACAAGAAAATCTTTTTTGAAAAATAACTAAGTTTGGAGTCGCCAGCCAGCTTATTTAAGAAAAATAAGCAAACCTATTTTTTTTTTTTTTTTTAAAAAAAAATTCTTCATCAATAAAAAACAATACTGACTCCACTTTAAAAAATAAAAGCACAGCTTCAAATCAAATATGACGATATAGGTTACAAGATGGGAAGGTTAAGTATGAACTTGTAGGCACTCATCTCGCCCATTACGGCCTCCATTATTTATGCTAAGTGGTGTTACTTTGTTTTAAAAATAAAAAACTAACCAACAAGACTTTGATTTAGTTTGTATAGTTATCCTGTTTGAGTTGTACAACTAAATTTTATTTGGGTAAATTACAAGAAACCCTTTTAATGTTTAATCCTTTTTGTCGTAACCTCTTTAAAGAAAAAAATGGTTGCAATGTCCTCCCAATAGTTTATTTTTGATAAGTCCTCCCAATAGTTTATTCATTTAGCAATTAGTACCATCATTAGTTGTCGTTCATGGAATTAATGGTGGTCATGTGACATTTCTTCATCTAATTCCATAAACAGCGATTGACAATGATGCTAATTGCTAAATCTGTCGGGAGATATTCTAACTATTTTTTCTTTAGGGAGTTACATGAAGAAGAGTCAAACGTTAGAGATGTTGTAATTACTCTTTTATTTTACAAGGCAACTGTGATCTTACCAGCCACTTCCGAATTTTAACAAATCTAACATATAGCATTTTCTAGGAAAATAGACAATTATGGGGGATTATGCATTCTAAAACAAAGGATTATACCTTTTCGTTGAATAGATGATGGGTTGCAGTATCATGGTTATTGAGAACATGCTCCATGCCTCTCACTCCTCGTATTTTCAGACTGTTGGTTTTCTTAAGCAGCACTTGAGTCCCACCGTCAGCAAGAGTCGTTGCATCAATATCATTGAGTACCAGACAATTTTCGAATTCACTATCAGCCGAAAATTCGAGTTCTGGATACTTTGCATTGCTAATTAATTGGAATCTCACTAGTTTGTCAAAGAGATTGATACCACCTGAAAATTTGGTAGTGGGTAAACGAGATACTAAAGCCCTCAATTTAGATAAGGATCCTAGCTCAGCGAGGGTCACTTCATTTTGTGCTTTGGCTTCTTCAACCACCCACTTCAAACCACTGTCTTTCAAGTATAGTTCTTCTAATCGGATTAAGCTCTTTATGACCCCAGGTGAAACAATTTCACACCAACATTCCGTCAAATCTAACAACCGTAGGTGAGTCAGCTTCCCAATTTCACGCGGTAACTCCATAATAGAAGAACCGCGAAAGCTGAGAATTACAAGCGTCTGTAGTTCTCCAATTGTGGATATGCTTTTTAACTCGCAATCATCTAGACACAGTGCTCGAAGATTTGTCAAATCGGAGCGTGAGCTTGGTAGTGATGGAATAACCATTCGCCTCATCTGTAAAACTTTGAGTTCTTCCATCCCTTTGTCTGCCACTTCTTGATAATGATGCATGCCTTCCAGTAGTAAAAGATCAGGTTTTGGGGGAGCCAACTGCTTGGGATGGTTGTCGATTTCATTGGATATCAGTGAAACAGAAACATATTGTTCATCCGTACCCTCCGTTGGCCACTCCTTCAATTCCGTACCATATCTAAGCATAAAAGCCTCTTTACTTTTGGTGGCTTTGAATCTGATAACATCACGCACCATATCATGCATTCGGACGCAGTCTTCCTTGCCATTGTCTAACAATAAATTACAACGTTTGAGGTTATCGACCAATGTGCGTACTGTGTCTGTTGCATCCGCCAATGCATCGATTCCACTGAACATAAGTAGTCCCATCCCATATCTTACTAAATCTCTGATCGGAATATCAGTATCTTCTTTAAATATGCAACAAAGCAACAGAAGTGACTTTTCTTCCTGATCTTTTACAAAATCGTAGCTCAACTCTAACTTCCCATACACATCTCTAAGATAAGGTGGGACGTTTTCTGAGTCAGGCATTCTTAGTTTTCGAAGTGCATAATTCCAATGATGCCTGGCTTTACCTTCTAGTGCCCTTCCAACAGTTGCAATTGCAAGTGGTAAACCTCCACACTCATTTACAACCTCTTTTGCTACTGAATACAGATCAGGAGACTCAATTGAATTGCCTGCATTCTCCTTGAAAAGATCCCATGCTTCTGGTTCAGATAGTGCATCGATTTTGAAATTCTTATGTCTTTTCATCTGTTTGCATACGTCTTCGCTTCGGGATGTTAGCATGACTTTGCAACCCTGGTTTTCACCACCAAAAGGAATTCCCACTGCCTCCAGATCGAGTCTCACCCAAACATCGTCCAGTATTACAAGAATTCTCTTATGTTTCTTCATTTCCTCCCGCAATTGATCTGCTCTGCTTCGAGGTACACCCTGCTCATCCCACTTCAGACCCAACTTACCTGCAATTTCATTTTGGATATTTTTTAGATCAGGATTCTGGCTGACAACTGCCATCACGGTCACATCAAATAATTTCTCCGCCTTTGCTCTTTCGTCAATTTTTTTCACCGTTGTCGTCTTCCCCATACCACCCAATCCACATATCCCAATGGCATTGACGTTGTCATCCTTCAGAGATACCATGATTTTGTCCACAATCTTTATTCTAGATTCAAAATCCGCAAAAATTGACCACCTACTTTCATCCTTTTGCAGCTCAATGACATCTTGCGTCTTCTTCTTCGCTGCCCTACTAACCTTGAAACGCCAGATCGGATCTGGACATAGGCCACACAACCACCGTTTGTTTACTCTGGCTTCAAGTTCCAAAAATTGCTCCACCTCCTCAATAAACGTTTTCAATTCTTTTATCGTCCTGTCAACGCCAGGTCCGATACGTTGTCCATTATTTATGGCTTCATCC
The DNA here is from genome assembly GCA_039720395.1 of Liquidambar formosana. Lineage (NCBI taxonomy): Eukaryota > Viridiplantae > Streptophyta > Magnoliopsida > Saxifragales > Altingiaceae > Liquidambar > Liquidambar formosana. The sequence continues at coordinate 10,790,694 of CM077821.1, forward strand.
ACTGAATGCTGCATCTTGTTTTGGATGCCGTCAAGTTTCTCAACTTCTTCTTGGAGAGTCTTCATGATGCTGTCATAGTCAGTCAGATAGCCACAGTATTCTCCAATTTTCTTCAAGATAGAATTAGCCAAGTCTCCTCCCGATTTCCATCCGAAGAATTTAACAACAAATAACAGCAACACCACTGATGCAGTTATCAAGCACTCTAGGATTTTATTTGCGATGAAATCAACGAAGTTTTCTCGGAGTTTAGTTGAGATGGAAGTAACAGTCGCCATTTCTCTTTCTTTCTTTCTTCTTCTCTTCCCCCCCTCTTAAATGCAGATGTAATATAAGATGAGAAGCCGGCAAACAACAAACACAAAGAGTTTCCAAAGTAACAGCGTCACCTGAATGTAACAAAGAAACATAGATTAGATATTCTTCAGTAGCAAGTGGTAGCAGAGGGACAATATAACTCTGTCCCCTGTATATGACAAAAAAATATAGAATAAATATTTCCTTCTTTTTTTACTTTTTTTTTTCCTAAGTAAATATAGAATAAATATTCACTTTTTGGGCATTACACTGCGATAGCAAACACGCGTCTGTTTTTAATTGTATGGACTCCGCACAAATGAAAACACCTTTTAAAAACAGTCAAGTGATCAAAATTGGACGCATCATGTTCATAGGGCAATAAGAGCAAACACAAATGACTTACCAGTAACATCCCTCAAAAAATATTATGAGAAAGTGTTTAAAAATAGTAGTATTTACCTCTATTTGGTTTCCAGATTCTAGCAACGAAAAAAAATGAAAGGAAAACATTAGATTATATCAACCCGAAATTATTCTTATTCTTATTCTTCTTATTCCAATTTTCTATTATAACCAAATAAGGGAAAGTGCAATTTCTTGTATTTTATTTTTTTTCCCTAATAAAATCCGGGGACCAAATAGAGCCTAAGTGAAAAATATCCCCTTATTTGCTTAAATTTTAATTTAGGAGGGGGGCCATTTTTAAATAATTCCTATTATGCCCTTCTGTTAAGTTTATCAAGTATTCTTCCATTTGCATTAAATAATTATATCAAAAAAAAAAAAAAAAAAAAAAAAAACTTCTTACTTTAATTTCCCAGGCCTCTCTTCTTTTTTTTTTCTTTTTCTTTTTTTAATTTATGGTTGAAGAACAAAGTCAATATACATGGTTTTTGCTACCATCTTCTGGAAAAAATTCACTCTACTGGTTCTTCTTCTTCCTCTAAGGGCAGATAGTTCGTGTGTACTCAAAGGACAAGTCAAACAAAATGTTGAACAAAGCTACTATTTTAACACAAAATAGTGTATTTGATTCTTTTTCCCACATCCAACGTGTAAGTAAAAGTTCGGTGTTCTCTCTTATCAAACAATGCTTGAACAAAATTTTCTATTTGTCAACTTTAATTTGCACTTGTGAGTCCTTTAATTTTCACATATCTGTGAATAAATCTATACCAATAGGATTGACTCAATTTGATAAATATGATGATGTAGTGTGCGTCTTGAATTAGGCGCTTAATATAATTGAAAAAAATGAGAAATTTGATGGTAAGAGGGATGAGGGGGCCATTGTAGTAGACTTGCTAAAATATTTTATGGATATTGGGTCCTTTGTAGTGAGAGGATCTCTAGGAGTTATCCAACTCCCTTAACTATTTCAACAAGCCAAACCACTATTTTCCTTCTCCAAGGGCAAGGGTGCAGTCAGGATTTGGTCTTCATGGGTGCATCTAAGAACTCATTAATTATATCAAATTTGATCTTATAAAATCTACATAAGCCATCAATGACGATTGTTTCTAGTGGCAAAATGACTAGCATACTCCAAATGCCTCTTGCCCAAACTAATTTTGTAATTTTGTAAAAAGTAAATTTCATTCAAAAGAAACATATCTTGAGAACAAATTTGAAATTTTAAGTAAACAAATCCCTTCCCTCCATATCCACAACCCCGTAATCTCATCTCCTGGGACTCCTAAATCATAAACACACACACACATAAATATATGTAGAGAGAGAGAGAGAAGAAGAGGAATATATATGTGTATATATATAATATAGAGTGGGTTGCATATATTGGTTTTTTTTCCGTTGTTATAGACACTTATTGCAACGACTTTGACGTTATTGCAACGACTTTTACCGTTGCAATACGCGCTTTCTCTTATAGTGCCATCTTTTAACCATTAAAATTTTTTTTTTAAAGAATCCCTAAACATTTTAGATTTGTAAAATGTCCTAGTCTTTTCATAGGCAGTATGATGTGGTAATTTTAAAAATTTTAAATTGACCCCAAAACTTTTCAAGGGGCTAGCTGTTAGGTTAGTTATTATATATATTGGCTATATGGCTACCTCAGTAGTTAGTGGATATTATTTTTTTAATCAATTTTCTCACATTATCCCCCTCTCTCTCCACCACTTTCCCATTTCTCTCTAACAAATGATTATAGAAGGGGAGGAATCCACTAACACCTAGTGGAAGACTTTTTACTCTTACACCTATCAATATCTTTTTGTAAGAATAATATTTCACCCATCCAACCATTGGATTAGATATTCTCTATATGCACATCACGCATGCCAAATTTTAAGTTAATTAGAGATTAAGAGCTATGTCATCCATAAAGTGCCCAAAATTATAGTTTTATTAATAAACAGAAATATAAGTTTACAAATCAAATGCTTTCCGGTTTCAATTAATTAATTTGAAATTTAGTATGCATGACATGTATAAGTGGAGTATTGATTAGATTGTCGAAACTTGATTTTTACAGAAAGATAGATATTGATGACTGTAAGAGTTAAAAGTCTTACACCAGATATCAATGGATCTCTCCTAAAAATAGAAAGATATAAAGAAAAAATCTTTGAGTTGGTTGGAGAAGAGAAAAGTTAGAGAGCACTATTGGACTGTGCATTCGAATGGCTAGCTGTCCATTTAGAAAATGTCTTTTAATTTTATGGATAAAGTAGTTAAAAAATAGTCAAATCTTCTGATTAACTTTAACTAAAGTGAAAAATGTTTCTAATAATAATAAAATCCCTTTGAATCTTCTATGTTCCCCTGCCCCCCATCCCACCCCATCCCCGCCCCTGCTTCATGCTTCTATACTTTAGCCCTTTTTTTTTTGGGATATGAATTACACTTTACCACTTGAACTATAGGGAGAAAACCCCATTTTTAGTGAGTAAATTCCTATAAGTCCACGTTTATAAAACTTATGGAGGCATAACTTTATGGTAAAAACTTCTTTAGCCATAAATCCACTTTTAAGTGAAACGGTGGTTTTTTTGTGTGTCTTAAGTACATAAAGTTAATTATATTCTTAGGTTGTTATTTTTTTTGTGTCCAAACTATAAAATAAAATAACTTCCAATCTACACATCGGTTTTTAATAAAAATTATATTTTTGGAATCTATTTGTCGAGACCTTCGAAACAAGACTTAAGTGTTGCACGAGAGTGCTATACGAAGCACTCTTTGTATAGCACCTAATCTATATTAGGAAAAAAGATATTTGTTAAATAAATTGAAGGAGTTTTGCTCCATACACATACTACTACATAAGGTGCTGTACTTGATGCTACACATAAAGTGTTGTACATATCATTTTCCCAAATAATAGCATATGCTCCATAGAAGGTAAGAGCCATACAGATGACAATATGAGTATGCCTGGAGCAAGAAAACAGAACACGCATGAACTGATCGAACAAGTAGGCTGTTGTATTTGCATAACGTTGATTTGTCTGTCATTGTATCCAATAAAAAAAGTACTGCGGAGTCTCTTATTATTATTATTGGTATTATTATTATATAAATAGAAGCATATTGGTCCGAGCTAGGAATTTTCACTTTTGGTGAATGACTTCGCAACATGTATAAATAATACAGAGTATATTACTATTATATATAAATAATAATAAGATGAGTTTATGTAAAAAAACAAAAATACTTCATAATCTACGTAAAAATATATTGTAATTATAAAAAAAAAAATGTCAAATTGAAAGTTTTTGAGTGACCATCTATACAAATTGTAAAATAAATTGAATCCAATTATTCCGAGTGTCATGCAAAATATTTTAAAAAATTTTAAGGGGCCGTGGCCTCCTCGGTCTTTACGTATACGTTCCGCAGGTGATTGTATTACTCTCATTATTTTTCATTATAACATATTTAATCATGCTTCTCTTGATACAATATGCACAAAAAGTAGTGGCCAAAATTATACTAATTGTAAAGACTTAATTTGCGGGATATCCCCAATTATCCCAATCAATTACAATCGTCCGTAAATGACGCATGTGTGCGTTACGTATAAACGGCCGTGATGGTACGAAATATCCTAGATATCACACACGATATATATATATATACAAGTGCATTTGATGCAAAATGCACTCCAAAATTCTTACCTGCAACTTATATTTTACAAAAAGAACCGTTGGATTAAATCTAATATATATATAAACAATGTTCAAGTCAACCAAGTGGCGATATTTTACGCTGCCACATAACAATATTCACAATCCCTCTACCCGTCAATCACCCAACCGACACTATAATCTTTGTAATTACTGTACCTCTTCGTCTATATCTTTTCACAAAAGAAAAGAAACTACAAATACCTCTTCATCCATATCTTTTCAATTCTTACGTACCCAAACTCAACCGTAATCTAATGACTTTGAAACTGTTCCTTTATAAGAAACTCAAATAAAATGAAATTGTTTTCCAACAAGTCTTCTTCTCTTTTTCCCATACATGTATTTTTATTTTTCTTCTTCTCATTCTTCTCTCCCATGCTCTCTTTGTAGAATTATATATATTGAACAAAATCTTTGAGAAGAAGATTTATTTAATTAATTTGGTAAGTTTTCTATTATCATCCCTTATTCTCTTTATTCCATCCTCTTTTCTTTGTATACTGCATTTCAGAAGAGGAATCAAATGGAAGAAGTAATGTTCAAGTATACCTGTCAGATGAAGGAAGCTTTGAACAATTTATTGTGAAATTTGTTTCTAAGGAGATGAAGGAAGCTTTGAACAATTTATTGTGAAATTTGTTTCTAAGGTTTTGGTTTCACTGATATATAATTATTCTTGGACAATTGTAATTTTGAGACATGTATTTTAATTCTTCAGTATCCTGTGTTACGCACAGGTCTAACACCAATATATATATATATAAACAATGTTCAAAACTGCCACTTAACGCATTTTTAAAATATTATGTCATGTTAGCAGTTAATTTTTGAATTTCAATTTCTCATTAAACATTGGTACCCTTTCACTTAACAGGCGTATCCATTTATAAAGATGCCTTTTTTCATTTAGAGTCCTTTCCTTTTTATAACTATTCATCTTTTTATTTAGTTTTCTATTTGAAACAAATCACTTCCTCTTTAAAGATAAAAACCAAAATGTTGAAGAGGAACCAGAATCTTTTAATCTTCAATATCCTTATTCCAAGTGAGTCTCTCCTTTTCTTTTCTTCTATTTTTTTATACATTAATTTGATCTATTATTGTAATGGTTTTTGCCCATAGAAATACCAATGTCATGAATTTTTTTTTTTTCTTCGCATGGTTACTATCTTTTGCGATTCCATACTTTGATGAATTAAAAATAAAAAAAGGTCGTAAGTTTTCATATTTTAAAATAATAGTATATAATGTGTTCTTTAATATTATAAATGGGTTTTACGAAGTAAGAATTTGAGTATTTTTTAATTCTTTTATTCACAATTAATTTAGAATTTATATTTCAAATTATTTTTTATTTGTTAAAAATATTTTTATCCGATATATTTTTTAATTTATATTTTATTTTGTACATTACATGGGTTCGCTCTTAAATTTGATTAATATTTTATTATACATATGAAAAATCAAATTGATATGAAATTAATTACTATTCAATCATATATATGATAACTTGCAAATCTTTTATTGCGTGTTTAAAATAACTTGCAAAAAGAAAGAAAAAAACATAAGAGTTGATGGATGATAAGAAAGATGAGGATGCCAGCATAAAGCTATGCGTGGTTTGCTGGTAACGCAACTTACAGATGATGGTTTGCATAAAGCTACACGTGGTTTGCTGGTAACACAAGTAGCAGTGGATGATTTGCATGAAGGCAACGTGGTGTGCTTGCCAGGGAAGTTGGGCCTGGGTACTTCTCATTATTTGGGCTGTGGGCTGGACATTTATTCAAGGAAGGAAACGGCTATCGGAACGGCTATTGCAACCCCCCATTCCTATAAGTCCACCCCCTATCCTTTAGGTTTTTAAGGTTTTATGCAAAATATAAAAAGTTTTTATGAAAACCGGTCATGATTTTCACTAGAAAACATCATTTTGAACAACTTTGCAGAAGAAAGTTTTTCCAAAATTTATCGTTTAGGTAGACTTTTTGGTAAAAAATGAAATAAAAGTTATAAATAGTTAAAAAGTATATTTAAACGATAGATTTTGGAAAAACTTTCTTCTGCAAAGTTGTTCAAAATAATGTTTTCTAGTGGACAACATGGCCGGTTTTCATAAATTTTTTTTTATATTTTGCATAAAACCTTAAAAACCTAAAGGATGGGGGTGGGCTTATAGGAATGGGGGGTTGCAATAGCTGTTCCCAACGGCTATTGCAATCCCAACTTTTTCATCACACCCACTATCCTTTAGGTTTTTAAGGTTTTATGCAAAATATAAAAAGTTTTAAAGAAAACCGACTGCATTATTAATTAGAAAACATCATTTTGAACAATTTTTTGGAAGAAATTTTTTCCAAAATCTATCCTTTAAGTAGACTTTTTAGTCATTTATAAACTTTATTTCATTTTTAGCCAAAAAGTTTACTTAAACGAAAAATTTTGGAAAAACTTTTTTCAGAATAATTGTTCAAAATGATGTTTTCTAGTGGACGGCATGGTCGGTTTTTGTAAAAACCTTTTATAATTTGCTTAAAATCTTAAGAACCAAAACGAAAAGAGGGGGTTTGATAAAAAAAAAAGTAGGGTTGCAATAGCCGTTCCCTTCAAGGAAAGTAGACACTATGATGGGCTTGCGTGAGGTGATGGTGCCCCCCACTGATAATGGGCTGAATATCCACACTAGGAGCATTTGCTTGAGGGATATACTAATTCAGGCCTACTAGATGAGAACAGAGAAATTCAGCTCAACGAAAATTCAATTGGTTCTACTGTGTTGGATTATGTGCAGGAAGTGCATCACAGTGCCAACCCAGCGAACGTGGAAACTGTTATGGAACAATTCGGGTTGAAAAAGAGAAAGGAAAGGGGAAGAGCTACAATCTCCTATGCTAAGCCTGGAAGGAGATCAAACAATAGATGGTGCGCGTCGCCATAAAATTTCTAAAGCATACTAATCACTCTAATTTATTTTGCAGGATGTTCTCCCATGAGTTAGACCCCATTGATGCATCTCCTACAGCCTATGGAGTATTTTCTCCGATGGTAGCCTAAGTGTTTTAAGCTGTTTTATTTTTTTATATAGTTTTCTTTATAATTACAATTTGACTCTCCTAAAAATCTTATTTTACTCTAAAAAATTTGATCATCCCACAAAGGTCAAAAAGTTACAACTTTTTTGTTTTCTAACTTTCAGTTTTAATTTTTTAATAATTGCAAATTTAATCCTTCCACAATCCCACCACCAATCCTTGGGGCGTAGCCGTGGTACTTGGGTAAGTAGGGGTTTGGGTAGTATTAAGTCAATGATCAATTTCTCTTCAATGTAACCAATAAAAACAAAAAAGAAAAATTTGATTTCCCAAAAGTTTTATTTTCTCCTAAAAAAGCGGACTCTCTAATAGATTTGACCCTGTAATAGGAGTCAAATGTCAAAACACCTTTTATTTTCAAAGGATCTATTTAGGTGTCCAATTCAAATTTAGATAATTTAAGGTATTTTGTATAGTAACAAAGGTACAAATTTATCGCTTTGAATGGAAAAATTCGAAAAAATATTGGTTATCATCACAAATATGAATGAAAATTCAAAACACTGACATTTTATGAATTTCTAGGAATTGATCTTGTTAATCCTTCTATTATCAAGTGCATAAGATATTAACTCGATCTACTTAGTAATTTTTATTTTGCTAATCCAACTGTTAGATTAGATAGCCTTCTAATGTAAGCGTTCCATACTAAAAATCAAATTGATTTGAGATTGATTGTTATTTGATCCAAAACGTGAATTTTTTAATCAATAACAATCGATCATGGATATTTTTATTGAAAAGCTCTTAATCTTAGATCAACTTGATTTTTGGAATGCATGACCAACATATGAATCAAATTTAATCTAACAGTTGATTTGGCCACATATGAGTCACATGTAAGAGTTTTGGAGTGCACTTGATGTGAAATTGCATCAAGTGCATGCACTTGGTAATAGAATGACTATTGATCTTATACCATCAATTATAGTATTGACTCCAACTTCTTAAAATATTCTAATTGAAAGTGATGAATTTGTACCTTTAATACCATGTAAAATACCTTGAATTGTCTAATTTCGAATTGGACATCCAAACAGGCCCTAACTTTTACTCCTAATTTTTTTTTGGGATGTAAATTACATTTTGCCACTTGAACTATAGGGAGAAAACCTTCATTTTTTAGTAAGTTAATAATTTAACGTCATAACCCTCCAAAATTAATTTTTTGACTCCACCCTCGAGTCCTTAATTCGTAGTAAAGGCTTTGAGTTTAGCTTACTAATAATATTAGCTTGACCAATGTCTCGAAAGGCGGGCTTCTCTCTACAACATTATTTACTGCAAAAGTGATGATTATAGTGGATAGCTAGATATCATCTCTACAAATTTTAAGATAACATAAAAAAAAGATACTTCCTCTATCCCACAAAGATAAACATTTTTTTGTTATTTTTGTTGTCCCAAAATGTTTTTCCACTTTGAAAGATCAAATCATAAATTTTTTTAACTTTCTTATATTATCCTTTTTATATCAAGAATTACTTTTAACACAAAACCAAATCCTAACTAAAAAAAAGGTAGACACGTGGATTTTATTGTGCATGATGGTTTGCTTTTCAAAGGAAATTTGTTGTGTATACCTGAGTGTAGCTTGCGCTTGAAAATTATAATGAAGCTACATAATAAAGGTTACATGGGGAGGGATAAAACGCTGCAGTTGGTAATGCGTACTTAATTTTGGCCATCTATGCGAAAGGAGATTACTAAGTTCGTGGATCGTTGTAGGGTATGTCAAATTTCTAAAGGCACTACGACTAATGTTGGGTTATATATGCCTTTACCTATACCTACACAACCATGGATTGATGTGAGTATGGATTTTGTCTTGGGGTTGCCACGTACACAAAGGGGTGTGGATTCTATTTTCGTGGTGGTGGACCGATTTTCCAAGATGGCGTATTTTATTCCTTGCAAAAAGACTAGCGATGCGCTAAACGTGGCTCAACTCTATTTCCAAGTGGTGCATCGTTTGAATGGGTTGCTAATGACTATAGTTTCTGATAAGGATTCTAAATTTCTTAGTCATTTTTTGAGGTGTTTGTGGAGGCTTGCTAATACGAAGCTTGATTTTAGTAGTGTCTATCATCTGTAGACGAACGGTCAAACAGAGGTTGTTAACCGTTCATTGGGTAATCTCTCAAGATGCTTAGTGGGAGATTATGGGAAGAATTGGGATCAAAGGTTGTATCAAGATGAGTTTGCTTTCAATCGTTCTATCAGTCGTAGCACTCAGTTTAGTCTTTTTCATATTAATTATGGGTACAATTCGAGATCGCCACTTGATCTTGTGCCTGTTCCTGATTTAAAGCGAATGAATGCAAAGGCTGAAGATTTGATTGCTCAAATTCAGGACATTGACAAAGCTACTTTGAAGAATTTGCAAGAAGCTATGGTGAAATACAAGCAAGCTGCTGATAAGAAGAGGCGTTCGGTGGAGTTTGATGTGGGAGACTTTGTCTATGCCAGTTTGACAAAAGATAGGTTTTCTGTGGGAAAGTACAGCAAGTTGGCTGCGAGGAAGATTGGACCATTGGAGATCCTTGAGAAGATTAATCCTAATGCTTATTGTTTGAAACTTCCAAGTCATATTCGCATTCATGATGTGTTCAATGTCAAGCATTTGGTTCCCCACAATGGCTACAATTCCGAGGATGAGGATGTGAATTCGAGGGCGAATTCTCTCCAACCCAAGGAAGATGATGTAGACCACATTGCATGTTTAGCCTTGAAGTTCTTGGAAGTGATGGATCGTCGGGATGTCAAGCGAAGGGGTTATTTTTCGCTACGTGTATACGCATGATTAGTGGGACGTACGCATGGCCTTTTGTTGGAGTAAGCATGATTCTTGTATGCTTATGCATAGTACTTTTGGGGCAAGCATTGCCTTTTGTTGGGGTATACTTGGGCGTGCACATGATATATTTGAACGCATGCTTTAACATGTGTACGCATGCCGAGCTCTATTCTTCACTTAATTACGGAATTTTGGTTAAATTAGCTTATTTCTTATTTTTAGGTTTTATTTGTTTTCTTTATAATTTATTACTTTATTTAATTTGTTTCCTAGGAAGTTATTATTTGTTTGTCCTAAAAGAATTAGGTTTTCTTTTAACTCTCTATATAAAGGGATGTAAGCCTTTTGGTAGAGGGAAGACTTTGATTATTTTTAATAATATTGAGAGAGAGTTTCTCTTTTCCCTACTTTCGTGTTCTTGAGGGAATATTGATTGTAGTTGCCTACTATTTGGTATTGCCCTTGTGATAATCAACAGATTGGTGAATGCTTGTTTGTTTTTGGTGAGCCAGTCTCGACTGTGTGTTTGTTCCGCTGCATCAACTCCTAAGATGGGGCACTCTTACATTAATATAACCAAAAAAAAAAAAAAAAAAAAGGTGGTGATATACAAAGCACCTTTCATAAAGTACCTTGTGCAGCATACCCAACCCACATCAGCTAAAAAGAAAAAAAAAGGCGTGTTAAATAATTTAGGAAGTTTTGGTCCAAACACATACTGCCACATAAGATACTGTATTTTGGTGTTTCAAATAAGATGCTGTATATGGGATTTTTGGGGGAAAAAAAAAACACCTCAAGGTACTCATAACATTTCTTTAGGGTAAATTACATTAAAACCCCTTGTAGAATCTGACAAATACAAATAGACTCCTTCACATTTATGAAATTACACTGACACCACCTACTTTACAAAATAAACTACAAAGAGACCCCTCACCCCAACCTCCATCCATTAATCCATTAAATCATGCTAAATTTTTTTTCAAAATACCCTAACTACCCTTGTTGGATGACAACTTTCATGTTAAATGCATATAACTCATCACTCTAACTCATTTATCTAGCACATTCGAAATTTTTTTCTATTGATAAACAACTAAAAGATAATATATATATATATATATCAAAGAAAAATGCTAAAAGCTTAAATTTTCTGTCCGATGTGATAGCCGTTAGATTTGTTCATTAGAAACAATTATTTATTTAATTAAATTTTTAATTGATATGCAAAAAAATATAATAATAATAATTAATTTGCCAAGTTGACACCTCATTTGCCACCTCTATATGTGCATTCCCATTGTAATAATTCTTTTAATTTATTTCTACATATGAGTAATGCTACATAGCGCCCCCCCCCCCCCCCCGGGGGCCTTTTTTTTTTTTTTTTTGCAAATCAATTAAAAATTTAATTAAATAAATAATTGCTTCTAATGAACAAATCTGACAGCTGCCACATCAATTAAACAAAAAATTTAAGCTTTTTAACATTTTTCTTATATATATGTAAGCTTTTTAGTACATCAATTAAAAATTTAATTAAATAAATAATTGTTTTTAATGAGCAAATTTGACGACTACCACATTAGTTGGACAGAAAATTAAAGCTTTTGGCATTTTTCGTACATATATATATATATGATCTTTTAGTTTTTTATTAATATAAAAAAAATTCGAATGTACTAGATGAATGAGTTGGACTGTTGAGCTATATGCATTTAACATGAAAGTTGTTATCCAATAAGAGTAGTTAGGGTATTGTGAAAAAAATTGAGCATGATTTAATGGATTAATGGACAAAAGTTAGAGGGAGGGGTCTCTTTACAGTTTATTTTGTAAAGTAAAGGGTTTTAGGGTAATTTCATAAACGTGAGGGGGTATATGTGTATTTGTCAAATTCTATAGGAGTTTTAATGTAATTTACCCTTCTTTTTATAGCTAGTACCCATAAAAAGCTTACTTACATATGTGATGGGCATGAGATTGTAAATTTGTTCACCAATTTGTCCAACACAACACAAAAAAATATTGTCCATCCCTAAAAAATGAGACTAGATCTAAAAAATATGTGAAATACATATAATAAAAAAAAGGCAATGGTTTCAGTGTTTAGATCTAATAATAATGATAATAATATATGAGACTAGATCTAAAATAGTAAGGTGAGTTAAGAAAATTATAAATTTTTTCTAATTTTTTTTTCTTTTTTGTTAACTTGGGAGTCTTCAAAAGTGCAGAATTTATTGAGATTGAATCTGATTCTAGAATTTTGGTGAACGTACTGGTTAAAGAAGACTACCCCTCTTTCTTGGCATCTTCGCTAGTGGTGGTAAGATATTATTTCTATGTTTTGGAATTTTCACTTTTCTTTTACTCATGTTTTTCGGGAAGTTAATTCAGTTGCAGATCGATCAGTTAGCTAAGCATGGTGTTTTTACCTTTTTAGAGATAAGCAAGATCTTCCTTCTCGTATCATAGCATTTATTCGTCTAGAGCAGCAGGTTTTTCATACTTAAGATTTTAAAAATTTTATTCTCTTTGTATTTGGGTTTTTTTTTTTTTTTTTTTAAAAAAGGAAAAAAAAAAAAAAAAAAAAAAAAAAAAAAAAAAAAAGAGAGAAGAGTTTGAACTTTAGTTGGAGCTCTTTGTGTTATGTTTGGTAGGAAGAATGAAAAAGTAGATGGAAAGAAAAGGGGGAGGGATAGATTTTTCATCTGGAAGGAAACCAAAGAGGAAACCTTCTTTCTTTCCTCTTTGGTTGGTAGAAAAGAGAGGATGAACGGGAATTAAATGAATAATTATGTATTTTACCATTATACCCTCATAAAAAGAACTACCCAAGGACTTGGAATGTGGATTTGGGACTCTCGTTTGATCTAGGTCTACGAAACAATGTATCTTTTTTATTATTATTATTTTTTTTCTTGTACCCTAAGCATAAAGGTTGAACCAAAGTGAAACCTCATTTTTAGTCAGGACCCACAGGCCACAGCAGTTGCTTTGCTCGAGCAAAGCATAATCTTGCCTACCGTGGTAGGTGCCTTTTTTTCCTTTTTTTTTTGTTGGGGCGGGCGAGCACGCAAATGAGAAAGGGTAGAACCGTAGAAGCATGTTATTTGGGACTTTGCTCCCATACTATCCAGCAATATTGGATTTCCTCATGGGGTTAAGCTCCTCTCCAGTCTGCTCTCAAGGGGTAAGGCTGTGTGTTCATTCGTCCCTTCAACCTTTTCTTTTTATTTTATTTTATTTTATTTACTTTTATTTTCAATGCATGCAGCTACGGAATAATATCTGATAAAAAAAAAAAAAAAAAAAAAAACACACACACACACACACAATAATAACAAAGTGTTTCCAAAAGAATCAAAGTGAAAGAACTTAGGAAGCTTTTGAAAACTTACTTCTGTCAGATCTCTTATATCGAACAGAGGTTCAGCATGCAGCAGATAGCAGTAGATCAATCTCCTATAATGACAACTGCATGAACAACATGATAATCTTAATATGCCTTGACCAGGAATTACAGCAAACCAAAACCCAACTCAAAATGGAATATTCTATTGTACCCTTGGGGTCCCATACCAAATGTTGTAAGTCGCTCATATTTTGTTGTATCCTCATTATTACTACATGCGGTATAGTAACCCCAATATTTTCATGGGGTCCTACAGAATTTCCTACTCAAAATAAGATGTGAAACAGGCAGACGACGAGAAGAACGAATTAAAGTGTTCCAGTGGAATGAAAGTGAAAGGAAGAGAGTAAGCTTTTCCAAACGTACCTCTATCTCTTGCATAGAACAAAGGATAGGATTAAACAGATATTCAACACCAAATAGGAGAAGAGATCGAGATTGTATGAAACAACACAACGAATTAGAGGATGTTAGAGCACTGCAGATAAGGTAAAGATGGATGACCATTCGACTATGACTTGAACAGGAAAAGAGAATGGAATGGGTGCTCTATTTTGCAGGTGAAGTTGTCAAATATTGTTCCATGCTTTACTTGAAACAAGTTACTTAGATTAAAAATATGGCCAGTGTGGGTTTGATGTCTCTCACTTGCTCTGAGCAAGGGAGAATCAAAGTTTATGGAGATTCGGTCCCTATGTGGAGATTTGCATCCTCCGTGTTTTGGTCAACTGGGAGTGAGTCTTCCATGTAACTGTGACACGGCCACGTGATGTCACGGGTTAATAGGGATCAAGTAAAGTGGGATTGTGGGGCCAAAAAGTACTCTGACAATCCCACTTTGCTTGATCCTTATTGGCCTGTGACACTACATTAGTCGTGTCACAGTTACATAGAATTTTTTCTCAGTCAACTGGCCATCCGCGTGACACCATTTCATCAGTAAAGAATAATAATAAATAAGAGAGTAAATTACATGTATACCCTCTGTGCTTATTGGCAAATACCTTAATTACCCCTTTACATTTTGAAAGTATATTATACTCCATTACTTTCGAAAATATTATACAATGACCTTCCACCAACTGGGGGGAATTTTAAATTGGTCGACCTACAAGAAAATACTTATAAGTGATTGTCATTGTTTAATTGAGTCAGTAGTTATTTACTAGGTAGTTAGTAGCATTTAGTATTAAATTGTAATTATTTTTATGTAGCCGATGAATTTAAAACTCCCCTTCATCAACTATCTACTATTGACCTTTATGTTTGATGCTCACGTCATGCAAAAATAAGCTCAAAATACCCAGTTTAACTGCATTAATCCATGACAAAATTAAAACATAAAGGGGGTTATCTACTAACCCCCCCTATACTTTAGGGGGGTTATCTGCAATTTACCCAAAAAAAAAAAAAAAAAAAAACTCGCAAGATGGACATAAAATAAACTGATATATAATACGTTTAGATTTTGATAATTGTTACTTTTATATTTTATTGGATTTGATTTGATTTTTTTACACTCAAATTTTGATTGATTTCTTTTGTGAGTTTGGTATTTGAATGGAGTGAATGGATTAGACTCTTTTACTGCTTCCGAATTCTTTATATATACTTTAAAAATAAGGGGTAAATATAGTGTCATGCACGTATCTCTCAATTTTCACTCAAAAACACTTTGCACTTCTATCGTTTTTTTTCAAACACTTTGACCTTCTACGCTTTGAGAGGACATTTAAAAAAAATATATAAATAAAGCCCTTAAACCCATATGAGCATAGCAGCACAAGGGGAGAGGCTCAAGTGACATAATAGAATGAGAAATGATGGCATGATAGACTGACAATCAAATCATGGTCACAAAAAATAATAAACCTTGAGTTTTTTTTAGTAGATTAAAATCCATTTATGATCATTATTTGGTTGTCTGTCATGATAGCACAGCCGCGGCAGTAAAATTCCTAAATTTTTAAGTCTGTTCATTGAGGCCAGGCTTGTAAGTCTCTTCATAGTGGATTTGGTTTGAATAAATGGTTTTTACCAATTTAGCAAGGCTTTTCCACGTTATATCACCTGTTGATAATTATTTGCTTCCACATATTTTTATTATTTATATGTTTGTGGATGGGTGAATGACTATGTTGAATGTGGTGACCTGTGATTATTATTGGGAGTGCATGCTTATATTGTGCATGTGTTCCTAAAAATTGGTAAAATTAGTAGGAATTTATTCATCCCTTTAAATCTTGATTTTCAAAATCTTACGATACTCAAAGGGTGTTGTTTCTTGCAAGTGCACTTTAATTAACTAAAAAGTTGGTAAGCACTAATGGATTCATAAATCTAGACGGTTTCATAAAGCCACCTTTTTTGTGCCAAACACATTAGATCAAAGTGGTAGAAGTAGGGCCGGCCTAGAGTTGTTTTGGACTCTAAGTGACCTCCTAAGATTGGGCACTGTTACATTTTTTTATTTTTTTATTTTAAAAAGAAAAAAAAAAAAAAAAAAAAAAAGCAGAGCTAAACGAAGCACTTTTCTTACAGCACCTTGTGCAGCACACTCAACCCACATCAACAAACAAAAATAAATAAATAAAGATTTTTAAAAAATTGAGAGAGTTTTGGTTCATACACATAGTGCCACATAAGATGCTGTATTTTAGTGTTGCACATAAAGTGCTGTATATAGCATTTCCAAAAAAAAAAAAAAAAAAAAACAAATCTCTCAAAGTACTCATAACATTTCTTTTTATAGCTGGTACCCATGAAAAGTTTACTTACATATATGATGGGCATGAGATTGTAAATTTGTCCAACACAACACTAAAAAATATTGTCCATCACTAAAAAATGAGACTAGATCTAAAAAATATGTGAAATACATATAATAATAAATAAATAAATAAATAAAAGGCAATGGGGTGAGTGTTTAGATCTA
This sequence comes from Liquidambar formosana, assembly GCA_039720395.1. Lineage (NCBI taxonomy): Eukaryota > Viridiplantae > Streptophyta > Magnoliopsida > Saxifragales > Altingiaceae > Liquidambar > Liquidambar formosana. Next base: position 10,807,393 of record CM077821.1, read on the forward strand.
ATAATAATGATAATAATATATGAGACTATCATCTAAAATAGTGAGTTAAGAAAAATATAAATATTTTCCAAAAGGTTTTTTCTTTTTTGTTGACTTGGGAGTCTTTAGGCCGGAGTTTGAACTTGATTTAGTTGGAGTTTCTTTTGTTGTGTTTGGTAGGAAAGATGAAAAAGTGGATGAAAGGAAAAGGGAAGGATAGATTTTACATCCCTAGAGAAAGGAAACCTTCTTTCCTTCCTCTTTGGTTGGTAGAAAGGAGAGGATGAAAGGGAAAATGAATAATTATATATTTTACCATTCTACCCTCATAAAGAGAAATGAATAATTACTAGCTTCAAAACCTATGCAATGCACAAATTTATTTATAAAAATAAGATTATTAGAAAATTAGAATTTTAACATAATATTTATTCTCTAAAATAGTAAAATGTTTAAATTTAAAAGATATATATAGACAAAAATAAATTAAATAGTTCAATTAAAATAATCTTTGGTGCGATGTTAGCGTAATTTACCATACAAAATTTATGAATACTTCTAAAAAGAATAAATTATTTAAAAAAAAAAAATTTAATGGTGGAAACTTGTGAAAAAATGAAGGAGGTAACACGTTATGGTATTTGGTGGAAAAAGATTAAGACTCTGTAGAGTCTAGTCCATTCTATTGTCATGGTTTTGATTTGTTAATACGTATTCCGACGCATCACGTGTCGCGTTTTCTTCTTTAATTACCATTGCCTCTATTTGTCTCTTTTTCTGATTATAACTATTTATAGTTTTATACATTCAATTTTTGTAAGAGAAGATAAATAGACATAAAGAAAATGAAGAAATATAGTACAGTCTACTAAGTTTGGGTTGAACATTGTATAGTGTAGGTTTTTCGATTTTCCCACATAAAAATAAAGAGATATACAGTGTACACCAAACGTCAATCTACTGATATCGTGTGAAAAAGAGCAGTGAAAACAAAAACAAAAAAATAAAAAATAAAATAAAAAAATAAAGAAAAGTTGGAGCAATACATTTTGGTGTTCACTTCCCAACTTAATACCAAACAGATAAAATTAGTAATCCTTTTGAAGTATGTATACAGTCAATTTGTATTAGGGGTGTTAATGGTTCGGTTTGGTTCGGTTTTAGGGGAGATTTCAAACCAAACCATTATACTTCGGTTTTGTTCCTCCCAAACCAAAACCAAACCATACTATAAAAAAATCAAACCAAACCAAACCATTATATTTCGGTTTGGTTCAGTTCGGTTTCGGTTTTAACCTATCAAGTAACAACAAATAATTGAAAATGAAAAAAATGACATGCCAAACTCCAAATAAAAATATTTTTAATAAAAGCATTACATTAGCAACTAAAAAAAACAAACATTGTATCAAAATAGAAACATATTGACATATATCAATACGTCAATATCACACACAACATTAATAGCTAGTTTAATACATTCCAAACTAAAAAAGGGAAAACAATAAGACTTAAAATCAACAAAAACAAGCCCATTACCTATTTTACCCTTATTAGAATTGGGAATTTACAAATTTTAAGTTTATATATATATATATATATATATATATATATATATATATATATATAGATTATATTTTTCGGTTTTTTCGGTTTGGTTTGGTTTTTTAAAACTGAAAATCAAAACCAAACCAATTGAGTTCAGTTTTCTAAAATTAAAACCATAACCAAACCTAATGACAAAAAAACCAAACCAAACCATCCGGTTCGGTTTAGTTCGGTTTGGTTCTCGGTTTTAACCAAAACCATTAACACCCCTAATTTGTATTAAGTTGGCATATAATATTCTTGTTTGGCATTCAGTTGAAAAGTGATCACTAAAAGGTAATCTCTCCAAAAGTCACTAAAAGTAACTTTCTTTTTGGGAAAATTACTCTTTAGTGACTATTTTCCAACTTAATACGAAACAAAGAAAACTAGTAGTTATTTTGACCCAAGTATATAGTTACTTTGTAACAAGTTGATAGACATTATCTGTTTTTGGTATTAGGTTGAAAAGTGATTACTAAAATGTAATTTTTGCCTTTTTCTCAAACAGTGTTTCACTATTTTAGCATGTGATTTGATTAAAAAAATATTTATTATATTGACGTGGCATCAATAGGTATCGTTTCCTCAGTTATATATATAGCATATAGATGTTGGAAGGATATTTTTGTCCCATTGACTGACACTCTACCTTTTCTTCCATTTTTTTCTCCTAAAAAAGCAAAGATTTTGGTAGGCTGAAAGGAAAGGTTATCCATCCAATTTTCCTTCTTAACCAAACAAAGGAAAATGTCTCCTTCCCTTCTCTTTTCCTTCCTTCCTTTCTTTCCTCCCATTTTTCCTTTCTACCAAACAAGGACTTGGAATTTGGATTTGGGACTCTCGTTTGATCTAGGTCTAAGAAACAATATTGGATTTGGTCAGGCTTTGTGTTCATTCGTCCCTTCAACCATTTCTTTTTATTTTATTTTATTTTATTTACTTTTATTTTCAATGCATGCAGCGATAGAATAATATCTGAAAGGGGAAAAAAAAAACAATAATAACAAAGTGTTTCCAGAAGAATCAAAGTGAAAGGAAGAACTTAAGGAAGCTTTTCAAAACGTACCTCTGTCAGATCTCTTAAATAGAACAGACGTTCAGCAGCAGATAGCAATAGATCGATCTCCTATAATGGCAACTGCATGAACAACATGATAATCTTAGTATGCCTTGAGTTGACCAGGAATTACAGCTAGCAAACCAAAACCCAACTCAAAATGGGATATTCTATTCTACCCTTGGGGTCTTATACCAAATGTTGTAATCCATCGCATTTTGTGATAACCTGATCATATTTTGCTGTATCCTCATTATTACACAATGGAATGAAAGTGAAAGGAAGAGAGTAAACTTTTCCAAACATACCTCTAGCTCTTGTATAGAATAAAGGATCGCATTAAATAGATATTCGGCACCAAATAGGAGAAGAGATCGAGATTGTATCAAACGACAGAGAGGGTGTTGAGTATAGAGAAGGTAAAGATGGATGACCATACGACTAGACTTGAACAGGAAAAGAGCATGGGTGCTCTATTTTGCAGGTGAAATTGTCAAATATTGTACCATGCTTTACATGAAACAAGTTAGATTAAAAATATTGTTTCCATCTTGGCTAATGGTTTTGATGTCTCCCACTTGCTATGAGCACGGGAGAATCAATGTTTGTGGAGATTCGGTCCCTATATGGAGATTTGCATCCTCCGTGTTTTGGTCAACTGGCCATCCGCGTGACACCTTTTCATCAGAAAAGAATAATAATAAATGAGAGAGTAAATTACATGTATACCCTCTTTGCTTATTGACAAATACCTTAATTACCCCTTTACATTTTGAAAGTACATTATACTCCCTTACTTTCGAAAATATTTTACAATGACCTTCCTCCCTCAACTATGGGGAATTTTAGATTGGTCGGCCTACAAGAAAATAATTACAGTTGATAGTCATTGTTTGGTTAAGTTAGTAGTTATTTACTAGGTAGTTAGTAGCATTTAGCATTAAACTGTAGTTATTTTTTCATAGACCGATGAATCTAAAACTCCCCCTCATCATCTATCCATTATTGACCTTTATGTTTGATGCTACATCATGCAAAAATAAGCTCAACATACCCAGTTTAACCACATTAATCCATAAACACAACCTACGAAGGCCACCACCATTTGGACTTATCACCTTAACACCTCCATCTAGCACCCTCGTATCATGTGTTTAGCCTATTGTTTCAAAGTTTTCCAAAACAATTATACAAATATTATTCACTACTTGAAGATTTCATCCAACTATCAACCTAGCTCTCTCTCCCTCACACACATTAAAATAGTGGGACGAAAGGATGTAGATGATGCATGCATGTGTCTAGGGTTGGAACAATGGATCAACTTTCTACAAGTTTAAAATCAGACATAAAATCAGACATATCTGATTGAATTTTGGAAAAGGACATTAATTTTTTATTATTTTTTTTTTTTTGAGTAAATTATAATTTGATCCCTGAATTTTAAGTGAAACCCTTCAAGTTTAAAATCAGACAAATTGTCTCTTATAATTTCAAAAATGTTATTCGAACTACTTGTGTTAACTAGAAATATAAAATTACATTTTTACACTTAAATTATTTCTTCTAAGAATAGAGCAGTTCCCAAGGTGGGTCACGTGTTTGGACTAGCACTTGAGATTTGATACTGATAATGGTTGGATACTTGGATTCAATCAGGTGAGGTTGAAGATACACCTAACACACCTACCACTCTCCTTTATCCTCGATCTGCACGAGTGTGTAGGCTACTAGGTTGCCCACTAACACGGTATGGGGCTCAAAACCAAACCAGACTAGGGGCTGTTGTCACGAGTTACCCCCATTATACATACTGCAATCGGAAGATCGACACGGCGGCGGGAAGTGAAGGAAACCGTTTGCCAGGAACCCTTCAGCCACTCTGTGCGATTGTCCGAAGAAGGCGAACCCCCTCTCTTTCTATATCTATCCTTCGTATATATAATTAAGTAGGTTAATCAAACTGGACGTGGTCCTGTGACTTTTTTGTTGTTGGGTTTTCCATGTGAAAAAATTGACTGGGTAGTCTGGTGAAATTTATTATTTGATTTGGGTCTCATTATCCTACTTGAGTTGAGTTCCATCACAATAATTTAGGCTAGTTAAAAACTCAGCTCAATAGTAAATGACCAAACTTTTTAACGAACCAAGCTTAAACACAATAGTTTAGGCAGCGATGGACCTACACTTAGGCTTGGGGTGGCCATGGTCGCCCCTCACTTCCAAAAAATTGTCTTGATAAAGTATTGTTTGGTGACCAAATTCGAAGCTAATACCAAAACAAGGTATGACCTGTTAACTTGTTACAAATAGATTATCAACCTACTATGAAATGACTACTAATGGGTTTGGTTTTGGTATTATATTGCTAAATAGTCACCAAAACGTAATTTACTAGTTTCAGTTTTTTAGGCACAATCTAGGAATAGTCCCTCCCAATCAGCACAATGGTTCCTCACATGATCTCTTAAAAGTCAAATAAGTAACTTATATCGAAGGATAAAAAGCTAGAATTAATATATACAAAAGGTAAAATGTCTAAAATAATTAACAAAAAACAAACACTTTCTCCTATCGATCGTATTAGCTTTTTTTTTTTTTTTTTTTTTTTTTTTTTTTTAAATGTTAGATTTACCCCAGATTTCTGTCAAACAAAATCATTGAGCATATTAGAGGGTAACGGTTGCTGGAAAACATCTTACCGGTGAAAATCATTGCTCAATTTCTACATATTAAGGTACACTTTTTTAGTTTTTTTTTTTTAATCTTTTATTTATTTTTTTTTAAACCCTTCTTCAAATTTATTGCTAATGTCAACCCCTCTTCTTCTTGTTCTTCTTTTTTTTGGTTTTTTGTTTGTTTGTTTGTTTTTTTGTTTTGTTTTGTTTTTTTGTTTTTTGTTTTTTTTTGTTTTTTTGTTATGGTTTTAGAGAAGTATAAGTAAGGTCAAGTCATTTACCTTCCATTCAATGTATTAATATATTTAATCTTGAATCTTAGTATAGTTTTCATACTTGAAAGGTAAAATTTTTATGATTCATACTTTGACCACCCATGAGATAAAATCCTGGTTCCGTCCCTGAGTTTAGGGTTCGGTAAAAAATCAACTTAATAGTATAAGAACAAGCTTTTTAACGAACCAATCTTGAACACTTCAAAACTCGACTCAACTCGGCTTGTTTGCAGTCGTAGCCGTGAGTCTAGGTTTTTTTTTCTACTTGACTAAATTTCCCTCATAGGAAGGGATGCTTCCCTCCACATAAATATCTGGGTTAGAAAAACTATACACAGTATTATTTTTATTTTTACAATGAAATTCTCATTACTCTCTCTGTACCACAAAGATATATATAGGTCAAGTTTGGCAAAACACCCGGTTTAAGAAAAAGTAATTAATGCATTGATGAAACTTTTTTCTAACACTATCCTTCCTTACTTTAACTCTACAAGACATAAAAATGTAATTCTTGATCAAACAAAGGGTATTATACGAAAGTTGAGCAAATTTATGGTTTAACTTTTCAAAGTAGACAAACATTTCAGACTAAAAAAAATAACAAAAATTGTCTATCTTTGTAGAGCGAAGAGAATATATAGTTACTGCATGTAAGTGGAAAAATAAATAAATAAATAGAGAGTAAGATGACTAATGCTAAGCAAATTTGATGGTCGGTCACATGCACCCATATCTCTCATTCTCTCATAGGGCCACAACATGGGTGCATTGAGCTCACCCAACTTGTATATACCTAGAGCCTAGGCTGGTCAATAAATAGGGTTTGGGCAATAGTTTTTATACATTGGGTCAGGTGTGGATTGAAAAATCCAAACCCAACCTCAAGGGAGCAGCTATTGCAACCCCCCTAAAGGTTAAGTTGCCCCTCCCTGTTATCCCCACCCCCAAAAAGTCTAAACTACCCCTCTTCCAAATAACCCTAACCCTCACCCCCCCCACTCCCCCCCCCCCCCCACAACACACGAGACCCCTCTCACCCACTCTCCCACACAACAGCCCCGTTCCAGCGACGGCGAGGAAGGCGAAGACTGGCGATGGCAACAACAAGGACGGCGACGGTGACGTCCTCTTCTCTCTTCTTCTCCTCATCTTTCTTTCTTTTTCTTTTTTTTTTCCTCCCTCTGTTGGTCAGATCTGTGTGTTTTCCAGCAAGGGAGGGTTTTTTTTTCAAAACCTCCATTTTTTCCGGCAAGGGAGGTCAAATCTGGGAAGGAAAGAAAAAAAAAAAAAGCAGAGAAGAAGAGGGAAGAGGAGGAAGGAAGAAGAGGGGTGCGGGGTTTCGGCGAGGAAGGTTTTGTTTTCAAAACCTCCATTTTTTCCGGTGAAGGGTACAGGAGAGTGGTTTTGGGAAGGAAAGAAAAAAAAATGCAGAGAAGAAGAGGGAAGAGGAAGATGGAAGAAGAGGGGTGCAGGGTTCCGGCGAGGGAGGTTTTGTTTTCAAAACCTCCATTTTTTCCGGCGAGGGGTGCGGGAGAGAGGTTCTGGGAAGGAAAGGAAAAAAAAAAGGCAGAGAAGAAGAGGGAAGACACCGGTGGGGTAGGTGCCGGAGAGAGTCGCTAGTGAGGAGGGGTGTGGGAGAGGGGATGGGTGAGGGTTAAGCGCCGGTGGGGTACGTGGGTGCCGGAGAGAGTCGCCGGTGAGGAGAGGTGCGAGAGAGGGGATGGGTAAGGGTTAAGCCCTTTTTGGTAATTTTACATAATAATTTTTTTAATTAAAAAAAAGGGGGGGCAACTTAACCTTTAGAGGGGTTGCAATAGCCGTTCCCCAACCTCAATTTCAGTTGGGCCTAGCCGCTTAGGTAGAGGGCTTGGGCAACTCGAATCTATCCTATATAATATATTAATATTTTTATATACTCCTTATTAAATATGACATGGCTTTTAACTATTGATCGATGTGTATATCTCAAAATATGATAGATCGCACACACCATATTATTACCTCCTCTATTAGAGGTTACAACTCTTTACCGTTACCAAACATAATTACTGTGATGCTTTTATCTTCATTTTTATTTGTATTATTATTATTTTTTTGGGTTGGAATAAATTATTATTTGAATTGTCATGAATTTTAAGTTAATCAATAGAATTTGAATGATCGAGATGTATGCACATATGCAATAATACATTTTTAGTCATTGAAGCATGTTATCTAAAGAGAAAAAGAAAAACAACCAGTTCACTCAACCCATCAAACCCAATCAAAACCCGATCAACCATGTAATCTAAGCCCAACCCAGGCCCGCCAAAATGAAGCATGCATGCACGGAGCATAGATTGGGAAAGCTCAACCCAAATCTCCGGTTGGGTTGGACTTGGATTGGGAGTTTTATATTTAGAGTCAAGTATTTAAGTCTAAGTTGATCTCCTAACCTGCTCAAATTGCAGCCCTACCCTCTCATATCCATTACCCAGTATGTTGAGACCACTACAAGTCAAGTTGAAGGCTTTGTGATAAGACCTCTAAATTTTTATTTATTTATTTAGTTTTTTTGTAGTACATGAGAATCAAAGTAATAAACATATATGATGGATAAAGATGAAGTTAACGATGATTATATGCGCCTCATATATTTCCCCTGAAATCAAAGTGAAAGGAAGGGATCGAGTAAGCTTTTCCAAACGTACCTGTGTCTCCTATATAGAGCAAAGGAGCATAAACCAGATATTCAGCACCGAAAGGAGTAGAGATATTCACCAGCAGCCACTAGTAGATCGATTACAAGAACACGATAATGATGATTCTACGAACACCACAGTGACAAAGAGGATAATAAATAATGAAGAAGGTGGAGACGAGCATAAGTCATGCATTGACCAGGAAAACAGAATGCGAACTGCACCAGTTAGGTGCTGTATTTGCAGGCCGGTGCAATATATTGTAAAATATCGCTCCATGCATGTTTGCCTCGATACAAGTCACTCAAATTAAATATTTCCCACTTGCCCATTAACCTTTGAAAATATTTCTCGTATAATTAACTTTAAAAGGAATTCCAACCTTTGTGTCTTTTTTTTTTTTTTTTTTTTTTGGTACTACCTTTGTGTCTTTATTATGTGCTACGATGTCTCCCACTTGTGTGCCGGCTTCTTGTCAGTTCAACCAATGGAACATGCACAGGGAAGCATGCTTCTTACTTCACACAAGCCATTACATACCACATACCACAGGGAATCCCATCCCAATAAATTTATGCCAACACACGTATGGTATTGCAATTGCACCTCCCTTAGGCCTTAGCACCTCTCCAAAATAATATGGAATAAAGAGAGTAAAATAAAATAAAATAAAGTCTTTGTTAATTAATTTTGTGATCGAAGACTTGTCACGGATTGGAGAGACATGATAAAGTCTTTGTTAATTAATTTTATTTCAATCGATTCACCAAACAATTTACCTAATCATTTAATAAACATTATATTTCCTTTCACAACGTCATTCTCAGCCATGACCAAATCAATTGCTTTTCTATGTAAAATTTTTCTGCTTGTGTTTGTATATGACAAGTTGATATATATTTACTACTTCGTTTTGTTTTATATTTGATTAGCAATTATTCTAGCTGTACGTGGATATTTATAACGGATGGGAGAGATAAGATAAAGTCTTTACTAATAGATCGAATCTTATACTAATGATTTTATTGCTGTCAATTATGCCGATGGCATGATATATAACTTAGTAATATTAGTCTCATTTTTTAAGTGAATGATTTTGGGTTTAAATTTATTGAAAAACATTAATGTCCAATTGTTGATACTAAGACAGGACTAGGGATATAAACATAGGTTTTATCGATCGTCCAAAAATAGAAGAAGAAGAAACTATGAGGATAAGAGTAGTGGAGGAGCCTCCAAAGGCAATCCTGAAATGGCCGGCTCGTGGAGGAGTGGTGAGGGATCACAAAGCTAGGTAACTTTTATCATGGGATTTGCTATGAACATTGGTATTATTACTACTAATATTATAGCCATATATTTGCCATAAGATTTGGTCTTTTTATTGCCCACCAATTATAAACCACTCACATACTGACACTTGGAGGACAGATTCATCAGTTTCCTCTGGTATTTTGCGCAAGCATACGAATATTATTAAATAAATTAAAAAATATGAGGAGAAAACAGTACAAAAATAATTGTCTTCCATACAAATGTTCAAAAAAATATTAGGAAAATGATCAAATTTGAAGGGACCTAAACTAGCAACATAATGACCAATCCTATTTGCTTTGCTAGAAACATGCCTAAAATCAGTTATTTCAAACTTTTCAGCAAGTTTCCAAATATCTCTAAGTAACATAGATATCTTTAATACTACACCCTCATTCTCGGTCCAATTTCTCATAGATTCAATCAGTAATTGAATGCTCGTACATTCAGTGACGGAATGTTGTCTACCCAGTCATTTTAGTTTGTAAATTTTTGGTCTACGTATTGCAATTGATTTTGATATAATATACATATTTTAAAGGTACTCGTATTCAATTCTATGTATTTCTAGTCTACTCTTGGAAAATTGTTGACTCCTCGATCTTCTACGAGGCAAGAAAATTGGAACACTCACCTAGCGGAATATTGGTCATTTAGGATTGGTGAGTAGTTTCATTAATTTAGGATTCAGCAATTCGTTGAGGGCTTGTTTGGGTGTCCAATTCGAAATTAAACAATTTAATAAATTTCACATAGCATTAAAAGCAGAAATCTATCACCTCAAATTATAATATTTTAAAAAGTTGGAGCCATCACTATAATTAATGTTGTAGGATCAATTTTTAGAGTTTCATGAAATACCACTATTAAGAATTTCCATTCTCGATCATTTGTGCGGTGACTATCACTTAATTTATCAAGATTGTCAATTCAAGACGATGGATTTGTGCTTTTAATGCTATGTGAAATTTCTTAAATTGTTTAATTTTGAATTGGACATCCAAATAGACCCTAAAATTAATATTCTTCGAACATTAAAAGGTTTGATTCTTTAGAAACACATGGATATCTTTACAATAGTTGGTCCTTTAATAATTAATAATTGTGGGAAACAAGAAACCAGGCAATAAAATAAAGTTACTTAGCTATAAAATTAAATTTATCTTTAACTTTCATTGACGAAAGCAACACACACACCAAAAAAAAAAAAAAAAAAATCTCTTCTTTAGAAGTAGAAGACCTATTATATATGCAACTATATATTTTTAAACTATACGATTTACAAAAAAAAACTCATATTACATCCACGTATCCCTAAACATAAAAAATCTTTTAATACCCCTTTTACATTGAACGCTTGCAATTGTATAGATATTATCCATCTACATGCAATCCATGAAAACATCAAAAAATGAAACATGGATGAAAAGCAATACGTTGGAGATAAAAAGCTAAATTAATGCGAATCATTAATTTCTCGATTCCATTGGCTAATTGGAGATGTTCTGCTAATAATTTAACATATATATATTTATATTATTCTAATAATTTATAAAATTAGAGGATTTTTTTTTTCAAAAAAATTAAAAAAATAAAGTAAAAAAATTATTAATTATGCATCAGAGAATCAAGCTAGTTCCTTTACATATATCAATTAGCATGGTAAAAAAAAAAAATGTAAATAAAGTAAAAAAAATTATTAATTATGCATCAGAGAATCAAGCTAGTTCATTTACATATATCAGTTAGCATGGAAAGGACAGAAATATGAGCTGGGGTTTGATGGCAATATGACAGCATGCTAGCTGTGCGATTGTGCATAATGCGGTGCTCTTATAATACCAAATCCTAGTACCAAAAATACAATAATAGATGGATGAAAAAAAAGGTAGTTTATTTTTAGGATAAGGCGAGAAAAGAAATAAGTCTAGAAAATGGTTTAATTTCTTACACATATATGGGCACTTAATTTTGTCTCGTTATAATAATGTTTGGCAACTTGGCTTATTAAAAACGTCAGGAAGAGCCATCACTACTCTCGGAGCTCGTTGTAGTGTGGGTTCTTGTGTGGCAAACTCCTTAGCCTTTCTCCAAGACAGAGCTAATACTTCCGTGTGTCTCTTTATGCCTCCACAAATTGTTTGATTTGGCTAGCCGCCCAGCACATTGGACCACCCGAGGGTTTGGGTTTTTTATTTTTATTTATATATATTAGGAGGTTTAGAGATATTTACGCACCCGACTAATACCCTATGAATCTTAATGCCCTACTGATAAATAAAACAAGTCCATAATTAGTTGGTTTTAGACTATATTTTTATATCAAGTAACATAATTTACATCAATTGGGGAGAAAATAGATAACAAAAAATTTAAAGAAAATTATATAATCCTTTGTAATGCTTTTAATCTTAAATTAGTGTTGAAATTAATTATATAATTTCAAGGATGATATTGCCGTTAAATTCATGAAATACACTTGGAGGAAGCTTCAATTTTATAGAAAAAGCACCTCTTTAAAGCCTTTGACATGGGTATGGATGGACTTATTCTTCTTTACTAGAAAAAATGTATTTCTAATTTTCAACTTCCTCGACATGCCACTCCAAAAACAAAAAACCAAAAAAATAAATATAAATAAATAAATAAATCCCATCTTGGAAATGCTTTACAACAAAGCATGTTTATTTCTTGAGTATTTTTTAAATAAATACTTGGAATTCTAAATTTACATATTTGAAATTGAGCACTGACGGGGTAAAAAGTTTGTTACTCAAATTTTGAAAAATCCCAAGCAAGATTAACCATATTATTTTTATTTTTTGACAAGGGAGGAGTATATATCCCAAGCCATGCATTAGCCCAAACTACTCTCCCACGATGCACAAACAGCCCACAAGTCCACATATGCATCCAATAGTAAATGAGCAAAGACTCGAACCAAGGAACTACGCATGACAAAATTGCGTTTGTAACAAATGCATTACAATATGGGTATCATTAAAATCAAGATTAACCATATATAAGCATGACAAAATAGCACATTTCAAAATTTTGATAGCAATATTGTTACCTCATCATTAATGTTTGAAATGCATAGATTTGGATCCACACATTTGGAATATCACTTTCTGGTTCCGTTACCATATGAATGGATTTGAGTTAAGAATTTGCAATTTATTGAAATTTGGCATGACCAAGGTTCATGTAGTCTCGAATAGACATACGTATATGGTAGCCAGAGCATACAAAGTTATATATATATATATATTGGGGAAATTAGCAAAAAGTCCACCATTTAGGACTTATGAAAGCATAAGTTCATAGTAAAAACTTATGCAGTACGTCATAAGTCCAGTTTTAAGTGAAATGGTAATATTTTTGTGTGAGTCTTAAATACATAAAGTCAATTGTACCATTAAGTTGTTATTTTTATTTTATTTTTCAAAATTTAAAATATCATAACTTTAGTCTATACGTTGATTTTCGATAAAAATTATATTTTTGAAATCTATATGTCAATTCATTTGAAATAAAATCTATAATGAATATGAAATTACGTAAAAATATAAACAGTTACATTGACTACATGTACCTGTTCAAAACAATTAGTCACATGTAACTATTTAATATATAAAAAAAAAGTAATAATATTTTGAATATTTGTATAATCTGAGTTCAATATTGTATTAAAAAAATTAAATATAAGTGCTTGTGACTAAACTTAACTAATTAAAATGTTTAAATTTAAGTGACTGTGACGAAATCTAAAATTTTGAACTGGATTTTGTGAAACAATTACGTGCAACTGTTTTAAAATAAATTCAATCACAAATGTAGAAGAAATTCCACTTCTACACCCAATTGCCCTTGCGTTCTTTCTAGAAAAACTAAGGATGTGAATGGCATTACCAACAAATACTTTTGTTCTTATATATATTTTAAAAATGCTAATATAACCCGCATAGATCCCAAGTCCCAACCCATGCACCCTCCCCACTTCTCTACCTCTCTCACGCATTCCATAACAACCCACTCCTTTACACCGTTATTTTCTATTTTTTATTTGTTTGCTTCTAATTACGCCGTTAATTTCTTTTTGGCAAAGAGATAAATATGAGAGAGGAGAGGAAACAGATATGGAGTAGAAAAGAAGAGAGAAGTGGGGTGGAGGGCAGGGATAGGGTCTAACAAACCTGGAACAATAGATAATTAATCACAAAAGCACAGTTGAAGGGGCCGGACACCAAACTCGACAACCCAATCTTTAAATTGCAACAAAACTTTGAATAGTTGTACAATATCAATGACAAAATTGTAAAGGGAAGAAAGTAGGTCACCACCTGACGCCACGCGCAAAATCCCCAAAACTGCTAGAAGAATAAGGAGAATGAGAATTCAAGGGTGGAAGGAACATAGTGTATTCCTTTGTCGGTGGAAAGATGTGGGCGACGATGGATAGTGCTGGTGAGCAGCAATGAAAAGTGAGAGAGGATTTTAAAGGGAGAGGTATAGAGTTAGAGGCAACGTCGTGCAAAACAGTAGAGAAAGGTTCACGATACAAGGGTGTTTTGGTCTGAAAAAATATAATATGGACTCTTAGCTATATACTCCCTCCGTTCCTAAATAAGTGACTTACTTTCCTTTTTGGGATGTTTCAAAATTATTGTCACATTATAAAAGTCATTGGTTCCTTTTGATTCATTTCCTAAAATACCCTTAAAATGTATTATCTCTTTTTCTAATGTTTTGCATACATGAGGGCAAAATTGGAATCTCAAAACATATGCATTGATATGAAAGCATTTAATAGGGTTTCCTTAAAAAGCGTGTTTTTTTCAAAGGGAACGGTCAATTTGAAATGGAGGGGGTAAGATTTTACAATAGACTTGTAGCTGGACAAATTCAATTTTATAGACTTAATTACTGCCAAAGGCCCCCCCCCCCTTTTTTTTTGTGGAGATGAATCTAAAATTCCATTGAATGAGAAACTTAAATTTTTTATTTATTTAAAAAATAGAATGCACCAATTAATTTCAAATGTTCCTTAACTATGGGAAAATCTGCAAAATATATCTTGAGTTTGAGACAACTTTTATAAATGATCTGACTAAATATATTTACAAGATTGTTCAAAGTAACTATGGAGTTATGCATTTGGACACCATACAAACAACCATTCTTTGAGTTATACATGAATTCGACACGAGTCTTATCATGTTTTTCTCAAGAAATTTAGTGTGGGTATTTCTTTGAATGTAGAATCTTTTTTTTTGAATGTAGAATCTTTGTCTGTGGCGACTTAGTTATTTTCCTTTTCAATTAGTGACCTTTTGGAGTGTGATTCCACTCTTGACAGATATACTTGTGCTTTCAAATGCTATGAAAAATAAAATGGAACGGTAACAATTTCATGTGGTTGTCAATCACATTTTGCACATGAGACTCGAAATTTAGGCTCTGTATTTTATTTATTTATTTATTTATTTTTTGGGGTACTTGATATGAGATTCTAGAAATGCCCTGTATCTAACTTCAAAAGCAAAGCAGGTTTATGGTCTGACTAAATACCAGCTCTATACCAAAGCAGCATGTCTTCAAGTGAGTATACAGCATTACAATTCTGATCTTATTGGGGATCTTCATATAAGATATTTGTGAACTTTTAATCTAAGCTTTTTATTTTTAATCAATGGTCCAAATTTTTGAGGTTGCTGAGAACAATACAGCTCTGTCATCTAATTCAAAATAACGTGGCTGAGCATCAATGCTGGGATTTCTCTAATCCATTGTCGTGCCTCTAAACGGCTTTGTCATGCTGTGGTTGAAAAAGTAGACTCTAGGCTTCAAGGTTGGAAAGCCTTTGCCTTGAAAAAGTTCAATCTGAAGGAGGGGATCTTTGTTCATAAAGGGCTTAAATGGTAGGTGGGCAATGGTGCTCATATTAAATTCTGGCTAGATTTCTGGGATCACTTTCTCATCTTGCAACGTATGCCTATGAATTCCATCACAGGAAATGCAAAGGTGGTTAGAGAATATTATGTTGGTATCAGCTCACCAAGTCTCGTTAACCAATGGCATGGCATATCAGTCTGGCATATCAGTCTAGTGGTATTTGTCTCACTCGTTGAATGATGAGTAATATAATGTTGGGTTCAAGCTTATGGATAAGCATTGATATCCATTTATTGGTATTATAGGAGATTATGGGTAAGGATAGCTTCTAGCCATCTACCAATTGTTATAAAAATAAAGTAAAAAAATCTTCAAATTTCCTACGGAATAATTTTAGACTGGTCTCTTTTCTTCCTCTCTTGTGAGTCTCAACAATGTTCTCCAGCTTAGACTGGTCTCTTTTCTTCCTCTCCTGCGATCCTTGTTGCCCCTCTTTTTTTTATTTTATGAAACTTCATTTGAGAACCTGTGGTATTTGTGTAGAACGATATAGAAACCCTATTTATCATCCATTAGTAAATAAAATACAAATCCACGTAAGAGAAGAAAACGACATGGAATAAATCCACCATTTTCTGAGTCATTTTATAGAAATGAGTCACTTGATTAAATAACATTTGAACACAATTTAAACCATCCATCTCAGGTTCCACGTGGTTCCCGCACAGTCATACATCCACAATAATGCAACATGTCTCAAATACAAATCACATAATGGTTCTCTAACACAATTGATGAATTAAATAAAAACATCATCCAACATACAAATATGGATCTCATTCAAGTTATCTTCACAAGCCATCACAATATCATTTAGAAGTCGGGGGGTCCTTGGTAGAATCTGCAAAATATAAAAGAATGAGCCGTTGCCCACAGTGAGAGATTTTTTGACAAAGTATACCAAGTCTAGAAACATAATTCAAAAAAAATATAAATATGATCAGTATGAGCTAGCATTTATAACTTACCAAAACATTAATACTCACACCGAAAACTAAATATACTAACTCGCACCGAAAACTAAGTTTGAGGTCCAAAAAGATTTCCATTTTATCAAAAACCATATTCAAGTTTAAACCATAATCAATTCATCTCCCATTTTCAAATTTTTATTTGAATGTCATATATGATAAGTGGGGCAGATGTTCAACTAAGCCTCAACCAAGCAATGATCCTCCCCAAGAAGGGGCTCTTGCACAGAAATAGAGATGCACACTCTAGAATTTGAAAAAACACCAAGTAAACCCAGAAACCCCAGGATAAGGGCGGGCCAAGTACTCCACATTTCAAGACTCTCCACCATCATTTTAAGGTATTCTCAATACAAATCAAGTTCTTAGAGTGTAGGTTAACTTTATAGCCTCTTGGACCCCTTATAGGCTATGTTGTGTATGTTGGCTTCCTCATATTTGTGTGTGCTATCTATGTGTGTTAACTAAAAAAGAATGGTTTGAGGTATAAGATCCCACATCAGTTAGCCAAGGTTGGCTTTAAAAGTGTATCGTCACACCTCTTCTTCAAGAGCTAAGCCCTTTTGGAAGTCGATAGCAGTATGGCACTACAAAAAAGTTAGTCATTCACGGCGTCATATCTACGGCGTCCACATGTGGCAAGCCGTAGATGAGATGCATTGGCGGCATACTACATATGTACGCCATTAATAAGGGACATGCCACATTTAATGACGTGCAATACAAAAACGCCATAAATAACCTTTTCTACGGCGTTTCTCGAACGACGTGAATAACTCGAACCCAACTTGCTCACCATGAAAATATTGGCGGGGTTGTTTCCCTCTTCCTTCATCGAAATTTTTTTCATTTTTCCTTTTTCTTTTGGTTTTTTTTACTGGGTTGTGTTTTATGACTGAGCTTTCCTAAAAAACCAAAGCTCCATCGAAACCAAGGGTTGAAGCACCCAAGGCTGAGATCCCCAAAATGAAACCCTCCTTCCGTACGCATCAACTGAGCTTCACCCACTGCTGAGCCAAGGGTTTTGGAGAAGCACCCACGGCTGAGATCCCCAAATCGAAATCCTCCTTTCGCACGCATCGACTGAGCTTTACCCACGGCTGGTCCATCGCCCGATTCTGCACATCGAACATCCGGTTATCTCTCTTAACAACTCGAACAGCCCACGACTAAGATCCCCGAATTGAAACCCTCCTTCCGCACGCATCGACTGAGCTTCACCCACGGGCCACGGCTGAGCTTCACCCACGACTAGTCCATCGCCCGATTTCGCACATCGAACAGCTGGTTATCTCTCTCAATAACACCTCTGCTAATATGGAGTGAGGGTTTGAGAAGGAATGAGGAGTAAGGCTTTGAGAAGGATTGAGGAGTGAGGGCTTAAGAAGGATTGAGGGTTTCGAAGTGAAGATGGAGTGAGTGTGGTGGTGGTGAGACTTGGCTGATACGGAGCGGGTTTTGTTTTTTCATTTGCTGATATGTGGTGGTGGTGAGCATTCTTTTATTCTCACTTTCACATAAAACGTCTCCACCTTCTTCTCTTTCCCTCTCTTCAGGTATTTCTCTTCGCCAATGTTTTCTTCTTTCACTTTTTCAATTTCGTTTTGGATCTATGTGGGATTAGGCTCTTTTTTTTTTTTTTTGGAGCATCATTTCAAGAACCCTAAGTTTTCCTTTGGTGTTGAGTGAGCTGTGTTGGGGTGGGTTGATTTGATTGATTCATTTGATTATAGTGATCGATGGAGTTGCCAGCTTAGATATTATGTTTTGGCATTGCTGGATTGCTGGTCCGCTTTTAATTCATGTAGTGTTTATTATATTTTATAGAATATGGCAATGTTTGCGATCATAAGTGACTAGATGTTTTTAAGCTTGTAGAATTTTGTGTTTATGGATTAGTTATATTTTTCTAGAAATAGAGGATGCAAGGGCATTCAATTCCTAAGCATGTTAAAAGGTAAAACGCCATGAATTTTTTTTGTTACTTGAACCTCTTTCCATTCTAGATAGTAGATTCATAAGAACTTAAGAAGCATTGTTTTTTCTAGCTTGTAAGTTCTAAAAAGTACTCCAACTCTGTCTTATACTTTACAAGCATCTTATTATGTTGATAGTTGAAATACTACACTATTTTTTAATTAGAAGTTCTATTTACAAATAGATTTTTATTTTTTATAATGTTTCATTCACTTGTATAGAAATATCAATTTATTTAGGAAATCTGAGTATTCTATTTAACATGTTGCAAGAAGAGCACTACATCTCCAAGCTGAATTTCTCCTGGCCTCTGGTGTCATGCGTTGCTGGATTTCCTTGCAGGGAAGCAGAGTTGTATTCGCAAGCTACAAAGATTGCGCAGGCCAGGCAAGATTTTCAATAATTTTAGCTCATATATGTATGACAGGCTGTTTTCTTTTTCCTCAATAAATATATTAATATACAAGCAAATTTTAAACTAGATGGGGTGAAAAAAAGTGTTGAAAATTGTTGAAGAATCCTTGCTTGTTTATTTTTGGCATGATTCTGCCAGAGGTTACTGAGCAAATTCTTGAGATTTTATCAATTTCCCCTTTCCTTTCAGGGTCTCTGTTTTGTGAGGATTTTTATATATGTGAGCTTTATATGTAGTGGAAATTACAGTAAGCTTAATATATTCATTTATTTATTTTACTTTCAGATTTTGCAGTCAAGCATAACTTACGTATAATTGTTGATTGGTTTTGCTGGTTTATTCACAGACTGGTTTTGCTAGATTTTGGAGTCCAGCTTAGAGTTTCTCAACGACCAAATAGTGTATCAATTTGTTGTAGTGAAAGCTTTACTACAGTGATGTATCTTACAACAATTTTAGCAACTCATCTCCAGTTAGTTGCCAAGAGTTAACTGTGTAAGCTTGTTTCCATTCGTTATATTATATTGTTCCTTTTTTTTTTTAATTTCCTTTTTCCCACATCATTGACAAATCATTAATCTATCTTATAATTCAACAGGAACTTAGTTTCCAGTTATTCATCTTTGGAGGACAGTGCGTAAGTTCCTTGAACACTGATACACCTACTTGTTTTCCTCATTTGCACCGCATTAGAAATATAAATGAGCAAGTGAACTGAAAGTTTCACTTCTATAGAATTGGTTGGTGCTTGAGGAAAGACCTCCCCTGCCCCAGCAAACCTCAATGTGAGTGTTAGTGGTAACACTCTGGAGATCACTAAGGGTTTTGGTAAGGGCATCACTATGGATTTTCCTAATGTTAGTGTTAGTGGTAGCACTCTAGAGATCCATTTATACTGGTCAGGGAAAGGTACTATTTCAGTTCCTAACAGTGGTGTTTGTGGACCTCTTATATCTACTGTTATGGTCACACCAAGTAAGTTGATCTTGTATTCTGGGATTGCCACTTTCTTTCTACTCTCTCGTCATGTAATTATATTTTTTCTTCTTGTATACTTTGTTGTTGATACAGGGCTATCCGTTGGAGCTATTGTTGGCAATGTAGCTATTGTTTCATGTGTGGCCCTTGCATTGATTTTGGTAGTACTACAAATGAAAGGGCTCTTAGGAAGGAAAGACCTTGAAGATAGAGGTGAGGATAACTGCAGAAGAAATTAATACATCCTTTTTCACTCTATGATTGCTAATCCTTGCAATGTTGGGGCAATTACTTAGAAAAGAGGCCAGATATATGTGCTTTTTTGGGACACTAGTTTGTCGTTGCGGTGTGTAACTTTGAAGCCACATCTAGTTTGTTTATCCTCTAATATATTTGCTCCCCTATATCTAACTTGTTCCATTAATTAATAACCTTTCTTGGAGTATGGAGTATATATCAGTCTGAGCTTGAGTACTATGAAATTGGCTATTGGTTTCATTTGCAATTTGGTGCAAATTATGTCCTGTTTTTAACTGTGATGAAATTTTTTTATCGAAAGAGTGGGTCAAAGTTGTGTCCAATATGTATATTTGTGTATTGGTTGAAGTTAGTAGAAGCATGTTTGTCACCATAGTTATTACTGTTTGTATTTCAAACAATGCTTTCTGGATGGAAAATGATTTGAAAAACAGCGTTTTTTTTTCTCTCTTCGGCTCTGTTTTTTGATATTGCGTATAGTAATTATGTCCGTTTGAAGATAATTAAGGTGCTAATGTAGGAGAAAACCCTTCCTGGATTTTGACATCTCTTGTAGGATCAATTGGGAAGAGTTTCGTTGCTCTCTGGAATTTTATTTATAATGTTGGGGCTGGGTTCAGATGATGTACCTTCCCTTGTCCAGTCAAGGACCCCAGCACCAGCTATGTTGGGAATGCCTAATCTTCTAGCATCTTTGGGAGGTTATTCATATTTAATTATGAAGCTGGGACCACTATAGTTTACAAGGAAGGGATTGTCGATAGCAAGCACATCCGCATGCTTAACCTTTACTGTAAGTTGCACTCTTTCCTCATGCCTTACTTTTGCTTTTCAGGTAATAAGTGCGTGTTTGAACACCCCTTGGAAATGAATTCATTTTATCTTCTGTGTAGAACTTGATGGCATAAATCTTACTTTAGGTAGGAATGGAATCATACCCAAAAGGGAATCACTGCAATGGGAAAAAAAAATGTGAATAATGTTAGTTTGTGAAATCTCTTAATGATTTTTCTGTGAGGGTGAATTTGTTTTGATATATAATGGTCGAAAAATCACAGGCGTCATTTGTTCTTTCAATTTTATGTCATGAAAGTGTGATCTTTACGTCGTTTGATCTGAAAGTTGTTTGGCTGGCTGGAGTTTATTCTTGATATTTTCTTGAGATGATATGGACTTTTCTTTATTTTTTTTTCTGGTAATTTGCTTGTGGGTTTTTTTTTAATATTTAAAAATAAAATATTCATTTTTTTCTTCTTATTTTGCATATGATTCTATATATATCTGACACCATTCTAGCCCTTTGTAGAACATGTTATCTGTTCGAAGTTGGGTCCAGCCACTAGCCCGGTTTGGTTTTTGTGTCAGGGGATATGTTGGGTCGTCGAAGGTCTGGATAACTCCCTCTTGAAAAATTTAGAAAATGAAAATAGAAAAATGGAAAAAGGAAAAGTTTTTCTCTATGCAAACTTCACCTCAAATTGCCTATTTGTGTGTGTGTGTGTGTGTATATGTAGATATGTATGTCAGTATATTTGTTTTATAACTTTATATAGTCTTCATGATATATATTGCTCATTTTTGTATGACTATTAGGGGAAGAAATTGAGCTGGTATGTCTTGCCTATTTGATTGAAAACAGCATCCCAAAAGTCTAAAACTATAGAAAGAAATCCATTTTCCCTTATTTTGAAGAACTGCAGAATTGTTGTAATATTTAAGCTGTTGTGCTGTGAGAACAACAGTATATTGGTTTTTTTTTTTCTCCCTCTACTATATCCAGGGTTTACCTTTTTCCAAGCACAAAATGGAGCCAGAGTGTATGAGATTTGTACATGTGAGTGTCTTTTGTTGGATGTCAAGAAGAAACCCAGAAAGAATAATATTACCTGGAATCTTATAAAGTATTTGGGGTTGGAAGGGTTTTTCTAGATTCCACATTTCTTTTTCATTTGCCTCTACATTTTTTTTCCCCTTCTTCCTGACAATTCTAGCAGAGCAATGGTGAATTTGTGCTCTTTAGTTATGAGAGTTTTTTATTTCCTTCGGAGAATGAAAGATATACAGAGTATCTGATTCTCTATCAACTTGGATGCTGTTGAATCCCAAGCTCTTAAGATTATACAATCCGCTCAAGCTTTCAGAATTGTACTGACTAATGATTCTCTGCCTTTTTTAGTTATTAGAATTTTAAGGAACTTTTTGATATTGAGTTCAAACTCCAAGCCTATTTCGATGGGCAAGTGTTGGAAGAAGATGGCATTGCTGTCCTTAATCGCTCTTCTAGTCCTTGACCCCCTCTGAGGTGGTACTCTCTTATTCTATTAACATTTTACAATTGATAGGTTAGGTTCTTATCTTCTTTTCAAGTTAAATATGGATGGTGATTGACTGGGAAAATGACTTTTTAAGATAGATTTCACAAACTTTCCCCTAACAATAGGTAAACCAGAACTGGAATGAGGCCTTATTTCAGCCACATATTAAATTTTCAACCCTTCGTGCCCACTGGGATTAAATCAGAGCCGGTTGGGTGCTTTAACTATGATGGGAAACTTTGGTACAAGCTGACATGCCATCTCCAATGAGTGACTGTATTAAATAGAGATGACTAATTGGTGAGCATAATAAAAGCCGATTCAGCATATGCCTCTTTGTGGGCCCTTATATTATCTTCACATTGATGACAGGGTATCCTAGGGTTGAAGGTAGCAACCATTGAGTAGTGTTCTATATTTGCTAGACTGGGGGATAAGGGAACCACACTGTAGGGTATGGAAATAACAACCTGTCTTGAGTGAACTATGTAAAAGAAGAAGAAAAAGAAAACAGAAGATAATTTGGTATAAATCTTGAATTTGGTTGGACGATTTTTAGGAAAACTAAGGAATATAACAGAAACATTGACAAATATGGAGATACAAATATTGTTGTGGTTTCTAGTGCTCTTCAAGACTCTCAAAGCAATGCTATAAGATTTCCTACCTGGTCTCTATAAATGTTGGGTGATTGAAATTTTTCTGTGGGTAGATCATTAGATAACATACCATATATATTGGGTGCTAAATTCACTTTGTGATGAATCATTCCTTGGACATTCCATGGCTAAAGAGAGCAAGTTTTAAATGAATAAGATTTGGCTCATCATTAATATTTTATTGTACTAACTATTGTCGTGGGGTGTTGCTTAAGTGCAACTCTTAATCGAAGATTCAAAGTCTTGACTGAATGCATGAAACATGGCCTTATTATGGTTTTTTTTTTTTTTTATAATTCGGATATGGTAATTCTCATTGTTGTCATTGTGCTGTAGAACAATTAGTGATATGCAGGTTTAAATAGTGTTTCCTGTTAAGTTATTGCAGAACCATTTAACATCAATTATCTGCTAATTTTATCTTTGGAAAATAGTTCCTTTCCAGACTTAGGATGCCTTGCTGCTACAACCTAAAAAAAAAAAAAAAAAAACTACTTTGCAGTTTGGACATCCATACTTTACTTGAACTTGTTCTATAGTATGAACAGGCTAGAGCTTGTTGGCACGTGTTTTTTTCTTCCGGAACAAGAATTGCATCTTAGGTTGGATGGTTGCTGCTAATGTTGAAGTAGGTTGAAAGGTGTCCTCCACTATGTTCTCAAAAAAATAAAGAATTGAAGCCTACTACATGGAACCCTCCCGTCCCCAATCCCCCTAAACCACCCCCCACCCTAGGAGATGCACAAAAAAGGGGGAAAAAGTCCTTACCAAAATCTGAGACTAAAACGGCACCAATGGTGTTGAATACACCGAAACTATGTTAACAGGCTTGTGCAAACTAAGAGGTTGACAAATTTCGGCTGTGTTTTCTGTTTGTTTGCTTCTTAGCACTTTGTATCTGGATGATGCTTTATTTTGAAATATGTTTTTATGCAGGTAGTAAAGAGGAGGCTTTTTTTGATTCCCAACCTTGGTTAGTAAGGGGGATGGAATTCATAGTATGGATGATCAATCACAAATTGAATGTTGTTGTCTTGATCAGTTTGGGCTGCTTTTTGCTGTAATTTTTTGTATTGGTATTTATAATTCTACATTTGGGTTGTGGTATTTGGGAAGTTCTATGGAAAATTAAATCGGGGTTTAATTTGGTGACTTATGATTGTTTACAGATGAGGTTTGGATGGGCATTGAAGCAGCCATGATTGCAGTTGCGAGTGCAGTGGGATTTTGGGAGATTGTATGCAACTTGCAAATTCAGAAAATAGTAGTTGAAATTGCGAGGGCAGCTATAGATTTTTGCTTGTCTTACAAACAAACTTAGATGAGAAACATGGATTATTTTTGTATTGCTCTCATGAGAGATTGTTTTTTGGGAGGTGAGATCTTGGGAGATGGCATCTCTAAGAGATTGTTTTTTGTAGTGTTCTCATAAGATTAATGAATATAATCTGTACTTTGTTTTTTGACTTCTAATGTTAATAGTAATCATGGATTATTGTTAGGATTACAAATTAGTGCTTATTTATTACTTTAGAATGTATGTGAGCCAGAAATTATTGAATAGTAAACAGGTGAATATCAAAAGGCTAATTAAAAGCTAGGTTAAAAAGAAAAGAAAAAAAAAAAAAAAAAAAAAAAAAAGAACCACATTAATGGCGCGCATTGTATGCCGTAGACAACTTATTAACGGCATGCATTGTATGCTGTATAAACTTTATTCACGGCGTGCATTGTATGCCGTAGATATGTTATTCACGGCGTGTTGCGCATGCCGTGGATAACCTTTTACTAAGTCATTCACGGCGAGCATTGTACGCCGTAGAAAACTTATTCACGGCGTACTTTGCATGCCGTGGATAACTTTTCACGGCGTGCAATATAAGTCATTCACGGCGTGCATAAAACGTCATAAATGGACAATGGTCTTCCATAACGTCGCCCAACACGGCATATTTTTGCACACCGTGCAAGGTCATCCACGGCGTATTTTATACGCCGTGGATAACTCTTTTTGTTGCAGTGTGGGTTAACTTTATGGGCTCTTGGGCCTCTTTCCAATAATGTATGTGGGCTTCCCTTGTGTTATGTGTGTGTCAGTTTTAAAAAAAAAAACAAAAACAAAAACATTCTAAAAATATGCGTCTAGGCTTTTCTATAGCCACAAGACCTTAACTTTTCATAAGGTTGTCTCAACACAAAATCCCGTAGATTTAATAAAAGCTCATTCCCGAAACACTTAGCATTTAAAATTATCAATTTAACCCACTGTTGAAATATAAGCTCTTAAAAAAATATAATTCTTTTTTAATCACCCACTGTTAAAATATAAGCTTCATACCCTCCAAGATTAAGAAATCATGAATCCCAAAATATTCATATAATTATCATAACAACATAATTCTCAAGAGTGATAAAAATACACCACAATTAGTTCATCTCACTCAAGACCAATAAAACCCAAATATTTCCAAAAATTTCAGGATTTCATCATTTAGATCAATAATCGAAATTCCATCAAGGAATGTAAAGATAATATAATTTCAAAGCTAACATTTCAAATATTGCAAAAGCATCTCACATGCTAGAGTAAATCATAGTCAATTTCTGGTGAGAAAAATATTGATACAATAAATTCATGTAAAGTTTATAAAACATGAAAAAACCGATATATGTAAAACATACATTCCATATATCTAGCTTAAAATCAACATGCAAGTTTTATGGCATTAGGTTTAAATATCAATGATCTACTAAAGAGAAAAATGCATCTACTTCACCCAAATGTAGTTAAAATATGAGAAGGTGAGCTTTCTAGTGTGAAAATTAATATGAGCTGATCCAACCTTTCTATGCCAAATCCAAGCTAAAGCTTCACAGTCATTCTTCTACTTTTCAAACTAGGATTTTGCAATGTATTAGAATGAGGAAATTTTGCCGAAGGATGTTTATAAAAGGCACGGACATAATGGGTATTATAATTTTTTGAATTGAAACAGCAAAAATTATGAGAACTAGTCGTTTGAAAACGTGGACGAGTAGGGACCATGCATGAATCAATTATATAAATAAAAATAATTAATTAAACTCAACAAAATCAATTATATAAATTAAAAAAAATGACTGCTATAGCTATGAGGTTTGTTGTAGACATGCTTGCCAGCTAGTGGACATGCTTTCCAAGTCTTATCCATTAAATGCTTGTGTTTGGTGAAATGACACTTTTATCCCTTTGCCTTTCCATGTGCCAGAAAATGACTAGTGGACATTTTTTATCCTCTACAAGTTCATCAATCTATTGAATTGGGGGAAGGAAATGGATTTCAAATATTTTTCCAACTATACAAATCAAAGTACGAAAATTAATTTTTCTGAGTTTTCACATCACTTTCTCTTCCTTTTCTTCTAAGTCATGACGGAATTGTGATTGTCACCTTGTATGGTGGCCTGGTCATGCTATTTGAGTCCAAATTCAAGTCTAATAAGATAATTTCTATTGTTCCATAACAGTTACCAAGGATGGAAATCTATTATACCAACAACTTAGAAATCATTTTTCCACATAACATGAAATCAAGATTTTTACCTTCCACATTTGTCTTTAAATCCAGTCTTCTTCAAAGTCACTGCTATCTGTATCAAAATGCTCTTATTGTCCAATTTCTTTATTCACCTCCAATTCCTGAACAACATAAAATAATAGTAAGCTCAATGAAACTCTTTTGATTTCTTCCTATTATCAGTTGCAACAATGAAGGAAGGAAGAAAAAAAAAAAAAAGAACAACTAACTAATGATATAATTAGTAACTGGGAACCAGAACCAGATCAAGTTGTCGACATATAATTGTTTCTAACTTAAAATTGTGAAATATTATAATAATAAAGTTGGCAAATCAAATTTATTGATGATTTATATTTGAAAGCACTTTATAAAAATGTTACAAATATCCCTACAGCTCTTCAAGCATTGACTATTGACTGAAGCATAGCTTAGCACAATTAATCACACTTACGTTATGTGTATACTAAAGTAATTAATTCATCTACTTTTTTTCCCAAAATAATTTCTTGAAAGGTAATCATTTTTCTTGTCCCTGTACAAAACTTTATAAGTTTTGCATTACCTTTTAATTTTCACCCTCCCAAAATCTCAAGTCCCCTAGAGTTATCAATCACTTCTTTAATTGAACGATGATTTGGTATATATTACATATATTTGAAAATTAGTTAGTGATTTTTTGATCTAAAGGATGTTGATTTGAAGGAGAAATGTAAAAGTTAAGAAAACATTAGAAATCCTAGACAAATCCAAACCCTCATAGAAATTGATTTGCATTAGCACAAGCTTTATGCATAACCAATGGGCTACAAATTAGGCTTTTCAATATAGAAATAGGCCATTAAACCATAAACTCCAACAACTAGTAAACAAATAAGATAGACTACAAACCCAAAATAATGATCACAAAACAATTTCTCATGATGGGCAGAAGATCACTGAAAGAGAATAGCAATTCAAATGGTGATGACAGATAATATTAACAGTACTGGTGAGTTACAAATGACTAAAAGTTGTGATAGAATCTGACGTGAAAATTTCAAATAACAATCAAAAGATTCCAACCTATCGAGGGGACAATTACAAATCACATTTGGCATAATATTAGTGAAAAATGAATTGGCATGTGAACAATTTTGATCATGCTGGTAATAGAGAGTATATCACAAATAAAGAAAAATTGTAATGTGTCCAACTGTCCATGCTGCCCAGCAGAAGGAAGAAAACTGATGGAGAACTTACGACTTGAAATTACTAGAACTCTAATACCATGTGAAAAACTTACAGAAAAGCTAGAAATTGGAAATTTGTGAAACTCCGGAAAATCCTAGAAGGAACATGTTTTTACACAAAAAAAATCAAATGTAATCAAATCAATCCGGCCTAATTCATTGTAAATGGTAATTAACTAAATAATTCTAAAGGGACTATATCCTGCCAAGTAAAAGTTTTTATTCAGCATTGTCCAGTGAGCTAGTTATAGCCAAAGTGAGATTGAGATCCCCCATTTGATGGCATGGGTCCTAGTCAATAGTTATGTACAAAAAATTTGAGAACTTTTATGCACTAAAACTACTGAATGGGAAAAATCATATAGTGGATCCGAATCCAAAATTTCCCTTAGATAAGTACATGGCAAGGATGGCACAGCGGACCAAAATGTAAAGAAATTTAATGGAGAGTATAGTTTAATACAAGAAGCATTTTAATTCAAAATACCTCAATAGGGTGATTTAAGTAGCAAAATTGGGATGCTTAATTATGGTGGTATTATTATCCTATTTTCAAAGAAAATAGTATTGTTGGGAAAATGGAAATTTTTAGAATGTTATCGTGTTACTATATTAGACTAGCAGTAGAGTAATAGGTTTCAGACTAAGCTCTTTCAAATGAAAAACAGAGTTGTTAATTTGTGGCTTGTACCACAGATATTGAAGTTGCCTGGTAATGATAAAGCCATTCAGTCATGAAGACAAAAGGGCTAGTTGGACTCAAGGACGATGACAATATTATATATTATATTATATTATAATATCTGCATCGAATTTTCCCGCCCCTCAAAAATCCTCTTGTTTCATTCCTTTCCAAAGAGCCCAACACATTGCATGCGGAACCATCCTCCAAACAGCTTTTTGTTCTTTCCTTTTACTTCTGCAATTAATACCATCCTTGCATCAATAACCTCATGGATTGAGTCATTACCCAACAAATCCCAGACACTTCGAAGCAAGATTCACACAACTCGTTTTGCCACTGTACAATGAAGCAAAAGGTGATTGATGGATTCCTCCTCTTGCTTGCACATCACACACCGATTCCCATCACAGTTAAGCAAAGTTGCAGTAATTGGCATAGAAAATAGAAGAAAGACAAGAAAGCATCTAATCTTCAGTTGCACCCCTCCATTTACTCCCTAGGGCTTGGTAGACCAAGAGACAAAGAAGAATTTTCAGCCTTAAGAACATGCAATAGAATATAAATGCAGAGGCAGAGCTATGTAGGGGAGAGTGGGGGCCATCGCCTCCACACAGATTTTTAAAAATTTAAAATTGCATACCGATGTCATAATATTTATGCATTAGGCCCAATCAAAATATTGTTGTTACCCTTACTATTATTATTTTATTATTTAAACCCATCCAACTCACTAACTTAAAAATCCCTTTCTCACGCAAGCACTTAAGTAGAATGTACATAGTTACCCTAATTCACAACCCATCCTCTCTCATGTTCTTACGGATGAAAGTCTGGTTGCCTATACAGAGAAAGACATTTAACGGCATAGATAATGAGGCTATCGTTCAACTCTTTCAAAAAATGAAGAATAATCAAGGATAATTGTAAAGGTCTAAATTCATTGAATAGAAAGATTATCAATCAAAATTTACGTTTTTGTGTTTCTTGAGAGTTCAAAAAATTTATTTGATTATTTTATATCCAATTAGGGGGAGGAGGGGAATCTATATAAGGTTGTAGACTTGTGGTCAATTAAGTTCTTTAGTTTATAAAATTAAATTCTGACAATAAAGTAAAATTCACCCCCATAAAAGAAAAATCCTGCTCCACTGCTGATACATGGACACTCACATGTAAGCTTCCAATGAGGGACTTCCAAAACCACAATTTCATCTATAAATATAAATTTTGACTCTCTTATACCCTCGTTTTTTTATTTTGTCGAATCAAGAACCCAAGCAAAAAACAAGAAAAGAGGTTTAAGGACCCCTTAGTAAAATCTGACAAGAAAACATCAACCAAAGCAATTTTACTTCCTTCTTTTAAATAAAATAAAACAAAAACTACTCATGTCAACTAAAGATTTCTCATCCACTCAATGCTATAGGAGACCATCGGATCTTGCAAGATTCAATGGCTTATTGTTTGTGTCTCCTGATCCTAAACCTTCAATTATAATGCAACACTGGACATCATTTGGACTCTTTGTGAGAAAAAAAAAAAAGGATAGCTAGATCTCTAAAGATAAATATGGTCTTTCACGTAGATTCCAAGAAAAATCAACTCCTTTATAGGTGTCTGTTACCATGCCTTCAACGAGATTCAAAGAACTTATTTCTAATATTGTTAGCCAAGTCCAACCATGTTATTTGTCATTTTTGGATTCAACTCCCATAAATTGGCTCTTCGAAATAAAAACCAAGGGAGTTCAATGAAAGTTCCTTCAACTAAACGTACAAGCCCTCCACCAACAATTAAAATTTCTCTTAAATTAAACTCTACCCTAATTTCCAATTGCAGACGAAATCTGTGTGTGTGTGCAACTGGAGAATTAAAAGAAAGACTAATTTCCTAAAACCTACAAGGTGAAAGTTCTTTCAAATATTTCATTCCATTGGTGCAAACCACAGAGCCCTGTTTGGTTTCTGAGGAAATGCAAGAAAAGAAGACCAATTCTAAAAATTTAGATTTTTCACTTTGCCGGCTCAACTGAACCCAATGCATCTGGCTTAGATGAGGTGAGGATTTTTATGCATTTTATAAAAAAAATTTAAAATTAAGTAACAACACAAAACGCAAGATACAATCAATTTTCTTTTCTCTTATTTTCCTCCGTTTTCTCGGCAACCAAACGAAAATTAGGGTTTTATTTATTTTTTTACCTTGGAACGAAGATTCCGGCATGGAATTGACCGTCCTTGTAATCGTAGTCTGCGATTGATCGAAGAAAAGCAAGAGAGCTGAGAGATCGTTGATGACATCCTTGCGATTTTTTTGTGATGATCCAAATTGAAAGAGAAGAAAAAATACAGTGGGCAAATCTGTGCAGATTGAGGACTGTTAGGGGATTTTGTGATGATTCAAAGTTTTGACCAAAAAATTTAGAAGGGAAAAAATGAAAAAAACGTGTTTATCCTTTTCTTTAAAAAACCATTATTTTCCTTTTCTTTTGTTTTTTTTTAATCCCCACTTCGTGGGTGTGGGGTGGGCGATGACAAACGTGCTTTCCCCTAAACTTGACACAATTGGGGGATGGTGTCCAACCATAGTCAATCAAACCAGAGCCGAAGGTCCTGTTCCGGTTTGGGTTTAGTTGAGGAATAGATTATCCCAAGGTCCTATAAATTTTATTTTTTTATTTTTTTATTTTTTTTGGTGGGGGGCTATCACACATGTTGGATCGCATCCCCCTCCTTTTTTGAATTAAATGGTCTTGAGGCAATCCAAGTCCAAGCTTCTAGTAGTGGGATTTTTTAAAATTGTCGTGGTTTTGTAAAAGTGGCTTTTGGTGTCAATTTTGGGACTTAATCAACTTTCTTTTCCTTTCTTTTCTTTTTGTGTTAGTTACACAAAAAAAATTGAGCACACGTGATGTGTTTATAACATATTTTTTTGTAGTTTTCAAGTTTCTTAAATCGCATGTGTGTGTGGGAGATAATTAATGGGAAACAGATTGTGATAACTTTTTTAAAGTTGGTAAAATTACTAAATCGTCTTTTAGTTTTATTAATTTGTAAAAATGTTTTAGTATTTTCAGGTGCAATCCAACCACAAAGGGAATTGGCTTTGTATAGTAGTATAGATTAACATGCTTGGTCCAAGGGTTGGAAGTGCCTATGGTTAGATTGTGATTATTCTTTGGTTATTCAATGCTTGAGGCTATCCTATTATTCTTCGATTGGTTGAATTGACAGTTTTATTTGAAGAAAATAGATTTTTAGTTTAGTCATATTTTATGCGAATGTAATGTTGCAACCGATAAGTGTGCCAATTTGGGTTTGAGATCTTCTGGCTTTACCTGGTGGTGGATGGCTCCTACCAAGGTTTTGTCTATTACTACTAATGATATGTATGGTTTACATTTGTATAAGTTTAGACCTTAGTTGTCTTGTGAACTGAGGTTGATTGCTCTCTTTCTTTTATTTTTTTGATATTAATAATTTTCCTTTGTCTATATCTATACTACCTATAAAATGCTGAATGTCAGAAAAACTTTTGATTAACCTTTATACCCTTATTTAAAATTATAAAGACTATAATATCCTAATTCTTTAATTAAGAATAGGGGTGCTACCTATAAAAGGTTGAATATCAAAAAAACTTTTGATTGACCTTTATACCTTCATTTAAAATCATAAAGACTATAATATCCTAATTCATTAATTAAGAATAGGGGTGTTCGCGGGTCGGTTTGGAGCAGTTAGGAGAGAAATCATCAACCAACCTGTTAAGGGCGATTTGAAAAATTTTCAATCCGTCACCAAACCGTTGGTCCTAAAAACCGACGAATTGATTGATTTTTTTTTGCGGTTTTAAACTAACGGTTTGGGCGGATTGTATCATGCCCTTCATAACTTTTAAGAGGATTGTCAAATGACCAAAAAGTGTGCTTTCATAATTTCTAAGATAATAGTTTGTTGATTTTTTAGCAAAAATATTTTGGGACAAACCTTTTTTTTTTTTTTTTGGATAAAAAGAGACAAGTCATTTAAAATTCTAAAATATCAAATCCCACAAAATAATTATAAATCAAGCAACAAGAAGTTTTAAAAAAAAAACTATAATGATTTAACATGTTTTCTTGTAAAAAGAGTATATATTATATATTTATATATATATTTTTGATGAAGTAGTATATATATATATGCAATTGAAAGCGGGTTGGGTTGGTTTATCGACGGTTTGACAAAGTTCAACTCACCAACCAAACCGAACCGCCAAATTAATTGCTCCAGCCACCCAAACCAATTCGCCTATTCTTCCAAACCGCTTGGGTTGGTGTGGAATGGAGCGGATTGGTTTGGTTTGGCAGATTAGGCGGTTTTTTGCACATCCCTAATTAAAAACCCTATATTACTCTAATAGTTCAAGAAAATGTATTTACATATGATATATGTGGTGATATTTCTTTAAATTTTTTTAGTTGTTTTCCTTGAATTTTTGTAATTATGATTTAGTTTTGGTTTGTTAAATTTTTGGATTTGAATAATTGAACCAAATTTTGCTTTCTTCCTTTAAAAAAATAATAATTAAATGTTGTGAGAATTATTTTATTTACTCAATTTCTAGATTTGTATGCATGATTTGTTGTGGGAGGTCTTGGTATTGTTGAGTTTTATTGAGAAAACAAAAGAAAATAAAATAAAGATTTCTTCTATATGGGACTACTCCATAGACCTATTAGGATAACCTACTGATGTAGAGTATTTCTATTGGTCTCTTAAAAAAATGAAAAGATAAACTGAAATTCCCAAATCCCCTAAAATCTGCCCCTACAATCACTCAATAACCACCCCTTACCATTTTTTTAAACAAAAAAAAAAAACCCCTTACCATTTTTTAGCGCGAAAATCACGAACCAAAAGTCTCATTCCTTCTTCAAACAAGTTGCCTTCTTGGAGAACCCATCATTTGCAGGCTCCCCCATCACTTTCTAGTTCGTTGGTTTCTATGGTTGTCCTCCATCAAACTCAAGTTATTAAGAGACTATCTTTCTCTGGGTCTCTTTGCTTCTTCTCCCAAACATAGAATCTTCTTTCTCTAGCTATCCTCTGTTTTATTAAGTTATACTAGTTTCTCTGCCGATGATTGCAACGCATTCCATGCGGAAATGATCCACAATTTTGTGAACAAATTCATGGAGTCGAACTGCCGAGGCCGTAAAACTTAGAGGTGGTTGTTTTCCACTTGTTTTTTGTGCTCGATGGCCCTTTTTTTATTTTATTTTAAATACGTTTATGTGTCCTTAGAACTAATCCAAGATGGGTGATATCCACTAAAGCATAATTTTTTGAGAAAGATGACATATTGCATCGTTTGAATGCAGAAATTATTGTTTGACTGTTGCACTCAACTTTTAATTAAGTTATTATCTTAAGTATTTATCATGAGTTTTATTAGCTACTAGTCTTTGTTACATATGATTGTTACTAGCTGAAATTATTATGGAGTATAAAGTTTCCACTTCAAAAGTTGGGATGATTTATGGTTTGGTTTGTGAGCATGGCTAATTCCTCGTGGTTTGTGAGTTCTAAAAAAAACATTGTGCACTTTTCCAGCTTCATTTTCCCCCACTTCAAGTTATCAAGTTGTCACATAGCTAATTCCTCGTGATTTGTGAGTATTACTTAAGCTAAGAGAACTTGCTTAAAAAAAAAATTGGGTGAGGTTAATAAGATATCAAGTTATCAAGGTATCGCTTATCTGTAGTATTGAGTTACCAAGATTAATTTATTAAGTTATCTTAAACCCCCCCACCACTTAGGAAAAAAAAAATTGTGTGAAGTTAATAAGATATCAAGTTATCAAGTTATCGCGTGTCTATAGTATCGAGTTACCAAGATTAATTTATTAAGTTGTCTTCAACAAAAATATAAAAAATGGATTCAAATACAAGGCTGAAAATGCACCTACAAGGAAAAAAAATGATGGGAACAACAAAATCAAACCACAAGTACTTCCTTTAAAAACATGGCACCCAACTTTTTCAATTGTTCACACCACCTATGTCTTTGCTAGTAGACTCAGTCTTCTTGCCTTTGTTGTTATTGGACTTGTAAATTATTTTCTCTTTTCTCTTCATGGGAGGACCCAAGTTATTAAGAGATACCTTTTTGGATTTATTAAGTTACAAAGTTATTAAAAGATATACCAAGTTATTAAGAGATATGCTAAGATGATAAACAAACCATTCGCGAACACTTGTAAAAACATAACACTACACATATACCTGATTGCATATGAAATAAACGTAAAAGTGACTGGTTTGTGGAAAAAGGTGAGAGGACTACAATGGTGGGAATAAAACGCATAAGAAATTGTGGAAGAAAGAGACGGTTACAATAATGGGAAAAAACGTTTAATTTTCAGCAAATCATGGAACTTATATATTAAATATTGAATGAATCCCTAGAATCATGGAATGTAAGGAATAACTACTTATAAGATAATACCTTAAATGGATGTAGGCCAACTTGTTAGGCCAACTCATTAGGCCTGTATATCATTTTGCTAAAATAAAAGATGACAGTTTTTTTTTTTTTTTTTTTTGATGTTTTTGTTTTGAAAGAAATAAAAATTTCAACTCAATTAAGAGCCAAATAGTTGTATTTAGGTTTGTTGGGTAGAGTAATTTTATTGTTAGGGTCTTGATAAAAAAAAATGATATTAAATTAATTAAATTTGATAAAACTCTCTTAAAAATTTAATCTGATTGAGTATCACAAAGAGGACAACGATGGGTACAACATAGCAATCTTTGGAAGAAAATACATTAGTGGAGAATTAGGGGGAACAAAAAGTATGTTATAAGTAGGTCTTCTTCTACAATGTCTTTGCCAGGATTTGGAGTTGTTCTTCAACTTTTTTTTTTTTTTCATAAACTGCACTCTATATAAATATATACATTTTTTATGTTTGGTTTGATGGGTGATTATGATTTTTTTTTTAAATAAAAATAAAAAGAGCAAAAGCATCATAGAGGAAACCAGCATTCCAACTAGGTTGGCACACTGGTGATCATGAATCATATTTGTATGTTTTTATTGATTTTTCATGCATTGATGTTACTTATTTAAAGACCAAAATATAATAAGATTTTATGCTAATGACTGTTTACGAACAAATTATTTTTATGTTGATTTTTTAAGATTTTTTTTTTTTTTTTTTTTTTTTGCAAAAACAATTTACATGCAACGCACTGTGCTTTAACTAGTTTTAATAAAAGTTGGTGTGCTAGCACATGATTTGAGCCTATTGGCCATGGAGTGCCAACGTAATTGGGATTCTGGGATGGTCTATGATGCTTGCAGCTCCTTTATTTCATTAAAAAAAAAAAAATGCCCAAAGGTAATCATTAAATATATATCCTTGAAGTGTGAGTACATTTTAACAATATGATTTGGACCTCCTCTTTTATTTGAAGGGTTGAGTTGTTTGCAATGTTAAAAGGAAGTTTGCTTTGGCTGTCCATTGAGTTAGCTGCATGAGTTTTTAAAAACAATGAATATGTTTTGGCATAATTTGTGAGCAGATTCTATTAACAATATAAATATATCTTCTTCAAAATAATTCAAAAAACCCTTTCAGTATTCTAAACCATCTAATTTTTTTATTCTTTCTTTCTTTTAATTACAACATATTTTTAGAGAATTTAGTTGGAATGCAAATGCATTTGTATGTATATGTATAACGTAGATAATCAATGATTTAACAATAAACTGAGGGACAAATAGAAAACATGCACGAATAACAAAATTCAAACTTTAGCATAAAATTATTGACAGTGCATGAAAAATTAACGTTGTGACAAATTATAATGAGGTGAGGACTTGATTTTCAAATTATAACATTTTAGTAAATCATATGTTATATACACGTGCTAAATTTCATTGTTTTTCTAAATACGTACCGGATAGGCCAGATAGGATAAACATATCAATTTCACGTGTTTAATACTCTTTACAAAGAAATGATACACTATCTGTAAGATGGTTATATCCTTCATATGTGAGATAATAAACCCGCAAGGGAGGTGTTATATTTTTATCCTATGATATTATTCCATTTAAAAGAAACAATGGGATAGAAATATGTCTAAGAG
Source organism: Liquidambar formosana (assembly GCA_039720395.1). NCBI lineage: Eukaryota > Viridiplantae > Streptophyta > Magnoliopsida > Saxifragales > Altingiaceae > Liquidambar > Liquidambar formosana. The sequence goes on from CM077821.1 coordinate 10,844,112, forward strand.
ACCATCTTCCTATTACAAAAAGGATATACTATCTGGAGGATGGTTATATACTTCATATGTGGGAGATAATAAACTTGTGAGGGAGGTAATATATTTTTATCATATGATACTATTCCATTTAAAAGAAACAATGGGATAGAAAAAATGTCCAAGAGACTATCCTCCTTATTTCAAACAAAATAAATAAAGACTTAATTTTCATTTAACAATTTTATCCTATCCAACCTTTTAATCTGATGTTCCAAACATAACCTATAAAGAACTTAGTCGGTAAGCTAGGATAAAAAACCTTATACCACAAATGCCTTTGGGCCATTCATTTGACCCAGTTGAGTTGCTGAACATAAAGGCCCCTTCATTACCTCGATGAATTGCAAATGGGTTGCATGACCAAAGCAATTCTCCTAGAATACAAACAAATTCATTCAATCGGGGAGATTCATGTTTTTCTGTCTATCTATAAAATAACATATTTTGAGTAGTAGAATGTATGGCACTTCACAATGGTTTACTGCAAGCTTGACAAAGAGGTTGTTCTAAAATTCAAGTTGAAGGGGATTCTCAACTTATAATTCGAATGTGTCAAAGAACCTAAAATTATCCATGGTATATCAAGATATTGATTCATGATATATGAAAGCTAGCTAACAAATTTGAGGCTATTGAATTTTAACATGTGTTTCGTGAAGTTAATAGGACTGCTGATTAATGATTATGTTGCTAATCTTGGTCATGTGAGAGTTGATTCTTGTAGTTGGGGAAATAGATATCCCCATGATTTGTAGAAAACTTTCAATGAAGATTGTTATGGTGCAACTCATTCTCGTTATATAATTTAAGTTTTAAAAAAAAAACATTTTTTGCTGTAATATGTAAGGAGTGATGTACGGAGGAAAATACATGACATTGCAAGCAATGTAGAATTGCTTCAATCGTTATAGGATACTTTGATTGAACTCGACCATGCGACGATAATACCTGTTAAGAAATTTAAAGCCTTTATCAATTTAACAATGTAATATTATAATTTCTCATTATTTTTCCTATTGATAGAAATGAATTGCGAGTGCATGTATTTTGACATAAATTTTGACACAACTTTTTATGACTTCATTTATGATTTATTTTTTGTGAACCCATCATTAAATTAGATAACTTTCGTACAAAGAATACGTATGCATGCAAAAAATCAAGTTGATTTTTTATGAGTTACCACTTGATCAAAAAATATGCTATTAGATTTTGACACATGTCACTTTACACGAAATCTTCCTTTACACATGTCATATCCATACAAATCTAGATATCATATTTTGCCACCTCCTGGTATGGCATGTCACCTCCTGTTATTATTGTAACCCATGCTAGCTTATACCACTTTAATTCTAGTTAAGCATGATACCATTACCTCATGCTTTTACATGCAGCTACATGCAAATAATCATAATACATAATCTCATATAATCTCAATTATTCTAACATCTCAAATCTCAATAATAAAAATAAAAATAATATTTAGACTTTTGTACTGTTTGGGTTTGGCTCCTCTGCAATTCTATTTTCTATATTTGTGTTTGTCAGCTGACAATGCATCACCTGATTTATTTATTTAATTATTTATTTTTGGTGGGTCGAATGCAATTTCAGATTCAGTTGTGAATTTATGAATCACAAGTTCACAACTGCTGCAGGATCACCTCAAACACACATAGGGGTTTCTGGTTTCAGATTTCAGTTCTTTTCCATTTGGTTTAGTCAGATCTGGGTCTTTGTCAAGGGAGAAAAGGCAGCATAGGTAAGGGCAATGTATGATAAAAATGAAGGTGGGGGCGCGAATAGCAATTTCTTTAAAATAGGGGCACCCCTGCAAACACCCCCAACAACAATAAACCAGAGAGGATTATCCCCCGAAACATTGCCGAGCAGCGGAGAAGGGAAATGGCGCGTCTTCTTCACAACTCAAAAACCTAAGAAAGGGGATTTTATTTCCTTCATTCCTTCAAACCCTGAAAAACCATGACGTTCTTTACACCTCCATTTGCGCACTCTATTTGCCTCTCCTCTTTCCTACAGGTTCCTTTCTCTCTCTCTCTCTCTGAAGCCATTGTTCTCTGACCACTTCTTTTTTCTTTGCCCAGAATGGAAGAAGAGCCGCGATCACCTGTCTTGGAATGCGCAGCCGTTTTCTTTCTTCTGTAGGTAATCATCTCCCTTCTCTCCTCTCTTCTCCCCTCGAATGGTTACCTTTTCAATTCTTCTCATCTACTGCACAAAGCTGCCTGATTGTTACTCGAACAGAATTTTTGCCTATTCTGAATGATTTTGGTCTAATTTTGATTTTTTTTTTTTAATGTGTTTTCTCGTTAATCAGTTGAAGTTCCAGAATTTGAATGTGATGGACACCATGACGATGCCAAAGCAACAGAGAAAGATGCTGCATTACGTATGGCTCTCTCACGGCTTTCGGGTGATTTTGGCAGAGAGTCTAGGTTGTCTTTGCAGCGTTTTTTCGGTTCACGACACGCACCTGTGATATCTACGGGTTCGTTAAAGCTTGATATGGCTCTTAGGATTGGAGGATTGCCGAAGGTGATTAACTGATATAGCAAGATTGTCGTAATGCCACACATACATGTGTAATCTTATTAGTTTTTCTTGGTTCACACTGAACTCTTATATGGTGAGAAGTAATTTCGCTACATAGATTTCATGCAACATATATTGGGTGGGTACATTCTGTGTAATTATAGGATTTTCAGGGTTATTTTTCCTAGTGACGTTTTTATGAAGTTGCAACTAGAGTTTCCTAGATTAGTATGTGTATTGGCAGGAGCAGCGCCAATTGATGTTTTCTTCTTTGTCGCAACTTCAAAGTTTGGGTTGTTTGTTTTGCTTCTATAAATAGTACTTGCTGTTTCTTTATGCAATGTGATGCATATATAACGTTAGTAGTTCTTGTTGGTTCATTCTTATTCTTAACATCAGTATGGTTGCGAAGAAATTCCTAGACTCTCTTTCTCTTCCCTTCCTTTACTCTCTCCATTACAATATCTAGTTTGAAGTCACAACTAGAAATTCCTAGACTTCTGTATTAGTTTTCAGATAAGTTTGTTCTGCCAGACTTTAATCCCGTTCCCTTTTTTATCCATCCAGATATTATCATTCCTCAGTAATAATTGAATTGGCCTTTTCAAACTTATAAGGCATTACATTAGCAGATTACAGTAGCATAAATGCTTGACATTAACACATTTTTTTTACTTACATGACTTCTGAAGAATTCATCATTTTTTTATTGCCTTTTTGGAAGGCTTGAAGTAAAATTTTGGACAACCTTGCACTCATTTTTATGGGAACTTTATCACGTCCAAATTAAGAGAATTTTATTTATTTATTTTTGCAATATGTGAGCAACTGTGTGAGTTGGTTTGTAGATATAAATTGACGGTGAATTAGCACCTCTTCTTCTAAATTCTTTCTATCATCTTCTTCGCATTTTTTTTGGGGGAGAGAAGAGGGGGGGGGGGTCTTCCACTCTCCTTCGCATTTGTTAATTGAAGCGAAGGTCTATGGGTCTCATGTTTCTGTTTGCATTGGCTCTTCACATGATGTAGTACTAACCTCATGTATTGCTTTTAGTTTCATGTGGGAACTATAGTGATCATTATATAGGGAAGTTCATGCTTATCACATATTGATTCTTTCAAAATGAATGTTCAAAGCTGCATTGATCATGTAATATAAGCTTCAACAATTCCTTCTTGTTGATTCTGGGCGAAGATTATTAGATAACCTTCTTTAATATGAATATATGCACACACCATCTGTAATCTAGAGACACATATACACATAGTTAAGTTTCAGCTGCAAAGAATTAAAATAGTTTGTCACTACAACTTTAATTAGAGATCTACTCTACATTCTGCAGGGTAGAATTGTTGAAATTTATGGGCGAGAAGCCTCAGGCAAGACAACCCTTGCCCTTCATATCATCAAGGAAGCTCAAAAACTTGGAGGTGCGTGTTTATAATATGGAATTAGAATTTTATAGAAGAGGTCTTGGTTGCTTTGCTTTGGTTCCATCAAAGAAGGAAAACTGTAAGCTTCTTTTTAACCTTGTGTAAAATCTTGATCAGCCACTCAGCATGAGCAGTGAAATTCTTGAATTGCTCTTGAAGTTGGGGTATCATTATAAGAAACTAATTCTGATTAAAGATGAAATTAGAAAATTTTATTTAATTGCTTGAAGTCTCAGATGCCCTGATTAGCCTTGTAGTCTGGTTTACCTTGGCAAGTCCTTAGGCCAGTACCTATGCAAACAGTCAGGTTTCTTGTGTGGGTTTGTTGATTTTTTCTTTTGCTTTGTTGGAAATAAATTCTTAGAACCATTCTCTCAGATAACAACATTTGGCATAATTTTGCTGAAGGTGACCCTACAACATAACTAGCCATATTGGTGAGGTTTTGAATGGAATCTTCACTCCCCTGTCGGTTGCTGCTTGTTAACGCTGTACTGGGACTAATTGAATATGGTCCTTTTGTTGGTGGATAGATTTGTAATGGAATTGCCTGGAATCTATAGTTTAGATGGCCTCAAGTCTTGATCATGAAGATTGTTTCCCCTTTTTTCTTTTTCCCTAGTGAAAATTGTACGAAATGGACCCATCTTGTGGTGGATTTTGAAAGCTGGCACTTGACTGTCTGCAACTCTGAACATTCTGCTTAAGAATACAGGATCAAGCCAAATTACATGGTTTTCAGTTGATGCATGTTGACCATTGGTAGAAGCCCCACAGTCTGGTTTCTGTTGCTATACTCCATCCTTGCCGCCAATTTCTGTTCATCTAGTGACTATCAGCAAGTTTTAGAAGACATCTATAAGTGTGGAGAATGGTCAAACTTGATCATGGGTGAGAATATAGCTACCCTTGCCAAAAACACTGATTTCTAGTTGGATATGGGTCATTCTATAGATATAAATTTGGATATGGAGATGCACAGGTGCCGTTACTGAGTGATGGTGACATTTCCCTTTTCTGTTGAAGCCACCTATGGTCATATTGATGAATATGGTGAAGTTAAGTACAAGAAATATGGTTTCAAGTGTACGTGTCAGTTTGTATTATCACTTTTTATATCTGGGCATATACTAAAATTTTATCTGGCAATTAGTCATCATCCTCTTTAGGAGTGAGAACTTTGAACATGGTTTGGAAGTGGTTTTTGTTTTGAGTCATTGTATTTACATTTCATAATGCTTGTTTTCGCTAATCTCTTGTTTCAATCCATTTTATTTATTTATTTATAAAATTAAAACAAAAAGAGAAGAGCTTCAAGCATCATAGAACTATCTAGGATCCCAACTAGGTTGGTACTTAAGAAGTTTCAAATCCTGTGCTATAGGCTCAGATTTTTATTAATAGAGAAAAAAGAACAAAGTAAGGAAACAATGGAATACAAATAATCAAGGAATGAACTCCGTCTGGTCTTGGTGGTTAATGTTTACCACATTCCAGCTTACAGATTAGCAACTAAAGAAAAACAATGAAAGCATCTCAAACAAATGAATCCTGATGGAATAAATACGTAATTAGGCAAACCAGACATGTTTCTTGCAACCTCAGGAGAAACAAAACCAGGATCCACAGGCCACCAGGTAAGATGAGGATATCTAATAGCCTGCTCAGCTACTTTATCTGCAGCACTGTTGCCTTCTCTATAAGTATGGGAATATGTGACATTCATCTTCTTCATAGTTGCTAAACAATTCCTCCATCGGTTAAGAAGAGGCCAAGGTGGGTTGAAAGAAGAATCTTGAAGGCAAGAAATCCATTTGGGTACCTAATCTGAGACAGTGTAAACCTTTAACAAAGCCTCTGTAATTTTCGAAAATGCCCCCACTAGCTGCTGGCCCAGGATTACCATTAATGGTAATCACCACTATGGTGATGGCCAAATTACTATTATGATGTTTTCTGTCGCGTTTCTATTGTGTGGTGGTGTCTGTGAGACTGTGATGACACTTTGTGAAATTTCACTGATATTATCTCCTGTGTTACTTTATTGTAGTCCTTAGTTTCTCCAGATTTTCTCAACTTTATGTGCAACAGAATTTTCCCTGCAAGCTTTTTTTTCTCCCCCTTTCCAGAGATAGATTTCTAGTGACTGGTGAGCCTTTAAAACCTTGCAAGTAACCCAAGCTTATGAATTTGCTCATCATTGCTGTCTGTGGACATTAGTCTAGTATAAGAAAATGTTGTATTTTGTCCTCTTAGTTTGATTTTGTTGTGTAGTATAGCCTTGTAAATAAGGCAGACATGTCAGTACTCTACTGAAAAATTGATCATGTATCCTATGGTATATGAATTCATCCAATCACGGATTGAAATTACTCCTTTTATGATTTGTAATACCAACCTCTTGTCCTTTGTTTTGATTTCATTAGGCTCTTTTGACTTTGACTTTCATATGACTTTTATGGGTCATAGTAGATGTTCCTCTGATACCCTACTTGTTTATTTCATGTGGAGTTATTGTATTGTTCCATTCCTGTTGCCTAAAAGTCTGGTAATTTTTGCCTCATTGGATTATCTTTTTGGCAGGATATTGTGCATATCTTGATGTAGAGAATGCATTGGACCCTTTACTCGCAGAATCAATGGGCATAAATACAGAAAATCTTCTTATTTCACGTCCGGATTGTGCTGAAAATTTGCTTAGTACAGTTAATACGCTGACCAAAAGTGGATCCGTTGATGTCATTGTGGTTGATAGCGTAAGTGACAAGTTCTTTTGATGTGTGAGTGTATTCCTTTACATCAATAATGTATGTGTCAATGTACCTGAGCAACTTGTAATGCCATTATAGAGTGTGCCTCTGTTATTTCATTTTACCATTTTGGCTGTTTAGCTGCAAAGTTGTGATGTTATGAGTGCCTTCATGGTCATGGTATTATTAATCTTAAAAATATAGCTTCTTCTTCCTCCTATTATTATTATTCTTTTAGTTGGGAACTCTTGCTAGTCGTAATGAACTTATTTGTGATAGTGGTCTTTTTATTATTTTAAAAATAAATATTGAGGTGGGACTGACCAGTCAACCTGTTTTATGACATCACTCCTTTTTCTCGATGAACACCATTCATGTTGCAAAAATGGCATTTCTTTTGCCAACCTTTCCTGGTTGGAGCTAAATTTTAAGCATTGCCATTATCCGTGTTGCTCTGAACTCATGGGGTTGACCATGTGGCATGTTTAATTCCCATGGATTCCCTATCAGAGCTATGGAGTCTTTCCACTTGTTGCTAACATTTACATGAATTTTAAATGGTGTAAAGAGAAGGTGGAAACGGTGGATCATCTTTTCATTCATTGCATGGTTGCTAGAAGTTTTTGGATGCTTATGCTTAATATGTTTGGTGTCCGTTGTGTTCTCCCTTTGCCAATTCATGATCTTCTTTTGGGATGGTGGTTTAGAGGGGGAAGTAAGGTGGGAAAATTGATATGGAGTTTGGCCGCTCATGCAATCTTTTGGTGTATTTGGAGGGAGAGGAATCGTAGAACCTTTGAGGGAATTGAAAAGTCTACCATGGAGCTCAATTCTTTTTTGCTTATTAACCTTTTTTTAGTGGTTTTCTAGCTATTCTAAATTTCTAATTGTAGTGACCTTTCTTTTGTAGATGGGAGATTTAGAGGGATCTTTGTTTTGTGCTTGTATATGTCTCATACTCTCATGTACATGGGCAAGGCCTTTTGTTATTAATACATATCTTACTTCATAAAAAACGGGTAATAAATGAAAATTAACATATTTGTAACAAAATAATTCTTATCTATCTCATGAGTTTTTTTTTTTTTAATTAATAAATGGGGTGATGAACAGTGTTTCTGACTTGTGTATGCATATATTGGGACTAGGGTTAATGAGATTGTTTTGACTGTGATAAAAAATATCACAATGAATGCAAATTTAAATATTTATTTATTTATATTTTTTACGAAATTGGATTTTTTTTTCTGAAGTGCATGTGTTGGGGTATTAATATGCTTATTATGTGTCAAAATATAACTGTTATATACACCATCGTGGGATCAGACTGTGTCAAGTTTGGTGAAGATGAAATTGATATATTTTCTGTTAGGAATATTGAAGTAAATATTGCAGGTTCACATTGTCATCCTTTTTTTTTTGATAAGGAATATTTGGGACAAAGTGTGCTTTCTTGCTTCCATATGGGCTTCGGTGGTCAAATCCTTTGAGGGTATTCCTTTGTTTCTGATTGTTAGAAACTGGAAAGAGATTTGTGCTTCGAAACCTGTTAAGAATAGAGCATTTGGGGCTTCTTTTTACCCTCCTTGAGGTGTTGGTGTTTTGTTTTGGTTTTGGTCTGCCTTTTGTCTTGAGGCGTTTTTGTTTTGATGGTTAGGGCTGTCTGCTCTTGTGGTTCTTTTTTGGTTGGTTGGACTTCTTGTCACAATGTCATCATGCATTGTTTTGCTTTTCTGTATCTATACTTTTTGATATCAAACGTAGGATTTGTATCATCAACATAGAACTCTTATAAATGCCAAAGCTGTCTCATCATCAGATGGAATTTGAAAATAATGGATTGTCCAGGAAAGAGGTTTAACCCTAATCAAATCATTCAACTGTTATATCCTTGTATACTAGAAACACACTGAGACCTTAGGTAAGCATCACTTCTGACATCTTGGTTTGTGATTTCTGAATAGTTGTGAGATCTTCGCTGTAATGAATAAAAATTTAGAAAAATGAACTAATTAAGGGGAAAAGCAAACAAATCTCATGTACTTGGGTCATGCCCTTTTGCTATTAATTCATTGTACTTCATCAAAAAAAAAAAAAAAAAAAAAGAAAAAAAAAAGGAGAAAAGCAAACAAATGACTATATCTTGCAATATACTTGTGCCAGGAACAAAATACAGTAGGCAACTACTCATACTGGTTGTAAGGCTATGTCTTTGCTTAATTTCACTCAATTTAGCATGTGGTTTATTCATGTCTTTTAAATGTGCAAAACACACATATTTATTTATACTAGTTGGTGCACACGTGCGTTGCACGTGGTTTTTTTATTCTAAGAAAAAGTTATCGTATTTTATAGAGAAACACTTACCAAACAAGGAAGAAGACGCTGTTAATGGAGAAAGAAGAATTCAGAATCCTACTGTTAATGGAGAAAGTAGAATTTAGAATTATGTAGATGATATATGTTAAGGTTTAGGGTTTTATACGAATTTGATTTCCTATTTATGTGGTTTTACCAATTAAAGTATACGAATTATAGTATACTTTGAATTCCTATTTATATTTATGTGTTTTATATTCTTATTTCTTATTCCAATCAATGTACCATGTATAAGGGTAGTGATGTATTTAAAATATAAAATAAGGGTATATTGGTCAATCAAAAGCTTTTCTAACATTCAGCCTTTTATAGGTAGTATAGATACACACACATGCATACATTTTGCCGTGTCAAATACAATGGACATGTTTGTGCTTTGACACCAATCTTGCAGTTCTTTCCCTCTTGAGGTGTCAGACATCTCATATCTGTGTCAAGACACCAACACCTGCGTCAGGTGCTTCTTACATAGGCACAAGGGACTTTGCTAGATGCCTAGACCACAGAGAGAAAATCTGATTTAAGTTCAAACTTTCAATATTTGCTATCAAGTCATTATCATATCTGAGATAGGGAAAGAATATGCCAAGAGTATTCTATTTCTAAATTTACTCATTTCTAATAGTTTTTTGAATCAAATGTGTCTCATATCATTTCGAAGGTTCCATGTCATAGATTGAAAATAATATAGTCTAATGAATGAACTGGGTCATCCCATTACCTTGTACAGGTAGCCGCTCTTGTTACCCAACGTGAAGTTGATGTTCCGATAGGTGCCACCTATGAAGATGTACAATCACAAATTATGAGCCAAGCACTACGAAAGATTCATTATTCACTATGCCAGTCAGAGACTCTTATCATTTTTGTTAATCAGGTTTTTATATGAATCAAATTGTGTATTGTTAGTTACTGTTATAATTAGGACAAATGGCCTTTATGATTCACTATAATCTCTTATATACAGGTTAGATTAAAGGTAAAATCAGGTCAGGGCTTTGGACATGCAGATGAGGTTACTTGTGGTGGAAATGCGTTGAGATTCTATGCAGCTGTACGGATGAGGATTATCAGAACTGGATTACTCAAAACTGGGGATAAGGTAACCATTTTTATCACTATTGACGCTAGGAGGTGTGAACAAGTTCTTATGGTCCCTGGAGGCTCTTCTATTTTGTGAATTTCACATTGCTACTGCTCTTCAATTATCAAAACATTGTTGAAAAGAACTTTACAGTTGAGTCCAGAATTACATGAAAGCGCAAAGCATATACTTGGTGGCAGACTTCTTATTGATTGTTGTGGAGACGAAATCACAGTAGTAACCATAAATGGCGAGATACTTTCTTGTTTATTCAAATATGACATTATGGATCACATGTATGTTTTTATTTAGGTGAAAGCGGAACGGGAAATTTTTAGAATTTTTTTTTTGGTACTAGTTACGGAGGTAAAGATCTCCAACCCCCCCCCCCCCCCCCCCCAAAAAAAAAAAAAAAAAAAAAAAACAAAAAAACAGAAAACCCAACTCTACCCCTCTAAAGGGGCTGGATGCTGTGGTATCCGTTACAAGTGCATGGATGCTTCTTAGAGGAGTAGTAGTACTGCCATTTGGGTGAAGAAAAAATCTTGTGCAGTTGAAGCAATACACCCAGCCCTATGCAAAATTTTACTTTCAAAGTGCCTTTTTCATTCTTGCTTGTAACCGAGTGCCAATAGAACTTATGAGTAAGACGAAAGAGCATTGGATATCATAGTTAAAGATTTTAAGAGCAATACACCCAACTATGGACATAGTATTGTTTCTTATAGACATCAGTTTGTTTTTTTTTTTTTTTTTCTTTCACAAATCTTGTTGGGAATCTTTTTCATGCGTTTTTTGCTGGATGAGAAGGGGGAAAAAGCACTTGCTTAGTACAAACAAAGAATTTGAATGCAGCCTATTGATGTATAAAATTCTGTTGGGAACTTAGATTTTCATTTTTGGTTTTTCTCGACAGTTTTTGACCAAGAAGGTTTGTTCTTTCAAATTGCCTTAAGTGTTTCCTTAAGTCATTGTTTGGCTAGCACTTGTATATACATTATTGTACTTGGAATTTGTACTCTTCTTTTTTTTTCTAATACAATACTTCATCAACAAAAAAAAAAAAATGGTGTTTCCTTAAGTCATTGAGGTCCTGCTTTTCTAATGACTGTTTTCTAGATTATTGGTCTTGGAGTATGCGTAGAAGTGGTGAAAAACAAACTGGCACCTGCGATGAAGAAGGCTGCACTGGAGATACAATTTGGAAGAGGCATTTGCTGTGAATCTGATGTCTTGGATTTGGCTTGTGAACATGGCGTCATCTTGAAAGAAGGTAGCAGCTATTTTATAGAAGGGGAGGTTTTCAATACTAAACATGAGGCTGAATGGTATTTAGTTGAAAATGAGGGGATTCTAAATAAGATAGTAACGACTTTAAGAAGACAGTTGTTTGAAAGAGAAAAATAATTATTGAAGATTCATGACTAGACGAGCTCTATGCAAATTCGACCATTTGAGTGGTGAGGACCTGGCCACATCCTGTGATAGTGCTGCCTCAAGGAAGGATTGTTGTGAATGCTAACCACAACAATGTATCTTTATCTTCAGGTACAAGTATTGGTTTCAAGAAGACAGTTGGACTGTAACATTTTAAGTTTGCTCCTCCCTCTGGTGACATTCTTTTATTTATTTTTCAGAAGGGTGCAGCTCTTCTCTTTGTTAGGGCCTCCCTGGTTTGTCTGATGACTGATTATAACACGCCACATCATAGTATGGAGGTTTGCCGTGCTGTTAGCCACAGAAGGCTAGACAACAGAAGCATTAAACTCCTTTTCATTGAATTTTTGGAATTGCCCTTTTGTAACATGATGTAACATGCTATGATTGGTCTTAGGACAGAGTAAGGGTTATGCCTCTTTAAGGAATTGTTGCCGATGATTTGTCAGTAGAAAAGGAGTTCTTTTTTTTTTTTTTTTTTTTTTTTAATGATTAATTTTCAAGTTATATGGTGCAATATGGTTATGTGTGTAGACTCATTACTTTTTGATAATCCCTTTTTTTTTTTGGCAAAACATGATTGATGAAAACATTTGTGCAGGCCTGATTTTTGTTATCTTTTAGTTTCTCTTATTTCATGTTATCATTTGATTGATTAAGAAACTGGTGTTTCCATGGCTGATTGTGACTCAGAATTAATGTTGTATATTAGTCTGATACACTGGTGATAAATTTGAATAAGATGAGATGAATAGGGCTAGTATACCCTGCTTACTTGGGAAGTGGTATCCCAAAATTGGGAAATGAAGCCACTTTCTATCATTTTCAAAGTCCAGAATTGTTTGTAACAAATTTCTCAATTGGCCTTTTATTTGTATATCTTTACCTTAATTAAAATAAAAATAAAAATAGAAATACTTGTTTTCTTGTGCAAGCACAGAGGCATTTGCGGGTTTCCGATGCCATTTTGAGGATCTATTTTTTCCCAATCATCACGTGTTAATTTTATTTCTCTGTTCTCTCGTACCCTTTTGGGTCAAAATATTCTAAAATGGAAGAGGGGATCAATCCATGATCACCCTCTTCATCACTTCATGGAAATCTTATTGATTCCGAGCTAGAGGATGGTGGTTGTTCAAAGTAAATATGGAGCTATGCATTTGGACACCATACAAACAACCATTTGGGTTATACATGAATTCGAAGTGAGTCTTAAATCTAGGCTTCAAGGTTGGAAAGCCTCTGCATTGAAAAAGCTCAATCTGAAGGAGGGGACACTTGGTCACTGTCTCATCTTGCAACACATGCCTATGAATTCCATCACAGGAAATGCAAAGGTGGTTAGAGTCTGGTTAGCCAATGGTATCTTCGCTGGCATTAGGTTCCACATGGTTCCAGCACAGTCATACATCCACAATAATGCAACATGTCTCAAATACAAATCACAAAATAGTTCTCCAGCACAATAAACATATCTCAAGTGAAGAAAGTAGACATTGTCCATAATTGATGAATTAAATAAAAACACCATCCAACATACTAATATGCATCTCATTCAAGCTGTCTTCACGAGCCATAACAATATCGTCTAGAAGTCGGGGGTCTATGGTAGAATCTGCAAAATATAAAAGAATGAGCCATCGCCCGGTGAGAGATTTTTCTACGAAATATACCAAAACATTAATACTCACACCGAAAACTAAACATACTAACTCACACTGAAAACTAGGTTTGAGGTCCATAAAAATTTCTATTTTATCAAAAACCTAATTCAAGTTTAAACCATAATCAATTCATCTCCCATTTTCAAATTTTTATATGAATGTCATATTTGATAAGTGGGGATGATGTTCAACTTAACCTCAATAGAGCAATGATCCTCCCCAAGAAGGGGCTCTTGCATAGAAATAGATATGCTCACTCTAGAATTTGAAGAAACACCGAGTAACACCAGAAACACCAGGATAAGGGCGGGCCAATTACTCCACATTCCAAGACTCTCCACCATCATTTTAAGGTATTCTAAAAACAAATCAAGTTCTCAAAGTGTCGGTTAACTTCATAGGCTCTTGGACCCCTTGTAGGCTATGTTGTGTATGTGGGCTTCCTCATATTTGTGTGTGCTATTTATGCGTGTTAAATAAAAAAGAATGGTTGGAGGTATAAGGTCTCACATTGGTTAGCCAAGGTTGGCCTTAAAAGTGTATGGTCGCACCTCTTCTTCAAGAGCTAGGCCCTTTTGGAGGTTTGGGTTAACTTTATGGGCTCTTGGACCCTTTTCAACTATGTAATGTTTATGGGTTTCCTATGTGTTATGTGTGTGTCAGCCAAAAAAACAAAAATGGTTCTCAAAATATGCGTTTAGGCTTTTCTATAGCCACAAGACCTTAACTTTTCATGTTGTCTAAACACAAAATCCCATAGATCTCAACAAAAAATCATTCCCCAAAAACTTAGCATTTAAAATTATCAATTTAATCCACTGTTAAAATATAAGCTCCTTTTTTTAGTTTTTATAATCACCCACTGTTAAAATATAAGCTTTATACTGTCCAAGCTTAAGAAATCATGAATCCCAAAATATTCATATAATTATCATAACAACATAATTCCAAAGAGTGATAAAAATACACCACAATTGGTTCATCTCACTGAAGACCAATATAACCCAAAATTTTCCAAAATTTTCAAGATTTCATCATTTAGATCAATAATCAAAATACCCATCAAGGAATGTAAAGATAATATAATTTCAAAGTTAACATTTCAAATATTGCAAAGCATCATACATGCAAGAGTAAATCAATAGTCATTTTCTGGTGAGAAAAATATTGATACAATAAATTCATGTAAAGTTTATAAAACATGAAAAAACTGATATATGTAAAACATACATTCCTTAGATCAGCTTAAAATCAACATGCAAATTTTATGGCATTTGGTTAAAATATCAATGATCTACTAAAGAGAAAAATGCATCTACTTCAACCAAATGTAGTTAAAATATGAGAAGGTGAGCTTTCTAGTGTGAAAATTAATATGAGTTGATCCAACCTTTCTATGCCAATTCCAAGCTAAAGCTTCACAGTCCCTCTTTTATTTTTCAAACTAGGATTTTGCAATGTATTAGAATGAGGAAATTTTGCCGAAGGATGTTTATAAAAGTCACGGACATAATGGGTATTAAAATTTTTTGAATTGAAACAGCAAAAATTATGAGAACTAGTCGTTCGAAAACGTGGACGAGTAGGGACCATGCATGTATCATCCAAAGATGCAATTTCTCACATAATGGACATCAAAATGAACTCTTGTATGGATAAAAATAATTAATTAAACTCAACAAAATCAATTATATAAATAAAAAAAATGACTGCTATAGCTATGAGGTTTCTTGTAGACATGCTTGCCAGCTAGTGGACATGCTTTTTAAGTCTTATCTATTAAATGCTTGTGTTTGGTGAAATGACACTTTTATCCCTTTACCTTTCCATGTGCCAGAAAATGACTAGTGGACATTTTTTATCCTCTACAAGTTTTCCCTTAGATAAGCACATGGCAAGGATGGCACAGTGGACCAAAATGTAAAGAAATTTTAATGGAGAGTATAGTTTAATACAAGAAGCATTTTAATTGCAAATATCTCAATAGGGTGCTTGTGAGAGTATAGTTGAATGTTGCCACTAATTAAACAACGTACTGAATGGGACCAATCAAAACGTCCACTAAACAAGAAAGGAAAACATCAGAATTTGGTGCTTTAAGTAGCAAAATTGGGATGCTTAATTATAGCGGTATTTTTATCCAATTTTAAAGAAAATAGTATTGTTGGGAAGATGGAAATTTTTAGAATATTATCGTGTTACTATATTAGACTAGCAGTAGAGTAATAGGTTTCAGACTGATCTCTTTTAAATGAAAAATAGAGTTGTTAATTTGTGGCTTATACACACACACCAAAACTCAGGGATTTCCAGCCTCTTTGCTTCTTTATTTTTCTATTTTCAATGCATTTTGGATTTCTTCAAATATTATTAAAACTTAGTTTGAAATGCTTATATTTCGTCATATAATAAGGTAGTGCTCTATATAAAACTTTCACAATCTTATCATAAACTGGGTTGATAAAAATAGGATAGCCTGCTTGGACTCAAGAGTTGAAGGTTGCCCTGCGGATAGTGCCGCATTCATTTACATTTTACAGAGTACACTTAAGCAATGCTTAGGAGTACGTGCACTTTTGAAATGCAAGTTGCCCGTGTGAAGCTAGTATTTTGACAGTTTGATGTTGCAATATTTGGCATGTGTCTCAGGAGGGAATCCTAAGAGGCATGCCACATTAGCGTATTGCATTTTATATATTTGTATAGATAGATAGAAAATATGGATTACCTTTGCCAAAAAAATTGTCTAAAGGAAGATGTTTGAATATGTAAAAAAGAATTTGTATTATGTGTAATTAGACCTCGAGCACAATGCGAGTGCAATGCGAGTGTGAAGGAAATAACATTAAAAAGAAAATAAAAAATGAAGAAATATATTTATTTTAAGAATTTAAGTTTAAAAAGAAACTAAAGAATGTCGCTGGGCAGAGTTGGCATGGTTAGGTAGTTGTGTGGGCCTTCAGCCAAATAATTTTTCTGCTTCAGATATCGGCTCATGGCTAATGGAGATTCAGGCATGCTTAGGGGATGAGGTTTTGCCTTTAATTATAGTCATTATGTGGGTAATTTGGCACAATATAAATCTTATGGTTTTTAAGGGCGTAAGGAGGGACCCTCATGAGGCTGTACGTTCTGGGCAGCAACTTTTGCAAGATTTTCTTAATGCAAGGGAAGGAGGTTTGGGTTGGAAAGCTGTTACACCTATTAGATGGTGTCCACCTGGTGTGGGAACCTACAAAGTCAATGTAGATGGGGCCATCTTTGCTAATTTGGGCTTTATGGGCATAGGAGTTGTAGCCAGAGATCATGAAGGCCAAGTCATTGCAGCGGCTTCTAAGAAAATTAGTGGTTCTTTTGAGGCTCTAGAAGTTGATCGAAGCTATGGCAATGAGGTTTGCAATGGGTTTTGCAAAAGATTTAGGTTTTAGATCTGTGATTTTTGAAGGTGACAAATTGGAAGTTATCAATGCTTTAACTTCTCATGATGCTCTATTTACAGCGGTTGGCTTGGTCATCAAGGATGCCTATTATGAGGCCGAGTCTTCTTTTGATGTGTTTCAATTCTTGCAGATCGGTCAAACAGGCAATGAAGTAGCCCATGGATTAGCGAGGTATGCCAGGAATGTTTTAGATGTTGAAATTTGGTTAGATGAAACTCCAGTTTGTGTAAGAGACCAAGTCTTTGCAGACTTGGTTCATGGTTTTCCTTAGTCTTTCTAATACTATCATCTATTTATCAAAAAAAAAAAAAAAAAAAAGTTTGAAAAGGTGGTTATAGTAGAGTGAAGTATATTAAAGACGGAGACATAGAGTGATGGAGAATGGATGGGGATTAGAATGGTTGACGAAGTAACTACCATTCACTAACATTATGCATTTTTAAACTACTGATTTCTTTCTTTCTCTCTCTCTCTCTCTCTCTCTCTCTCTCTCTCTCTCTCTCTCTCTCTCTCTCTCTCTCTTTTTAATTGGAGTCTAGTATATATGTTGTTCATGATTTATTTTTATAAATTTAACTAATAAGGAGAGAGATGAAGGAGCTCCCCTTAATGCAACAATGGATAAATATTAAAAATTATTAGAATGGTCAAGACAAACCTTTCTTTGGAAGAGCTACTGCATGGTGTTATTAAGGTCACCCATCCAAGATGATTGTTTAATATCACTACTCGATCATCCACGGAGGCAACTGTTTGCAATTGTGCACTTGCTTTAGCCCTTTTGTGCTCACGAATTCTGAAGAGAAAGTCTTCATTTTAGGGCAATCAAAGACAAACACATCCACCAATGATGGCAAGTCAAAAGAATAGCGACCTTGACAGAAGCTTACAAGGTTTGGTAGATGGTAAAGTTCTAAACGTTTTAATTGAGGGATAACTATGATCGTATTCATTCATTCTTCTTCTTCTTCTTCTTCCTCTCCTTTTGAAATTATTTCTTCCATCATGTCGCAGTGTTCTATAAGTAGTTCTCCAAGATGCACAAGACCTCTGGCCATTAAAGGATAGAATAGATTCCCCAAATTGCCACAATGTTTCACTCTTACCGATTTTAGACCTTGAAAGAGAATTAATTTCTCCAAGCTAGGAAATAAAACCTGCAGACCAATAGAGAGTTGTTAATATGTGACATGATTTAAAATTTAGAAGGTATATGTGAAATTTTGCATTCCTAAAGTGGTTAGTTTTTCTCCCTGTTTTCTTAAATTTGAAGTTCATACCTTTTCATTGAAGACATGTTTCAATTCAGTTAGATCTTCCAAATGCAATTTGGCCAAGTTAGAGAGTAGCACAGTATCTCTTTCCTCAACATTCAGCCCTTCTACTTCAAATACCTCTACTAGTGAAGCACAACTTAGTACAGTGAGCACTTCTAAGTTTCCTAAACTTTGTAAGAAATTTGATGGGACAACATGCAACAATTTGTTACATTCTCACACATGCATCCTTCTTAGTTTACATTAGGACCTGTCTGGCTGTAGACTATGCAAGGTATCTCTTTCCTCAACATTCAGCCCCTCTACTTCAAATACCTCTACTAGTGAAGCACAACCTAGTACAGTGAGCTCTTCTAGGTTTCCAAAACTTTGTAAGAAATTTGATGGGACAACATGCAACAGTTTGTTACACTCTCACACATGCATCTTTCTTAGTTTACATGAGGACCCGTCTGGCTGTAGACTGTGCAGTATCAGTTCCACATCGTCGTTATGCAAGAGTCGTAATTCTGTTGCGCCTGGAAATGTGAACTGCATACAACCCATTGCATTAATAATAGTTAATTATGTACTTCCTAAATATATCTACTACATAAATTTAATAAGTCATTGTAAAACAGAACCATGTCAAAATAGTTCTTTCTTTCTTTATTTATTTATTTCATTTTAAAATTGAAAAATCTTACAAAGAAGATGCCAAAACAAATCAACTGATGACTATTGAGTGAAGCTCAGGTGAGAACAGTTAATCATATATATATTTTGTGTACATTGAAGTAATAGACTAGTTACACGGATTTTACCTAAAGCCCTCAACACTTGGCTGATTTTGAGGTGTTGATGTCATGGAATGCATTTTTTTGTTGTTGATCAAAAAAAATTTCATGGAATGCATTTTACTGGTCTACATTTATTTTTTTGGGTTTAATTTTCTCAATCATCCCCCACAAAACTTTAGAACTTTAACAGGTTTTCACCACCATTTTGCGCTGCCCAAAAAACTTCCCCCCCCCCCCCAAACAAAGAAAAGAAAAAAATAACGTTTTTTTTTATCATCTCTTTGACTTCATATGTCTTTCAAATTTGGTTATATATTAAATATATTCAGATTGTAGTAGTTGCAATTTCTTGATATAAAGGAAGTTTATTTGAAGGAATAACATAGAAGTCCAAAGAAATCTGGAAATCTAAAGGGGGAAAAAAAAAAACAGAAGAAAAAAGAAGAAAAGAATATGAGGCAAATCCTAGAAGTGAAAAATCAAATCTAATCAACCAATGTTACTCTAATCAAATCTAATCATAATGTTCTTTAATGAGTATTAAAGAGTAGATCATAATGACTTCGCGTCGTGACTTTTTAGAAAATTATAACTCAACTCCTTCAGGCCACATACAATTGCATGTCCAAATATAAACAAACATAAAATATAATTCTTCTTAAAAATATGAAAAAAGAAAACACTGAAAGAAGTTCATTTTCAGCTTTACCCTTTATGTAAAAGTCAAGATGTACCTTTCTTGCAAAGAGCTATTGTATGGTTTTATTAAGGTCTCCCATCCAAAACGAGTTGTCATCATAATCATATCCTTCTACCACCTTTTGCAGCTTTGGTGTAAGAGGGGAGTCCAAAGAGAAAGTCTCTCAATTTGGGGCATAGATAGATAGACAAATGCATCAACAATGGCAGGTCGAAAGAATAGAGACCCTGACAAAAGTTTGTGAGTCTTGGTAGACAATAAAGTTCCAATTTTTCTAATTGAGGGATCATGATCTTATCTGTTCTGTTTTCTTCTTCATTCTCCTCCTTTACAACTATTTCTTCCATCATTTCGCAATAGGATATATATAGATATTGAAGGTGCCAAAGGCTTCTGGCCATGGAAGGATAGAATACATTTCTCAAACTGCCACAATCAGAAACCCTCAGTGATTTCAGGTATTGAAAGCCAATAGTTCCTTCGTGATCCATCTTGCTCCATATTTCATTAATCTTGTCCATGCTAAACAGTACCAATTCCTCCAAGCTAGGAAATACAACCTGAAAACCCATAAAATTGGGTCAATGCATAAAGAAAGTTTGTGTTAACAGAGTTGTTATTTATTTATTTAATTTTTTGTCCCATTTTCTTTTAAATCAGAAGTTCATACCTTTTCATTGAAGAGATGTTGGATTTGGGTATGAAGGTTGAACTTCTGAAGAATTTCTCTAGAATCTACATCGATTGCTTTTGGGTTCAAGGCCGTAGTATTCACTTTGGGGAAAAAACTCACAAGGTTTGGTAGTTCCTTAAGAGTCAAACGACGTAGTTGAGGGAACTCAATCTTATCCATGGCCTTTTCATCTCCTTCTCCTTCATCCTCTGCAACAATTTCTGTCATCATCTCACATTCAATTATTTCCAGTTCTTGGAGTTGCTCGACACTTTTAACCATGGAAGGTGAGAATAGATTCCTCAAGTTTTTACATCTCCGAACCTGTAGAACTTTTAGTCTTTGAAAAAATAGAAATCCTTTGGGTTCTCTCTTCACAATATGTTTCAATTTAGGTAGATCTTCCAAAGTTAAAGTCAATTTTTTCAACTTAGGGAGCAGCACACTATCTCTTTCCTCAACATTCAGCGCTTCGACTTCAAATACCTCTACCAGTGAAGCACAATGTTGTATGATGAGCTCTTCTAGGTTTTGTAAACTTGATAGAAAATTTGATGGGATAACATTTGACAGATTGTTACAATTGAACACACAGATCTGTCTTAGTTTACACAAGGACTCGGCTGGCAGTAGACCATTTAGGATCCGTTTCACATTGTCCTCATCCTCGATATCTAATACCTCCAAGCTTGGGAATGTGATTTGCTGCAAACGACCCATATATTGTGTTAATGAACAACAATTATGTGCATAAACAAATTTCGTGGATGCTCCACTAGGGGAATTTGCCCTACAAAGAAGGGCAATCCCCTTATTCGTCAAAAAAGTAGGAGTGTGTTGGGGTGAGGAAATTTTAAGTGGAATTTGTCATTAGAACATAATTTCTCAAATTATTTAAAATCAAGGTGAAATATTGTCATTCCACATGTTAATCAAAGAAATTGTAAAAATCTATTTAGAAATTCCAACTTTTAAAAAAGTTTAGTCAAACAAGGAACATTGAAAATTCCATCAATTTAAAATTCACGGGATTTTTTCCAAATTACTTACCCGAACATAGCATTGGTTATTTTTCCTTTTTCCCATTGATTTTTAACACATTAAAACCCCAGTTGAATGTGAGGATTCCCTTTTAGAAGGAATGTTGGGCAAATGTGGTTTGTATGTCGTTCAAGACATGTGGGGTACCTGTTCCTGAACTTCTTGAGATCTCATATTGATTGTCCTTTGCTTTTGTGCGCCAAGAATTGCCAGAGTAAATACCTTCACTTTGGTTTTTATAAGTGACAACCTTTTCAAGACGGGCCATTCGAAAGTGTAAGGTTCAGGGCCAAAACTCTTGAGGTCTGGTAGATTTTGAATATTGAGATGCTTTACCATAGGAAACACAATTATTTTTGTTGGCTCTTTACTTTCTTTGCTGCCTTCTTGATCTTTGCCAACAAATTCCACTATGGCGCAGTTGCTAATTTGCAAGTTTTCAAGTTTCATAAGAAGTTTAGCTATTGAAGGGGTGAATATATATTTCAACTTCCAACAGTCGACAACTACTAGTGATTGTAGGTTTTGAAAACCCTGAATTTCTTGGGGGGCCTTCTTCCATAGATGAGTCAAATTGGGTAGAGATTGCAATGACAATTCCTTTAAACAAGGGAGTACTAAAGCTGCATGTCCTTCCTCTATATTCACCCCTTCAAAATCAAATACCACTTCTAGCAACCGACAATTATTTACTTCAAGTTCTTCAAGGTTCTGTAGGCTTTGTACCAAATTGGATGAAAAAACATTCAATAGTTTCTCACAACCGTATACATTCATGTATCTCAGTTCACACAGAGACTTGACCTGCAAAAGTCATTCACTTAGTTAATGACATATTCTAACTAATTTTAGCTTATGACATCCCTTTTATAATTTGCTTCACATTTGGGTTTTCGAATTTATTGGAAAAGAAACAAGAAGAAAAGCAATGTGTATAGCTAAATACATCTTCTTCACTTGTGTTTTAATTTTAGCAAGTCGCTCCTGAAACTTGGACTAGTCACTCATATGACAGATCTGTAGGATTACTCAAAACTTAGGCTGTCTTACTCATAGTCAATTCGGATTACTAGGACAATAACTTGAGAACTTTGAGATTTATCAGGAAATCGGGTCAAATCATTAGGATACTAACTTTTTTTAATTTAATGTTTAGTGAACAATATTCAGATTTTTATGTCATTATTTTTTAATTCTCTATTCTTCATTGGTTTTTGGATTTTTTTTTCCTTAAATAATTCTATTTTAATAAATTATTCTCACTCCTGGTTAGTGACAAAAGTTTTTCTCACAATAGGTTTCTGTACACCACATTGTCAAATTGGAGGTTGAAACCGTCAATTATTGAATGGCCTTATTTTAATTATTATTCAAGCATGAAAAAATAAGAAAAAAAAATCACGAAGGGAATAAAAGGAAATAGGAAATGTCTAGAAGATAGAAATTAATAAAAGAAGCAAGAGGAAGAGATTCTCTCCATTTAATGGACGGTCCAGTGAAATCTAGACCGTTCATACCACGTGGGACCCACCAAAACATATGGAACCATATGGTATGAACAGTTTAGATTGCAATGGACCGTCCATTACAATAGAAGGGATCCTAATTGCTCAAAGAAACATGCAAAAATATCAAAATATGGAAAAGATGAAATATGCAAATATGAAAATTAAATACGGAATATATGAAATATGCAAATTTGAAAATTAACCTAAGTAAGAAATTAATATGATAAATAGATACTAAAAGAAATAGAAATTTTACAAAGTGAAGACTAAAATAAATAGGAAACGTGCAAAAAGGAAATAGAATAACTAGGAAACATGCATGCAAAAAGAAAATTAAAAGGAATAGGAGACATGCAAAAGGAAACTTGGATAAATAAGAAAAATACAAAAAAGGAAACTAAAAGAAAAACATGCAAATAGGAAACCAACCTAATTGGACTTGAGTGGCCTACATACCTCACTAGAGAATCCAAGTTCACGTAGTTCAATAGGAGAGAAGTTCTACATCTCATAGGAAAATATCATCAATAAATCTAAGAAATTCCAACTATAAAGAAAAAGAGAATTTTATGTAAAAGATATGATTTTTTATTAAAACAGAATTTTATTGAAAAGAATTGAATTTTGAAGAAGATAAAAGATTATGTATAGAGTCCCCTTCTTATGAGGTTAATTTCACATAACTTTGTGTGAGGTCACCTTTCAAAACTTTAACCATGACTCATGTTTTTCAAAACCAACAGTTGGATTAGATATCCTTTTTTCATATAGGTGACGCATGCCAAAATCAAGTTGATTCAAGACTGATTGCTATTCGATCCAAAACACTTACATTTTTTAATCAATGACAATCGCTAATTTTTTCCATTTAGGATGAAGCAGCTCTTAATTTCGGATCAATTTGATTTTTAGCATGCAAGACCCTAATATGGAGCATCTTATCCGATGGTTGGCTTTGCAAAACACAAGTCACTGGTAGAGTTTTAGAGGGTTACCTCATGTAAGGTTACTTTCACATTGATGTTAATTTGTAAAGCATGATAGTTCTAGGTTTTGAGATTTAATTGGTTGTTTCTATTGATGCACAATCATAGACTATTATGTTTTCATATTATTCTGTTGTAAAAATAAAGGGGAAATATCCAAAACCTCCCTAAAAAATAAAATCATATCCAAAAACCCCATAAAATATTTTTCCTATCCATCTAACACAAAAAAAAAAAAAAAAAAAATCATATCCATTAACTCCAATCTGTTAACTTTTTGTTAACTGCTGTTAAAAAAAAAGTGATCCGACTAAAATACCCCTTTTTAACATGCATTAATATGTTTACTGACGAAAATACCCATTTAATTGAAGGAAACCCTATCAAACATTAAACAAAGAATTCTTTGAGCCGCCTGTTTCATTGGCAGCAATGGGTACGTCTTTCTCATCTCTATTTCTCTTGCCCCATGTACGTAGCCCCTATATACTTTCTCTTTACTTTTTCTCTCTATTTCTCTTTTCCCCTATGTGCAGCAAACTCTCTTTCCCATGTAATGCAATAACTTTTTATTATATTTTTATGCTTTTTCTCCCAATCTGACCCCATGTGATGGGTTCTTTTAAATTCATTCGAAAAATCTCCTTCCCTTCCCTGTTTTTCTATATATGCATGCATATATATAATATATAATATATAATAATAATATATAAATAGAGAATGAGAGGGATTCGAGAGTAATAGCCTTATTGGAAATAATTCTAGAAAATTGTACATTAACGTGCCTTATGTTCATGTTTCAAACATACCAGACTTACCAGAATGCACCAAGAAAACACGACATAGCAAGAGAAGCAGCTTTACCTTTCACATGGATGGTGGCATGGGGAGAGAGAGAGAGAGAGAGAGAGAGAGAGAGAGAGAGGAGTTTGTTGCACATGGGGGGAAGAGAAAGAGGAGTGAGGGAGTGGTTGCAATATGCGCAGTTAAGAAAAAAAAAGGGCAAAAGGGGAAATTCAATTAAATGGGTATTTTTGTTATTAAACATATTAGAGTTAAAGAAGGGTATTTTAGTCAGATCACATTTTTTTTTAACAGTAGTTAACAAAAAGTTAACAGATTGGAGTTAATGGATATGACTATTTTTTTTTTGAGTTAGATGGATAGGAAAAATATTTTATGGGGTTTCTGGATATGATTTTATTTTTTAGGAAGGTTTTGGATATTTCCCCAAAAATAAATCTAACATACAATATTTTTATTTGACAAGGGAACTAGCTAGAATCTTACGAGTTCCAAATTTTAACAAATCTAAAAACAAAGAATCATACCTTTTCATTAAAAAGATGTTGTATGGTAGTATCATGGTTCCCCTCTGAAGCCTCACTAATTGGGCAGAAACTCCTAAGCTCTGATAGGTCCTTGAGGTACAAGGTGCTCAATTGAGGAAGCTCAATCTCATCCATCTTCCCCCATAAATCGATTAAGTTTGGAATTTTCACAAGCGTCAACTCGCTTAATTTAGGGAAGCTGATTTTATTGATCTCTTTCCCTTGTTCTCTTTCTGTCGACACAACAATTCTTGGGTTGCCAGGGGATACAGGTTGAGTGGGACCCTTCCATAGATGGGTCATATCTGGCAAGTCTATTAGTTTTAGAGATCTCAGTTCTACGAAGGACCTCGCAGGAAGTCGACCATGACATATCATTTTCAACTTTTGCACTTTATTGATCATTAGCGACTCCAAGATAGGGAAGACACTATGCGGAACCAAATCCCCTGTATCAATGAGATATTCTACATCATCAGAAGACGAAAGGTGTAGAGCCTTT
Organism: Liquidambar formosana; assembly: GCA_039720395.1. Classification (NCBI taxonomy): domain Eukaryota; kingdom Viridiplantae; phylum Streptophyta; class Magnoliopsida; order Saxifragales; family Altingiaceae; genus Liquidambar; species Liquidambar formosana. The sequence continues at coordinate 10,869,682 of CM077821.1, forward strand.
AATTGTACAAAATTCCCTTGAGTTTGGGCATTGAGAACATTCTTCCCGCCCCCCACTCGTAACTTCAAACAGTCAGTCTTCTTAAGCAACGCAAGAAATCCACTGTCAACAAGAATCTTTGCGTCAAGATCGACTTCCAATTCATTCCGGAGTTCAATATTTTTTCTTTCTGCTTTTTTGAGGTTCAATCTACCCATTCCTTTTATTGGATTACGTAGTTGACCGATTCGATCTAACGACCACCAATTCTTACCAGGGGTCACTATCCAAAATCTCACGAGGTTTTCAAAGAGAATGATACTACCTGGAAATTTGGCTGTTGGTAAAGAACTTTCTAAAGCAATCAAATTAGATAATGATACTAGCTCCGCAAGGTTCACTTTATGTTGTGCTTCGCCTTCTCCTTCAACCACCCACCGCAAACCACTGCCTCTCAAGTACAGTTCTTCTAGTCGGATTAAGCTCGATATGACCCCAGGTGAAATTATTTTAAGACTCACACAAAATGACAAATCCAACAATCGTAGATGAGTCAGCCTTCCAATTTCTCGTGGTAACTCCTTAATACGAGATCCGCGAAAGCTGAGTATTATCAGTGTTTGTAGCTCTCCAATTGCAGATATGCTTTCTAACACGCAATTATGTAGACACAATGTTCGAAGCTTTGTCAAAAATGAGAGTGGGGGTGGGGATGATGGGATAAAAATTCTCGTCAACTGTAGAACTTTGAGTTCTTTCATCCCTTCAAATTGTAAATTGTCTGGCATTTTTTGTGAGAGGTCCGTTGAAAAAGGAAGATAAATTTTTTGGGCATGAATTCCACTGGAAGAAGGTCGTGAACTTTATTGAATATTAGTGAAACGGAAGCATATTTTGCATCTGTTCCCTCTGTTGACCACTCCTTCAATTCCTGGTTACCTTCGATCGCTTTGAATCTGATAAAATCACGCACTACATCATGCATTCTGACACACTTTTCATTGCCAATGTCTAACAATAAATTACAACGTGTAAGTTTATTGACCAATGCACGGACTCTATTTGTTGCTTTTGCCAACTCATCATCGATTCCTTTGAACAAAATTAGCCCCATCCCATATCTTATCAAATCTTCAATCGGAATGTTGGTGTATTCTTTAAATACGCAACAGAGCAACAGAAGTGACTGCGCTTCCTGATTTTTCAAAAAGTTGTAGCTCAACTCTAACTTCCCATAGACTTCTCTAAGAAAATCTGGGACATTGTCTGGCTTAGCTATTCTTAGTAGTTGAAGTGCATCATTCCACATATAGCTATCTTCATTTTCTAGTGCCCTGCCAACGGTTACAATTGCAAGTGGTAAACCTCCACATTCATTTACAACCTCTTTCGCTATCGAATGCAGTTCAGGAGACTCAATTGAATTGCCCGCCATCTGCCTGAGAAGATTCCATGCCTCTGATTTAGATAGCACCCCAATCGTGAAATCCTTACAAGTTCTCATCTCTTTGCATACATCTAAGCTTCGCGATGTTAGCATGACTTTGCAACCCTTGTGATCATCTCCAAAAGGAATTCCAACTTCCTCCAAATCAAGTCTCGCCCAAACATCGTCCAATATTACAAGGACCCTCTTGCAATCCATTAGTCTGTCCCGTAACTTGTCTGCTCTTCCAGGTAAACTCTGTTCATTGAACGTTAGACCCAACTTATCTGCAATTTCATTTTGGATATTTTTTAGATCAGGAGTCTGACTGACAACTGCCATCACGGTCGCATCAAATAATTTCTCCACTTTTGCTCTTTTGTCAATTTTTTTCACCGTTGTCGTCTTCCCCATGCCACCCAATCCACATATCCCAACCGCATTGATGTTGTCATCCTTGAGAGCTGCCATGATTTCGTTCATAATCTTTATTCTAGATTCAAAATCCGCAACAATAAACCTTGTAGTATTATCCTTTTGGAGCTCAATGACATCTTGCATCTTCTTCTTCGCTTCCCAACTAAGCTTGTAACGCGAGATCAGATCTGGACACAGCCCACACAACCACCGTTTGTTTACTCTGGCTTCATCTTCCAAAAATTGCTCCACCTTTTTATTAATCCTTTTCAATACTGTTAGCCTGCTGTCAACATCGGGTCCGATACTTTGTCCATTCTTTATGGCTTCATCCACTGAATGCTGCATCTTATTTTGGATACCGTCAAGTTTCTCAACTTCTTCTTTGAGAGTCTTCATGTTGCTGTCATAGTCAGTCAGATAGCCAACCTGTTCTCGAATGATCTGTGGGACACAGTATTCTCCAATTTTCTCCAAGATAGAATTAACCAAGTTTCTTCTCAATTTCCATCCGAACAAATTAACAACAACAAATAACAGCAACAACGCTGATGCAGCTGTCAAGACCAGATAGCCAACATGCTCCTGAATCCGTGGGATGAAGTACTCTTTGATTTTCTTTGCAATGAATTCAACAAAGTTTTCTAGGAGTTTAATTGAGATGGAAGTAACAATCCCCATTTCTTTCTTTCTTTCTTTCTTCTTCTTTCTTTTTTTTTTATCTTTTTATGCAGATGTAATATAAGATGTGAAGCCGGCGAACAACAAACACAGAGTTTCCAAAGGTAACACCGTCACCTGAATGTAACAAAGAAACATAGAATAGATATTCAGTAGCCGAGGGACAATATAACTCTGTCCCCTATATAAGACAAAAAAGTATAGAATAAATATTTCTTTTGTTTTTTTTTTTTTTTTGGCAAAGAAAATATAGAATAAATACACTTTGTGGGCATTACACGTGTTCATATACAATAACAAACACGTGTGTTTTTAATTGTATGGACTCCACCCAAATGAAACACCTTTTAAAAACAGTCAAGTGATCATAATCGGACACATCATGTTCATAGAGCAATAGCAACACAAATGACTTACCAGTAACATCCCTCTTAAAAGATAATGAGAAAATAGTAGTATTTACTCTCCATTTGGTTCCTAAATTCTATCAGGGAAAAAAATGTAAAGAAAAAAAAAAAAGGAAAATATAAAATTATATCAACCCGAAATTATTTTTATTCTTCTACTTTCCAACTATAACCAAATAAGGAAAAATTCAATTCCTTATATATTTTTTTTTCCTTAATAAAATCCAGGGACCAAATAGAGCCTTAGTGAAAAAGGGGATAGGTTCCTTATTTGCTTAAATTTTAATTTAGGAGGGAGGCCATTTTTATATAATTCCTATTATGCCCTTCTGTTAAGTTTGTCAAGTATTCTTCCGTTTGCATTAAATAATTGAAATAAAACCTTCTTACTTTAATTTCCCAGGCCTCTATTCCTTCTTTTTTATGGTTGAAGAACAAGGTCAATATACATGGTTTTTGCTACCATCTTCTGGAAAAATTTCACTCTACTGGTTCTTCTTTTTCTTCCTCTAAGGGAAGACCGTTCGTGTGTACCCAAAGGATAAGTCAAACAAAATGTTGAACAAAGCTACTATTTTAACACAAAATAGTGTATTTGATTCTTTTTCCCACATCCAAAGGATAAGTAAAAGTTCGATGTTCTTTTTTATCAAACAATGCTTGAACAAAATTTTTCTATCTGTCAATTTTGATTTGCACTTGTGAGTCCTTTTCACATATCTATGAATAAATCTATACCAATAGGATTGAGTTAATTTGATAAATATGATGACATAATGTGTGTCTTGAATTAGGTGCTTAATATAATTGAAAAAAAATGATAAATTTGATGATAATTAGAGGGATGAGGGGACCATTGTAGTAGACATTTTATGGATATTGGGTCCTTTGTAGAAAGAGGATCTCTAGGGGTTAGTTATCCAACTCCCTTTACTATTTCAACGAGCCAAACCATTATTTTCCTTCTCCAAGGGCAAGGGCATGTAGGGTGAAGTCAGGATTTGGTCTTCATGAGTTCAACTAAGAACTCATTAACTATACCAAATTTGATTTTATAAAATCTACAAAAGCCATCAATGGCGATTGTTTCCAGTGGCAAAATGACTAGCATACTCCAAATGCCTTTTGCCCAAACAAATTTGTAATTTTTTAAAAAGTTAATTTCATTCAAAAGAAACATATCTTGAGAGCGAATTTTGAATTTTAATTAAACAAATCCCTTCTCTCCATATCCACTACCCCGTAGTGTCATCTCCTGGGACTCCTAAATCATAAACACACACACATAAATATATTGACTGATGTTATTGCAACCACTTTTACCGTTGCAATACGCGCTTTCTCTTGTAGTCCTGGTCTTTCGTAGGTAGTATGATGTGGTAATTTTAAAAAATTTAATTTGACCCCAAAACTTTTCAAGGGGCTAGCTGTTAGGTTAGTTTTGTACATATTGGTTATATGGCTACTTCAGTAGTTAGTGAATATTATTTTTTTAATCAATTTTCTCACACTATCCCCCTCTCTCTCCTCCACTCTCCCATTTCTCTCCAATAAATGATTATAGGAAGGGAGGAATCCACTAACACCTAGTGGAAGACTTTTTACTCTTACACTTATCAATATCTTTTTGTAAGAATAATATTTCACCTATCTAACAGTTGCATTAGATATTCTCTAGATGCACGTTATGCATATTAAATTTTAAGTTAATTAGAAATTAAGAGGTATGTCATTCATAAAGTGCGCAAAATTATAGTTCTATTAAAAAAAAGAAATATAAGTTTACAAATCGATCAAATGCTTTCCGATTTCAATTAATTATTTTGAAATTTAGTAGTCATGACATGTACAAGTGGAGTATTGATTAAATTGGCAAAATTTGATTTTTACAAAAAGATATTGTCGAGTGTAAGAGTAAAAAGTCTTAGACAAAATGTCAATGGGTCTCTCCTCAAAACAGAAAGATGTAAAGAAAAATCTTTAAGTTGGTTGGAGAAGAGAAAAATTAGAAAGCACTATTGGAATCTACACTCGAATAGAAAATGTCTTTTTATGGCTAAAGTAGTTAAAAGATAGTCAATACGTTGTTAGTTTAGCTTTCTGGGCTCGGTTGGTGGCAAGGGCGGAACTAGAAATTTTCGTTTGGGGTTGCCACCTATATACTAACATACATAAACAAGCACATATATTTATATATTTTATATGTTGGGTGTGTGTGCATGCGTTTATGTAAAATATAAACCCCTAAACTTGATAGTCAGGAGAATTATTGCAAAGAGATGAATGTTTACCTATGCATTTGCCTTATTATTTTGTTACCTCTCAAGCTTAGCTAGCATCCACAATAAGGGTGGAAAAATAAAATTGAGGTGCCACTTTATCAAGTATGGAGGGAAAAGGTGAAATTGGGGGTGCCACTTATCAACTATGGGGGTGCCCACTCATCAAATTGAAGAGAGTTATGTAGTTTTTAAAAAATTTTGGGGTTGCCAAAGCCCCCCCAAGACCAAACGTGGGTCCACCCCTGGTTGGTGGTATCGCTTTTTTTTTTTTTTTTTCCGCCGGTGGGGGGGGGGGGGGGGGGGGGGGGGGGGGGTGGGTTTGTTTCTTTGGATCCTCCCAACATTTTTATTTTGCCCTAAAATATTTAACTCTCTTATAAATTTTACCCTTCCACATAAGTCAAATGTCAAAACGCCTTTTATTTTCTAACCTTAGCACTATTTTTTTTAGGGATGTTAATTACACTTTACCACTTGAATTATAGGGAGAAAACCCCATTTTTAGTGAGTAAATGTCTTGACCCTCCAAAATTGATTTTCTGCCTCCACCCTAGTCCATTATTGAAGTAAGGGTTGCGCGTTTAGTATGCCAATATAATATTAGCTTGACCAATATATACGTCTCGAAAGGAACATTTACTTCACAAGTGATGACTATAGTGGATCCCATCTCTTTTTTTTTTTTTTTTTTTTTTTTCTTTTTATAAAGATAACTAGATAAGTAAGGGCCTGTCTGGTTGTCCAATTCGAAATTAAATAATTTAAACTTTTTTACATAATATTAAAAACACATTCTATCATCTTGAATTAACAAATTCAAGAAAATAATAATTATCATTACAAATGAGAGTGGCAATTCAAAACAGTGGTATTTTGTGAATTCCTTAAAATTGATTTTACAACATCAACTATAGTGATAACTACAATATTTTTAAATATTCTAATTCAAAGTGATAGATTTATGCTTTCAATCTTATGTAAAATTTCTTAAATTGTTTAATTTCGAATTAGACAACCAAATATACCATAAATGTTTTGGTAAATTTACTCAGATTCAATTCCCATCACCTAACGGTCCCAACCCCTGAAAAAAGGAAAAGCAAGAAAAATAAAGAAAATGTTAAGGTAAACCTACGAACCCTTTTTGTCAAAGCCATTATAATATTATTATATCAAAGTGGTACAAGCATGTGATTTGAAACGAATCGATGGATGGGGTCAGCAAATCTTACCAATATATACAACGGAAGCCTAACCTTGTTTGATTTATACCCAGCTCAACCCAAGCTAAGCATAATTTCGAACTTTGATTGGGCTGATTTGTAGAATCTCTGCACGCTTGACCCTTGGTAGAAGCTGATTTTTTACCCAAAATCTGAGCCTTCGCTCGGAGACTAGCTGGCAATATTTGAGTTCTCTGAGTCCCTTCAAATATATAGATATATATATAGTCATTTTATTATCACGTGAACTCGATATTAGTTCTTAAAGGATTATATAATATCAGCTAGGTTTACTCCAACACTCTACCTAATGATTTATATTTTATGAAATCAACTGATAGATTAGAATTACTTCATTTGTAGGCAATTCATGCCAAAGATAAGTTGATCCAAGATTAGGTTTGGATGAAATAGCTCTTAATTTTTCGGACCAACTTGATTTTTAGCACGGATCACCTACATATGAAGTAAATCTAATGCAACAGTTGGATTTGCGAAATACAAATTACTAGGCAAAGTTTTGGAATCTTTTTGAGTTAACCTCACACAACTTTGCGTATAGTCACTCTCCAAAACTCTACTTGTGATTCAGATTTTATGAAATCAACTGTTAGATTAGATAGTCTTCTCAATCATGTAGGCGATGTATGCACAAAATCAAGTTAATTCGAAACTGATTGATATTCAATCCAAAACTTATATTTTTAATTAACGTCAATCGCTCATTTCTGGACATTTATTAATGATGTAGTGTTTAATCTCGGATCAATTTGATTTTTGACATGCATGACTTTCACATTAAGCAAATTTAATCCAAAGATTGGTTTCGTAAAATATGAGTCACATGTAGAGTTTTGGAAAATGGCTATATATATTTGCAAATACAAAATTGGATCTGAAAGAAAGCTTTTCCAAACGTACCTCTATGGATCTCGAGTCTATATAGAACAAAGGAGCATATAGTAACAGATATTCAGCAGGAGATACGCACCAGTGAGCCACTAGTAGATCAGGTCACAAGAATAATAATGACAACTGCATGAACAACACAATGCCAATCTTAGTATATAAGTGTTGACTAGGGAAATGGGAACGTTAATGAGAACTGCACTAGTTTGAAAGATGCGAAACGGCAAACTACAACGAAATACAAAGACTTCCACTAGATTTCAGAGTGAAATGAAGAAAGGAAGTTATTGTTAAAATTTTATGTGTTTTAATGGAAAAGCTTCAAAACTTATACGTTTTATATGTTGCCTTTATTGGCTGAAATATTCTCAACAGTTTTAATAATTTATTTCATTGGGTTGTTGCCTTCTTTAATAGTCAACGATTACCATTCTTGTATTTAAGTTTATTACCCAACAGTAATATACTTTAGTGGAGGAACGCTCTGTAAGGTTTCTAGGGCCTATTTAACCAGAACGTTCCATCCATTACATAGGTACACATAGATCTCTTTTCTACAAATATTTCTCTCTTCTTGCTATCAGACTCTCTTTACTCTTTCTTCACTATTTCTATAATATATTTTGGGTGATTCGATACATTCTTGCATGGCACCCCGTTTGCTGTAGGCGTGCTCTACAGATCAGACAGCTTGTGAGAAATAGGGTTGTATCTTAGAGCCGTGTGCGACCACCAATACCCGCACGTGCATGGGGAGGTGTATACAACTTTAGGACAGCATGATGCAGACCGCATCACGTATTTAGCCTTGAAATTCTTAGAGGCGATGGATCGTTGAGAGGTCAAGCGAATGGGCTATTTTCGGGATTTTTATTAATTTAGCTTAGTTTAATTTATTAGTTATTTTAAGGCTTTATTTATTTTATTTTTATTATTGCTTTAAATTAATTAGTTTCCTAGAGAGTTAATTCTTACTTGTTCTAGTAGAACTAGGTTGTCTTGTTTTAGTAGAACTAGGTTTTTCTTCTTACTTGTTTTGGTAGAATTAGGTTTTCTTGTTCTAGTAGAACTAGGTTGTCTTGTTCTAGTAGAACTAGGTTTTTCTTATTAGTTCTCTATATAAAGGGATGTAAGCCTTATGGCAAAGGGTGTTAAGTTGATTATTTGATTAATAATATTGAGAGAGAGAGTTCTCCTTTATTTTCCTACTTTCGTGTTCTTGAGAGAATATTGATTGTGGTTGCCTACTATCTGGCATTGTTCTTGCGACAATCAACAGATTGGTGGATGCTTGTTTGTTTTTTGGTGAGCTAGTCTCGACCGCGTAATTTCCGTTGCATCAGTTGGTATCAAAGCCCAGTTCGTTCTTGTCGTCATGCCAAGACGAGGAGGAGGACGTACCGGAGGCCGTGAAGCCAATCTGGAGGACGTGCATTATCGCGAGACATGGCCCGAATGCGACAAGAACTTTTAGACGAGCTACGAACTGAACTCCAAGGACAACATCTTGAAGGCAGACATGGTCGTCGATCTCCGTCTCTACATTCCGTAGAGGTAGAGAGTGTTGGGGGTGAAAACGAAGATTCTGACACCGAATTCGCTCCGCGAGGGAGGCGCAAGCTTAGAGGTAATAATCGTGATTATCATAATTTTGACAATCCTTATGCTGACTATGTCCCGAAAGGGAGAATGAGGCAAAAGGGCGAGGAACCTAGGGTTGTAGATGATACTCGACAATGGGAGAGTGGTATAAGGGTTGATATTCCAGAATTTTCAGGTACGTTACAACCTGATGAATTTTTGGAATGGATTTTTACTGTGGAGGAAATTTTAGATTTTAAGGAGGTTCCTGATAATCGAAGGGTTCCGTTGGTGGCTACGAGGTTTCGTATGAGGGCTGCTTCTTGGTGGCAAAAATTGAAAACAACCCGTAGTCGACAAGGAAAGTCAAAAATTAATTCGTGGGAAAAATTAAAGAAGCATCTGCGTGGAGAGTTCTTACCGTATAATTATACAAGAACGATGTACCAGAGGTTGCAGAATTTGCGGCAAGGAACTCGGACAGTTGATGAGTATACTACGGAATTTTATAAATTGGTGTCTCACAATGATTTGGCTGAAACAGAGGATCAGTTGGTGTCTCGTTATATTGGAGGTTTGCGTGATCAATTTCAAGATACTTTAAATTTATTTGACCCTTATTCTGTATCAGAGGCGCACCAAAGGGCTATTCAATTGGAGAAGCAATTCAATCGTAAGCATGGAGTATCACCATGGAATGGTGGTAGTCAAAGTGTTCGCATCCCGCCAACCCAAAGTAGACCGACGCCTGTAAGGAATCCAACACAGTCAGCACCGACGGCTAGACCACCTGTTGGAGGTCAACCCCTTAGGACAGCTGGACCTAGCACTAGTGGTGTTCGTTGTTTCACGTGTGGTGAGTCCGGGCATCGCATGGCAGAGTGCAAGAAAGGTGGGCGTTATGGTAAAGGGCTATTCGTAGAGAATGAAGAATTTGTGGGTGATTATGATTATGAAATTGAGGGTGAGCCGCACTTTGATATGACTGAGGGTGACCATTCGCCTGAAGAGCAAGTTGAGGGTGACCAAGGGCAATTACTTGTGGTGCGTAGAGCTTGTTTCACTCCTAGAGAAGTCAATGGAGATGCGTGGCTTCGTAGTAATATTTTTCAGTCAACATGCACTATTGGCGGAAAAGTATGCAAATTTGTTATTGACTCTGGGAGCTGCGAGAATGTAATTGCTGAAGAAGCTATCAGAAAATTGGAGTTGGCTACTGAGCAACATCCTAATCCCTATAAGCTTTCTTGGCTAAAGAAGGGTACAGAGGTAACTGTTTCAAAACGTTGCTTCGTTACTTTCTCTATTGGTTCTACTTATAAAGATAAAGCATGGTGTGATGTAGTTCGTATGGATGCATGCCATTTATTATTAGGTAGACCTTGGCAATTTGATAGGGGTGTTGCACATGATGGGAGGAAAAATACTTATAGCTTTTTGTTTAACAATGTTAAAATTGTTTTACTCCCTAATAAAGAATTGGCACCTAGATCTAGTGGAGAAAAAAATACAAATTTATTGTCTATGCATAAATTTGTCGAGGAAGCAATTGAAACTGGGATGGTTTATGTGCTGATGGGTAAAGAAACTATTGAAAGGAATGGTGAGAAAATTCCTGAGCCTGTTAAAAAAATTATTGGTGAGTACAAAGATCTTTTTCCTAATGAGTTACCTATGGGGTTACCACCTCTTAGGGACATTCAGCATCAAATTGATCTTGTGCCAGGATCCAATCTGCCTAATCGACCTCATTATCGTATGAGTCCTAAAGAGCATGAGGAGTTGAGGCGTCAGGTAAAGGAGTTGTTGGTTAAAGGACACGTTAGGGAAAGCTTGAATCCCTGTGCTGTACCTGCGTTGCTTACACCAAAGAAGGATGGGTCTTGGCGTATGTGTGTTGATAGCCGAGCAATAAATAAAATAACTGTGCGTTACAGATTTCCTATTCTTCGGTTGGATGATTTGTTAGACCAATTGGGTGGAGCTACTGTGTTCAGTAAATTGGATTTGAAAAGTGGATATCATCAGATTCGTATCCGAGAGGGTGATGAATGGAAGACTGCTTTCAAGATTCGTGAGGGGTTATACGAGTGGTTGGTGATGCCATTCGGACTTTCTAATGCTCCGAGTACTTTTATGCGCGTGATGAATCATATATTTCGGCTATTCATTGGAAAGTTTGTGGTAGTTTATTTTGATAATATTCTTATTTATAGTGCTAATCCTAATTTGCATCTTGAGCACTTGAGACAGGTTTTGTCAGTTTTGAGGAAAGAGAACTTCTTTGCTGCATTGCAAAAGTGCTACTTTATTACTGACAAAATTCTATTCCTTGGGTATATTGTTTCAAAGGATGGGATTTCTGTTGATGAATCTAAAGTGGAGGCAGTCAAGCAATGGCCCATACCTACCACTGTGACTGAAGTGCGTAGTTTTCATGGGTTGGTGTCATTCTATAGGCGTTTTATTCCAAATTTCAGCACTATTATGGCGCCTATTACAGACTGCATGAAGATGGGAAAGCTTACTTGGACTGAAGCTGCTACAAGGGCTTTTCATGTGATAAAGCACAAGCTCACTACAGCTCCTGTGCTAGTGCTACCGAATTTCTCAATACCATTTGAGCTTCATTGTGATGCATCTAAAGTAGGTATTGGAGGGGTTTTGAGTCAAGATGGGAGACCCGTGGCGTACTACAGTGAGAAATTGAATGGGTCTAAACTGAACTATAGTACCTATGATGTGGAGTTCTATGCCATTGTTCAAGCATTGAAGTGTTGGAGTTCTTATCTAGCCTACAGCGAATTTATTTTGTATTCAGATCATGATGCTTTGAAGCACCTCAATAGTCAAGCCAAGCTGAATTCTAGACATGCTGGTTGGGCAGCTTATTTACAACAATTTACATTTGTTATCAAGCATCAATCTGGGGCATTGAATAAAGTGGCAGACGCGCTTAGTAGGCGTACTTCTTTGCTTACTACCATGAAGACAAAGGTACTTGGTTTTGATACTTTTAATGAATTATTGTCTACTGATCCATATTTTTCTTCTATTATGGATGATGTAAGGGAAGGTAGACGCGTGGATTTCATTGTGCATGATGGTTTTCTTTTCAAAGGAAATTTATTGTGTATACCTGAGTGTAGCTTGCGCCTGAAAATTATAACGGAGCTACATAATGAAGGTCACATGGGGAGGGATAAGACGCTGCAGTTGGTAATGCGTACTTATTTTTGGCCATCTATGCGAAAGGAGATTGCTAAGTTCGTGGATCGTTGTAGGGTATGTCAAATTTCTAAGGGCACTGCGACTAATGCTGGGTTGTATATGCCTTTACCTATACCTACACAACCGTGGACTGATGTGAGTATGGATTTTGTCTTGGGGTTACCACGTACAAAAAGGGGTGTAGATTCTATTTTTGTAGTGGTGGACCGATTTTCTAAGATGGCGCATTTTATTCCTTGCAAAAAGACTAGTGATGCACTGCATGTGGCTCAACTATATTTTCAAGTGGTGTATCGTTTGCATGGTTTGCCAATGACTATAGTTTCCGACAAGGATTCTAAGTTCCTTAGTCATTTTTGGAGATGCTTGTGGAGGCTTGCTAATACAAAGCTTGATTTTAGTAGTGCCTATCATCCGCAGACGGACGGTCAGACAGAAGTTGTTAATCGTTCGTTGGGAAATCTCTTGAGATGCTTAGCTGGAGACCATGGGAAGAATTGGGATCAAAGATTGTACCAAGCTGAGTTCGCTTTCAATCGTTCTATCAGTCGTAGCACTCAGTTTAGTCCATTTTATATTAATTATGGCTACAATCCAAGATCGCCACTTGACCTTGCGCCTGTTCCTGACTTGAAGCGTGTGAATGCAAAGGCCGAAGATTTGATTGCTCAAATTCAAGAAATTCACAAAGCTACTTTGAAGAATTTGCAAGAGGCTACTTTGAAGTACAAGCAAGCTGCTGACAAGAAGAGGCATTTGGTGGAGTTTGATGTAGGAGATTTTGTCTATGCCATCTTGACAAAAGATAGATATTCTGTGGGAGAGTACAACAAGTTGGCTGCGAGGAAAATTGGACCATTGGAGATCATTGAGAAGATTAATCCTAATGCTTATCGTTTGAAGCTTCCAAGTCATATTCGCACTCATGATGTGTTCAACGTCAAGCATTTGGTCCCGTACAATGGAGATAGCTCGGAAGATGAGGTTGCGAATTCGAGGGCGAATTCTCTCCAACCTGGGGAGGATGATGCAGACCGCATCGCGTATTTAGCCTTGAAATTCTTAGAGGCGATGGATCGTTGAGAGGTCAAGCGAATGGGCTATTTTCGGGATTTTTATTAATTTAGCTTAGTTTAATTTATTAGTTATTTTAAGGCTTTATTTATTTTATTTTTATTATTGCTTTAAATTAATTAGTTTCCTAGAGAGTTAATTCTTACTTGTTTTAGTAGAACTAGGTTTTTCTTCTTACTTGTTTTGGTAGAATTAGGTTTTCTTGTTCTAGTAGAACTAGGTTGTCTTGTTCTAGTAGAACTAGGTTTTTCTTATTAGTTCTCTATATAAAGGGATGTAAGCCTTATGGCAAAGGGTGTTAAGTTGATTATTTGATTAATAATATTGAGAGAGAGAGTTCTCCTTTATTTTCCTACTTTCGTGTTCTTGAGAGAATATTGATTGTGGTTGCCTACTATCTGGCATTGTTCTTGCGACAATCAACAGATTGGTGGATGCTTGTTTGTTTTTTGGTGAGCTAGTCTCGACCGCGTAATTTCTGCTGCATCACAGCATATACATGCCTATCTACAACTCCAAGCTATTTTCTATCCTTATTATACTGTTTGATTTTGTTTAGTTTAATAGTTTATGTTTATTTTTGTTCTGTTCATATTCTCACTACTTGGATTATTGTTGCATAGATTATATTTATACTGTTCTATTAATGGTGCTGTAGATTTATATTACTACTAACATTATTTATTGTGTAGTTTGTTCCAACAATCTAAAGTCGTATAATTGTGAACGATCATAAAATTTGTGTTATGTTTTTATTTAAAAATTTTACCTGTATCAATTTTATATTTGTTTAAAGGTTACTCCCAGACAATTGTTGGTAATTATAGAGAAGGCATACTAGGGCTTTGATCAATCTCCGTGGTTGTTCAAAAATCCTCATGATAGGTTATTTTAAGTACTTTCCCATATATTCCAATGAATAGTTCAATGTTAATCATGCGGGACACCTTTCGATTTTATATATGAGAATGATGGTTCAAACTTTCCCAAGTGGATGTCGGTTAAGTTGGTCTTTATTTGCTTAGTGTTATGATAGGGGTAAGTAATTAACTAATTACCAATTTCTTGAGCATTGCACCATCACGTCTGTAGATGCTTGTATATATTCTTACATTTTCTTTATTTATTTAATTATTTTTACGGTGTGAGACCTTGTGTTTTGGTAGACACCAAAATACATGTAAGTATCTTCTTAATTATATGTGAAGTGCTTTTTAATATTCTGTCCTAGAATATGCTACCAACTCGTGGAGGTAATCAAACAGCAAAAATAAAAAAAATAAAAAAAAGGAGATTGTTGAAGGTTATTTAAAATTGTTTGAACAACTCTTTTGGAGTTGCACTTGTATGGATTTCAATCTGTCTTTTTGCATATGTGGAGGCATATGGAAAAGTAAAGTTGGTTGTGACATTCATGCGAAAATCTTGATTGTCTATATTTTATTAACATCTTTCTCGTGTTTTGTTGGTTAGAGTTTTTAAATGGTCTCACACATGCAATTTTATGTACTATGTTAATTAGCTGATTCTAGAAATTTAATCTGGTGCCGGTTTTTTTAAATAAAGCCTTAATTGATTTGCATTATTGACGTAGGACATTTACTAGTTAAGACCCATAGGATGATTGATCCTTCTAGTTAATTTGTTGGGTCAGGCTGTCATATTACATACTTTGTACCCTTTGCTTCCTTCTCTATTTTACTTTAAATCTAAAGCCTTGCTCTAATAGTGTTTCAGGACATTTTATTTATGACATTGACCTGACTTTGACATGGACTCTTGTCAGTAGGCTCATTGTATGCTGTATTGTTATTGTAATTTATATATGGCTGCTTTGATGCTCAAATAAACAAACTTGTGTATATCATCAATGCTTTAGATTGCAACTACTTGGGGTTCACTTGTGAATGTATTATGTATTATAAATTATTTATTATTCATAATTCTGTTATGATTTGTTTTTTTGTTTTTTTTTTTAATTTCAATTTAAAATCTACTTGTGTTTCTTTGCCTCTTGTAATGGGAGAGGCTAAAAGTCATTGAACATATAACCTGTTTGTTGGAAGTCCTAAACCACTTGCTCTGATAAAAGAGTCGTAGTTACTCGGAAATATGAGACAAACCACATAGAGACTGCTAGCAACTTTGATCAAGTGGTGGTATGAAAATTTCGGTAAAAGAGGTGTGTGTAATTTTTAGATCAAATTATTTAAATTGGTTGTGTACCATACTTTTATAGTTCCTATTGCTATGATCTATGGTGTATGTTCTTTAATGATGAATTACTAATATTATTATAGGTACCAATATTGTGAGACGATATGCTTTTGTATAGAGAATCATGTTATAAGCCATATTTGAACTCCAGCCTTTGAGTATCTTGAATTTCAGTGTTTTTTGACACAATGCTTAACATCTATATCTATATCTATATATATATATATATATATACATATATACTAGTTATAGCACACGTGCGTTGCACGTAAACATTTTAAATGATAATAATTATATATATAAAAAAAAAAAAAGCATGAAGATTTTTAAATTCTTAGCAAGGTTTTTGTTGGTCGTGGTATGCTCATCACACTTTGACAAAAACACAATGACCTGTACAAAAATAAAGTAAATTAATTGAATGTTGGATTGTGACTGTAGCTACACAATGACTGTAACTATAGAAAGGATTAAAGGAATTGATGGAAACTATCTTACTTTGATTGAGTGAACCTCAATATGAAGAGGTAGATATGCAACTTTTGGAATACTTTTCACCCTTTAATTCTTTCTCTAGGCAACCAGATATTCACTATCGTTGTTCATATTTTTTCTTTTCTTGAGAAACCGTCCTTTTATATAAATATAAAGAAAACTAATCCTAATCAAATAAGGTGAACTAATCCTAATCAAATGCATACACCTTAGTATATTTTTTCTTTTCTTGGGAAACCATCCTTTTATATAAATATAAAGAAGACTAATCCTAATCAAACACATACACCTTAGTGCTAGATCATCAATTTCTAACATTTTAACAAATCAACATATAATATAAACGAATTTTAATGTAGGTAAGGGTATTGATGTTATTACATTTTAAAATAAGGGTATTTTAGAGAATCAAAAGTTTTTCTAGGATTCATCCTTTTATCACATGCGTTGCACGTATCGATATTTACCAACCTTTAATCACCATTCTATCATACCTACGGTTATGTATTTTTCAGAGAAATCGAGCTACAAATTTTAAGCTCATAAATACAATACTGAAAAATAAACTACATTCAATTGGACATTTGTGCATTAACTGTAATAGTATGAATTCTATGTATTTAACAATAAATTATTTAAAATATTTAAAAGGATTAAAAAATTGCTCATCTACAAAATTAATTAATTAGTAAATAATAGTTAACAAACAGATAAATAAAGAGGTTTTTTTGTTTAAATAAAATGAAAAATGAAAAAATTTTCAATATGAATGCATCAACGTACGAAACTTCTCTTCCATATAATAGATTACCTGGTTATGTACCACAAATAATCACTGGCATCATTAGCAACAGCCCTTTGATCAATGAGTCCATTTGCTCTAATGTGAGCTTTGCCATGGACGACAGTGTCATAAATGCTCTCAGGCCTCCATACCCAACTTAGAGAAATTGGTTCATTTTCAACTTGGTTGGACTTCTTTACCATCACTAATGTTTGGGTGTTTACCTAAAATAAATAATCTATTAATTTTAAACTTACTGATGTTTGGGTTTTATTTATTTACTATATGAATTATAGTTTCCTTAGAATTCCTATTTACCTATGTGTTTTATATTCCTATATTTCCTATATATGCAGAAGGGTAATTGTGTATTTAAAAATTAAAATAAGGTTATATCAGTCAATCAAAAGTTTTTCTCACATTCATCTTTTTATAGGTAGTATAGATAAAAGAGGAAAAGGACATGTACACCACTCAGCATGTTATTTTATTACACAAATTTTAGTAACAAGCAACACTTGATTGTTATAAGTAGTAAGAATTTTATTTATTTATTTATTGAGGATGGAATGATAGGTTTATATGAATCGAAGACACTCATAATTTTGACTTGTAAGTTTCTAAGTTAACTTATGTTTTATTTGATGTATTAATGTATTGGATTTATGGAAAACTAGGGTATTTAGTTTATTATAATTGTGAAAAAAAATCCTATAATTGTTGGCATTATGCTTAAGAGTTATTAATTTTCTTGAACATATATAAAATATCTTTATGTTATTTTTTTCTTATCCTCTTGTTTTCTGGATTGTTTTTTGAAAATATTTTTATTGAAGCTCAAAAATGTCATTTTGTTTTTGTATTTCTAGTAATAATTTAGGAAAAACTTAAAGTGATGGAATTTGTGTAGTATTAGGTTATTATCACTTGTTTCACATTAAGTCCTCTTCTAATTTATAAATATTATTCTTATAAAATGGTATGTATATCATGTTGAATTACATGCTTTTATAATGGAAATTATAATGCATAATGAAAATGTCATTTTGTGTGATAATTGCATAAATACTTTGGACAATTTATGATGTGTTCGTATCATAATTGTATAATGCTTGAAAGTTATTACATAGTATGATTTTGAATTGGTTTATTATATGTAAAATAAAATTAGACAAAACAACATGAATGTGGGGGTTCATTATTAATAATATTCATTGTGATATATTATAAAAAGTATTTAAATGTGGGGGTAATGGTTGTTAGAAATTATATTCGCTTTCAATTTGTGAACTCATTAGAGTAAAATATTCATTATTGTGGGGGTTCACTATATTGCCATGTCTATTTTGTTTTAAATTGACTAATGTGTATATGGAGCTTTATGTGATACAGGAGACAAAACGATGATGCCAATATAATTCTGAGACGCACAATGTGGTGCATAAAAATATATCTAGGAAATGTAGTCCTAGATTTGTCGAGGGGAATGAGGTTAAGCCCACAAGGATTCACCTAGGGAGGTAACCCAACTTTTATGATTGGAGATCCCAAGGAAAAGGTTTAATGTGGTAAAAACAATTTGTACTGCGTAACTCAAATTCTAGCACTCTTTATGAGCAGACACGTGCATAAAATTATCCTACCCCATTCCTATGACATAGTGCTGATGACATGTGACGTTTAGGAAGGGTTATACCCTGAATGAGCCGAGGCGGATATTCTTCTGCGAGGTACTTATCACATGTACCCTTGGAGGACTAACCTAAATGAGAGCTGTCGTGAGGCTGCGACTATGAGAATAGGGCTGTTCTCTAGAAACTCTCATGAGAATCAAAATCGAGCACATAGCCTTTAATAGTGTTAGCCCGCGCCAAGTATATGCATCAATACCATGTGTGTGACAGTTGAATTCTGGTCAAAGGGTCTAGTTCAAGACCTAGTTCACTATAATTCATTTAGAAGGAAATTGTTAATACTAAATGTAGGCTCAAAACCGGAAGACTCCTACACCCATTACATAGTATATAATTGCCCAAATATTTTATCTATATATATATATTTTTAAAGTTTTGAATCTTGTGGGGGATTGTTTAAATTTTATGTGTTTTAATGGAAAAGCTTCAAAGCTTATACGTTTTATATATTTCCTTTGTTGGCTAAAATATTCTCAACAGTTTTAATAATTTATTTCATTGGGTTATTGCCTTCTTTAATAGCCAACAGTTACCATTCTTGTATTTAAGTTTATTACCAAACAGTAATATAATTTAGTGGAGGAATGTTCTGCAAGGTTTCAAGGGCCTATTCAACCAGAACGTTCCATGCATCCATTACATACGTACGCATAGATTTCTTCTCTACAGATATTTTCTCTTCTTGCTATCAGACTTTCTTTACTCTTTATTCACTATTTTCTATAATATATTTTGGGTGATTCGATACATTCTTGGCACCCCGTCTGCTGTAGGCGTGCACTATAGATTAAATAGCCTGTGAAAAATAAGGTTATATCTTGCAGCCATGTACGACTGCCAATACTTGCACGTGGGGAGGCGTATATGACTTTAAGACAACAACTACGTGCCTTTCTATAACTCCAGGCTATTTTCTATCCTTATTATTGTAGACACCATATTTTCATCCCCTTCCATTTGACCTTTCCACCTTAGGAGCATTATTTCATGTAGGTTTTTACATCATTTTGGCACCAAACCTTTTTAGTTAGAGTCTATACATCCCAAAGAATCCATGGTATCTTATGGGGTTCAATTTAGTTAAGTCTTGATAGCTAATAAGAACTTTTGCGATTTGGAGGGCATTTATGTCATTTCACTTACATAGCTCTTGTTCAGTATCCAATTCCCACCAAATTCATCCCGGGATGATCCTAATGTCCTTAAGATGTCATTTTGAAGCTTTGTTTAAAATTTGGTTAGCATTGAATGTAGTTTGGCTAAGAATGATCCAAAGTAGGCTCGGTTTGACCTCGTTCATCGGCCCTTCTTATAATTGCTTCTTAAATTGCTCTAATTGATTCAAATTAATGCTTCATTAATGTCAATTGAGTCTCAATTAATGTGCTTCAATACTTAAAATAATCTTCGGAAGAGTTTGGTTACAACCATAACTCCATTAGGGTTCAAACCCTAATTTTGCCTTAATGAACCCAATCGATTCCAATGAGCCACCTAGGCTTACCTTTGACTAATTGACCAAATTTGGCTTAATTAGAAGTGTTTAAAGCTGATTTTAAGTAGGTAATTGAGCCATGGTCGTTTTAAGTCCAGAATAAATGAATTTAGACTTGAAATGGACCCGATACATGAACTTGATGACCAAGGAAGCAAAGAAGCAAGCCAAAAGATGCTAAAATGCCTTCTGGTGGCCATATGGGCGCCTGAAAGGGCCAAACGGCCAGCCAAGAGGAACCAAACGGCCACCCAAGGTGCCAAACGGCCGCCAAGGGTGCCCAGTTGGCCCTTCGTGGAGTTTTACCCTGTCCCACCCTCTTTTGACATTATCTCTTCAATTAACTCGGATTTTCTTCAAATTTTTGAAGAGTTTAAGATAGAAATCAACTCTTGAGGGTGATTTTGTGCCTTTGGATCATTCCTAACTAGATTTAATCCTAGCCCTCTATTCTACCCACCCCGTAGCTATAAATAAGGGTCCTCCCTTCCTTCATTTTACATCAAGTCTTAGTAGAGTTTTCCTAAGCAAATAAAGAACTTGAGTTTGTGAGTGAGGAGAGAAATTTCGTAATAGTATCTTCTCATAAACTTCTCATTCTAAGAAGAACTTGAGCTCAATAGTGGGAGGAGAAATTTTCTAAAAGTATCATCTCACTAGCGACTCATTCTAAGAAGAGCTTGGGCTTAATAGTGGGGAGGAGAAATTTCCTAAAAGTACCCTTTCACTAGTGACCCATTCTAGCAAGCTTGGAGACGACGAAGCTCTGCCCGACTTCCGACTCCCAACCTTAGGCTTCCAAACAGAACTCTGTCTCGATTCTGTCAAGTATAACTCTCAACCTTTGTTCGACATGTTCAAGCTTATGTCATGATATAAATGTTAATGTGATATTGCATGCTCCCTTGAGTTTTATTAAGGGGAAATTAGCAAGAAGTCCATTTTATAGGAACTTATGAAGGCATAAGTTCATGAGGGAAACTTATATAGCCATAAGTCCATTTTTAAGTGAAACGATAGTATTTTTATGGGGGTGGTAAATACATAAAGTCATAGTTACCCTCAAGTATTATTTTTTGTTTGCAAACTTGAAAATGGTATAACTCTCATTATACACATCCGTTTTTTTATAAAATTTATATTTTTAGAATATATTTGTCGAGATCTTCGAAACAGGACCCATGTTGAATGTGAAATTATGTAAGAAAAAAACACAGTTGCATTGAACATAGTATGCAACTACTTCAAAATTAACTACATATTAGTATGTCACTATTTCAGAAAAATTGAAATTAAATAGTTTTTAGTAGAGTTTAATTTAAATTAATGGTTTTGTGAGTAAGTTTAACAATTAAATTATGAATAAAATGATTAGATTTGATTTTAGTGGTTTGGAAATTTGTGGATTTGAGAGAATGGAGTACATGCCTTTAAAATAGTTACATGTAACTATTTGAAAAATATGGGCCACGATAATATGAGGAAAGTTTGTTTATACATCCTATTGTGACAAGTCCCCAGTAACCACGTATCACTATTTGAAAAAAAAAAAAAAACAATTCATTTTGGTAGTAGTAGTTTGGAAAGTTTTAGATTTGAGAAAAGGAAGTGTTTTGAAATAGTTACATGTAATGTTTTCAAGAATATAATAATGGATGATTCAGTTTCAACAGACCAGTGCCAATTGGCCACGAAGGGGTTGATATGTGAAGAATATTTATAATGACAATAATATCTCACAAAGAGATGGTCAAAACTCATAGGTATACAAACAATAGAGGAAAAAAAATAAATGGTTCAATTTCAACATCTCACAATGGATGATGGTTCAGTTTTGCCTTGTGCTACTGGTAATTCATCCTCTCTAGAACTCTAGAAGCAAATGATGCATGCAGAGAGAAAAAAAAAAGAGAGAAAGAAAGAAAGAAAGAAAGGCAATGATTTCTCATCACAACTGAGTGTGGGTTAATACAATTAGGACGAATCTTTGGTCGAAACTCACTTGCTTCTAAAAGGGACAATAAGTGATGAATATTTCATGGCGCGATTGATCAGGAAAAATGGAGTTGACTTTCATTGACGTCGATAGCCATTACACAGAGAGATAGTGATAAAAATGGAGTCAAGTTCCTAACTCTTGCACAGTGCACAAAGAAGAGGAGGGGGGGGGGGAGAGGGTATTTTGGTCTAAAAACGTGTTATGTGGACTTGAGGCAGTATAAGATTTACGTGTGGACTTATGCCTACATAAGTCTTATTTTATGGACTTGTGGCCAAAGCCCCCTTTTGTTAATCATAGGATTATATTAGCTTTCAATCCTAAATCAAACTAGTTTATCAAATCAAAGTTGTTTTTATTAAAGCAAGTTATTTTCAAAATAAGAGTTTGATTATGGATTGGATTTTAATAGAGTCATACGAGGAGTGAAACTCTTCTCCCAAATGATTTGTTCGAATTACGAGGACTTTGATCTTTGTAAGAAGTACGTAGGCCGCTAACTTGAGCCCAAGTCCAACTCAGCTTAGATTTTCTTTTTAATTTTCTTAATTTCTAGCTATTGCATGATTGAAATTAATTAAGCCCAATCAATAAATGAGATCGATTTATCGGGCGAAATGGGTGCCTACGGGCCGTGGCCTGAAACCTTCCCATTTCGTAACCTAGCCCCTAAATCCTTTGTTTTTGGTTCAAGACTTGACTATTTTCCATTAAATGGAGTCAAACTTTTTTTTACAAAACAAATCTTTTAGTGGTTTCCTTGTACCCTAAAAATGAGGTGGCGACTCCTTACTTTTTGAAACTCTTTTAAGAGTGGAATGGAACTCGATTCCCAAGTCAATTTTCAGCGTCTACAATTATATTGTTTGATTTTGTTTAGTTTAATAGTTTATGTTTATTTTTGTTCCGTTCATATTCTCACTACTTGGATTATTGTTGCATAGATTATATTTATACTATTCTATTGTTGGTTCTGTAGATTTATATTACTACTAACATTGTTTATTGTGTAGTTTGTTCCAATAGTTATATTAGCACACGCTCACCTGTTCATCATCATTATCATCATATATATGTATATATACTACACTGGATGATGATCAAGTAAGCACGTGCTGATATAACTTATATCAATACCTGCATTGGGGGTTATACCTCGTGCATTAGTGAGTTATATGGGGTATATTGGACCAATGCACGGGGTACAAGTGTTGATATAACTTACATCAATACGTGCTAACCTGATCGAGACTATACTATACTTCTATTAAAAGTGGCTTAATGGGAAAAGTTTTTGATTTCCTATTATACCCTTAGTAATAAACATAAAGGCATTATTACCCTTACACATTAGAATGCCAAAAATTTTTATTCCCTATACTATCCTCAACAAAAACTATAAAGACTAGTTATTAACTTCCGATTTATGGAATGAAAAAAAAAAAGAAAAAAAAAAAAAGAAGCTCTTAACTTGTGATTTCCTATTATACTCGTTTTAAAAAACATAAAGACAACTTTATCTTTATATTATGAAACATCAAAAGCACCCTATCTTCTCCATTTTTCTTCCATCTTTTTCCAATTCATTTATCTTATCCTTTTTCATAAACCATTGAAGACATTCCCAAAAAACTTAAATTCTTGAATGAGAAATGATTCTTGGACCAAGAGTTGTCAACCCACTCAGTTAGTTGAAATTGCAATTTAAGGGTAACTATTAGTTACACTCTTGCCTTTTCTCTCTCTTCCTTATTTACATACCATTAAACTCTCTCTGTCTCTTAACGTTTAAACCTTGAGTCAGTTGTTCCAGAAGACTCCTTCCCTCTCTCATTAAACTCTATCTCTCTCTTCACGTGAGTTAGTCACCCATCAAACTCTCTCTCTCTCTCTCTTCATGTTTAAACTCTTTCTCTCTCCTTTATTTGCAACTCCATTAGACTCTTTCTTTCTCTCTTTCTTCCCATTTCACCTTCCAGAAGACTCTTTCTCTCTCTTCTCTTCGTAATATATCTCTTCCCCCTCTCTCTACAGATCTTCTCTTTCTTTCTTCTCCTCTCTCTATAGAACATCCAACATGGATCCTTGCCTATCTCTTTCTCCTTCCATCTTTACTGCCAATTACGTCAAATATGGTTCTAGAGTAATAAAATTGATTTCTCCACGATTGATCTGCAATTTTAGGTAATCTGAGTAGACTCCATGGTCAAAGGTCCATCTTCTTCTTCATTCACTTTGGAATATCGATGCAGGCCAAAAGTTAATATTTTTCATCTATAATCAGATTTGGTACTCGCAAGGCCTCCCACCCTAGGAAGCACGAATACTTCTCTAGAGGTGCCGTGTCCATGTCGAACACGTATCGGACACAACACGACACTTCTCTCTTTCCATCTTTTGTCTTTTTAATAGTCTTCCTTTTCCTTTTTGTCTTATTTTATCAATGAATAACTTCACTAAGGTTTCCGAAAACAATACAAAAGATGCATTTTGAATGATAGATGTGAAGCTATATGATATTATTTAGCTATGTACATAAAATATATATTTTATTAATAGCATGTTCTCGCCGTGTCGTGTCCTAAATTTTGAGGATTTGATGTGTCGATGTCTCCGTGTCATGTCGTAACTGTGTCTCGTGTCCGTGTCCGTGCTTCTTAGCTCCCACCTTGTGTTAGTGATCAAATCTCGTTTGGGTTTGGAACAAAGGGTAATGGTACTGGGCGTTTCTTCCCCCCTTTTTATTTTCTGACGAGGTTTGGTGGGTCGTTTGGTTTCTGGTCAGATCTTAGTTAACCAGTTGTTTTGATAATTCTCCACCACAGATCTGCAATTGCAACTCTATGATGGTGCCAAAGTTGAAATCATGTAGATCTAGAAAGTTAACAGGGTTTTTGTAAATTTAGCTAGTTTTTTGGTAAAGTTATAGGTTTTTGTAAAGTTAATTGTAAAGTTAGCTAGGTTTTTGTAAAGTTAACTAGGTTTTTCATGGAAAAAAAAAAAAAAAAACCCTAGGTTTTCAAGTTAAAATCCAGGAAAAAAATGTTTCATATTTTTGTGAAGCTAGTCTCTTCTTCTTCTTTCTTCATCCTTTTTTTGCGTTTTTTTTTCCCTTCCTGTCCAAAGCCAAAACATTATTGGTGCAGGGTCAAGACCCAAGACTAATGATAAATATTTTAGAAGAAAAAATTTGCTTAGTGGCGGATCACAATGGGATTTTGTTCTTTAACTTTGTATAGGGTATAAAATGATTATAATAAATAAAAGGGTCAACTCATCAATTTTTTGGATAAAAAAAGCAGCTAAAGGGTCAAAATAAAAATTGGCGGGGTCAAATTTTTAAATACTCATATTTTAGTTCAAGAAATTGGAAGGGTCAATTTTTAAAAATTGCCCCTTCCCCCTTGACCCCCCTCCCTCCGCCCCTAACTGTGTCATTGGTTGGATCTAACTATGTTTTTGTAAAGCTAACTAGGTTTTCTGTGTTGTTGGTTGATTTGGGCCAGATCTTGTGCTGGTTCGTTACACTTTTTTTTTTTTTTCTAGCTTGGATCAATTACTTGATTTTCATTTAACAGATTGTAGTTTTTCACGGGTGGAAATCATGCCCGGAAGGTTTGTAGTGTCTGAACAAAGTAAACGGTGAAATTTTGAAGAAACCAATGAGATGATGCCATGTCAGTCAGTTAACAGAATCGGCTTGTATGGGTGGGCTTGCATAGCAGGACTCTTAAATATTACACATGTGCCAATCAAAGATATTTTATTTCATTGTTCTCTTTCATCAAAAAATGATTGTTAGGAATTCTTTGTCATTTTTCATCAACTAAGTGTATGGCATGTAGGTCTATTTTAACATATTTTTAGTTAAAATTATACAGTTATACCCACGAGATGGACTCAAATTGAAAAATTAAATGGATCATAGTACATGTCTTGAGTTACATGTTGATGAAATAGCTAACAAATGAAAATAACCTTGAGGGGTGGATCGACCAAGTGGTCCAAGAGTTTGTTGTTAAGAAAGAGGTCTTGAGTTTAACTTTCACCATTCCCTCTCAAGGCCACTCCAATGAACTTATGTCCTATAATTGCCTGGTGCATATGAGACTGTAGGGAATTGTATGTACCCAGAAGATTAGTCAAATGCGTAAGCACATCCTAAGGAACCTCCTAATATCAAAAAATAAAAAATAAAAAATAAATGAAGCTAACAAATGAAAATAATCATGGCAAGAGGAATGAGAGCACCCTCTTAGTAGAGGACTCGTCAAAACCTCTTACTAGCAACAGCTAGTAAGAGGATGAATGGTGTATTCCCTCCCTCTCAAGTTGAAGCAATAGCCATGTACTTTGCAATGGATTTTGCGAGAGATCTAAGCCTGAGGTCAATTATTATGGAGGGCGACGATCTGGAAGTGGTAAGGGGCATTAATTCATGTGAGTTGGATCTCTCAATGGTGGGTCTAATTATTGAGGATAACCAATGTAAGACTAAGACATTGTTTCAGTAAGTGGTGTTCTATCACATTGGTAGAATTGGTAATTTTGTTGCCCATGACTTGACATGGTTTGCAAAAGAAATTGATGATTTGTATGTTTGGATGAAAGAAGTCCCAACTTATGTAAGGGACTAATTCCTTGCTGACTTAAGTCATATTTTTGCTCTATAAAATTTGGCTGATAGTTTTCCTATAAAAATTAAATAAATAAATACACCATTGATCGATGTGTATATCTCACAGCCAACACTATTGGCACTCCCCCACGACCTTCTCGCACTCCCCCTCTTATTCATTTTATCGATAATGGCAGAATTGCCCTTTTCTACACTCTCCTCTTTCTTATCTTCTCAATATAAAAATTTTGTGGAGCCCACATCTAATCTCATCCCCTGTCATATCCTCTCTTCTATATACCATTAACCCTCCCTCTTGAAATAGCTGACTCAAACCATGTCCATTTAGGCTATGTATGGATTGAGAGAAATGGAGAGAAGATAAGAGAAGAGAAGAGAAAATGACTCTCTCCCCATTTCCCTCGTTTGGATTATTAAGTTAGGAGAGAAGAGAAAGGAAATGGGAAGAAATAAAGAGAAAATGAGGCCCTTTACCTTTCTCTCCAAATTGGAGAGATTTAGAGAGAAATTGAGAGAAAATGAATTATTGAATGATGAAATGATAATTATACCCTGACACAACTTTTGTTTAATAGATAAAAAAGAGTAATTATGTAATTATGATTATTTTCTCTCATTTTCTCTTCATTAATGAGGTCTACTAACCAAACAAGTAGACTACTAACCAAACAAGTAGAGAGAGTTATTTTCTCTCCTCTTTTCTTCTCTCTCTCTTCTTTTCTCTTCTCTCTATTTCTCTCAATCCATACATAGCCTTAGAGAAGAAGGTTGCCTGAACCTTCAAGGGTTTTATATCGGGACGAAGATTCCTAGCTCGTTGTTGTTGAATTAATCATGGACCACCACTGTCAACGCGAAGCCAACGATTTTGGGTATAGTGTGTTTAATCCATCTATGGAACACGAAAAAAAAAAAAAAAAAGAGTTGTTCAGAATTTCAGATCATGTTCTTTTGTTGGGCTGAAAAAGGTTGGGGTATGGGAAGAGATCATGTTGTGGGTTTTAAGCATAAGATTTTTTTTTTTTTTTAAAACAAAATAAAAATAAAAATAAAAAGGGATGTGAATACATCGTCGGCCAAAACGGACACGCGAAGAGAGGAGGCTGAAGGAACCAGCGACCCAAATCTGGGTTTTCATTTTTTTGGACGGCTTCTGTGGGGAGTGGAGATGGTGGTCAAAACTCGACGGCTTGCCTTGTTGGATCGGAGAGCTAGCCCCATGCCCCCAAGTCGCCATGATCAACGGCTTCCCATTGCTTTGCAATCGAGATGGGTTCAGATCTCGTTCCAAAAACGTGGGTCTAAAACTCACAGGAGAGAGACATGTAGAGAGAGAAATAGATGAGAGGGAGGGAGGGATGAGATTCAATCAGGGAAAAAAAAAAAGGCAGAAGAGGGCCGCAAGCTCACGGCACCGGCTATGGCGATTAGCCGCAGGTAAGACCAGCCGACACCACCGTCTTTTTCTTCCCTTCTTTGTTTTTTTTGGGATGCTTTTGTGCTTCCCGCCATCCACCATCAATGGAAGGGAGAGATAAGTGAGATCATATGAGACTAAGATGGGATGAGAGGAAGGGTGGTATAGGCCGCCGACTGATGATCATGAGAAGAGGGAGGAGAAGGTTTAAGAGAAGACAGAAGGACTTGAGGGCATTATGGTTACTATATGTCATAAAAAGTTAATGGGGAGTGCGGGAAGGCGTTGTTGGAGTGCGAAAAGCGCTGGCCTATCTCAAAATATGATAGATCGCACACACCATATTATTACGTCCTCCATTAGAGATTACAACTCTTTACAGTGACCAAACAAAATTACTTTGATGCTTTTATCTTCAAATCTTTTTTTTTTTTTTTTTGGGTTAGAAAAACTTATTATTTGAATTGTCATGAATTTTAAGTTAATCAATTGAATTTGATTGCTTGAGATGTATGCACATATACAATAATACATTTTTACTTATTAAAGCATGTTAGCTAAAAAGAAAAAGGAAAACAACCAATTGGGAAAGCATGCATGCATTGAGCACAGATTGGGAAAGCTCAACCCAACTCTCTGGTTGGGTTGGACTTGGATTGGGGTTTTATATTTAGAGTCAGGTATTTGAGTCTAGGTCGATCTCCTAACCTGCTCAAATTACAGCTCTACCCTCTCATATCCTTTACCCAGTGAGTTGAGTACTACCACTTCAAGTCAAGTTGAAGGTTTTCTGATAAGACTTCTAAATTTTTATTTATTTATTTAGTTTTTTTGTGGTACAAGAGAATCAAAGTAATAAACATATATAATGGATAAAGATGAAGTTAACGATGATTACATGCCCTTCATATATTTCTCCTGAAATCAAAGTGAAAGGAAGGGATTGAGTAAGCTTTTCCAAACGTACCTGTGTCTCCTATATAGAACAAAGGAGCATAAACCAGATATTCAGCACCAAAAGGAGCAGAGATATTCACCAGCAGCCACTAGTAGATCGATTACAAGAACACGATAATGATGATTCTACGAACACCGCAGTGACAAAGAGGATAATAGATTATGAAGAAGGTGGAGACGAGCATATGACTTTGCACTATATTTACTGTGAAAACAGAATACGAACTGCACCAGTTAGGTGCTATATTTACAGGCCGGTGCAATATATTGTAAAATATTGCTCCATGCATGTTTGCCTCGATACAAGTCACTCAAATTAAATATTTCCCACTTGCCCATTAACCTTTGAAAATATTTATCGTATAATTAACTTTAAAAGGAATTCCAACATTTTTTTTTTTTTTTTGTACCACCTTTGTGTCTTTATTATGTGCTACGATGTCTCCCACTCGTGTGCCGGCTTCTTGTCAGTTCAACCAATGGAACATGCACACTGGCACACTGCACAGGGAAGCGTGCTTCTTACTTCACACATGCAAGCCATTACATACCACATACCACAGGGAATCCCATCCCAATAAATTTATGCCAACACACGTGTAGTATTGCAATTGCACCTCCCTTAGCACCTCTCCAAAATAATATGGAATAAAGAGAGTAAAATAAAATAAAATAAAATAAAGTCTTTGTTAATTAATTTTGTGATCGAAGACTTGTCACGGATTGGAGAGACATGCAAAGTCTTTGTTAATTAATTTTATTTCAATCGAAGCACCCAACAGCTTTACCTAATCATTTAATTAACATTAATTTTCCTTTCTCTACGTCATTCTCAGCCATGACCAAATCAATTGCTTTCCTATGTAAAATATTTCTGCTTGTGTTTGCATATGACAAGTTGATATATATTTACTACTTCGTTTTGTTTTATATTTGATTAGCAATTATTCTAGCTTTACGTGGATATTTTATAACGGATTGGAGAGATAAGATAAAAGTCTTTGCTAATAGATCGAATCTTATACTAATGATTTTATTACTGTCAATTATGCCGATGGCATGATATATAACCTAGTAATATTAGTCTCATTCTAAAAAGTGAATGATTTTGGGTTTAAATTTATTGAAAAACATTGATGTCCAATTGATACTTAAGACAGGACTAGGGATATAAAAATAGGTTTTATCGATCGTCCAAAAATAGAAGAAGAATGAAATCATAAAGATAAGAGCAGTGGAGGAGCCTCTAAAGGCAATCTTGAAATGGCTGGCTCGTGGAGGAGTGGTGAGGGATCACAAAGCTAGGTAACTTTTATCATGGGATTTGCTATGAACATTGGTATTATTACTACTAATATTATAGCCTAATATTTGCCACAAGATTTGGTCTCTTTATTGCCCACCAATTATAAACCACTCACATACTGACACTTGGAGGACAGATTCGTCAGTTTCCTCTCGTATTTTGCGCAAGCATACGAATATTATTAAATAAATTAAAAAGTATGAGGAGAAAACATTATAGATATCTTTAATACTATACCCTCATTCTCGGTCCAATTTCTCATAGATTCAATCAGTGATTGAATACTCATACATTCAGTGAGGGAATGTTGTCTACCCAGTCATTTTAGCTTGTAAATTTTTGGTCCAAGTATTGCAATTGATTTTGATATAATATAAATATTTTAAAGGTACTGGTGTTCAATTCAATGTATTTCTAATCTACTCTTGGAAAATTGTTAACTCCTCGATTTTCTACGAGGCAAGAAAATTGGAACACTCACCTAGCGGAATATTGGAGATGTTCTCGAACAAAGTCCAAAATGAACCTGCAAAATAAACCAATAAAAAACAACCACAAATTGGGCTAGGCGTGCCACTAAAAGCACTTTCTTAAAGACAATTATTTCCCCACTATGCAGGTGGACTCAAGGAAATAATCTCCCCAGGATACAAAGCCCAACTCTCTGAATACTATCCTTAGAACTGCACTGCCAAGAACAGTTGCACCACAAAATGCCCTTATTTGAATACACAGAAAATATTAATAAGCACAGTAGAAAGAGTGTGAGAATTGAAGGAAGGATGGATGAGAAAATGACAAAAGTTTTTATACTAGGCCAATGACGAGGTGGACTATTTATAATATACAAAGAGTTGTGAAAGTGTTCTGGTGACTATTGGAATAGCCACCAGCAAATTTGAATGACTCAAGCAACGGTTTCAAACCGTTAAATACAATGGGTAAATGAATTTTAAATTATAAAGCAGTTACTACTTAGAGAAAATCAAGTGTATATAACCATAACTTGGTTATTGTACACCAACCTATAAAATTGTATTTTGAAAAATAATCCCAACACGGAATATTGGTCATTTAGGATTGGTGAGGAGGTTCACTAATTTAGGATTCAACAATTCGTTGAGGGCTTGTTTGGGTGCCCAATTTGAAATTAAAGAATTTAATAAATTTCACATAGCATTGAAAACACAAATCCATCACCTCAAATTAGAATATTTTAAAAAGTTAGAGCCATGCATCACTATAATTAATGTTGTAGGATCAATTTTTAGAGTTTCATGAAATACCACTATTAAGAATTTCCATTCTCAATCATTTGTGCGATGACTATCACTTTATCAAAATTGTCAATTTAAGATGATGGATTTGTGTTTTCAATGCTATGTGAAATTTCTTAAATTGTTTAATTTTGAATTAGACACCCAAACAGACCCTAAAATTAACATTCTTTGAACATTAAAAGGTTTGATTCTTTAGAAACACATGGATATCTTTACAATAGTTGGTCCTTTAATAATTAATAATTGTGGGAAACACGAAACCATGTAATAAAATAAAGTTATTTAACTATAATATTAAATTTATCTTTAACTTTCATTGACGAAAGCAACACACACACCCAAAAAAAAAAAAAAAAAATTCAAATCTTCTTTAGAAGTAGAAGACCTAATATGCAACTATATATTTTTAAACTATACGATTTACAAAAATACTCATATTACATCCACGTATCCCTAAACATAAAAAATCTTTTAATACCCTTTTTACATTGAACGCTTGCAATTGTATAGATATTATCCATCCACATGCAATCCATGAAAACATCAAAAAATGAAACATGGATGAAAAGCAATACGTTGGAGATAGAAAGCTAAATTAATGCGAATCATTAATTTATCGATTCCATTGGCTAATTGGAGATGTTCTGCTAATAATTTAACATATATATATTTATATTATTCTAATAATTTATAAAATTAAAGGATATTTTTCATAAAAAAAAAAAAAAACAAAGTAAATAGAGTAAAAAAATAATTAATTATGCATCAGAGAATCAAGCTAGTTCCTTTACATATATCAATTAGCCGTGCGATCGTGCATAATGCGGTGCTCTTACAATACCAAATCCTAGTACCAAAAATACGATAATAGAAGGATGAAAAACAAGTAGTTTATTTTTAGGATAAGGCGAGAAATGACGTAAGTCTAGAAAATGGTTTAATTTCTTACGCATATATGGGCCACTTAATTTTGTCTCGTTATAATAATGTTTGGCAACTTGGCATATTAAAAACGTTAGGAAGAGCCATGACTACTCTCGGAGCTCGTTGTAGTGTGGGTTCTTGTGTGGTAAACTCCTTAGCCTTTCTCCAAGACAGAGCTAATACTTCCGTGTGTCTCTTTATGCCTCCACAAATTGTTTGATTTGGCTAGCCGCCCAGCACATTGGACCACCCGGTGGTTTGGGTTTTTTATTTTTATTTATATATATCAGGAGGTTTCGAGATATTTAAGCACCCGACTAATGCCCTATGAATCTTAATGCCTTACTGATAAATAAAACAAGTCCATAATTAGTTTGTTTTAGACTATATTTTTATATCAAGTGACATAATTTACATCAATTGGGGAGAAAATAGATAACAAAAAATTTAAAGAAAATTATATAATCCTTTGTAATGCTTTTAATCTTAAATTAGTGTTGAAATTAATTATATAATTTCAAGGATGATATTGCCGTTAAATATATTCACGAAATACACATGGAGGAAGCTTCAATTTTATTGAAAAAGCACCTCTTTAAAGCCTTTGATATGGGTATAGATGGACTTATTCTTTTTTACTAAAAAAAATGTATTTCTAATTTTCAACTTCCTCGACATGCCACTCCAAAAACAAAAAACCAAAAAATAAATATAAATAAATAAATAAATCCCATCTTGGAAGTGCTTTGTAACAAAGCAAGTTTATTTCTTAAGTACTTTTTAAATAAATACTTGGAATTCTAAATTTACATATTTGAAATCAAGCACTGACGGGGTAAAAAGTTTGTTACTCAAATTTTGAAAAATCCCAATCAAGATTAACCATATTATTTTTATTTTTATTTTGACAAGGGAGGAGTATATATCCCAAGCCATGCATTAGCCCAAACTATTTTCCTACGATGCACAAACAGCCCGCAAGTCCATATATGCATCCAATAGTAAAGGAGCAAAGATTCGAACTAAGGAACTACGCATGACAAAATTGCGTTCGTACCAAATGCATGACAATATGGGTATCATGAAAATCAAGATTAACCATATATAAGCATGACAAAATAGCACATTTCAAAATTTTGATAGCAATATTGTTACCTAGTCATTACTGTTTGAAATGCATAGATTTGGATCCACGCGTTTGGGATATCACTCTTTGGTTCCGTTGCTATATGAATGGATTTGAGTTAAGAATTTGCAATTTATTGAAATTTGGCATGACCAAGGTTCATGTAGTTTTGAATAGACATACGTATATGGTAGCCAGAGCATACAAGGTTTTATATATATATATTTGGGGAAATTAGCGAAAAGTCCACCATTTAGGACTTAAGAAAGCATAAGTTTATAGTAAAAACTTATGCAGTACGTCATAAGTCTAGTTTTAAGTGAAATGGTAATATTTTTGTGCGAGTCTTAGATACATAAAGTCAATTGTACCCTTAAGTTGTTATTTTTATTTTATTTTTCAAAATTTAAAATATCATAACTTTAGTCTATACGTCGATTTTCGATAAAATTTATATTTTTGAAATCTATACGTCAACTCATTTGAAATAAAATCTATGATGAATATGAAATCACGTAAAAATATAAAACAGTTACATTGACTGCAAATACCTGTTCAAAACAATTAGTCATATGTAACTATTTAATAACAATAATAATAAAAAGTAATAATATTTTGAATATTTGTATAATCTGAGTTCAATATTGTATTAAAACAATTAAATATAAGTGCTTATGACTAAATTTAACTAATTAAAATGTTGAAATTTAAGTGATTGTGACTAAATCGAAAATTTTGAATTGGATTTTGTGAAACAATTACGTGTAACTGTTTTAAAATAAATTCAATTACAAATATAGGAGAAATTCCACTTCTACACCCAATTGCCCTTGCGTTCTTTCTAGAAAAGCTAAGGATGTGAATGACATTACAAACAAATACTTTCGTTCTCATATATATTTTTAAAATGCTAATATAACCCCCACAGATCCCAACCCATGCACCCTCCCCACTTCTCTACCTCTCTCACGCATTCCATAACAACCCACTCCTTTAGATTGTTATTTTCTATTTTTTATTTGTTTGCTTCTATTTACACTGTTAGTTTCTTTTTGGCAAAGAGATAAATATGAGAGAGAAGAGGAAAAAGATATGGAGTAGAAAAGAAGAGTGAAGTGGGGGTGGAGGGCAGGGATAGGGTCTGACAAACCTGGAAGAATAGATAATTAATCACAAAAGCACAATTGAAGGGGCCGGACACCAAACTCGACAACCCAATCCTTAAATTGCAACAAAACTTTGATCAGTTGTACAATATCAATGACAAAAATTGTAAAGGGAAGAAAGTCGGTCACCACCTGACGCCACGCGCAAAATTCCCAAAACTGCTAGAAGAATAAGGAGAACGAGAATTCAAGGGTGGAAGGAACATAGTGTAATCCTTCGTCGGTGGTGAGATGTGGGCGACGATGGATGGTGCTGGTGAGCAGCAATGAAGAGTGAGAGAGGATTTTAAAGGGAGAGGTATGGAGTTAGAGGCAACGTCGTGCAAAACAGTAGAGAAAGGTTCACGATACAAGGGTGTTTTGGTCTAAAAAAATATAATATGGACCTTTAGCTATATACTTCCTCCGTTTTTAAATAAGTGGCTTACTTTTCTTTTTGGGATGTTTCAAAATTATTGTCACATTTTAAAAGTTATTGGTCCCTTTTGATTCATTTCCTAAAATACCCTTAAAAATGTATTTTCTCTTTTTCTAATGTTTTGTACACTTGATGGCAAAATTGAAATCTCAAAACATATGTATTGATGTGAAAGCATTTTATAGGATTTCCTTAAAAAACGTGTTTTTTCAAAGGGGTCAATCAATTTGAAACAGAGGGAGTAAAATTTTACAATGGACTTATATATAGCTGCACAAGTTCAATTTTATGGACTTAATTGCTGCCAAACCACCCCCCCCCCCCCCCCCCTTTTTTGAGATGAATCTAAAATTCCATTGAATGAGAAACTTAAATTTTTTATTTATTTAAAAAATAGAATGCACCAATTAATTTCAAATGTTCATTAAGTATGGGAAAATATGAAAAATATATCTTGAGTTAAGACAACTTTCATAAATGATCGACTATGACATTTACAAGATTGTTCAAAGTAACTATGGAGTTATGCATTTGGACACCATACAAACAACCATTCTTTGGGTTATACATGAATTCGACACGAGTCTTATCATGTTTCCCAAGAAATTTAGTGTGGGTATTTCTTTTAATGTAGAATCTTTTTTATAATCTGAGATACCACCACTTCCGGTGGCTACTTAGTTATTTTCCTTTTCAATTAGTGAGCTTTTGGAGTGTGATTCCACTCTTGACAGATATATCTGTGCTTTCAAATGCTATGAAAAATAAAATGGAACGGTAACAATTTCATGTGGTTGTCAATCACATTTTGCACATGAGACTCGAAATTTAGGCACTATATTTAATTTAATTTATTTATTTTTTTGGGTCCTTGATATGAGATTCTAGAAATGCCCTGTATCTAACTTCAAAAGCAAAGCAGGTTTATGGTCTGACTAGATACCAGCTCTATACCAAAGCAGCATGTCTTCAAGTGAGTATACAGCATTACAATTCTGATCTTATTGGGGATCTTCATATAAGATATTTGTGAACTTTTAATCTAAGCTTTTTATTTTTAATCAATGGTTCTCCGACACAATTGATGAATTAAATAAAAACATCATCCAACATACAAATATGCATCTCATTCAAGTTATCTTCACAAGCCATCACAATATCATTTAGAAGTCGGGGGGTCCTTGGTAGAATCTGCAAAATATAAAAGAATGAGCCGTTGCCCACAGTGAGAGATTTTTTGACAGAGTATACCAAGGCTTGAAACATAATTCAAAAAAACATATGATATGATCAGTATGAGCTAGCATTTATAACTTACCAAAACATTAATACTCACACCGAAAACTAAATATACTAACTCACACCGAAAACTAAGTTTGAGGTCCAAAAAGATTTCCATTTTATCAAAAACCATATTCAAGTTTAAACCATAATCAATTCATCTCCCATTTTCAAATTTTTATTTGAATGTCATATATGATAAGTGGGGCAGATGTTCAACTAAGCCTCAACCAAGCAATGATCCTCCCCAAGAAGGGGCTCTTGCACAGAAATAGAGATGCACACTCTAGAATTTGAAAAAACACCAAGTAAACCCAGAAACCCCAGGATAAGGGCGGGCCAAGTACTCCACATTTCAAGACTCTCCACCATCATTTTAAGGTATTCTCAATACAAATCAAGTTCTCAGAGTGTAGGTTAACTTTATAGCCTCTTGGACCCCTTATAGGCTATGTTGTGTATGTTGGCTTCCTCATATTTGTGTGTGCTATCTATGCGTGTTAACTAAAAAAGAATGGTTGGAGGTATAAGATCCCACATTAGTTACCCAAGGTTGGCTTTAAAAGTGTATGGTCGCACCTCTTCTTCAAGAGCTAGGCCCTTTTGGAAGTCGATAGCAGTATGGGTTAACTTTACGGGCTCTTGGGCCTCTTTCCAATAATGTATGTGGGCTTCCCTTGTGTTATGTGTGTGTCAGTTTAAAAAAAAAAAAAAACAAAAACAAAAACATTCTGAAAATATGCGTCTAGGCTTTTCTATAGCCACAAGACCTTAAGTTTTCATAAGGTTGTCTCAACACAAAATCCCGTAGATTTAATAAAAGCTCATTCCCGAAATACTTAGCATTTAAAATTATCAATTTAACCCACTGTTGAAATATAAGCTCTTAAAAAAATATAATTTTTTTTTAATCACCCACTGTTAAAATATAAGCTTCATACCCTCCAAGATTAAGAAATCATGAATCCCAAAATATTCATATAATTATCATAACAACATAATTCTCAAGAGTGATAAAAATACACCACAATTAGTTCATCTCACTCAAGACCAATAAAACCCAAATATTTCCAAAAATTTCAGGATTTCATCATTTAGATCAATAATCGAAATTCCATCAAGGAATGTAAAGATAATATAATTTCAAAGCTAACATTTCAAATATTGCAAAAGCATCTCACATGCAAGAGTAAATCATAGTCAATTTCTGGTGAGAAAAATATTGATACAATAAATTCATGTAAAGTTTATAAAACATGAAAAAACCGATATATGTAAAACATACATTCCATATATCTAGCTTAAAATCAACATGCAAGTTTTATGGCATTAGGTTTAAATATCAATGATCTACTAAAGGGAAAAATGCATCTACTTCACCCAAATGTAGTTAAAATATGAGAAGGTGAGCTTTCTAGTGTAAAAATTAATATGAGCTGATCCAACCTTTCTATGCCAAATCCAAGATAAAGCTTCACAGTCCCTCTTCTACTTTTCAAACTAGGATTTTGCAATGTATCAGAATGAGGAAATTTTGCCGAAGGATGTTTATAAAAGGCACGGACATAATGGGTATTAAAATTTTTTGAATTGAAACAACAAAAATTATGAGAACTAGTCGTTTGAAAACGTGGACGAGTAGGGACCATGCATGAATCAATTATATAAATAAAAATAATTAATTAAACTTAACAAAATCAATTATATATATTAAAAAAAATGACTGCTATAGCTATGAGGTTTCTTGTAGACATGCTTGCCAGCTAGTGGACATGCTTTCCAAGTCTTATCCATTAAATGCTTGTGTTTGGTGAAATGACACTTTTATCCCTTTTCCTTTTCCATGTGCCAGAAAATGACTAGTGGACATTTTTTATCCTCTACAAGTTCATCAATCTGATTGAATTGGGGGAAGGAAATGGATTTCAAATATTTTTCCAACTATACAAATCAAAGTACGAAAATTAATTTTTCTGAGTTTTCACATCACTTTCTCTTCCTTTTCTTCTAAGTCATGACGGAATTGTGATTGTCACCTTGTATGGTGGCCTGGTCATGCTATTTGAGTCCAAATTCAAGTCTAAGAAGATAATTTCTATTGTTGCATAACAGTTACCAAGGATGGAAATCTATTGTACCAACAACTTAGAAATCATTTTTCCACATAACATGAAATCAAGATTTTTACCTTCCACATTTGTCTTTAAATCCAGTCTTCTTCAAAGTCACTGCTATCGGTATCAAAATGCTCTTATTGTCCAATTTCTTTATTCACCTCCAATTCCTGAACAACATAAAATAATAGTAAGCTCAATGAAACTCTTTTGATTTCTTCCTATTATCAGTTGCAACAATGAAGGAAGAAAAAAAATAAAAATAAAAAACAACTAACTAATGATATAATTAGTAACTGGGAACCAGAACCAGATCAAGTTGTCGACATATAATTGTTTCTAACTTAAAATTGTGAAATATTATAATAATAAAGTTGGCAAATCAAATTTATTGATGATTTATATTTGAAAGCACTTTATAAAAATGTTACAAATATCCCTACAGCTCTTCAAGCATTGACTATTGACTGAAGCATAGCTTAAACACACTTACGTTATGTGTATACTAAAGTAATTAATTCATCTACTTTTTTTCCCAAAATAATTTCTTGAAAGGTAATCATTTTTCTTGTCCCTGTACAAAACTTTATAAGGTTCGCATTACCTTTTAATTTTCACCCTCCCAAAATCTCAAGTCCCCTAGAGTTATCAATCACTTGTTTAATCGAACGATGATTTGGTATATATTACATATATTTGAAAATTAGTTAGTGATTTCTTGATCTAAAGGATGTTGATTTGAAGGAGAAATGTAAAAGTTAAGAAAACATTAGAAATCCTAGACAAATCCAAACCCTCATAGAAATTGATTTGCATTAGCACAAGCTTTATGCATAACCAATGGGCTACAAATTAGGCTTTTCAATATAGAAATAGGCCATTAAACCATAAAATCCAACAACTAGTAAACAAATAAGATAGGCTACAAACCCAAAATAATGATCACAAAACAATTTCTCATGACAGGCAGAAGATCACTGAAAGAGAATAGCAATTCAAATGGTGATGACAGATAATATTAACAGTACTGGTGAGTTACAAATGACTAAAAGTTGTGATAGAATCTGACATGGGAAAATTTCAAATAACAATCAAAAGATTCCAACCTATCGAGGGGACAATTACAAATCACATTTGGCATAATATTAGTGAAAAATGAATTGGCATGTGAACAATTTTGATCATGCTGGTAATAGAGAGTATATCACAAATAAAGAAAAATTGTAATGTGTCCAACTGTCCATGCTGCCCAGCAGAAGGAAGAAAACTGATGGAGAACTTATGACTTGAAATTACTAGAACTCTAATACCATGTGAAAAACTTACAGAAAAGCTAGAAATCGGAAATTTGTGAAACTCCGGAAAATCCTAGAAGGAACATGTTTTTACACAAAAAAAATCAAATGTAATCAAATCAATCCGGCTTAATTCATTGTAAATGGTAATTAACTAAATAATTCTAAAGGGACTATATCCTGCCAAGTAAAAGTTTTTATTCAGCATTGTCCAGTGAGCTAATTATAGCCAAAGTGAGATTGAGATCCCCCATTTGATGGCATGGGTCCTAGTCAATAGTTATGTACAAAAAATTTGAGAACTTTTATGCACTAAAACTACTGAATGGGAAAAATCATATAGTGGATCCGAATCCAAATTTCCCTTAGATAAGTACATGGCAAGGATGGCACAGCGGACCAAAATGTAAAGAAATTTAATGGAGAGTATAGTTTAATACAAGAAGCATTTTAATTCAAAATACCTCAATAGGGTGATTTAAGTAGCAAAATTGGGATGCTTAATTATGGTGGTATTATTATCCTATTTTCAAAGAAAATAGTATTGTTGGGAAAATGGAAATTTTTAGAATGTTATCGTGTTACTATATTAGACTAGCAGTAGAGTAATAGGTTTCAGACTAAGCTCTTTCAAATGAAAAACAGAGTTGTTAATTTGTGGCTTGTACCACAGATATTGAAGTTGCCTGGTAATGATGAAGCCATTCAGTCATGAAGACAAAAGGGCTAGTTGGACTCAAGGACGATGACAATATTATATATTATATTATATTATAATATCTGCATCGAATTTTCCCGCCCCTCAAAAATCCTCTTGTTTCATTCCTTTCCAAAGAGCCCAACTCATTGCATGCGGAACCATCCTCCAAACAGCTTTTTGTTCTTTCCTTTTACTTCTGCAATTAATACCATCCTTGCATCAATAACCTCATGGATTGAGTCATTACCCAACAAATCCCAGACACTTCGAAGCAAGATTCACACAACTCGTTTTGCCACTGTACAATGAAGCAAAAGGTGATTGATGGATTCCTCCTCTTGCTTGCACATCACACACCGATTCCCATCACAGTTAAGCAAAGTTGCAGTAATTGGCATAGAAAATAGAAGAAAGACAAGAAAGCATCTAATCTTCAGTTGCACCCCTCCATTTACTCCCTAGGGCTTGGTAGACCAAGAGACAAAGAAGAATTTTCAGCCTTAAGAACATGCAATAGAATATAAATGCAGAGGCAGAGCTATGTAGGGGAGAGTGGGGGCCATCGCCTCCACACAGATTTTTAAAAATTTAAAATTGCATACTGATGTCATAATATTTATGCATTAGGCCCAATGAAAATATTGTTGTTACCCTTACTATTATTATTTTATTATTTAACCCCACCCAACTCACTAACTTAAAAATCCCTTTCTCACGCAAGCACTTAAGTAGAATGTACATAGTTACCCTAATTCACAACCCATCCTCTCTCATGTTCTTACGGATGAAAGTCTGGTTGCCTATACAGAGAAAGACATTTAACGGCATAGATAATGAGGCTATCGTTCAACTCTTTCAAAAAATGAAGAATAATCAAGGATAATTGTAAAGGTCTAAATTCATTGAATAGAAAGATTATCAATCAAAGTTTACGTTTTTGTGTTTCTTGAGAGTTCAAAAAATTTATTTGATTATTTTATATCCAATTAAGGGGAGGAGGGGAATCTATATAAGGTTGTAGACTTGTGGTCAATTAAGTTCTTTAGTTTATAAAATTAAATTCTGACAATAAAGTAAAATTCACCCCCATAAAAGAAAAATCCTGCTCCACTGCTGATACATGGACACTCACATGTAAGCTTCCAATGAGGGACTTCCAAAACCACAATTTCATCTATAAATATAAATTTTGACTCTCTTATACCCTTTTTTTTTATTTTGTCGTATCAAGAACCCAAGCAAAAAACAAGAAAAGAGGTTTAAGGACCCCTTAGTAAAATCTGACAAGAAAACATCAACCAAAGCAATTTTACTTCCTTCTTTTAAATAAAATAAAATAAAAACTACTCATGTCAACTAAAGATTTCTCATCCACTCAATGCTATAGGAGACCATCGGATCTTGCAAGATTCAACGGCTTATTGTTTGTGTCTCCTGATCCTAAACCTTTTATTATAATGCAACACTGGACATCATTTGGACTCTTTGTGAGAAAAAAAAAAAAAGGATAGCTAGATCTCTAAAGATAAATATGGTCTTTCAGGTAGATTCCAAGTAAAATCAACTCCTTTATAGGTGTCTGTTACCATGCCTTCAACGAGATTCAAAGAACTTATTTCTAATATTGTTAGCCATGTCCAACCATGTTATTTGTCATTTTTGGATTCAACTCCCATAAATTGGCTCTTCGAAATAAAAACCAAGGGAGTTCAATGAAAGTTCCTTCAACTAAACGTACAAGCACTCCACCAACAATTAAAATTTCTCTTAAATTAAACTCTCCCCTAATTTCCCATTGCAGACGAAATCTGTGTGTGTGTGTGCAACTGGAGAATTAAAAGAAAGACTTGGTTCCTAAAACCTACAAGGTGAAAGTTCTTTCAAATAATTCATTCCATTGGTGCAAACCACAGAGCGCTCTTTGGTTTCTGAGGAAATGCAAGAAAAGAAAACCAATTCTAAAAATTTAGATTTTTCACTTTGCCGGCGCAACTGAACCCAATACATCTGGCTTAGATGAGGTGAGGATTTTTATGCATTTTATAATAAAAAAATTAAAAATCAAGAAACAACACAAAACGTAAGATACAATCAATTTTCTTTTCTCTCATTTCCCTCCGTTTTCTCGGCAACCAAACGAAAATTAGGGTTTTATTTACTTTTTTACCTTGGAACGAAGATTCCGGCATGGAATTGACCGTCCTTGTAATCGTAGTCTGCGATTGATCGAAGAGAAGCAAGAG
Source organism: Liquidambar formosana (assembly GCA_039720395.1). Lineage (NCBI taxonomy): Eukaryota > Viridiplantae > Streptophyta > Magnoliopsida > Saxifragales > Altingiaceae > Liquidambar > Liquidambar formosana. The sequence continues at coordinate 10,912,442 of CM077821.1, forward strand.
AGCTGAGAGATCGTTGATGACATCCTTGCGATTTTTTTGTGATGATCCAAATTGAAAGAGAAGAAAAAATACAGTGGGCAAATCTGTGCAGATTGAGGACTGTTAGGGGATTTTGTGATGATTCAAAGTTTTGACCAAAAAATTTAGAAGGGAAAAAATGAAAAAAACGTGTTTTTCCTTTTCTTTAAAAAACCATTATTTTCCTTTTCTTTTGTATTTTTTTAATCCCCACTTCGTGGGTGTGGGGTGGGCGATGACAAACGTGCTTTCCCCTAAACTTGACACAATTGGGGATTAGGTGTCCAACCATAGTCAATCAAAGCAGAGCCGAAGGTCCTGATCCGGTTTGGGTTTAGTTGAGGAATAGATTATCCCAAGGTCCTATAAATTTTATTTTTTTATTTTTTTTTTATTTTTTTTGGTGGGGGGCTATCACACATGTTGGATCGCATCCCCCTCCTTTTTTGAATTAAATGGTCTTGAGGCAATCCAAGTCCAAGCTTCTAGTAGTGGGATTTTTTAAAATTGTTGTGGTTTTGTAAAAGTGGCTTTTGGGGCCAATATTGGGACTTAATCAACTTTTTTTTCTTTTCTTTTCTTTTTGTGTTAGTTACACAGAGCTTTTAGCTGTTATCATTAGGACTAGTAATTGAGCACACGCGATGTGTTTATAATACATTTTTTGTAGTTTTCAAGTTTCTTAAATCGTATGTGTGTGTGGAAGATAATTAAGGGGAAACAGATTGTGGTACGTTTTTTAAAGTTGGTAAAATTACTAAATCGTCTTTTAGTTTTATTAACTTATAAGAATGTTTTAGTATTTCCAAGTGCAATCCAACCACAAAGGGAATTGGCTTTATATAGTAGTATAGATTAACATGCTTCGTCCAAAGGTTGGAAGTGCCTATGGTTAGATTGTGATTATTCTTTGGTTATTCAATGCTTGAGGCTATCCTATTATTCTTCGGTTGGTTGAATTGACAGTTTTATTTGAAGAAAATAGATTTTTAGTTTAGTCATATTTTATGCGAATGTAATGTTGCAACCGATAAGTGTGCCAATTTGGGTTTGAGATCTTCTGGCTTTACCTGGTGGTGGATGGCTCCTACCAAGGTTTTGTCTATTACTACTAATGATATGTATGGTTTACATTTTTATAAGTTTAGACCTTAGTTGTCTTGTGAACTGAGGTTGATTGCTCTCTTTCTTTTATTTTTTTGATATGAATAATTTTCCTTTGTCTATATCTATACTACCTATAAAATGCTGAATGTCAGAAAAACTTTTGATTAACCTTTATACCCTTATTTAAAATTATAAAGACTATAATATCCTAATTCTTTAATTAAGAATGGGGGTGCTACCTATAAAAGGTTGAATATCAAAAAAAACTTTTGATTGACCTTTATACCTTCATTTAAAATTATAAAGACTATAATATCCTAATTCATTAATTAAGAATAGGGGTGTTCACGGGTCAATTTGGAGCGGTTAGGAGAGAAATCATCAACCAACCCGTTAAGGGCGATTTGAAAAATTTTCAATCCGTCACCAAACCATTGGTCCTAAAAACCGACAAATTGATTGATTTTTTTTGCAGTTTTAAACTAACGGTTTGGGTGGATTGTATCATGCCCTTCATAACTTTTAAGAGGATTGTCAAATGACCAAAAAGTGTGCTTTCATAATTTCTAAGATAATAGTTTGTTGATTTTTTAGCAAAAATATTTTGAGACAAACCTTTTTTTTTTTTTGGGTAAAAGGAGACGAGTCATTTAAAATTCTAAAATATCAAATCCCACAAAATAATTATAAATCAAGCAACAAGAAGTTAAAAAAAAAAACTATAATGATTTAACATGTTTTCTTGTAAAAAGAGTATATATTATATATTTATATATATATTTTTGATGAAGTAGTATATATATATATGCAATTGAAAGCGGGTTGGGTTGGTTTATCGGCGGTTTGACAAAGTTCAACTCACCAACCAAACCGAACCGCCAAATTAATTGCTTCAGCCACCCAAACCAATTCGCCTATTCTTTCAAACCGCTTGGGTTGGTGTGGAATAGAGCGGATTGGTTTGGTTTGGCAGATTAGGCGGTTTTTTGCACATTCCTAATTAAGAACCCTATATTACTCTAATAGTTCAAGAAAACGTATTTACATATGATATATGTGGTGATATTTCTTTAAATTTTTTTAGTTGTTTTCCTTGAATTTTTGTAATTATGATTTAGTTTTGGTTTGTTAAATTTTTGGATTTGAATAATTGAATGAAATTTTTCTTTCTTCCTTTAAAAAAATAATAATTAAATGTTGTGAGAATTATTTTATTTACTCAATTTCTAGATTTGCATGCAGGATTTGTTGTGGGAGGTCTTGGTATTGTTGAGTTTTATTGAGAAAACGAAAGAAAATAAAATAAAGAGTTCTTCTATATGGGACTACTCCATAGACCTATTAGGATAACCTACTGATGTGGAGTATTTCTATTGGTCTCTTAAAAAAATGAAAAGATAAACTGAAATTCCCAAATCCCCTAAAATCTGCCCCTACAATCACTCAATAACCACCCCTTACCATTTTTTTAAACAAAAAAAAAAAAAAAAAAACCCTTACCATTTTTTAGCGCGAAAATCACAAACCAAAAGTCTCATTCCTTCTTCAAACAAGTTACCTTCTTGGAGAACCCATCATTTGCAGGCTCCCCCATCACTTTCTAGTTCGTTGGTTTCTATGGTTGTCCTCCATCAAACTCAAGTTATTAAGAGACCATCTTTCTTTGGGTCTCTTTGCTTCTCCTCCCAAACATAGAGTCTTCTTTCTCTAGTTATCCTCTGTTTTATTAAGTTATACTAGTTTCTCTGCCGATGATTACAACGCATTCCATGCGGAAATGATCCATAATTTTGTGAACAAATTCATGGAGTCGAACTGTCGAGGCTGTAAAACTTAGAGGTGGTTGCTTTCCACTTGTTTTTTGTGCTTGATGGCCCTTTTTTTATTTTATTTTAAATACGTTCATGTGTCCTTAGAACTAATCTAGGATGGGTGATATCCACTGAAGCATAATTTTTTGAGAAAGATGGCATATTGCATCGTTTGAATGTAGAAATTATTGTTTGACTGTTGCACTCAACTTTTAATTAAGTTATTATCTTAGGTATTTATCATGAGTTTTATTAGCTACCAGTCTTTATTACATATGATTGTTACTAGCTGAAATTATTATGGAGTATAAAGTTTCCACTTCAAAAGTTGGGATGATTTATGGTTTGGTTTGTGAGCATGGCTTATTCCTCGTGGTTTGTGAGTTCAAAAAAGAACATTTTGCACTTTTCCAGCTTTATTTGCCCCCACTTCAAGTTATCAAGTTGTCACATGGCTAATTCCTCATGATTTGTGAGTATTACTTAAACTAAGAGAACTTGCTTAAAAAAAAGGGTAAATGACGTTTTAATACCATGAACTTTACACCAAATGTCAATTTGGTCCATAAACTCATATATTGCATGATTTTAGGACACTTTTAAAACTTTTGATTCAATGTAGGCCAACCAGTAATGTCCGTCACTTAAGGTTAACGGAATAGTACGTGACCAACACGTGCGTGCTTACTTGGCACACACGTGGCAGTAGATGATGCAAACGACGTCGTTTAAGGCCAAAAAAATTAAAACATAAATAAACAAAACAACACAAGAAAAAAAAAAGGAAAAAAGAAAAAGGGAAACAAACAAAGAGGATGAAGGCCTCGCCGGGTATCTCCATCGCCGGAAAAAAACGAACCAAAAAAAAAAAACAAGAAACCCTTCTGTAACTACGAACCAAAAAAAAAAGGGAGGAGGGAGGAGGGAAGAAGGGGGAGGGGGGGGGGAAGTAAAAAGGGTGAAGAAAAACCATATCTAGATAAGATTTTTGTGTGGTTTAGGGCAAATCTGGAGTTCAAAGCATAGGCAGCAACCCCACCCACTGCTAGAATGTTGCTGGATGGAGAGACTGTTGCTGCGGCGGCACGACCTTCATCGGCTGGGATGACGATGGAGAGGCTTACGTGGTGAGGGTTTGGAGAAAAAAAAAACAGAAAACAAAACAACACTAGATCTGAAAAATGGATGGGTCTGTAAGGGCTTTGCTGTTGTAAGGGGCTTTGTCGCCGGTAAGGGGCTTTGCCGCCTCTTTCCTTTCTCTATGTTTTTTTTTTTCATCTGCTCTGTTTAGAGGCAGCCATGGCCGTCGTCGGCTCCCCTGGTCCTCGTTGCCATCCTCGTCCTCATCTCCTCCCAAATCTACACTACGCCTCCTATCTGCGAACCAATTGTCGTCCCCATCGCCATCCTCATCCTCATCTCCTCCCAGATCTACACCACAACTCTCGGATCTACAACATATAGAGCATCGTGTGGTGTTGTGGGTAATGGGTAAAGGGGTTTGGGATTTTGAAGATGATAGTTGGGGGGGGGGGAAACAGTGGTTGAATGGGTATGGGATGATGAAGATGATAATTTATATTTATATTTTTTGAATTTTTTGTTTTGCTGTGAGATGATGAAAAAAATGCAAAGAAAATTTTGGGGGTGGTAGATTTGTGGTTATATGGCCATGGCAGCCACCACCATCGGCAACCCAACGATGACAACCAACCCTCCATTTTCCGGCGAAGAAGGGTTTCTCGTTATTTATTTTTTGGTTCGTTTTTTTCTGCCGATGGAGATACCGGCGAGGCCTTCATCCTCTTCGTTTGTTTCCCTTTTTCTTTTCTTTTTTTTTATTTTTTGTGTTGTTTTGTTTATTTGTTTATTTATGTTTTAATTTTTTTGGCCTCAAACGACGTCGTTTACATCATCTGCTGCCACGTGTGTGCCAAGTAAGCACGCACGTGTTGGTCATGTGCGCTATTCCATTAACCTTAAGTGGTGGATGTTACTGGTTGGCCTACATTGAATCAAAAATTTTAAAATTGTCCTAAAATCGTGCAATGTATGAGTTTATGGACCAAATTGACATTTGGTGTAAAGTTCATGGTATTAAAACGTCATTTACCCAAAAAAAAAATTAGGTCAGGCTAATAAGATATCAAGTTATCAAGGTATTGCTTATCTGTAGTATTGAGTTACCAAGATTAATTTATTAAGTTATCTTAAACCCCCCCACCCCTTAGGAAAAAAAAATTGTGTGAGGTTAATAAGATATCAAGTTATCAAGTTATCACGTGTTTGTAGTATCAAGTTACCAAGATTAATTAATTAAGTTGTCTTAAACCACCCCACCCCCTAGAAAAAAAAAATTGTGTGAGGTTAATAAGATATCAAGTTATCGAGTTATCGCGTGTCTGTAGTATCGAGTTACCAAGATTAATTTATTAAGTTGTCTTCAACAAAAATATAAAAAATGGATTCAAATACAAGGCTGAAAATGCACCTACTGGGAAAAAAAAATGATGGGAACAACAAAATCAAACCACAAGTACTTCCTTTAAAAACATGGCACCCAACTTATTCAATTGTTCGCACCACCTATGTCTTTGCTAGTAGACTCAGTCTTCCTGCCTTTGTTGCTATTGGACTTGTAAATTATTTTCTCTTTTCTCTTTATGGGGGGACCCAAGTTATTAAGAGATACCCTTTTGGATTTATTAAGTTACAAAGTTATTAAAAGATATACCAAGTTATTAAGAGATATGCTAAGATGATAAACAAACCATTCGAACACCTGTAAAAACATAACACTACATTTATACTTGATTGCATATGAAATAAACGCAAAAGTGACTGGTTTGTGGAAAAAGGCGAGAGGACTACAATGGTGGGAATAAAATGCATAAGAGATTGTGGAAGAAAGAGACGGTTACAATAATGGGAAAAAACGTTTGATTTTCAGCAAATCATGGAACTTATATATTAAATATTGAATGAATCCCTAGAATCATGGGATGTAAGGAATAACTTCTTATAAGATAATACCTTAAATGGATGTAGGCTAACTTGTTAGGCCAACTCATTAAGCCTGTATATCATTTTGCTAAAATAAAAGATGATAGTTTTTTTTTTTTTTTTGATGTTTTTGTTTTGAAAGAAATAAAAATTTCAACTCAATTAAGAGCCAAATAGTTGTATTTAGGTTTGTTGGGTAGAGTAATTTTATTGTTAGGGTCTTGATAAAAAAAAATGATATTAAATTAATTAAATTTGATAAAACTCTCTTAAAAATTTAATCTGATTGAGTATCACAAAGAGGACAATGATGGGTACAACATAGCAATCTTTGGAAGAAAATACATTAGTGGAGAATTAGGGGGAACAAAAAGTATGTTATAAGTAGGTCTTCTTCTACAATGTCTTTGCTAGGATTTGGAGTTGTTCTTCTACCTTTTTTTTTTTTTTTTTTTTTTTTTTTTCATAAACTGCACTCTATATAAATATATACATTTTTTATGTTTGGTTTGATGGGTGATTATGACTTTTTTTTAAAATAAAAATAAAAAGAGCATAAAGCATCATAGAGGAAACCAGCATTCCAACTAGGTTGGCACACTGGTGATCATGAATCATATTTGTATGTTTTTATCGATTTTTCATGCATTGATGTTACTTATTCAAAGACCAAAATATAATAAGATTTTATGCTAATGACTGTTTACAAACAAATTATTTTTATGTTGATTTTTTAAGAATTTTTTTTTTTTTTTTTTTTTGCAAAAACAATTTATATGCAACGCACGTGTGCTATAACTAGTTTTAATAAAAGTTGGTGTGCCAGCACATGATTTGAGCCTATTGGCCATGGAGTGCCAACGTAATTAGGATTCTGGGATGGTCTATGATGCTTGCAGCTCTTTTATTTCATTAAAAAAAAAAAATGCCCAAAGGTAATCATTAAATATATATCCTTGAAGTGTGAGTACATTTTAACAATATGATTTGGACCTCCTCTTTTATTTGAAGGGTTGAGTTGTTTGCAATGTTAAAAGGAAGTTTGCTTTGGCTGTCCATTGAGTTAACTGCATGAGTTTTTAAAAACAATGAATATGTTTTGGCATAATTTGCGAGCAGATTCTATTAACAACATAAATATATCTTCTCCAAAATAATTCAAAAAACCCTTTCAGTATTCTAAACCATCTCATTTTTTTTATTCTTTCTTTCTTTTAATTACAACATATTTTTAGAGAATTTAGTTGGAATGCAAATGCATTTGTATGTATATGTATAACGTAGATAATCAATGATTTATCAATAAACTGAGGGACAAATAGAAAACATGCATGAATAACAAAATTCAAACTTTAGCATAAAATTATTGATAGTGCATGAAAAATTAATGTTGTGACAAATTATAATGAGATAAGGACTTGATTTTCAAATTATAACATTTTAGTAAATCATATGTTATATACACGTGCTAAATTTCATTGTTTTTCTAAATACATACCGGATAGGCCAGATAGGATAAACATATCAATTTCATGTGTTTAATACTCTTTACAAAGAAATGATACACTATCTGTAAGATGGTTATATCCTTCATATGTGAGAGATAATAAACTCGCAAGGGAGGTGTTATATTTTTATCCTATGATATTATTCCATTTAAAAGAAACAATGGGATAGAAATATGTCTAAGAGACCATCTTCCTATTACAAAAAGGATATATTATCTGGAGGATGGTTATATACTTCATATGTGGGAGATAATAAACTTGTGGGGGAGGTAATATATTTTTATCATATGATACTATTCCATTTAAAAGAAACAATGGGATAGAAAAAATGTCCAAGAGACTATCCTCCCTATTTCAAACAAAATAAATAAAGACTTAATTTTCATTTAACAATTTTATCCTATCCAACCTTTTAATCCGATGTTCCAAACATAACCTATAAAGAACTTAGTCGGTAAGATAGGATAAAAAACCTAATACCACAAATGCCTTTGGGCCATTCATTTGACCCAGTTGAGTTGCTGAACATAAAGGCCCCTTCATTACCTCGATGAATTGCAAATGGGCTGCATGACCGAAGAACTTCTCCTAGAATACAAACAAATTCATTCAATCGGGGAGATTCACGTTTTTCTGTCTATCTATAAAATAACATATTTTGAGTAGTAGAATGTACGGCACTTCACAATGGTTTACTACAAGCTTGACAGAGAGGTTGTTCTAAAATTTAAGTTGAAGGGGACTCTCAACTTATAATTCGAATGTGTCAAAGAACCTAAAATTATCCATGGTATATCAAGATATTGATTCATGATATATGAAAGCTAGCTAACAAATTTGAGGCTATTGAATTTTAACATGTGTTTCGTGAAGTTAATAGGATTGCTGATTAATGATTATGTTGCTAATCTTGGTCATGTGAGAGTTGATTCTTGTAGTTGGGGAAATAGATATCCCCATGATTTGTAGAAAACTTTCAATGAAGATTGTTATGGTGTAACTCATTCTCGTTATATAATTTAAGTTTAAAAAAAATACATTTTTGGCCATAATATGTAAGGAGTGATGTACGGAGGAAAATAGATGACATTGCAAGCAATGTAGAATTGCTTAAATCGTTACAGGATACTTTGATTGAACTCGACCATGCGACGATAATACTTGTTGAGAAATTTAAAGCCTTTATCAATTTAACAATATAATATTATAATTTCTCATTATTTTTCCTATTGATAGAAATGAATTGCGAGTGCATGTATTTTGACATAAATTTTGACACAACTTTTTATGACTTCATTTATGATTTATTTTTTGTGAACCCATCATTAAATTAGATAACTTTCATACAAAGAATACGTATGCATGCAAAAAATCAAGTTGATTTTTTATGAGTTACCACTTGATCAAAAAAATATGCTATTAGATTTTGACACATGTCACTTTACATGAAATCTTCCTTTACACATGTCATATCCATACAAATCTAGATATCATATTTTGCCACCTACTGGTATGGCATGTCACCTCATGTTATTATTGTAACCCATGCTAGCTTATACCTCTTTAATTCTAGTTAAACATGATACCATTACCTCATGCTTTTGTATGCGGCTACATGCAAATAATCATAATACATAATCTCATATAATCTCAATTATTCTAACATCTCAAATCTCAATAATAAAAATAAAAACAATATTTAGACTTTTTGAATAAAATTCAACCCAATATAACGTAAAATTAACTTATAATAATTATAGGGTTATTACAAAAGCTACACACACATATATATATATATATATCATGTTAAAAAATGATGTGTATTGTTTGGGTTTGGCTCCTCTCCAATTCGATCTATTTTCTATATTTGTGTTCAGTTGATAGCTGACAATGCATCACCTAATTTATTTAATTATTTATTTTTGGTGGGTCGAATGCAATTTCAGATTCAGTTGTAAATTTATGAATCACAAGTTCACAACTGCGGCAGGACCACCTCAAACACACATTGGGGTTTCTGGTTTCAGATCTCAGTTCTTTTCCATTTGGTTTAGTCTGATCTGGGTCTTTGTTAGGGGAGAAAAGGCAGCATAGTTAAGGGCAATGTATGATAAAAATGAAGGTGGGGCCGCGAACAGCAATTTCTTTAAAATAGGGCACCCCTGCAAACACCCCCAACAACAATAAACCAGAGAGGAATATCCCCCGAAACATTACCGAGCAGCGGAGAAGGGAAATGGCGCGTCTTCTTCACAACTCAAAAACCTAAAAAAGGGGATTTTATTTCCTTCATTCCTTCAAACCCTAAAAAACCATGACGCTCTTTACACCTCCATTTGCGCACTCTATTCGCCTCTCCTCTTTCCTACAGGTTCTCCTCTCTCTCTCTCTCTCTCTCTCTCTCTCTCTGTGAAGCCATTGTTCTCTGACCACTTCTTTTTTCTTTGCCCAGAATGGAAGAAGAGCTGCAATCACTTGTCTTGGGATGCGCAGCCGTTTTCTTTCTTCTGTAGGTAATCATCTCCCTTCTCTCCTCTCTTCTCCCCTCGAATGGTTACCTTTTCAATTCTTACAAATGCTAAAGTTTCTTCATCCCAGCCGTTGATAATTGCATCCCCACGTGTCCGAAATCTAACGCTAAATTGAGCGGCAAGTTGAAGACCCCAATTTGAGCAAATCCAAATCCGAATGTCCTTATATCCCCCGAAACATTACCCAGCAGCGGAGAAGGGAAATGGCGCGTCTTCTTCACAACTCAAAAACCTAAAAAAGGGGATTTTATTTCCTTCATTCCTTCAAACCCTAAAAAACCATGACGCTCTTTACACCTCCATTTTCGCACTCTATTCGCCTCTCCTCTTTCCTACAGGTTCCTCTCTCTCTCGCTCTTTCTCTCTCTCTCTCTCTTTTTGATGCCATTGTTCTCTGACCACTTCATTTTTCTTTGCCCAGAATGGAAGAAGAGCCGCAATCACCTGTCTTGGGATGCGCAGCCGTTTTCTTTCCTCTGTAGGTAATCATCTCCCTTCTCTCCTCTCTTCTCTCTTCTCCCCTCGAATGGTTACCTTTTCGGTTCTTCTCATCTACTGCATAAAGCTGCCTAATTGTTACTCGAACAGAATTTTTGCCTATTCCGAATGTCCGAATGATTTTGGTCTAATTTTTGAAATTTTTATTTATTTATTTATGTGTTTTCTCGTTAATCAGTTGAAGTTCCAGAATTTGAATGTGATGGACACCATGACGATGCCAAAGCAACAGAGAAAGATGCTGCATTACGTATGGCTCTCTCACGGCTTTCGGGTGATTTTGGGAGAGAGTCTAGGTTGTCTTTGCAGCGTTTTTTCGGTTCACGACACGCACCTGTGATATCTACGGGTTCGTTGAAGCTTGATATGGCTCTTGGGATTGGAGGATTGCCGAAGGTGATTAACTGATATAGCAAGATTGTCGTGATGCCACACATACATGTGTAATCTTATTAGTTTTTCTTGGTTTACACTGAACTCTTATATGGTGTGAAGTGATTTCGCTGCATAGATTTCATGCATCATATATTGGGTGGGTACATTCTGTGTAATTATAGGATTTTCAGGGTTATTTTTCCTAGTGACGTTTTTATGAAGTTGCAACTAGAGTTTCCTAGATTAGTATGTGTATTGGCAGGAGCGGCGCTAATTGATGTTTTCTTCTTTGTCACAACTTCAAAGTTTGGGTTGTTTGTTTTGCTTCTATAAATGGTACTTGCTGTTTCTTTATGCAATGTGATGCATATATAATGTTAGTAGTTCTTGTTGGTTCATTGTTATTCTTAACATCAGTATGGTTGCGAAGAATTTTCATTTTGCTGGACTTTGAGCAAATTATATTGAGAGGACACATAACTACAGAATTCATGATGTTTCCCCTCCTTTCTCTTCCCTTCCTTTACTCTCTCCATTACAATGTCTAGTTTGAAGTCACAACTAGAAATTCCTAGACTTCTGTATTAGTTTTCAGATAAGTTTGTTCTGCCAGACTCTAATCCCATTCCCTTTTTTATCCATCCAGATATTATCATTCCTCAGTAATAATTGAATTGGCTTTTTCAAACTTGTAAGGCATTACATTAGCAGATTACAGTAGCATATATGCTTGACATTAACACATTTTTTTTACTTACATGACTTCTGAAGAATTCATCATTATTTTATTGCCTTTTTGGAAGGCTTGAAGTAAAATTTTGGACAACCTTGTACTCATTTTTATGGGAACTTTATCACTTCCAAATTAAGAGAATTTTATTTATTTATTTTTGCAATATGTGAGCAACTGTGTGAGTTGGTTTGTAGATATAAATTGACGGTGAATTAGCACCACTTCTTCTAAATTCTTTCTACCATCTTCTTCGCATTTTTTTTTTGGGGGAGAGAATGGGGGGGGGGGGGGTTGTTGCACTCTTCTTCGCATTTGTTAATTGAAGCAAAGGTCTATGGGTCTCATGTTTCTGTTTGCATTGGCTGTTCACATGATGTATTACTAACCTCATGTATTACTTTTAGTTTCATGTGGGAACTATAGTGATCATTATATAGGGAAGTTCATGCTTATCACTTATTGATTCTTTCAAAATGAATGTTCAAAGCTGCATTGATCATGTAATATAAGCTTCAACAATTCCTTCTTGTTGATTCTGGGCGAAAATTATTAGATAACCTTCTTTAATATGAATATATGCACACACCATCTGTAATCTAGAGACACATATACACATAGTTAAGTTTCAGCTGCAAAGAATTAAAATAGTTTGTCACTACAACTTTAATTAGAGATCTACTCTACATTCTGCAGGGTAGAATTGTTGAAATTTATGGGCGAGAAGCCTCAGGCAAGACAACCCTTGCCCTTCATATCATCAAGGAAGCTCAAAAACTTGGAGGTGCGTGTTTATAATATGGAATTAGAATTTTATAGAAGAGGTCTTGGTTGCTTTGCTTTGGTTCCATCAAAGAAGGAAAACTGTAAGCTTCTTTTTAACCTTGTGTAAAATCTTGATCAGCCACTCAGCATGAGCAGTGAAATTCTTGAATTGCTCTTGAAGTTGGGTGTCATTATAAGAAACTAATTCTGATTAAAGATGAAATTAGAAAATTTTATTTAATTGCTTGAAGTCTCAGATGCCCTGATTAGCCTTGTAGTCTGGTTTACCTTGGCAAGTCCTTAGGCCAGTACCTATGCAAACAGTCATGTTTCTTGTGTGGGTTTGTTGATTTTTTCTTTTGCTTTGTTGGAAATAAATTCTTAGAACCATTCTCTCGGATAACAACATTTGGCATAATTTTGCTGAAGGTGACCCTACAACATAACTAGCCATATTGGTGAGGTTTTGAATGGAATCTTCACTCCCCTGTCGGCTGCTGCTTGTTAACGCTGTACTGGGACTTATTGAATATGGTACTTTTGTTGGTGGATAGATTTGTAATGGAATTGCCTGGAATCTATAGTTTAGATGGCGTCAAGTCTTGATCATGGAGATTTTTTTCCCTTTTTTCTTTTTCCCTAGTGGAAATTGTACGAAATGGACCCATCTTGTGGTGGATTCTGAAAGCTGGCACTTGACTGTCTGCAACTCTGAACATTCTGCTTAAGAATACAGGATCAAGCCAAATTACATGGTTTTCAGTTGATGCATGTTGACCATTGGTAGAAGCCCCACAGTCTGGTTTCTGTTGCTATACTCCATCCTTGCCGCCAATTTCTGTTCATTTAGTGACTATCAGAAAATTTTAGATGACATCTATAAGTGTGGAGAATGGACAAACTTGATCATGGGTGAGAATATAGCTACCCTTGCCAAAAACACTGATTTCTAGTTGGATATGGGTCATTCTATAGATATAAATTTGGATATGGAGATACACAGGTGCCGTTACTGAGTGATGGTGACATTTCCCGTTTCTGTTGAAGCCACCTATGGTCATATTGATGAATATGGTGAAGTTAAGTACAAGAAATATGGTTTCAAGTGTACGTGTCAGTTTGTATTATCACTTTTTATATCTGGGCATATACTAAAATTTTATCTGGCAATTAGTCATCATCCTCTTTAGGAGTGAGAACTTTGACATGGTTTGGAAGTGGTTTTTGTTTTGAGTCATTGTATTTACATTTCATAATGCTTTTTTTCGCTAATCTCTTGTTTCAATCCATTTTATTTATTTATTTATAAAATTAAAACAAAAAGAGAAGAGCTTCAAGCATCATAGAACTATCTAGGATCCCAACTAGGTTGGTGCTTAAGAAGTTTCAAATCCTGTGCTATAGGCTCAGATTTTTATTAATAGAGAAAAAAGAACAAAGTAAGGAAACAATGGAATACAAATAATCAAGGAATGAACTCTGTCTGGTCTTGGTGGTTAATGTTTACCACATTCCAGCTCACAGATTAGCAACTAAAGAAAAACAATGAAAGCATCTCAAACAAATGAATCCTGATGGAATAAATACGTAATTAGGCAAACCAGACATGTTTCTTGCAACCTCAGGAGAAACAAAACCAGGATCCACAGGCCACCAGGTAAGATGAGGATATCTAATAGCCTGCTTAGCTACTTTATCTGCAGCACTGTTGCCTTCTCTATAAGTATGGGAATATGTGACATTCATCTTCTTCATAGTTGCTAAACAATTCCTCCATCGGTTAAGAAGAGGCCAAGGTGGGTTGAAAGAAGAATCTTGAAGGCAAGAAATCCATTCGGGTACCTAATCTGAGACAGTATAAACCTTCCACAAAGCCTCTGTAATTTTCGAAAATGCCCCCACTAGCTGCTGGCCCAGGATTACCATTAATGGTAATCACCACTATGGTGATGGCCAAATTACTATTATGATGTTTTCTGTCGCGTTTCTATTGTGTGGTGGTGTCTGTGAGACTGTGATGACACTTTCTGAAATTTCACTGATATTATCTCCTGTGTTACTTTATTGTAGTCCTTAGTTTCTCCAGATTTTCTCAACTTTATGTGCAACAGAATTTTCCCTGCAAGCTTTTTTTTCTCCCCCTTTCCAGAGATAGATTTCTAGTGACTGGTGAGCCTTTAAAACCTTGCAAGTAACCCAAGCTTATGAATTTGCTCATCATTGCTGTCTGTGGACATTAGTCTAGTATAAGAAAATGTTGTATTTTGTCCTCTTAGTTTGATTTTGTTGTGTAGTAGAGCCTTGTAAATAAGGCAGACATGTCAGTACTCTACTCAAAAATTGATCATGTATCCTATGGTATATGAATTCATCCAATCAGTGATTGAAATTACTCCTTTTATGATTAGTAATACCAACCTCTTGTCCTTTGTTTTGATTTCATTAGGCTCTTTTGACTTTCATATGACTTTTATGGGTCATAGTAGATGTTCCTCTGATACCCTACTTGTTTATTTCATGTGGAGTTATTGTATTGTTCCATTCCTGTTGCCTAAAAGTATGGTAATTTTTGCCTCATTGGATTATCTTTTTGGCAGGATATTGTGCATATCTTGATGTAGAGAATGCATTGGACCCTTTACTCGCAGAATCAATGGGCATAAATACAGAAAATCTTCTTATTTCACGTCCGGATTGTGCTGAAAATTTGCTTAGTACGGTTAATACGCTGACCAAAAGTGGATCCGTTGATGTCATTGTGGTTGATAGCGTAAGTGACAAGTTCTTCTGATGTGTGAGTGTATTCCTTTACATCAATAATTTATGTGTCGGTGTACCTGAGCAACTTGTAATGCCATTATAGAGTGTGCCTCTATTATTTCATTTTACCATTTTGGCTGTTTAGCTGCAAAGTTGTGATGTTATGAGTGCCTTCATGGTCATGGTATTATTAATCTTAAAAATATAGCTTCTTCTTCCTGCTATTATTATTATTCTTTTAGTTGGGAACTCTTGCTAGTCGTAATGAACTTATTTGTGATAGTGGTCTTTTTATTTTATTTTAAAATAAATATTGAGGTGGGACTGACCAGTCAACCTGTTTTATGACATCACTCCTTTTTCTCGATGAACACCATTCGTGTTGCAAAAATGGCATTTCTTTTGCCACCCTTTCCTGGTTGGAGCTAAATTTTAAGCATTGCCATTATCTGTGTTGCTCTGAACTCATGGGGTTGACCATGTGGTGTTTAATTCCCATGAATTCCCTATCAGAGCTATGAAAGTCTTTCCACTTGTTGCTAACATTTACATGAATTTTAAATGGTGTAAAGAGAAGGTGGAAACGGTGGATCATCTTTTCATTCATTGCATGGTTGCTAGAAGTTTTTGGATGCTTATGCTTAATATGTTTGGTGTCTGTTGTGTTCTCCCTTTGCCAATTCATGATCTTCTTTTGGGATGGTGGTTTAGAGGGGGAAGTAAGGTGGGAAAATTGATATGGAGTATGGCCGCTCATGCAATCTTTTGGTGTATTTGGAGGGAGAGAAATCGTAGAACCTTTGAGGGAATTGAAAAGTCTACCATAGAGCTCAATTCTTTTTTGCTTATTAAACTTTTTTTAGTGGTTTTCTAGCTATTCTAAATTTCTAATTGTAGTGACCTTTCTTTTGTAGATGGGAGATTTAGAGGGATCTTTGTTTTGTGCTTGTATATGTCTCATACTCTCATGTACACGGGCAAGGCCTTTTGTTATTAATACATATCTTACTTCATAAAAAACGGGTAATAAATGAAAATTAACGTACTTTTAACAAAATAATTCTTATCTATCTCATGAGTTTTTTTTTTAATTAATAAATGGGGTGATGAACAGTGTTACTGACTTGTGTATGCATATATTGGTACTAGGGTTAATGAGATTGTTTTGACTGTGATAAAAAATATCACAATGAGTGCAAATTTAAATATTTATTTATTTATATTTTTTACCAAATTGGATTTTTTTTTTTCTGAAGTGCATGTGTTGGGGTATTAATATGCTTATTATGTGTCAAAATATAACTGTTATATACACCATCGTGGGATCAGACTGTGTCAAGTTTGGTGAAGATGAAATTGATATATTTTCTGTTAGGAATATTGAAGTAAATATTGCGGGTTCACATTGTCATCCCTTTTTTTTTTTTTTTTTGGACAAGAAATATTTGGGACAAAGTGTGCTTTCTTGCTTCCATATGGGCTTCGGTGGTCAAATCCTTTGAGGGTATTCCTTTGTTTCTGATTGTTAGAAACTGGAAAGAGATTTGTGCTTTGAAACCTGTTAAGAATAGAGCATTTGGGGCTTCTTTTTACCCTCCTTGAGGTGTTGGTGTTTTGTTTTGGTTTTGGTCTGCCTTTTGTCTTGAGGCGTTTTTGTTTTGATGGTTAGGGCTGTCAGCTCTTGTGGTTCTTTTTTGGTTGGTTGGACTTCTTGTCACAATGTCATCATGCATTGTTTTGCTTTTCTGTATCTATACTTTTTGATATCAAACGTAGGATTTGTATCATCAACATAGAACTCTTATAAATGCCAAAGCTGTCTCATCATCAGATGGAATTTGAAAATAATGGATTGTCCAGGAAAGAGGTTTAACCCTAATCAAATCATTCAACTGTTATATCCTTGTATACTAGAAACACACTGAGACCTTAGGTAAGCATCACTTCTGACATCTTGGTTTGTGATTTCTGGATAGTTGTGAGATCTTCGCTGTAATGAATAAAAATTTAGAAAAATGAACTAATTAAGGGGAAAAGCAAACAAATCTCATGTACTTGGGTCATGCCCTTTTGCTATTAATTCATTGTACTTCATAAAAAAAAAAAAAGAAAAAAAAAAGGGAGAAAAGCAAACAAATGACTATATCTTGCAATATACTTGTGCCAGGAACAAAATACAGTAGGCAACTACTCATACTGGTTGTAAGGCTATGTCTTTGCTTAATTTCACTCAGTTTAGCATGTGGTTTATTCATGTCTTTTAAATGTGCAAAACACACATATTTATTTATACTAGTTGGTGCACACGTGCGTTGCACATGGTTTTTTTATTCTAAGAAAAAGTTATCGTATTTTATAGAGAAACACTTACCAAACAAGGTAGAAGACGCTGTTAATGGAGAAAGAAGAATTTAGAATCCTACTGTTAATGGAGAAAGTAGAATTTAGAATTATGTAGATGATATATGTTAAGGTTTAGGGTTTTATACGAATTTGATTTCCTATTTATGTGGTTTTACCAATTAATGTATACAAATTATAGTATACTTTGAATTCCTATTTATATTTGTGTTTTATATTCTTATTTCTTATTCCAATCAATGTACCATGTAGAAGGGTAGTGATGTATTTAAAATATAAAATAAGGGTATATTGGTCAATCAAAAGCTTTTCTAACATTCAGCCTTTTATAGGTAGTATAGATATACACACATGCATACATTTTGCCGTGTCAAATACAATGGACATGTTTGTGCTCTGACACCAATCTTGCAGTTCTTTCCCTCTTGAGGTGTCAGACATCTCATATCTGTGTCAAGACACCAACACCTGTGTCAGGTGCTTCTTACATAGGCACAAAGGACTTTGCTAGATGCCTAGACCACAGAGAGAAAATCTGATTTAAGTTCAAACTTTCAATATTTGCTATCAAGTCATTATCATATCTGAGATAGGGAAAGAATATGCCAAGAGTATTATATTTCTAAATTTACTCATTTCTAATAGTTTTTTGAATCAAATGTGTCTCATATCATTTCGAAGGTTCCATGTCATAGATTGAAAATAATATAGTCTAATGAATGAACTGGGTCATCCCATTACCTTGTACAGGTAGCCGCTCTTGTTCCCCAACGTGAAGTTGATGTTCCGATAGGTGCCACCTATGAAGATGTACAATCACAAATTATGAGCCAAGCACTACGAAAGATTCATTATTCACTATGCCAGTCAGAGACTCTTATCATTTTTGTTAATCAGGTTTTTATATGATTCGAATTGTGTATTGTTAGTTACTGTTATAATTAGGACAAATGGCCTTTATGATTCACTATAATATCTTATATACAGGTTAGATTAAAGGTAAAATCAGGTCAGGGCTTTGGACATGCAGATGAGGTTACTTGTGGTGGAAATGCGTTGAGATTCTATGCAGCTGTACGGATGAGGATTATCAGAACTGGATTACTCAAAACTGGGGATAAGGTAACCATTTTTATCACTATTGACGCTAGGAGGTGTGAACAAGTTCTTATGGTTGCTGGAGGCTCTTCTATTTTGTGAATTTCACATTGCTACTGCTCTTCAATTATCAAAACATTGTTGAAAAGAACTTTACAGTTGAGTCCAAAATTACATGAAAGTGCAAAGCATATACTTGGTGGCAGACTTCCTTCTTATTGATTGTTGTGGAGACGAAATCACAGTAGTAACCATAAATGGCGAGATACTTTCTTGTTTATTCAAATATGACATTGTGGATCACATGTACGTTTTTATTTAGGTGAAAGCGGAACAGGAAATTTCTAGAATTTTTTTTTGGTACTAGTTACGGAGGTAAAGATCTCCAACCCCCCCCCCCAAAAAAAAAAAAAAAAAAAAAAAAAAAAAACAAAAGAACCCAACTCTACCCCACTAAAGGGGCTGGATGCTGTGGTATCCGTTACAAGTGCATGGATACTTCTTAGAGGAGTAGTAGTACTGCCATTTGGGTGAAGAAAAAATCTTGTGCAGTTGAAGCAATACACCCACCCCTATGCAAAATTTTACTCTCAAAGTGCCTTTTTCATTCTTGCTTGTAACCGAGTGCCAATAGAACTTATGAGTAAGACAAAAGAGCATTGGACATCATAGTTAAAGATTTTAAGAGCAATACACCCAACTATGGACATAGTATTGTTTCTTATAGACATCAGTTTGTTTTTTTTTTCTTTTTTTTTTCACAAATCTTGTTGGGAATCTTTTTCATGCGTTTTTTGCTGGATGAGAAGGGGGAAAAAGCACTTGCTTAGTACAAACAAAGAATTTGAATGCAGCCTATTGATGTATAAAATTCTGTTGGGAACTTAGATTTTCATTTTTGGTTTTTCTCTGGACAGTTTTTGACCAAGAAGGTTTGTTCTTTCAAATTGCCTTAAGTGTTTCCTTAAGTCATTGTTTGGCTAGCACTTGTATATACATTATTGTACTTGGAATTTGTACTCTTCTTTTTTTTTCTACTACAATATTTCATCCACAAAAAAAAAAAAAAAATGGTGTTTTCTTAAGTCATTGAGGTCCTGCTTTTCTAATGACTGTTTTCTAGATTACTGGTCTTGGAGTATGCGTAGAAGTGGTGAAAAACAAACTGGCACCTGCGATGAAGAAGGCTGCACTGGAGATACAATTTGGAAGAGGCATTTGCTGTGAATCTGATGTCTTGGATTTGGCTTGTGAACATGGTGTCATCTTGAAAGAAGGTAGCAGCTATTTTATAGAAGGGGAGGTTTTCAATACTAAACATGAGGCTGAATGGTATTTGGTTGAAAATGAGGGGATTCTAAATAAGATAGTAACGACTTTAAGAAGACAGTTGTTTGAAAGAGAAAAATAATTATTGAAGATTCATGACTAGACGAGCTCTATGCAAATTCGACCATTTGAGTGGCGAGGACCTGGCCACATCCTGTGATAGTGCTGCCTCAAGGAAGGATCGTTGTGAATGCTAACCACAACAATGTATCTTTATCTTCAGGTACAAGTATTGGTTTCAAGAAGACAGTTGGACTGTAACATTTTAAGTTTGCTCCTCCCTCTGGTGACATTCTTTTATTTATTTTTCAGAAGGGTGCAGCTCTTCTCTTTGTTAGGGCCTCCCTGGTTTGTCTGATGACTGATTATAACACGCCACATCATAGTATGGAGGTTTGCCGTGCTGTTAGCCACAAAAGGCTAGACAACAGAAGTATTAAACTCCTTTTCATTGAATTTTTGGAATTGCCCTTTTGTAACATGATGTAACATGCTATGATTGGTCTTAGGACAGAGTAAGGGTTATGCCTCTTTGAGGAATTGTTGCTGATGATTTGTCAGTAGAAAAGGAGTTTTTATTTTTTATTTTTTTATTTTTTATAAATTATTAATTTTCAAGTTATATGGTGCAATATGGTCATATGTGTAGGACTCATTACTTTTTGATAATCCCTTTTTTTTTTTTTTTGGCAATGCAGGCCTGATTTATGTTATCTTTTAGTTTCTCTTATTTCATGTTATCATTTGATTGATTAAGAAACTGGTGTTTCCATGGCTGATTGTGTCTTAGAATTAATGTTGTATATTAGTCTGATACACTGGTGATAAATTTGAATAAGATGAGATGAATAGGGTAGTATACCCTGCTTACTTGGGAAGTGGTATCCCAAAATTGGGAAATGAAGCCACTTTCTATCATTTTCAAAGTCTAGAATTGTTTGTAACAAATTTCTCAATTGGCGTTTTATTTGTATATCTTTACCTTAATTAAAATAAAAGTAAAAATAGAAATACTTGTTTTCTTGCGCAAGTACCAGAGGCATTTGCGGGTTTCCGATGTCATTTTGAGGATCTATTTTTTCCCCATCATCAAATGTGTTAATTTTATTTCTCTGTTCTCTCATACCCTTTTGGGCTGAAATATTCTAAAATGGGAGAGGGGATCAATCCATGATCACCCTCTTCATCACTTCATGGAAATCTTATCGATTCCGAGCTAGAGGACACCATACAAACAACCATTTGGGTTATACATGAATTCGAAATGAGTCTTAAATCTAGGCTTCAAGGTTGGAAAGCCTCTGCATTGAAAAAGTTCAATCTTAAGGAGGGAACTTCGTTCATAAAGGGCTTAAATAGTGGGTGGACAATGGTGCTCATATTAAATTCTCGCTGGATGTCTGGGTGGGCACTTGGTCACTGTCTCATCTTGCAACACATGCCTATGAATTCCATCACAGGAAATGCATAGGTGGTTAGAGACTATTATATTGGTATTGTCTCACCAAGTCTGGTTAGCCAATGGCATGACAGCCTAGTGGCATTTGTCTCACTTGTTGAATAACATTTGAACACAATTTAAACCATCCACCTCAAATGCAACGGTATCTTCACTGGCATTAGGTTCCACATGGTTCCAGCACAATCATACATCCACAATAATGCAACATGTCTCAAATACAAATCACAAAATTGTTCTCCTACACAATATACATTTCTCAAGTGAAGAGAGTAAACATTGTCCATAATTGATGAATTAAATAAAAACACCATCCAACATACTAATATGCATCTCATTCAAGCTGTCTTCACGAGCCATAACAATATCCTCTAGAGGTCCCGGGGGAGGCGTGGGAAGGGGAGGAGGGGCGGGGTTGTCTTTGGTAGAATCTGCAAAATATAAAAGAATGAGCCATCGCCCAGTGAGAGATTTTTCTACAAAGTATACCAAAACATTAATACTCACACCGAAAACTAAACATACTAACTCACACTGAAAACTAGGTTTGAGGTCCATAAAAATTTCTATTTTATCAAAAACCATATTCAAGTTTAAACCATAATCAATTCATCTCCCATTTTCAAATTTTTATTTGAATGTCATATATGGTAAGTGGGGATGATGTTCAACTCAACCTCAACAAAGCAATGATCCTCCCCAAGAAGGGGCTCTTGCATAGAAATAGAGATGCTCACTCTAGAATTTGAAGAAACACCAAGTAACACCAGAAACACTAGGATAAAGCGGGCCAATTACTCCACATTCCAAGACTCTCCACCATCATTTTAAGGTATTCTCAAAACAAATCAAGTTCTCAGAGTGTCGGTTAACTTTATAGGCTCTTCGACCCCTTATAGGCTATGTTGTGTATGTGGGCTTCCTCATATTTGTGTGTGCTATCTATGCGTGTTAAATAAAAAAGAATGGTTGGAGGTATAAGGTCTCACATTGGTTAGCCAAGGTTGGCCTTAAAACTGTATGGTCGCACCTCTTCTTCAAGAGCTAGGCCCTTTTGGAGGTTTGGGTTAACTTTATGGGCTCTTGGACCCTTTTTCAACTATGGAATGTCTATAAGGTTCCTATGTGTAATGTGTGTCAACAGAAAAAAAAAAAAACGGTTCTCAAAATATGCGTTTAGGCTTTTCTATAGCCACAAGACCTTAACTTTTCATGTTGTCTCAACACAAGATCCCATAGATTTTAACAAAAAATAATTCCCCAAAAACACAGCATTTAAAATTATCAATTTAACCCACTGTTAAAATATAAGCTCCTTTTTTTTTTTTTTTTTAATCACCTACTCTTAAAATATAAGCTTTATACTCTCCAAGCTTAAGAAATCATGAATCCCAAAATATACATATAATTATCATAACAACATAAATCTCAAGAGTAATAAAAATACACCACAATTAGTTCATCTCACTCAAGGCACCATTTGTTGGCGAGCAAATTTGTATTCAAAAGGGGGAAAGTCAAGTAGAAGTAGTCCAAGACAGTGAGGTGGAGGCAGTAGAGAGGTCTGATGGGAGGAATGATTTAGGGGACGTTTTTTCTTTTAGTCTAAATGAGGAGGGGTTACATAAGTTAAAAGAATTTCTGGGAAACATGAATATGTCCCTCTCTAGAAGAAGGGGCAGAATTCCAGGGTTAGGTAAGGTGAGAGAGGGGAATAGTACTGTCAGGAGTATTAGTGTGAGAAGGGGTACTAGAGAGCTTAAAAATCTCCAATGTGATGTCAATTATGAGGGGCCACACACGTCTAGGAGTAACAGGGGTGGTGAATTATTGAATGAAGATCATTAGCTGGAATATTAGAGGTCTTGGTTCTAGTAGGAAGAGGTGCATTATCAAAGATTTCTTGAGAAAAAACAGTCCGGATGTTGTGATTCTTCAGGAGACAAAATTAGAAAAGATAGATAGGAAAGTGATTAAGAGTATATGGGGTTCTAGGAATAAGGGGTGGTCTTTTCTACCGTCAATTGGCAGGTCTGGAGGGATACTAATAGCCTGGGATGAGAGAATTGTGTCTGCATTAGAAGTTGTAAGTGGAAATTTTTCAGTTTCAGTTAAACTGAAGGATCTCAATTCTAGCGAGTGGTGGATGTCTGGAATTTATGGTCCGAATAGTCCCAGGATCAGGAAGGATTTTTGGGAGGAGCTCTTCAGTTTATCAGGGTTGTGTAGTCCGAAATGGGTTTTGGGTGGGGATTTCAATGTGGTAAGGTATGTTACAGAGAAGCTCAATGGAGTTAGGAGCACTAGGAGTATGAAAGATTTTGATAAATTCATTAGAGAGTGTGTTTTGAGAGATATAGCTTTGACAAATGCCAGGTTTACATGGTCTAATCAACAGGCGAATCCGGTGTGCAATAGGCTTGATCGCTTTCTGTTCTCCTTGGAGTGGGAGGAGCTCTTCCCTCAGGTGAAGCAATTAGCCCTCCCTAGAGTTACATCAGACCACTGCCCAATTATTCTAGACAGTGAGCAAACGGTGTGGGGACCCTATCCATTTAGATTTGAAAACATGTGGTTGGAGCATCACTTGTTCAGAAAAAGTTTTGAGGATTGGTGGAGGAATTGTAATGTTCATGGTTGGGAGGGATTTAAGTTCATGAGAAAACTGAAAATGGTCAAATTGAATATTAAAGAATGGAATAGAGAGGTTTTTGGTGATATTAAAATCTTAAAGGATTCCCTTGTAAGCAAAATTAAGGACCTGGACCATTTGGAGGAAGAAGGATTGTTTAATGAGGATTTAAGGCTAGAGAGAAAGGGTTTGAAGGAGGAGCTTGAGGTGGTTAATTATAGGGAAGAGATTTCTTGGGCCCAGAAAGCTAAGGTGAAGTGGTTGAAAGAGGGAGATAGCAACACTAAATTTTTTCATAGAGTAGCCAATGGGAGTAGAAGAAAGAAAGCGATCAATAAATTGGAAGTTGAGGGAGGCATAGTGGTTGAAAAGGAAGAGGAGATTGTGGAAGAAATTTACCAATTCTTTTCTTCTCTCTATTGCTCGAATGGAAGGGAAAGGCCAGTGTTAGAGGGTCTGTGTTGGGATCCCATTTGTGAGGAGAGTGCTCTAAAGTTGGAAAGACCCTTTGAGGCACAGGAGATAAAGGATGCTGTTTTTGATTGTTGTAGAGATAAGGCTCCAGGGCCAGACGGTTTTACTATAGCAGTGTTTCAAGAATGCTGGGAAGTGGTTAAGGATGATCTGTTGAAAGTTTTTGCCGAATTTTTTGAGAAAGGGATTGTCAATAAATGTACAAATGCCACATTCATCTGTTTGATTCCCAAAAAATGTGATTCTTTGAAAATCAAGGACTTTCGGCCAATTAGCCTGGTATCATCGTTATACAAGATTTTGGCTAAAGTTTTATCTATTAGATTGAGAGAGGTTTTAAAGGAAACAATTTCAGAAAGTCAAGGAGCTTTTGTGGAAGGCCGACAGATTTTAGATTTGGTTTTGATTGCTAATGAGGCAGTAGAGAGTTATAGGGTGGAAAAAAAAGAAGGTTTGTTGTTTAAAATTGATTTTGAGAAAGCTTATGATTGTGTGGATTGGGGTTTTTTGGATTTTGTTTTAGAAAAGAAAGGTTTTGGAGCAAGGTGGAGGAAATGGATTTCTGGTTGCTTGGTCACTACCAATTTTTCAGTGATAGTAAACGGAAAACCAGGCAAATCTTTTAATGCTTCGAGAGGCTTGAGACAAGGGGATCCTTTATCCCCCTTTTTGTTCACACTAGTGGCCGATGTTTTGGGAAGGTTATCAGATAGAGCGAGAGAGGTTGGTTTGATTGAAGGATTTATGGTTGGTAGAGAGAGGGTTCCAGTTTCCCACCTACAGTTTGCAGATGACACATTATTTTTCTCTACTGGGGATGACCAAAAGTTTTTAAACCTTCAGAAAATCCTACAAATCTTTGAGTTGGTTTCAGGACTTAAAATAAATATGGGCAAATGTGCAATTGTGGGCATTAACTGCGAGGGTGATAGGATTCAAAGGTTAGCTGGTCTCTTGAGTTGTTCAGTTGGGGATTGGCCTCTTACTTATTTGGGTTTACCTTTAGGAGGGAATCCTAATTCTGAAGTCTTTTGGGGACCAGTTGTTGAAAGAGTGAGAAAAAGGTTGGAGGGATGGAAGAGAGCTCTAATGTCTAAGGGTGGTAGACTGGTTTTAATCCAGTCAGTCCTGTCAAGCATTCCCACTTACTATCTATCTCTGTTTAGAATTCCAGTAAAGGTTGCTCGTTCATTGGAGAAGTTGATGAGGGATTTTTTATGGGAGGGAAGTGGGGAGGGCAAGAAGGACCATTTGGTTAGATGGGAGAAAGTCTCTAGATCTAAGAGTTATGGGGGGTTAGCTTTGGGTAATATTGTGAAAAGAAATATTGCTCTGTCTGGTAAATGGTTATGGAGGTTTACTCTCGAGAGGGATTCATTATGGCATAATGTTATCAGGAGTAAGTATGGCTTACAAGCTAATGGATGGGACACTCAAACAAGCTCTAGGATGTCGGCCAGGAGTCCATGGAAATTTATTTCTCAGGGGTTGGATAAGTTCTTGGAATTCATCTCATTGTCAGTTGGAAAAGGGGATAGAGTTAGATTTTGGGAAGATCAATGGAGGGGCGAAGCTTCTTTTTGCTCTTTATTTCCACGATTGTATAGACTTTCATTGGCTCATAACGTTCCTATTGCATCTATGGTTTCTGTTGAATCTCACTCCTTTGGATGGGATTTCAAGTTCTTTCGCAATCTAAATGAGAGGGAGACATCAGATCTAGCTTCCTTGCTAGGTAATCTGGAAGGTTTTTCTTTGAGTGAGGTTCTTCCGGACAAAAGGGTGTGGGGGGCTGATTCTTCTGGGATCTTCTCTTGTAAGTCTTATTTTGAGAAGTTGATTGATTATTCTCCTTATCCTCATTGTTTTCCCTCACATTTAATTTGGAAAGCAAGTGTGCCTCTCAAAGTAAAGTTCTTTGCCTGGACTGTGTTTCACAAGAGCATTAACACTAATGACAGATTTCAAAGAAGAAGACCATCTCTTCTTGTATATCCTCAATGGTGTACCATGTGCAGGGAAGCAGCTGAATCTGTTGATCACCTCTTCTTACACTGTTCTGTGGTTTCTAAATTATGGCAGAAGCTTTTCAACATTGGCAAGGAGGTTTGGGTAATGCCCGGTTGTGTTAGGAGTTTCTTCGATATAAAATTTTGGGGAGTGGGAAGGGGTAAGAAGGCGAGGATATTGTGGATCTGTGCCTCTATGGCTGTTTTATGGGTGGTTTGGCTTGAAAGGAATGGTAGAATTTTTGAGAACAAGGAATCTTCTTTGGAAGACCTGTGGGATAAAGTGCATTTTTTGGGCTCTTTCTGGGCAAAGTCTTCCAAGGAGTTTGATGCCATTCCTCTTTTCTTATTGAATTCAGACTGGGGAGCAGCTTGTAATTAGGCTGCCACCCAGTTTTTTTGGCGCCCTTGTTCATGTATTTGGGTGTTTTGGATGTTCTTCTTTGGGTGGACTCCTGGTCCTCCTTTTTCTTTTATATCTTTCCTTCTTTTGTACTCTTTATGCATCTTTTGATTAATAATATCTATTTTGTTGATGATCAAAAAAAAAATCTCACTCAAGACCAATAAAACTCAATTTTTTCCAAAAATTTCAGGATTTCATCATTTAGATCAATAATATATCAAAATTCCACCAAGGAATGTAAAGATAATATAATTTCAAAGCTAACATTTCAAATATTGCAAAAGCATCTCACATGCAAGAGTAAATCATAGTCTTTTTCTGATGAGAAAAATATTGATACAATAAATTCATGTAAAGTTTATAACATGAAAAAACCGATCTATGTAAAACATACATTCCATATATCTAGCTTAAAATCAACATGCAAGTTTTATGGCATTAGGTTTAAATATCAATGATCTACTAGAAAAAATGCATCTTCTTCAAACAAATGTAGTTAAAATATGAGAAGGTGAGCTTCCTAGTGTGAAAATATGAGTTGATCCAACCTTTCTATGCCAAATCCAAGCTAAAGCTTCACTGCCCCTCTTCTATTTTTCAAACTAGGATTTTGCAATGTGTTAGAATGAGGAAATTTCGACCAAGGATGTTTATAAAAGGCACGGATATAATGGGTATTAAAAATTTCTGAAACAGCAAAAATTATGAGAACTAGTCGTTCGAAAACGTGGACGAGTCCCCTGTCCTAAAAGAACCGGTACTTCAATCAGTCCTCTGCTACTATGTATGTAGGACATCAAAATGAACTCTTGTATGGATATAAATAATTAATTAAACTAAAAAAAAACAGATCAATTATATAAATCACGAAATGACTCCTTCTATAGCTATGAGGTTACTTGTAGACGTGCTTGCCAGAGCTAGTGGACATGCTTTCCACGTCTTATCCATTAAATGTTTGTGTTTGGTGAAATGCCACTTTTATCCCTTTACCTTTCCATGTGCCAGAAAATGACTAGTGGACATTTTTTATCCTCTACAAGTTCATCAATCTGATTGAATTGGAGGAAAGGGATGCATTTCAAGTATTTTTTCAACTATACAAATCAGAGTACGAAAGATATCTTAATTTTTCCAAGTTCTTGTGCAAACTTCGTAGCTTCATTATATTTTAACATCTCACTATTTTAGTTGATATTGATGTATAAAACCTTTCTAATAACCGATTATTGAGTTTCAATTCAATTAGTTTTTCTGAGTTTTCAAATCACTCTCTTCCTCTTCTTCTAAGTCACGACGGAGTTGTGATTGTGACCTTATATGGTGGCCTGGTCATGCTATTTGAGTCCAAATCTGAGTCTAATAAGATAACCATTATATTACCAAGGATGGAAATTTATGATACCAACAACTTAGAAGTCATTTTTCCACATAACATGATATCAAGGATTGTTACCTTCCACATTTGTCCTTAAAAAACAAAGGTTTGATGGGTTACAAGTCAAAGCATTGATGGTTTTTCTTAATTTGTATATTTTGCCGAAGATGACCTATTTTTGTAGAACGGGAAGGAGTATATGTTTCAGTAAATCTTGCTTTAAAGCTTGCAAACAGGTTTGGATTCCTAAGAGCCCCGCAACAGAAATTGTTATTGCTAAACCATCTAGCTACTGTTTTAGCTCAAGTGAATTCCCAACAAGCTCCCATGGAATGGACTACTGTGGAAAGAAGAAACAAATCTGCCAAGATAAAGGAGGTTGCTGTCTCTTCTCCTCTGAAGAACAATTTGGAGCTGCCTAAATCTGATAGTGGCAAAATGGAGTCCCCCAAAGTGAATTATACTGTGCCGGCTAGCATTGCTACTACTGTAAACCCTAGTGCTACGGTTGCCTTAAACAAATCAAGTATACCAGATCGTACTAAGGTCATTGATCAAGCTTTGGCCAATTTAAAGCTCAAGCCGAGAAAATCTTGCATTAAAGAACCCAGCATCAGGTTGCCAATCAGAATTTTGAAGGGTTCCCCTCCCAAATCTCCAAATCATAAGGGTTGTAATGTTAATTTTCCTATGATTGATAAGGGATAATTTTCCCTTTTTTTTCCTTGCTCTCCTCGGGCTGTGAGGTGTCTTATTTGTGGCCCTATAAGGGCTTGTTTTGAGCTTCCTGTAAACCTTTTCCTCTTTTTTGGAATATAATTACTCACTTGTCAAAAAAAAAGAAAAAAAAAAAAAGGCCATTATGAAATTATATCAAAGTGTGGTACATGCAACTGTACAAGCATGTTATTTGAAACGAATCAATGGGGTAAGGTAACCTGACCACTAAAAACAGAAGCCTAACCTTGTTTGATTTATAGTATCTTTGCACGCTTGACTCTTGATAGAAGAAGATTTTTGAGCCAATGTCAGAAACTTTGCTAGGAGACTAGCTAACAATATTGGATTGGTCAGGCTTTGAGGTCTTTCGTCCCTTCAAACTTTTTTTTTTTTTTTTTTTTCCTGGCAGGTACAAAATAAGATCTGAAAGGGAAACAAGAACAATAACAAAGAATTATTATTATTATCCCAAAATGTTTGCTATTTTTGCTATTTTTATTGTCCTAAAATGTTTTTCCACTTTGAAAAGTCAAATCATAAAATTTTTCTTTCGTCCCTTCAATTTTTTTTTTTTTTTTGGGAGATACAAAATAAGATCTGAATAGGAAACAACAACAATAACAAAGAATTCCGCAAGAATGAAAGTGAAAGGAAGAAAGCAAGCTTTTAAAAATTGTGATCGAATGGGATATCCGACACATGATCAAAGCTTTATATATATATATATATATATATATAAAGCTTGGGTAATTTCCAATTGCTAAGATCTCTGTTGTCTACATTATATTCCTTCTCCTCAGTACTTATTATGTCTTGATTCGAAGATGTTTTTGCTGTCACAGACATCATCCTAGAAAACATAGTTGTAGTTGAAATATAATCCTAATTAGAGGTATCCAAGGACTTACAACGGGACTTACTTACTCACTGCCCTACTGCCCAACATAACCAGGGGTTCTATTTCAAGACAACTGTGATTCCTATTCCTATGGCTTTGATACCAAAGAAACCCAGGAATGAAGAGATAATATGACATGAGAATTGAAATATAATATAAACTTGACAAAAAATATTAACAATTGAAAATTGACAAAAAATAAGCTTTATATATCAAAAATATAAAACTTACAAATTACAGTTGCAAAGTTGCAGAGTTTGATTTGCGGAAGTATTACAAATTTGCTTAAGAATTGCAAATAAGGAGAGAGAGAATAATTGTCTATATCGGTCTGGGGTTGTCTAGACTGAGACCCTTATTCCTCCTCCCATTCCCCTATGTATAGGAGAAAGGGTATCAGTACCCTGATCACATGAGAACAGTACATATTATTATTCAGTCACATGGATCGGTTACTATTTTGCTTTTAATGTATGCTTTTGCTTTCGGTGGGAATAGTACGTTGTCTGAGTATAGAGTGCTGTTACTATTGTTGCTTTTGGCGGAGTGGTGTCACTATTGCTGTTTTATGCTGATTTTGGCGGAGTGGTACAATGATATTGGGCACTGTAGAATCACGCCTAAAAAGCTGTTGGCTGTATGTTGGAAAGGCCGAAATTGGATCTGGTCTGGAGACTAAGGCCTTGGTAGAGAAAAGATGTCAAAACAGTCATCTTCATTGTCGTTTGCCAAATTGACTGATGCACACGAACCCTGTCCATCATCTTCATTATCTGACTTTAGAGATGAAAGAGCCTGTTGGAGGTATGCCTTCAGTTCTTTGCTGTTGGGGGGAGCAGTTGCTAATTTTGTCATCAGCTGGTTCTTTGATAGGAGAGCTTTGGATGAATCTCCAATAGTTGACTGTATTGCTAGATGTTTCTGAAACCACTTCTGAATCACTTCAGGAGTTATGTGTTCATATTTTGCATTATCCCACCATTTTACATGGAAGGATCGTCCTAGAAATGGGAGTTGCTGTTGACCTATATATTCATATTTCCAAAACATGATCCATGCTAAGCCAAAATTAGCAAAGAATAAGAACAGTTTTGGGAAGATTTGCAAATGTGGTTTTAGCTGGATATGTTGCTCATAGTAAGTATAGGACTTACTAATATTGACGGGTTGCTTTGGAAGGATATCCTGAATGGGACCAAAATAATGCCACCAATCAAGAAACCAGAGAGGAATTGTCTCAATATTGAATTTCTGGTCAAAATAGATCATCCATGAATGACGGTTGATCTTATTTTGGATGAAGAAAGATATTTGCCATGCCTTCTTATAATCAAAATAATTATAAAGATTAGGCGAAATATTGCCTGGAAGTTGCCTGGGCTGGAAGAGAGGCTGTCCCCAGTCGAAAGGACTAAGAACATGGAGAATGTTGCATGTTGAATGAGTATAATCAGAAGGATCATCCTCATTCTGATGGTGTTTAAAAATTGCAGATTTTGTTCCCTTTTCAAGAACATATTGATACCATTGCTGGTTTTTACGAAAATCATTTGTCTTGTGATGAAATCCCGGAGGAAAATATGATTCTAAAATCTCTGGGATATCATTTTGCGAAAATTCTCTCTCAAGAACCATAATATTCAATTGTAGAGGTTTTGCAAAATATGGACTTTTGTTTTTGCATAAATTCTTTTTGTCATAAAATTTTTTTGAGATTGGAGTCGGAAATAATCCTAATGGCTCCACAGATTTAGAAGAGGTTGCAATGTGTTTGCCACATTGCAACCTCATTAGTTGTCTAATGAGTTGTATAAAGGCGCCTTCACCAATGTCATCATTTTCTCTGGTGAATTCACTTTCCTCATTATTATCTTGTTGAGGAATAACAATCTTAAGATTGTTACTCGTAGAAGCTTGTTGTTGTTCAAGTCTATTAATTTGCTCTTGCAGGGTTTGCATACTAATGTTTTGCAAATTTGCATGTTGTCGTAATTCTTTGAGTTCTATTTTTACTTGCTTAACTTCTTGCCTTAAGTCTTGCAATGTTGGTTCTTCTTCTTTCTTTTGTTTGAATTTATCATTCAATATTTCTTGCAAATTATATGTTTTACGAATGTTTTGCTTAGGTTGACTTATAGTTTGTTGAAGTTTCTGCAAATATTCCCTCTTTAATATTGGATCATGCATCCTATCAATGATTTCCAATAATAAAGTCTGCTGGTCAATGTGATTTCTTTTTATCATATTACAACATTAGCCAAGAATGTGCACCGCTTAGACAAAGACTTAGGAAGGATCCCCCTGCTTGGACATAACATCACACCGACATTGTTAGAAACCTAGGATACCAAAGAAACCCAGGAATGCAAAGATAATAAGATATGAGAATTGAAATATAATATGAACTTAACAGAAAATAAGCTTTATAATTAAAACATAAAACTTACAAATTACAGTTGCAGAGTTGTAGAGTTGCAGAGTTTGATTTGCAGAAGTATTACAAGAGGAAGTATTACAAGAGAATTGCAAAGAGAGAGAGATAGAGAGAGAGAGAGGTTGTGGTCCGTTTTCTTCCTCCCTTTCCTCCGTTTTTCTCCTATATATATAGGAAAAGGGGTATTGGAACTCTGATCACATGAGAACAGTACATTTGATGATTGGTAACTACTATTCAATCACATGGATCGAATACTATTTTCTTTTACTGTATGCTTTCGGTGGGAACAGTACGTTGTCTGAATACTAATCAACCACGGGTGCTGTCACTATTGCTGTCTTATGCTGCTTTCGGCAGAGTGGTACAATGATAATGGATGGGCACTGTAGAATCACGCCTAAAGAGCTATTGTCTGTTTGTTGGAAAGGTCGAAATTCCTGGATTTGGTTTGGAGAGACTAAGGCTTTGGTGGAGAGAAGATGCCAAAACAACATCTTCATTGTCATTTGCCAAATTGACTGAAGCACACAAACCCTGTTCATCATCTTCATCATCATCTTCATCATCTGGCTTTAGAGATGAAAGAGCTTGTTGGAGGTATGCTTTCAATTCTTTGCTATTGGGGGAGCAGTTGCTAATTTTGTCATCAGCTGGTTCTTTAACAAGAGAGCTTTGGATGAATCTCCTATAGTTGACTGGATTGCTGGGTGTTTCAGGAACCACTTCTGAATTGCTTCAGGGGTTATATGTTCAACTTTTGCATTATCCCACCATTTTAATAAGATAGAACCCGTTGTATAAGATCTCTGTTGTCTACATTATCCCACCATTTTGCATTTATTTTAGTATTTGTCTTTGCGTTGAGAAGTTGTATCTTTTGATATATATTCTCCTTCAAGTTCAATTGTCTGTTCTTGTATTTTGACATTCATGCTGACTAAAAGTCTGTTGCCTTTATATATTTCGTGTGTTGGAATTTTGGGTAATTTCCAATTGCTAAGATCTCTGTTGTCGACATTATATTCCTTCTCCTCCTGGTACTTATTATGTCTTGATTCGAAGATGTTTTTGGTGTCACAGACATCGTCCTAGAAAACATAGTTGCAATTGAAATATAATCCTAATCAGAAGTATCCAACGACTTACAATGGGACTTACTTACTCACTGCCCTATTGCCCAACATAACTAGGGGTTCAATCTCATTATCAATAAGTTAAAACATCTGAACTTTCTCAAACAAGAAATTCAATACAAACAAATTGAGCAACAATTACAAGATTGGAAGCTCCAATTTGCAATTCAACAATTTGAAGACAAATTAAAAAAGACAATTTGTTCTGATAATCCTCATACCTTTTGGGGTAGAGGAACAAATAAATTGTTAATTTGCCATATGAAAAGGATTTTCAAGAAAGCCAAATCCCAACTAAGGCAAGACCAATTCAAATGAATCTAGAATTGCTTGAAACATGCAAAAAGGAAATTAATATATATATATATATTTTACATACTTAATATAAGTCACCAAGTCCAGACTTATCCTTTATTGTCTTTTTTCTTTATTTTATTTTCTTTCTTTTAACAAAAATTTTAAATTAAAAAAAAATACTTAATGTGTTCACGTGCATTGCACGTATGCTATATCTAGTCTCTCTCTATTTTTTTTTTTTTTTTTTTTTTTTTTTGCTAAACGATAGGAAAACACACAAACCAGGTGGAGTCGAAACCGGCCAAGATCTCCGCAAACTCCACACCCTTGTTGGGATGGGACATGCAGGGGTAGAACATAGAAGGGACCAAGGGGGCCATGGCCCCTGCAAAATTCTAGAAAGACAAAAAAAAAAAAAAAAAAAAAAAAAAAAAAAAAGAGACCCTACCTATAGTTTTGCAACGTGTGTAAAAAGTGTACTAGGTGACCACCACAATTGGTGGGATGCACCTCACCAAATCAAACTTAATGCTTTAATTTTACCAAAATAACCCAACCTTTGGAAGAAAATGATGACTTTAAGAGGGATAATTTTGTCAAGTCACTTACCATTCTTTGATTATTTTTTCTATATCTTCCCTGATCCCTATATGACTAGCCATACCCATCTGTGTTTCACCATTTTTTATGCACTCCCTCAGTCCCTCTTCCTTGGCTCTCTTTGCCTTGAAAAGGTGAAATCCCTAACGTTATGTTTGGATAAGGAATTTCTAGGTGGAATTAGTCTTGAGATGGAATTTGTAAAATTTTTATAACGAAAATTTTTATAAGGAATCCTTAAAAAAATTTTACAAATTCCATTTCAAAGACAAATTCCACGTAAAAATTCCTTATCTAAACAAAGTTTAAATTCCTTTTATCTCCTCGCTGCATGCATGTTTATGGGCGTTGTGATTCATATGGGGCTTTACTATCTATGTCATACTTGACTAGATATATGAAGAAGATGCATGGTCTTTTTCCCATTTTTGATTTTGTAACATCTTTGCTAAAGTTGGTTCAAATGTTGTTTCCTTTTAAAGTACTTAGTGGATTATGATTTATGAAGTTTTTTTTGCAGTTTTCTTTATGAATAAGTTCATTTTAGTATTCTTTTTAATAGTATTTATATAGCAAGAATTTTTGATAAAGGAAAACAATATTATTACTAGTCTACTATAATTTCTTAGGCTAGCCGTTGGCCCGGCAACCTAAAGTTCCTAGTTCTGCCCCTGGGGACATGCCATTAGACACAAGGGTCTCCTTCTATTATCAGGTGCACCTGATATATGTTGTTGAAGGACTATATAATATCAGGTGTAGAAGTTATTTGTATTCTACAAAACCAATTGTTAGATTATACCCACTTCATATGTAGGTGATCCATGCCAAAAATTAAGTTGATCTGATATTAAGGTTGGATGAAGCATCTCTTAAACTCGGATCGATTTGATTTTTGGCACAGATCGCCTACATATGAAGTAGATTTAATCTAATGGTTGGATTTGCCAAATCACTAGATAGAGTTTTGAAATCTCTTAAGGTTAACCTCCCGCAACTTTGCATAACGTCACCCTCCAAAAAACTCACATGTGAATCATATTTTGCAAAACCAAGTGTTAGATTAGGTAGCCTTCTGCTATGCATGCTAAAATTCAAATCAATCTAAAATAAGATTTGAAAGCAAATACAAAATATACATATATGCAGATACAAAATAAGATCTGAAAGCGAGCTTTTCCAAACGTATATACCTCTGTCGATCTCGAAACAGCGCGCAGATAAGAGCAGGAGATAAAGCACCAGCGCGCCACTAGTAGATCACAAGAATAATAATGACAACTGTATGAACAACACAAATGACAATCTTAGTATATTAAGCCTTCACTAGAGAATGAGAACATTAACGAGAATTGTACTAGTTACAAAGATGCGAAACGGCAAAAAAAAAAAGAAAAAAAAAAAGACTTCCACTAGAATTCAGACTAAAAGGAAGAAAAGATGGTTTTCCAAACGCACCTCCGCCAACTAAATATGTAGAGCAAAGGATCATAAAATAGAAATTTCAGCAGTAGATCGGAGCAGAGGTTTTCACCGGCCACTAGTAGATCACAAGAATGATTATGAGAAATTGTATGAACAGCGCAGTGACAGAGGAAAAGAGAGTAAAGGGGAATTAAAGTAGAGCACAATGGTGGAGCAGATATTAAAGTAAAGGGCAATTAAAGTAGAGCACAATGGTGGAGCAGATATTAAAGTAAAGGGGAATTAAAGTAAAGTAAAGGGGAAAACTTATGACTTTGCCCTGCCGCGGAGTAGATATTTTTTTTAATTAGATGGTAGCCTTCCTATGGACTGTTTCGGGTCAAAAAGTGGTGGGGTTGGGGGATGGCCCTGCCACCTTATAATTGACTCCTTTTGCCACTTTACTTAATCACGGCTTCTTCCATGCATTTTCCATTTAATTTACTGGAAAATAATGGCTCTTTGTAGTGGAGGAGCAGCTCCTTGTTAGTCTTTACTTTCGCATGTCTTATACCATGTGTGCAACAAAATAAGTAAGAATTAATTATGTATATGTACCCCTATATATGTTGTGCATATAGTTAACATATATATGTCCACGTTTTTGTATCCATATATTTTTGTACCTAAATAAATATAAATATGTGTTCATATAGTTCTGTTCACATGTTCGTATCCACATACTCCTTCCGTTTTAAATTGACCGTCCCCTTTGAAAAAACACGCTTTTTAAGGAAACCTATTAAATGCTTTCACATCAATGCATATGTTTTGAGATTCCAATTTTACCCTCAAATGTGGAAAACATTAGAAAAAGGGAGAATACTTTTTAAAGGGTATTTAAGGAAATGAATCAAAAGGAACTAATGACTCTTGAAATGTGACAATAATTTTGAAACATCTCAAAAAGGAAAGTAGGCCACTTATTTAGGAATGGAGGGAGTATCTAAATAAATTGTTTTAAAAAATAACAATGACACGTGGCATAATATGAGTGGGAGTTAGGAGGAGTTGCTCCTCCACTGTGAGGAGCCAAGTATTGTCCTAATTGACTTCCATCCTCATCAAAATATTGTATGAATCAACCAAAAAGCCATCTACTAAATATATTATTTCCTATAAAAATAAAAATAAAAATCAACTCCCTTTAATCATTTTAGCTATTTGATGAATTGAACTTTCAGCAAATTATTTGTATGATGATGAAACATTTGATATTTTTCTCATGGAAAAAAATTCGTTTTAATGAAATAGTGAAAACCATGTAAATAAATTGATCTTTTAATGATAACATACACTAATTGGGACTCATTATTTGGTAGCCAGCCCCAATATAATTTTTATAATAACATGGCCCATGCAATCATGCAAAAGAGCATGACAGGTCCCACAGGTCACAGCCCTCCCCCCCACAAAAAAAAAAGGGATTTTTGGCTATAGTCCCATAAACAAATTTATTAATTTCATAGTCACTTTTGACACCAAACTAACGGAATTACCATTCTCTCACAAAAATAATATTGTATTATCTCTCTCCTCATACAAATGGTGTCTCCATTTCCGCCAATTAATAGATCAATCCTTTTGAGTTCTTGCCACAACTATTCAACTCAATGAGTCGACCTAATTTTCACAACCAATAACCTACATCTCCACTCTCAAACCTTTGATGAGAACTGTGGTTCACTTTTGCAATTTTTCCGAGACAAAATAAAAAATTAAAAAAATAATGTAGAGAAGAGTAACATGTCATTGCAGTCTCTCTTTGCCCAAGAAGAAAGAAAGAAAAAACTCATTTTTATATAGAGAACAATAACATATTACTATTTAACAATATAAAACAAAATAGTAACATGTTACTGTTTAACAACATAATTTGCAAAATAATAACACGTTATTGGTTTGAGAGTAAAATAGTAACATAAATTTTTTTCTAAGAATTACTTAATCACAATGAGTATTGTTTCGAAAATTATGACGAGTAGATTTCAAAAATACAAGTTTTATCAAAAATGGTTTTGTATTTTATAAGTAATAGACTTTTAAAATTAGAAAAATTAGAAAACAAGTTAATTACATATATAAGGTACGCTTAATAACAAAAAATGGAGTGCCCCTACAAGCAAATAAGGGTAAATTAGGATTTTTTTTTTTTAAATAAAAAAGATGGGATTATTGTTAATAAAAATACTCATATGTGGGTTAAGGGGTTAATGAATCTTTTGATGGAGTAATTACTAAAACCATTATTCTAAATGGGGTTGTTGCCAATTTTCCCAAAAAAAAAAAAAAAAAAAAAAGATAAAAGGGAGAAAACATTTTCCAAAATTTTCGAACTTTTACATGTATGTGACTGGCCATTCCATGTGAGAAATTGAAAATTTTTTGAAAATTTATTTTGGGATGATTACTTACTCAACCAAACTAAATAAAATAAAATAAGAACAAAAAAATAAAAAAAAAAGGTTGAATTACAAAGTACGTGGTAACTGTCCTAACATGCCACTTTTGTATGATTGAGTTAATCCAGTATAATTAAAAATCGTAGGGGACTTACCAAACAAAAGATTCTACTGAGTATGTCTCATCTTTAGAAGATCAATTCATTTAAATGATTTTGATCATTCAACTGGGTAAAGTTTTAGACATTGTAATGTACTTAGTGAGATCCATCATTCAGTAAACCTCTATAATTGTTACTAGAATTTGGCTTGACTAGTCTACTAATTAAGCAGCTAATTACGGATAAGGTCATAACCCACTCTATATAAGTTAATATCAAAATAAACCCGGTTAATGACTAGTTGACTACCTCAAGAGAGAATAAGAAGTCAAATACAAAATTTGGTACTTCTTTTGACGTAAATAGGAGGAACCACTAATCTAATTCGAGTAATTAAGATGATTAAAGAGAGAGGATCTCAATTCTCCACAAAAAGCAATTAACTACAATGTCATATCATTTTTCACGCTATATATAAGGATCCCCTGGAGGATATTATTCTCAAATTCTTTACGAAATTAAGCCCACTACAGTTGGTGCCTTGAGCAGTGTCGGCTCAACTATAAAGAAGCAAAGATTAGGGCTAAGCTATTGCTACCATATAAAATATTCTAAGCCTTCTACTTAGTTTACATTTAAGTTTTATAAAAAATATGAAAATTTTCCACTAAAAAAAATCACATAGTCCACTATAAAACATCATTCCGAACAATTTTGTATGAGAAAGTTTTTTCAAAATTTATCATTTAAGTTGAGTTTTTTGCCATTTTTCATGAAACATTTTCTAAAAATAAAACAGAAATTGTAAATGGCCAATAAATCCACTTAATCGATAGATTTTAGAAAAATTTTCTTCTGCAAAGTTGTTGGAATGATATTTTCGTAGAAACTTTTTATACTTCTTATAAAAACTTAAAAGATAAAAATTGAATGAAGGGTTAGAGTACTTTATGTAATGCTAATAACCTCCCTCCAAAGATTATTGCCTAACGTTTCACGTAAAAAGGAAAGCTCTGAAAGGCAAATCACTTAATTACCTAAGGTCCCACAAAAATGGAAAACTCCTCGACCTAATCACTTAAATGACCGTATTTAATCATTTTTTTTACTCTGTATTATTTATCTACTCAGAGTCTCATAGAGTTAATTAATAGATGTTTATATCAATATACTCCGTATTAAATATCAAAAAGCCTCATTTAATTAATAATATTTATATCAAAAAACCTTTCAATTGCATACAAATTTGTAAATCAGGGAAACACACGGGAGAAAAAGAGAGTTTACGCGTGAGTGAGAGAAAAAGAGTGGGAGACATGTGGGGAAGAGAATTGATATTAGTTTCTTGCCTTTTTCCTCTTAGGGCCCCCTTTGGCCACCAGATGATTCAGAAGAGAATTAATATGGTGTCCTTCTTGTAGCAAGTTTTGTATGTGGAGTATTAGGTGGCTCACTAAGATGTGGAGATGTGTCCCACTAATAATCATAATTAATTTCTATCCCATAATTCTTGAAAATATCATTAAACACCCAACACAAACTTCATAACTCCCAATCCCATATAATTCCACTAGCACCCCTTTTTTTTTTTTTTTTTTTTTCCTTTAAGCACTTAGTGCAGCATGACGTGTTTAATTTTGTGTAAGAGGGTCCTCCGTCCTCCACCACTTCAAAAGCTGTGCACACCAAAAGCTGTGCACACTTTTGGAGTTGGTGGATTTTTTCTCACTGTTATAATAAAAGTACCATGCATGGGTTAGTTCCACAGCGAAATGGTGTGCGTGCTCTTGTATAAAGAGGATTCTTCACCTCTCCAAAGCTAGCTTTGTACAATTTTGGAGTTGGTCGGTGGATTTCTCACTTTTTTTTTTTTTTTTTAATCAAATTGAAAAAGAAACTATATTAATCAACATTCTACTAGTTCATGCTCATTAAGCTAGGTCACAAACAAGGGCGGAGGGCAGGAGTTATCTCCAATGGGAGTACTGATTCTGTGAAGTGGGAACTGAAAGCTTGGGAGTTTTGTTTTTGAATAATTACATTTTGGTAATCATTTTAAAATGTAATACCAAAAAAAGGATATTTTTGTCAACATATTACAAATTGACTGTATATATGCTTTAAAATGACTACTATCTTCCTGTTTTTAGTATTATATTAGGAAGTGGTCATCAAATAATAATATCTCTTTAAAAAAAAAATTTGGTTTGAGCCAATGGGAGAAAGTGCCCCCAAAGGCCCCCTCCAGCAGCTCTGCCACTGGTCACCAATAACAAAATGTCAATAATCATCTTTACTTAATATATATATATATATATATATATATATATATATAGATAAACAGCTAGCATAAGATTATTGTAAAAATTTTGTATAAATATATTGTCCCTTATCCTAAGCCATATTTCATTACTTATTCTTTTTAAGTTTTTAATTCCTTTCATTCTGTAACTATAATGTTGTACCCATGTCACGATTTTCTCATTTTTATTTCTTTTTCTTTAGTGGTATATTTTTTATTTAATTGAATATTAGCAAAAATTTTCATTCAAAAATATTTTGTTAACATATTAATTTTTAAAAGTAAAATATTTTTACAATTTTTTTTTTAAAAAAAATACAATTGAAAGGTTAGATACTCTATCTTATTTTAATCTTATCTTTTATTTCACCCTTCCTCGCTACTAGACTAACCCAATAACTTAAAATATTTTCAAAAACTTTAGCCAGTGCATCGAATACATCTTGTTGTGGGCAATGTGAGAGAGTGCTGGTGCTTTGTTTTGGCTTGAGAATAATCTGTCTTGTGTTAGCAATTGGATTTTGGCCAACCAGAGGTTTTTGGGATTGCATCTTCTGTTGAGGTTGGTGTTTTGTCTGTGATCCGGTGGAGCTCGCACTCGTCTGCTTTGCTTTAGGTGACAAAAATGGATAAGGTGTTTGACCGCTGCATTAGCTAGATTTGGAGTGTTCTTTCTTTTGAAGGGAGAGATTGTGCTTTATTGGTAATTTTTCCGCTCCAAATGATGAGGTAGAAATATTTGATAATGCGGAACCTTCCAATTCGCACATGAGTGTTCTATTTGGTTTCTGAGGGGATGTCTTGGGCGTTTGTAGATGTTATGTTGTGTTTGTATTGGCTTCCTTTTTATATGGTGTTTTGCTTGGGTGTCCTTCATTTTTTTCTCAGGACATGGCTTTGTGGTGTTGTGTTGGATTTGGGGTAGTTTAGTCTCTGTTAGCCTCCTTTTGATTGGTTTTCTTGGGTCAATTTGTGCTGGGGTTGGTTCTCTATGTCATCTAGATATTGGGTCAATTTGTTCTAGGGTTTTGTTTTGTTGAGTTAGGCGTGCTTGTGTGGGGTTCTTTTTGTGTTTGGGGTTGTGGGTGTATAAATCGATCCTTTCTTTAATTTAATATATATATTTTTTTTGGCAGATCAAAAAATGTGTGTGAGGGAGAGAGAGGTGACATGGTAATGACAGAAGGCATGGAGGATGTTCGATCTAATCGAAATTGATAGAAGGTATTGGTACATTGGAGGGCGGGCAAAAGTAGCTAGGTAAAAATTTAAATGCATCGTAGATGAAAAGTTGTAGGAGGCTTACTCGATTTTACTTTGTACTCCCTCCATCCCATAAAGATATGCCATTTTTGCTACTTTTGTTGTCTCAAAATGTTTGTCCATTTTGAAAAGTCAAATCATAAAATTTTGGAACTTTCCTATACTACCCTTTGTTATTTCAATAATTACTTTCAACACAAAACCCAATACCAAGTAGAGGAGGGTATTTTTGGGAAATATGGAGTTTAAAAATTGACAAGTCAATGCAATAATAATTTTTCTTAAACTACGTTTTTTGTCAAACTTGGCCTATCATCGTGAGAGGAGGGAAAATAATTTTTTGGGAAAAGTACCTTTTGGTGACCACTTTTCAAATTAATACCAACAAAATGGTATTGCTTCCACTTGCTACAAAAGTACAAATTGATTACAAATTGATTTTGTTTGGTATTAATCTAGGAATATAAATATTTTCTTTAGAATAATTTTTAAATTTTTTTTATTTATATTATTAATTCTACTGACCAATTGAAAATTTTTGGATCCATTCCTAGGCATATATATATTGTCAATATATTTTCATGAAAATAATATTTTTGTTAATCCAATCGTTAAATTAAATATTCTTTTCATGCACGTTATACATGCTAAATTTTAGGTTAATAAGAGGATTAAGAGCTATGTGTACCTTATCCATAAAGTATCCCAAATGATAGCCTTATTTATAAATTAAAAAAAAATATAAGTTTACCGATCAAACACTTCCCGATATCAAATTAATTTAAAATTCGATATGCATGACATGTACAAGTAGAGTATCTAATCCAGCGATTGGATGGACGAAATTTGATTTCTACAAAAAGATATCATGTAAAAATAAAAAGTCTTACATCAGGTGTCGATGAATCCTTCCCCTATATATATATATATATATATCTTTCCTCTTCTTCTTTTTTTTTTTTCTTTTTTTGGGCAATGGGTAAGATGAGGGACAAAGAAAAATTACAAGACCACACATTGACATAACTTGTTAGAAGTGATAGAGCAACACATAAGACTAACGAGCATACCACACTCCAAAAGCCTAGACATGTTGGAACCTTGCTTATATATGGTTGACTTGCATTTTATCCCCCACTTTTTAAACTTCTCAAGGTTTTATGGAAAATACAAAAAGTTCTTGAAAAGTGGTCATGTTGACCACTAAGAAAAATCAATTTGAACAACTTTGTAAAAGAATTTTTTTTTTCTTTCAAAAATATATCATTCAACTATACTTTTGGCCATTTAATGAAATAAAAACTGTAAATGGTCAAAAAAATCTACTTAAATGAGAGATTTTGATTAGAATAACGTTCTCTTATAAAATTGTTCAAAATGATGTTTTCTAGTGGATATCATAAAAACCTTTTGTATATTTTATAAAACCTTGAAATTTTTTTTAAAAAAATGTACGTGGGATGAAAAGCAAGTCATGTGGTGTTAATAGTGTTCCCCCAATTATATAAAAACTAAACTTGCAGCCCCTTTTCCTTTTTTTTTTTTAAAAAAAATTATATTATTGCAAGTATTTCGACTGTAGGTTGAACTACTTGAGCTACGACCTAGCTAGGGTAGCCCTCTACATGGCTCCGCCCTTGTCACGTAGCTAGTATGGTGACCAAGTCAAGCCATCTGATCGAGTTCAAATCCAAGTCTAATAAGATGTAATAAGTCATTGCTTGATTATGATTGAGGATGAAGGTTTAGGATACCACCAACTTAAATTTCATTTCACATAAGTACCATCCAAAAGCCCGCAAAAACCCGTGCAAAACATATTCCTTCCATTAGAGATAAGGTTCCTTCTCTCAATCCACAAGTCCCTTTTGAGAGCATTGGATTGGCATTTTATCATGACATGTGGCCTATTTGTTTGTAATCTAAGTCATTGAGGAATACTAAGCATATTCGTTTGAACCATTACATTGTGATTGGTGTGTGCGTGACACGCGAGCTTTGATGTGCATTAATGGTTCAACAGTTCATTGTGCTTGGCATCTCGCCTAAGTCAATAGCTAGTCTGCACCCTTCGGCAAGTGGCAGCACTAATACCATAAGTTTTGATAGAAGAAAGGAGACAAATATACATGGAGCCCACTTTGGTGTGGACATACGAAGGAGAAGTGGAGAAAAGGAGGTATTTCTTCCTTTTCAAAATTATAATTTTTTTTTAGTTTAAAATTTTTATAATAGCGAGAGCAAACAATGTATGGAGTAAAAGCATGTTCATGCAACTTTCTAAATGGTAATGTCAATTTTGGAGATGACTCTAATGCTTTATTTGGTTTACGGATTTTATCAAGGAAAAAAAATAAAATACGAAGAATTGTACTTTTCTTTATTTGATTGCAATGGAAAATTGGAATAAAAAGAAGAATTGGAATAATTTTGGCTTGATATGATTTAATCTTTTCCTTTCATTTTCTTTCCTCCTCATTTTTTTTCCCTTCCATTTTTTTTCCTTGGTAGAATCCATGAACCAAATAGAGGGT
Source organism: Liquidambar formosana (assembly GCA_039720395.1). Lineage (NCBI taxonomy): Eukaryota > Viridiplantae > Streptophyta > Magnoliopsida > Saxifragales > Altingiaceae > Liquidambar > Liquidambar formosana. The sequence continues at coordinate 10,956,845 of CM077821.1, forward strand.
AAAATTCTGATGAAGGGGGTAAAATTTTTATTTGCTTAAAAAATAGAAGGCGCCAATTTGTTTCAAATGTTCCTTATGGGCAAATATGAAGAATAGTATCTCAAGTTTAACACAATTCTTATAAAGGGCTGTGATAGTCATAGGAAATTAAATGTCAGTTTTTCCAGTAAGAGAAAATCATAAATAGGAGGATTTTACTCACCAAAGTGCCAAATCTTGGCCCTTTATTTGATCCAACGGTGAAAAGATGTGTATATGATACATCCTAATATCAGGTGCTCTTGTATACAACTTTGATCATGTGTAGGATATCATGAATATCTTGTACGATCACAGTCGTCTATGAATGACACATTTCCACATGTGAAATGTCATGCACTCACGCGTGTTGTTCATGGACAGTTGTAATCATGCGGGATCATCTGGGAAATCATGCACAAGAACAACCTTGTATATATATATATGTGTGTGTGTGTATATATATATATATACACACTTGATGTAACTTTACATCAAGTGCACTCCAAAACTCTTATTTGCGGATTGTATTTTATGAAACCAACCGTTGGATTAATTTTGATTCATATGTAGGTAATGCATGCCAAAAATCACGTTGATCCGAGATTAAGATCCGGCTTATCTATAAATGTCCATAAATGAGTGATTGTCATTGATTTAAAAATATAAGTTTTGGATCGAATAGCAATCAATCTCAAATCAACTTGATTTTTGGCATGGATCTTTTACATGGGAAGGCTATCTAATCCAACGGTTGGTTTCAAAAACTATGAATCACGGTTAAGAGTTTTGGGCACTTGATGCAAAGTTACATCAAGTGCACTTGATAATAAAATGACTCTCTCTCTCTCTCTCTCTCTCTCTATTTATATATATATATATATATATAGGAAGATGATTAGGTAAGCACGTGCTGATATAACTTATGTCAACATCCGCATTGGGAGTTGTACCTTGTGCATTAGTGGGATATGAGGTACATTGGACCAATGCAAAGAGTACAACCCCCAATGCATGGTGTTGATATAACTTATATTAACACGTGCTGATGGGAACATAACCGTATATATATAGATTGCATGTGAATATTTTTAAATACAAAATAATAAATACATAAAGATTTTATATCTTTTCATAAAAGATAGAGTTTAAAATTCAAAAGTACATTTTTTTTTAATAATCAAAATTGTCAACGAAAGATTAAAAACTCTTTAGCTATACATTCAGAATTTTTTTTCTTCATAAAACGGAATATTTAAAGAGTTTATATCCATATATATTATCATACAACTTGATAGTTGCTCTTGCAAAAAGAATTTGAGTAAGAATCTAACTTTAATTTGTTAAGAGTTTGAATTAAAATCTAACTTTCATTTGTTATCATATGATAAGAATGTTTACTATGTGTTTCAATTAAAGGAAGGGTAAATATGTATTTTTTTTTTTTCAAATAAGGGTATATTGGTTGTTCAAAAGTTTTTCAGAGATTCAGCCTTTTATAGGTAGTATATATGTGTGTGTGTGTGTGTGTGTGTGTGTGTGTGTGTGTTTGAGATATATATATGTGTGTGTGTGTGTGTGTGTGTGTGTGACCAATGGCAAAAAATAGGATTGAAATTAAATAGGTAGGGCCTAATTCAAACCCCTTTTGGTTGCATTCGCACTCTTTCATAAGTAAATGGAGTGTGAAAATAAACTATAGAGAGGTGATCATCTCCAACCACAATAGCCATTATTTAACTAAAATAACTAGCAAAAGGACAATCTTTTGAAATAGCTACACATACCAATTGATGCCTTTTCACACTTGTCCTTCACTGAGTGGATTGATCTAATTATCTCTGATGGTCCAAGCTTGGGGACTGATCATGATAAGGCTGCTGAATTTCTGATTTTTGCTGTGGTTCTAATGGAGCAGGTTTGGCATGCTTGCAATCGATGTGTTTTTGATGGGGTGGATGTTGACCCTACGAATCTATTATCTCAAATCTTGAAAATTGCCAAGGAGCACATCTTTGTTAATCCCCTAATTCATGGTGCTAGAGCACCATCCCTAGTTGGACCCCCCTCCAAACCCATGGCTTAAGATTAACATTGATGTGGCCATCAAACTATCTTTTTCGGTTTTAAGAGCTGTTTAATTTGAGGGACTGCAATGGCATTCTTCTTCATTCTTGGACCACTCTTGTTGGCCCTCTTAATCCTTTTGTTGCTGAAGGCAAAGCCCTTTGCTTAGGGCTAATTGAAGCTCGTAAGTTAGACTATACAATGATTATAGTGGAAGGGGATGTGTCTATGGTGCTTAATCCTCTTCAAGATTGGAGTCTAACCCCACATTGGGCCATCCAACCTGTTATCTATGATGTTAAGGTTTTGCTGAACAATACCCCTATGTGGGTGATTTGCCATGTTTCTAGGGTAGCTAACAATTGTGTTCATTTTCTTGCCTAGTGGGCTGCTCATTGTATATGCTTTGGTTCTATCCCAATCACTTCTTTGCCTGAGAATGTTATCTCTACAGATAAGAATGAAGGAGATGGAAGCAATAGCTAGATTTTCTTCTTAGTTATGAATTGCTTATTAACATATATATATATATATATATATATATATATATACTAGATATAGCACACGTGCATTGCACGTAAATATTTTTAAATAATATTAGTTATACAAAATAATAAATACATAAAGATTTTATATTTTTTCATAAAACATAAAGTTTAAAATTCGAAAGTACAACGAAAGATTAAAAACTCTTTAGATATATATTCAGAATTTTTTCTTTTTTTTTCACAAAATGGAATATTTAAAAAGTTTATATTCATATATATTATCATGCAACTTGATAATTGCTCTAAAAAAATTTTTTTTTTTTGAGTAAAAATCTAACTTTAATTTGTTAAGAGTTTGAATTAAAATCTAACGTTCATTTGTTACCAAATGATAAGAATGTTTATTATGTGTTTCAATTAGAGGAAGGGTATATATGTATTTTTTTTTTTTTAAATAAGGGTATATTGGTCGTTCAAAAGTTTTTCTAAGATTCAACCTTTTATAGGTAGTATAGATTTGTAGAGCAAAACTTACCAGAGAAGAGAAAAGTCGCCGTTAACTAAAGAAGGGAGAAGTCGCCGTTAATGGAAAAGATGGAGAGAAGGTTGAAACTACTCTTGATGGAGAAAGTGGAATTTACAATCCGGCTGTTTATTTATTATATAGGAATTATAATTTCCGTTTCCTTTGAATTCCTATTTGTGTTTTATATATTAAGGTATGTGTTTTAGAATATATTAAGGTATGTGTTCCGGCTGTTGTTTTAGAATTGTAGTTTCCATATTTCTATATATTTCTATTTATTATATAGGAATTATAGTTTCCGTTTCCTTTGAATTCCTATTTGTGTTTTATATATTAAGGTATGTGTTTTAGAATTATAGTTTTCATATTGCTATATTTTCTATATGCAGAAGGGTGGGTAGTTGTGTATTTAAAAATTAAAATAAGGATATATTAGTCAATCAAAAGTTTTTCTTACATTCATCTTTTTATAGGTAGTATAGATATATATAGTTATTGAAGTTTTACTTTCAACCATACTAGCAATTTTCCAAATAAAAATCCCCAATATATATATATGCTTGCAAGACATAGAAGTATGAGAAAAAGTATGAAAATACAAATAGCTAGTCAATAGTGGCTAGCTAAATATAGCCGGTCGCTGTAGCTAATGATAAAAACTAACATTAAGCTAGCCATTTGGAATACCTGTCTTTCAATTTGGCTAGCTAGCTACAATAGCTAAGGGGTTGGATAGCTAGCCCCCAAGATGTTACAAGAATGTAGAAAAAAAGGTTAAAAATAGGCCCTCCTTGAATATATAGGAGGCCAGATCTAGAAGAAGACATTGATAAAAGCTCAGACTTTTCAAACTCATAGATAAAATCCAGGAAAATGTTCTTTAAATTATGGAAGCTAGCTGGTGCTAGCTTGTGGTGGATTTGTTTGTTAGCTTCATTTCCATGGAGTGCTGGACCGGGCAGTAGAGTTGTGGAGCTTGACCTGCAACTGCATCTACAGTAATGATCTCAACCACAAGCATCTTTTCTCTCTATAAAAGGGGAGCTAAACATCTTGCATTAGAGACATATTTAGTTTTTTCTTCTTTTTCTTCTCCATGGCTAAATCTTGTTCGGTTGGTAAAAGGCCCTCCATGGTTGCTCCAATGCTACTACTTGGGCTGCTAATGGCTAGCCTAGACCTAACAGGTCTCTCTCTCTCTCTCATGTGTATGCACACATATTCATTATATCCTTAGGAAAAATGCTTTACTTTCTGTTTCTTTTTTTCCTCCTCTTTTTTTTTCCTCCTTTTTTATAATACAAAAGTCTACAAAATGAATAGATCGATAAGATAATTTTTGAATCTAGTAGATGGTAAGGTTCAATTGCTTTGGATTGAATGGTAAAAGAGATCTAGGGTGAGTCTGTATATAGAATGACTGTATATGATTTTTCATTCTAAAACATTGATTGATTTTTCCTGTGTGGCTTCCCATTATAAGAAAACAACTTCTATATTCCTCTACATGCCCCTTTTTTTTTGGGGCCCAGCGGTTATTGTAGGGGTAGAGTGTAGGACTGTATGATATTCTAGCTCTAGGCCAACAATATATATATATATATATATATATATATATATATAATCTAGTGAATTTGATGTTCGTTAGGCAATATATGTGGAAGAATTGAATCCTCATTGATAATAGACTGCTTGATTACAAAATACCTTTGTCAAGGTTTAAATAGAAATGTAGAGCCAATCTAAATATAGATTGGAGATAAATCAAGCCTAATCAAATATTCTCAAATCCCTAATCAAATCACATCAACCCAATCTAAGATTGTGATGAGTCTTATTTACATTATTATGATGTTTCTATTTATGATCTTTTACACTCCCCTTCAAATTCAAGAGGATTTTAGTAAAAAATCTTCATGGATTTGCCATTGAAATCATCACCTTGTCGCTTGTTTGTATGCTTGGTTGGGTGTCCTTCTACCACTAGGTTTTGCTGACAAAGATCGTTTGGATGGAAATTAAGAACAAAGATAAGCCTCATGGGCTAAAAAAGAGGGTCTCTATAGGCCAAGGCTTCTTTGTGCCACGATGTGCCTCAATGGACCAATAAACTTGGGATTTTTCAGAGTCCTCAAGTCTTTCTTTTTGTTATTCTTTTTCTTCTTCTGAACGAACCATCAGTCCAAGGTTTTGTAACCTGATTGAACTTCTACATAAGCAAAAAATGAACATCATAGAGACTTAAATATAACAAGGCAACTCAGTTATTTGAAGAGGGAATAGAGGTGTTTTAAAAAATAAAATAAAATAAAATCTAAAGAGAATGGAAAGGAAACAAATGTTTAAACTAGACGGGCGGCAGGGTGCCGCCCGCCGGAAACATGGAAGCCGTTGAAGAAAAGCTTAGGTCTAATCGACCCACTTTGATACCATTTTAGTTTCCAACCAACAAACCTAAGCTTTTAAGTGGAGGGCCCAAACAAGTATATGAAGCTATGTCAAACCCAATATTTGGGCGATGTGGGATGTGGTATATTTCCAACACTCTCCCCACGTGCAGGCTTAACATAGGCCTATCACGTGGGCAACAAATACGGGCTCAATAGGCCTAAGAATGACATTCTCTGATACCATGTAAAGTTTCCAACTTAAAAACCTAGGCTTACAAAATTCTCATTGATAATGGATTGCTTGATTATGAAATACCTTTGTCAAGGTTTAAATAGAAATGTAGAGCCAATCTAAATATTTATAGATTGAAGATAAATCAAGCCTAATCAAATATTCTCAAATCCCTAATCAAATCACATCAACCTAATCTAAGATTGTGATGAGTCTCATTTACATCGATTAAATATCTAGTTAAACATGTCTTCATATATCTATTTTGGGCCCTCCACTTATAAGCTTAGGCTTTTAAGTTGGAAACTTAACATGGTATTAAAGCATGTCGTTCTTGGGCCTATTGAGTTTGTGTTTGTTGCCCACGTGCAAGGCCTGTGTGTTAAGGCTGCACGTGAAGGGGAGTATTAGAAAATACCATATCCCACATCAATTAAATATCGAGTTAAACATGTCTTCATATACTTGTTTGGGCCCTCCATTTATAAACTTAGGCTTTTAAGTTGGAAACTTAACATAATTCTCATTGATAATAGATTGCTTGATTACAAAATACCTTTGTCAAGGTTTAAATAGAAATGTAGAGTTAGTCTAAATATAGATTGGAGATAAATCAAGCCTAATCAAATATTCTCAAATCCCTAATCAAAGCACATCAACCCAATCTAAGATTGTGATGAGTCTCATTTACATTATTATAATGTTTCTATTTATGATCTCTTACAATATATTATTTATTAGTAGAAATTACATTTTCACCTTTTCTACTTAATTTATCTCAAAAGCACTTTCCGCTCTTTGTTTTATTTTCAAACATTTCGACTCCCTAGTTTGGGAAATGTATTTAACTCTTATGTTGTTAATCGGATGCGTGCAAAATTTTTTCAAGCGAAAGTTAAGGAGATGAAACTATAATTTCCCCTTTTTATTAATACAATCTTTTTTATTGGATTCATCATGTATCTAAATCCTATACAAGAAATTATTTAGTATGCTCGGTGCACTGTGCCTCCTGTCACATTCACCTATCATACGATTAGCATGTGTGAACCTGAATGTGAGAGGGGGTGCATTGCACCTAGCATGTGGAATAAATTTTTGTTTTGTACCACTATACATCTAATTTGAAGCATACGTCACCATAGTGATAAAATGATCAATAAAGTAATTCCAACACTAAACCATTACATTTTTGTTCAATCTAGTGTAGTTGCTCAAATAGGCGTCTGTTATGGAATGCTAGGCAACTTACCCTTGCCACAAGAAGTTGTTGCTCTCTACAACCAGAACAACATCAGAAGAATGTGACTCTATGATCCCAACCCAGCTACTTCTGTTTCTCATTTTTTTGGATCATTGTCAAGATCTTTGTCGAGTTTCAATTATGTTCCTAGCAACAAAAGTTTGCTTAACCTGAACTAAATTTCTAGTTTTGCACCAATATAGGACTATAGGTAGGAGAGCTACTATGGTCATGTTCAAGTAGAATTACCACGACTGATTGCCCATTTTCACTCTTTTTGCTTATTAAAAAAAAAAAACAGACAATAATAACATCTTTTAACTAAGTAAATTTTTTTATGGTATAATGTATTTACTGGTATCCATTATTTGGGAGGCCTTTATAATAAAACCGTATCAAATTGATGCAAAATTTGGGCATATAACCTGAATAGAATTTTAGAGTTCATTCACACGTCCGAAAAACAAAAATAAAATAGAAGGGACCACTTCTGACCAAAATGAAAAATGAAAAATGAAAAATAATGGACCATTTTTAATATTTACATCAATTCAAGCTGAAGTTATCAACAAAGAGTCCAAAAATTTAATTAAAGTTTGGCTGATTTAACTAAAAGTTTTTAAAAATATGGGTCATCATTATTAGTGAAATTCAAAATAGAACAAGCACCCGAAATTGAATTGTGGTAAATTATAGGAGAAGGTGGTCACGTTTTGGAAATTATTGATTAAAATATTCATATAAGCTAGTTGACCACTTTCATATATTTATGAAGGATAAATTACAGATAAACCCCTGAAGTATGGGGGTTAGTATAAAGCCCCCTTAATGTTCAAAATCAAACAATGTCCTCCGTAGTCATTTTAAAAACTGTTTGATTTTGATTATTTGGGAAAGACATTGTTTGATTTTGAACATCATGGGATTTCTGTTGAGCCCCCATACTTTAGGAGGTTATCTATAATTTACCCATTTATTAACACTGCTAAATTTGAATGGATAGTATCATAAATTGTAAAATGTGCAATTGGGCGAAGCTGGTTTTAAAAAAAAAAAAAATTGCCATCAATTTTTGAATTAAAGAATGAGCTTTGCCAGACGCAGGAGGTTGAATCACCTAAAAAAATTCCATTGCAAACTCCATATATTTCACAGCCACTAAGTGATAGAGCTAGGGCTGCCACCCATTCCAGTGACAGCAGATCCACAATCATTCTTCAGTGTCTTGTTGGAACCGGTAAACGAAACAACATCCACTAGTACAAAATATAGTAAATCTCCTTACACTTGCCACCAATTGATTCATCCAGAGCTTGTTGGGTGTTCAAATAAAAATTAACCAATTATAATATATTTTACATAATATTGAAGATATAAATTTGTGAAAAAAGAAAGAAAGGAAGAGGTATAAATTCGTCACCATAAATGAAAAAAAAAAGAAAGAAAGTATTTTACCTGAATTTAGGCATAGATAAGATAGATGCTTTTGTCCATTTATGGAAACCCCCTTAATTGGTATGGTTTTTTAAAGATTAAATTTTGATGGGGCCGGGCTCGGGTTAAAGATGAGAAGTTAGGGGTAATGGAATGGTGTTAAGAAATGCTAGAGGGTAGGTTTTTTTTTTTGTCAGAATGCCAGAGGGTGGTTGGTAGCTAGGGACAAAGGCTTTTACGATGGAAAGGAAAAGAAAAGGTTCCTTCAGCCGAAGTGGCAGAACTTTGGGTGGTGAGTGGTGATAGAGGCTTTAAAATTTCATACTTTGTTTTGGCTCAACATCTTAAGAAAGTAAGTTTTAATGGGGCTGGCTCATACTGTAGCAAGCTAGATATGTCCTCAGGATTCAATCTGCCGAGAAGTTGGGGAGCAGGACCCCTTCTTAGCTAGGGCAGCTGGTTATCTACTTTGATTTAGGCTACTGAAGACTTGCTCTAGGCTATAGGCCATTCTCTTGTAGGATCAGCCGCGGGTATCAATAGAAGTCAATTATATCTTTGTAAAAAAATTTCAGACTATTGTATCTAGGTATCAATCAATGGTTTAATTGCATTCGTTTGTATCATAGGTTGTGTAGTGATCCGAGATTATCACGGGTTGACATGCAGTGACAGACGGTTCGGATCTAATTTCACATTTAGGACAATGGACGGGAGAATTAAACCCATCAACAAAAGTCTTAGAATATGGTAATAATAATAATTATAATAATAATAAAGCTTTGATAGCTTTTACGTCTCTCATTAAAATATGATTTTAAAATATTCTATGATATTTTTGCCAATATCTTGGTAAATATCAATAATATCGTATATGTTTATTTATTGAGAAGAGCAGACGAGAGGGATGTGTGTGTGTATTTTTTTTTTTTTTTTTTTTTTTTTTTTTTTTTTCAATTCAATGATCCTAAGATCTTTCCTTAAGTGGATTTACCATCTGAGAATTTCACCACCATACAAAAGTCTACAGAATGAATAAGACGGACAATATAATTTTTGAATTTAGTGCATAGTAATAAGTGGGGTTCGCTTGTTTGGGATTGAATGGTAAAAAAGATGTTGAGTGACCTCATGCGGAATTTCTGTATTGCTTTTCCATTGTATAACATTTGTTGATCCTTCCACCCGTGGCTTCCCATTGCAGGGGAAATTACATTTTCACCGCATCAACTTTCTCCCAAAAATGCTGTCAACCCTTTATTTTATTTTCAAAGACTTTGACCCGTTTAGTTTGAAAAATGTATTCGATCCTTATGCTATTAATGGAAAAAGCGATTTTATGAATCGAACCATAACATATTTTGGTGAAATCTTAGAATTGTCCACATTAAAGAGCATTTTTGTCATGAGGGGTATTTTCATCACGTACATAAGGGCATTTTCATTCTCCAATAGTAATTGTAAGCGGGTCAGGTGCAATGCACGTGACCATTTACCATTGTGCCAAAAGGTCTCATAAAGTAATTCAAATTCGTTACCATAACATTTTTGTTCAATCTGATGCAGGTGCTGTTATGGAATGCTCGGCAACAACTTGCCACCCCCACAAGAAGTTATCGCTCTCTATAACCAGAATAAATTCCGCAGAATGCGACTATACAGTCGGGATCCGGCCGTTCTCCGAGCCCTTGGAGGTTCCAGTAGTGAGCTCACACTAAGTGTTGCAAATGAAGACCTTTCAAAAATTGCTGCCAGCCAAGCCAATGCAAATTTATGGGTTCAAAACAATGTAAAAAACTACCCTAATGTCAAATTCCTATACATTGCTGTTGGAAACGAAATAAGCCCATTAAATGACGGCACGGCCCAATATGCACAATTTCTTCTCCATGCCACGAGGAACATTTACAGCGCATTTTCTTCGGCCGGCCTAGGGAAAAAACATCATAAATCTCAACTTCTACGGCCGGAAGTATATGTGTGCATCTCAATGTATCCAATATAGAAGCAAATAATCTTAGTAAAAAGTAGTATTTTGCTAGCTAATACTACAATCTCTTCGACATTGTTTCAGCACTAGAAATTTTGATTGGGGAAATGGTTATGGGAAACTCCTAGAAACAATTAGATTTCACATTATTACAATCACTTCTATAGTGTCGATCATACCCATGTTTTACTTACACCTACCATCAATGTGACTTATTGAGGGCCCTTAATACCATGTGTAGGCCTGGCAATTCCAGCCCAAACCCATGAACCCGCCCAAACCCATCCGCGATAAATGGGTTTGGGTTTATAAAATTTTTAAGTGGGTTGTTAATGGGTTACCCAAAACCAACCCCAATATAAATGGGTTGGTTATGGGTTAAACGACCAGGCCTGTTGGGTTCAGACTTAACAAACATAACCTAGGGCGATTTGCATTCCCTGCCTCCAAACTCCAGCCGTCCAGCGTTCCATCTTCACGAAGAGACAATAGTTTCATCGGCGGCAAGAGCTCATTTCATCGGCCGTGAGAGCTCTACTCTATGGCCTCTACTGTAGTCTTTTGCTCTTCTGCTTGCTTCTTCTTGTTGGGGTTTTTCTCTTCTGCTCTTATCATTGTGTGAAGAAGAGACGACTGCAATTACTGGTAAAATCACCAATTTTTTTTCCCAATTTTTGTCTTGTAAATCTAGGGTTTGTAATTTTGGGGTTTTTCTATGTGGGTGTATCAGTTTAATTTCTCTTTATTTATGAATATGGGTTTTCTTCCCTTTCTGGGTTTTGTTATTTAGGGGTTTCTTTCATAGTTTGATGTACGAGGAGGTTCTTTATACTGTTCCTGTTGGTGGGTCAGATTCTACAAAGGCCAAAGGTGGGATTGGTTTGGCCAAAAAGTATGTTGAGTGATTACTGTAAAAATAATCTTGCCACAATGTTTTGATGGATCTCTCCTGAAGAACATTGTTAAAATCATTGTCCCAAAATTTCGATGATCTAGTTATATACTTCAATTTGCATTCCGTGTTGTAATCAGTTTGTTTAAGTTGCCATCCTACATATTAATTTGATTGTTGCATCTCTTGAATTATTTTGCATGTTGTTGATTAAAAATAGCTTTATCTGTTCTCTACCTTTTCCACTCGCAAATTTTGAATATAATTTTCTGCCATGTTTTTTTGTTTATACATTACGCAAATAGCTCTGTTCTGAATTTTTTAACCTTGATCTGGTCACTTGTACCCAGATTTATAGCGAGCAGGACACTTCAAAAATGCCACTTGGAGCTTGTGAGTGCACTCTCGATTGTGCGTGAGCCAGTGGATGATCCTGAAATTCGTGTCCAAGGCACTGGAGGCTATTTATATGATCACATTACAGGTTAAATTAGTGACATATTTTTTTTTCTTCACAAATATATATGTTGTTAAATCAAAGGAAAAAAATATGATATGCTGTTCAATGAATTGAAACATCATGTTTTACTATAGCTTAGACAAGGAACCAAATAGAATTGGAGATGCTTTTGGAGTTTCAAATAGAACAACACATGGAACCTTTCTTTTATATAGCCTTCGTGACTTTAGACCTACTATATTGTGGTCTAACTTTTACAATAGTATGGGGATTTGGTTTCTCTTTTCTGTCAAATCAGATATTATCAACAATGTTGTGGCTTGATCAGTTGTTCTTTTATATGATTGGAAATTCTCAAAATTCAAGTAGGATGACTATAGGTGGCTGCATACTTGTGTAAGCGAGGAAAATATAATATTATAGGACTAGCCCAAAGAGTGCAAATTTTAGCAAAAAACTTTATATTGGGACATGGTTTTATTAATGTGGTTGTCTTATAGATATACTGTAGTAATGCCCTTGGATAAGAGAACTGTTAAATAGTAGGGGCTTTGTTTCAAGAAAATATAATATTGGGTAATGCGGTGTGTAGATGCTGTGATTGAAAAGTGGATGAGTTTGATGAGTTTGTTTTCAACAATCATCACTTTTATTGTCCTCCAAATATGGAATAAGTGGAAGTTTCGTATAACCATTTCATAGATCTACTTTCTTTGTAGTCCCAAACATGTCTTAGGTCTCAGTTTATTCTTTTTCTTTTTTTTTTTTAAATTTTTTTTAAATTTTTTATGTGTGTACACCTTCATGGGGAAAACTATTACTTTTTGGTGACAACTAATACATTCTATGTTTTCATCCTCTTCTAGGAGGCAGGTCGATGCAATGATAGTTGCAATGATGGTACTTGGATGGGAGGAAATCACAAGTTCTTACTCCCTCTGCAAAACATTTTCCTTGTCATTGGTTAACATTTTCCTTGTCACTTCAGATTCATATTGGGCATGGAAGCATCACTAGATGACTGATTTTTACTTCTGTTTCTGTATTTGTGTTGATTTAGGTATATAGGCCTTTATATTTGTTATGTGTTTAGAGCTCTAGAATTAGATCTTTTTAGGTTACGAGGTTTATCATACTAGCTTGTTTACTATTAAGTTAATAATACCATACTAGCCTGTTTACTACATTGAGAGAGAGAGAGAAAGAGAGAGATAGGAAAAAAAAAAAAAAAACATCTAGGGCACAAAATGGGTCGGGTTAGAATGTTGATTGGGTTTAAATCTGGGTTGGGTCATAATTGGGTCGGTTGCGGGTTGGTTTTGGGTTTGCACAATAATTGGGTTGGGCATAACCTAACCCATTAATAGCACAAATTACATAACCCATTAATGACCTAACCCAAACCCAATCCAACCCATTTATCCTAAACCCAAACCCACCCAACACACCCAAATTGCCAAGCCTAACTATGTGTAATACATTATAATTGTTTATTTTCTATTTAGATACTCAAATGAACCCTTTATGTATTTATTTATTTACTTATTTTTATTAATGATTGACAGTATTCCGTGCCTTACTTGCCAAGGTTTGAGCTCAAACTAATCTCCTAATTAATGGCCCATTTGAGATACTACATACTCGCCTAAGCAGCAATAGATCGATGCGAGAAGTCAAAATGATGACTTTTGGGGAACACACTTGAGGTTTAATCGTACGATCAACTCCGTAGGGAATGGACCTTAAATATTTTTATATATATTATAATCATGCCATTTCATTCAATATGGATGTTTAGGACATTTGTAACTTGTGTCCTAGTTCATTTGGGTTTTGCAAGTTTTTGCATCACTTTTCTCTATATCCTCAAGTCGATCGCACCATGACTATGCTTGTCACCTAGTATGGTGACCTAGTCAAGCCATATATCCAATCCAGTATAAATCCAAGTCTAATAAAATGTAATAAGTTATTGCTTGATTATGATTGAGGATGAAGGTTTAGGATTCCACCAACTTAAATGTCATTTCACTAAGTACCATCCAAAAGCCCACTTAAATGTCATTTCACATAATTTCCATCCAAAAGCCCGCAAAAATCTGTACAAAACATATTCTTTTCATTAGAGATAAGGTTCCTTCTCTCAATCCACAAGTTCCTTTAGAGAGCGTTGGATTGGCATTTTATCATGACATGTAGCCTCTTTGTTTGTTATATGAGTCATTGAGGAATGCTAAGCATATTCGATTGAACCATTATGTTGTGATTGGTGTGTGGTGACACAAACGTTCGATATGCAATGGTCCAATAGTTCACTGTGCTTAGCATCTCGCCTTAAGTCAATATCTAGTCTAGCTTTGCCCTTCGGCAAGTGGCAGTACTAATACCATCAGTTTTGATAGAAGAGAGGAGACAAATATACATGGAGCCCACTTTGGTGTGGACATACGAAGGCGGAGAAGTGGAGAAAAGAAGGTTTTTTTTCCTTTCCCCCCCCCCCCCCCCCCCCGCCCCAAAATTTTAGTTTTTTTAAGTTTAAAATTTTTGTAATAACAAGTGCAAACAATGTCACTTTTGGAGATGACTCTAAAATTCTGATGAAGGGGGTAAATTTTTTATTTGCTTAAAGAATATATAGAAGGCACCAATTTGTTTCAAATGTTTTTTATAGGCAAATATGAAGTGGGAAATGCTTACATGACAGATTGTCATCGCCAGTCAAATCATGACCATAAAAAATAATAAACCATGAATTTTTTTAAAGAGTTGGTAAAACCCATTTGTGGTTATGATTGAACTATCATTGCTAAAACTCATATTGCTAAAACTGTCATTGAACTTTTAGCAATGCCAATCTGTTATGCTAGCACCACCCATATGAAGAATAGTATCTTGAGTTTAATACAACTCTTATAAAAGATTGTGATATTCATAGGAAATGTCAGTGTACGTTTTTAGTAAGAGAAAATCATAAAAGAAGGATTTTACCCACCAAAGTGCCAAATCTTGGCCCTTTATTTGATCCAACGGTGAAAAGATGTGTATATGATACATCTTAATATCAGATGCTCTTATATACAGCTTTGATCATGTGTAGGATATCCTGAATATCTCATATGATTATAGTAGTCCGTGAATGACACACACTCGCGTGTGAAACGTCGTGTGCCCATGCATGTTAGATGGCTGTAATTTCACAAGAATAACCTAGCTTGTATATGTTTAAATGTCTATATATATATATATATATATAGTTATGTGTGCGCGCGCGCATGAGCGCAAAAATTTCTTGTAACCAATGGCAAAAAATAGGATTGAAATTAAATAGATAGGGCCTAATTTCAAACCTCATTTGGTTGCATCTGCACCCTTTCATGAGTAAATGGAGTGTGAAAATAGACTAAAGAGAGGTGACCATCTCCAACCACACTAGCAATTTTCCAAATTAAATTCCCGATATATATATATATGCTTGCAAAACGTTGAAGTATGAGAAAAAATATTAAAATAATATTAAAATACAAATAGCTAGTCAATAATGGCTAACTAAATATGCCAATCACTGTAGCAAATGATAAAATGGCTACCATATACAGGAGGCCGATTCTACAAGAACATATTAGTAAAAGCTTAGACTTTTCAAATTACTTATAGAGAAATCCAAGAAAATGTGCTTTAAATGATGGAAGCAAAAAAGGTTGTAAAAATAAGCCCTCCTTGAATATATAGGAGGCCAGTTCCACAAGAAGATCGATGACATTGATAAAAACTACTGACTTTTCAAACTTATAGGATGCTAGCTGGTGCTTGTGGTGGTTTTGTTTGTTAGCTTCATTTCTATGGAGTACTTGACCGGGTAGTAGAGTACTTGTGGAGCCTGCAACCCCACCTGCAATAATGATCTCAACCAAAAGCATCTTTCCTCTCTATAAAAGGGGAGCTAAACCTCTTGCATTAGAGACATATTTAGCTTATTCTTCTTTTTCTTCTCCATGGCTAAATCCTATTCGGTTGGTAAAAGGCCCTCCATGGTTGCTTCAATGGTACTACTTGGGCTGCTAATAGCTAGCTTAGACTTAACAGGTCTCTCTCTCTCTCTCTCTCTCTCACTCATGTGTACACACACACATTCATTCTATCCTTAATTTGGAAAAATGCTGTACTTTTTGTTTCTCTTTTTCCTTCTCTTTTTTTCCCCCATCCCTTTTTATAATACAAAAGTCTAAAAAATGAATAGATCGTTAAGATAATTTTTGAATCTAGTAGATGCTAAGGTTCAATTGCTTTGAATTAAATGGTAAAAGTTATCCAGAGTGAGTCTGTATATGGAATTTATGTATATATTTTTTTTCATTCTAAAACACTTAATGATTTTTCCCCGTGTGGTTTCCCATCATAGGAAAACAACTTCTATATTCCTCTACATGCCCCTTTTATTTTTTTTTTTTTGGGGGGGGGGGGGGGGGGGGGGAGCCGACGGTTATCGTATGGGTAGGGTGTAGGACTATATGATATTCTATATACCTAGTGAATTCGATGTTTGTTAGGAAATATATATTTTTTATTAGCACACCTCTTCTACTTAATTTATCTCAAAAACACTTTTCGCTTTTTGTTTTATTTTCAAACATTTTGACTACTTAATTTGGAAAATGTTTTTAACTCTTTAGTCGTTAACATGATGCAAAGTGTTTTTGAGCAAAAGTTAAGGGGAAGAAATTATAATTTCTCATTTTTACTAATACAATCTTTTTGATAGGATTCATCATGTATCTAAATCCTATACAAGAAATTATTCAATGTGCTCGGTGCACTGTGCTTCCTATCACATTCACCTATCATACGATTAGCACGTGTGAGTAGGGGCGGAGGGAGGGGGGGTGCTAGAGGGGGCAATTGACCCCCTCACCTCACCTATTCAATTTTTTTTCTATACATATATATCTATATTTCTAAATCTGAGCCCTCTAATTTTATAATTGTACCCCCTACTCTCTCTTTCCTTTTTTTTCCCTTTATATAAATATCTTTGACCCATAACATGTTTTACTCAAGTCTGAAGTCTCAAAACCCACTCTTGTTGACTTGTTGTAAACCAATCTCCAAGACTCCAACTCTTTAAGGGTAGTATGAATGTATTAATAATAGTTTGGTTGTATATATTGAAAAAGATATTTTTGATAGAATTGATAATGAGATTATCATTTAGTGCTTTCAAAACATGAAGACTCGTCAAGGACAATTATAAAGTAGGAACGTAAGAACTTTTGATGGGGTGGAAACTTCGATTTTAACCTCAAGTCGTCTTTTGTACAGACTTTTTTTTGGTGGTTTTGTTATTACGTATACTAATATTAATAGGTGTTCTTTTATTTCTTTTGTTGAGTTCCTAAAGTTTTAGCTAAGGCTCTTGGTTAGTGTTTGCATATGTCTCATGTCTTTGGGCTATGCCCCCCTTTTTGGTTTAATACATACATTACTTAATAATAAAAAAAATATATCAATGAATATTTAAGTTTTTGTATTAATTATTAAGTTCAAAAAATTTTCTTTGTTCTTGTTAATTTTATTGTATATAGAAGGTTACTTTAAATGATTATTTAATTTATAGAGTCAAAAAGAGAAAAAAAAAAAAAAAAAACACACAGTTACATCCAAAGAAAGTCGCCCCTCCTAGCATAAATTCTAGGATCCGCCACTGCGTGTGAGCCTGAATGTGAGACGGGGTGCAATACACCTAGCACGCGGAATAAATTTCGTTTTATACCACTATACATCTAATTTGAAGCATACGACACCATAGTGATAAAGTGATCAATAAAGTAATTCCGACACTAAACCATTACATTTTTGTACAATCTAATGTAGGTGCTCAAATAGGCGTCTGTTATGGAATGCTCGGCAACTTACCCTCGTCACAAGAAGTTGTTGCCCTCTACAACCAGAACAACATCCGAAGAATGCGACTCTATGATCCCAACGCAGCCGCTCTTCAAGCCCTTAGAGGCTCAAACATTGAGCTCATGCTAGGTGTCCCAAACACTGCCCTTCAAAACATTGTTGCCAACTAAGCCAATGCAAATTCATTGGTCCAAACCAATGTGAGAAACTACCCTAATGTCAAATTCCGCTACATTGCCGTTAGAAACGAAGTCAGTCCTTTAAATGGTGCCACAATCCAATATGCCCAATTTCTCCTCCCTTCCATGAGGAACATTTACAATGCAATTTCATCGGTAGGGAACCAAATCAAAGTTTCAACTTCTATCGACACCAGAGGCCTCGGAACGTCCTACCCTCCTTCGAATGGCGCCTTCAAACCTGAAATTCGATCATTCCTCGATCCTATTATCGGCTTTTTAGCGAACAACCGAGCTCCACTACTCGTAAATGTGTACCCTTTTTTTAGCTATATAGGGAATATGCGTGACATTCCTCTTACTTATGCTCTTTTTACGGGTACTTTGGAAAATCAAGACCTAAATAACCAACTTAGGTACCGAAATCTTTTTGATGCAATTGTGGATGCCATGTATGCAGCACTTGAGAAAACCGACGGGGCATCTCTAGAAATCATTGTATCGAAGAGTGGTTGGCCTTTTGCTGGTGGGACAGTGACGACGGTGGACAATGCAAGGATTTACAACTCGAATTTAACTTAGCATGTGAAGGGAGGCACCCCGAAGAAGCCTGGAAGGCCTATTGAGACTTACGTGTTTGCCATGTTTGATGAAAATCAAAAGAACCTGGAATATAAGAAGCATTGGGGGCTCTTTTTTCGAATAAACAGCGTAAATACCCAATTAATTTCAACTAAGATCAGCAAGTTTCCAAAGCAAATAAGGGGCTTTCTCTATGTATTAATTCCAATACTAAATAAAGGTACTAGCTAGTGAAACCTAGCCTTGCAAAGGCCTTGCCAGAAGTTTATGTATCCTTCTATATATACCCCTCATGAAGGCAAATATTCTTAAATAAAAAGTAGTATTGTGCTAATACCACATCTCTTTGGCATTATTTGTTTCAGCAGTGGACATTTAGATTGGAGAAATGGTTATTGGAAACTCCTACTAACCATTAGATTGCATCTTGTCACAAAAGAAAAATACTATAAACAACTCGATCCTAATTACAACACCTAGTTACAGCACTTGACATAGTATGAGTTGATTGACCAAAATACTCTCTAAACTATTCACAAGAGATCCATTGTCACATAAAGTGCTGTATTATGGTGCCACGTATGGCGTTGCTTTTATTACAATAATATATACGGTGTCAATCATAGTAGGATATCGTTTAATCTGACCATTAATCAAACCATAATAGTTGGTTGTAATATCAATCATCTGATCATCTAATCATATTATTATTATTTTTGGTATATAAACATTATTATTATTTGAAATACATTATAATATTTTAATTACCATTTAGATGACAAATTAAATGACCTCTTAATGTACTTATATAATAGGTTCTCGCTATTTCATTTAATATCAACGTTTAAAACATTACCTATGACGGATTCTTGTGCATGCATGTATTGGTTCAATTGGATTTTCCAAGATTTAGCATCACTTCTCTCTTCCTTAAGTCACACCATAATTTGTGCTTGTCATCTAGAAGGGGGACATAGTTAGGCCATCCGAGTCCAAGTCCTGAGTCTAATGAGATGTAATAAGTCATTGCTTGATTATGATTAAGGATGAAGGTTTAGGATACCATCAACTTAAATGTCATTTCACATAACTACATAAGTACCATCCAAACACGCCATTAAAACACATACGTGCAAAACTTATTAAAGATAAGATGCCTTCTCTCAATCCACAAGTCCCCCTTTTTATTTGAAAAAACAATCCACAAGTCCCTTTAGAGGGTGTGGCATTTACTAAAAAAATACCACATCCCACATTAGTTAATTATAAACTTTGACATAACTTTATATACCTATTTAGGCACTCTATTTAAGAGTTTAGGCTAGCTTTTAGGTTAGAAACTTAATATGGTATTGTTGGAAATATACCACATCCCACATTGGTTAATTATAAACCTTGACATGATTTCATATACTTCTTTGGGCCCTCCACTTATAAATTTAAGTTTTTAAGTTGGAAACTTAACATGATATCAGAGCATATCATTCTTAGCTTTGCTTCTTGCCTGAGTTAATAGACTTGGGCAAATGGTAGTACCACTAGCATAAATTATAATAGGAGAAGTAAGTGGAGAGAAGACTGCATGGAGCCCACTTTGGTGTTGACATACAAAGAAGGAGAAAAAGATGTATTTTTTTTTAGTTTTTCTTTTATTTATTTATTTATAATTTGTTTTTTCTTTGGTTATAATGAGAGCAAACAATGTGTGGGAGTAAGCATGTTCACGCAACTTGCTAAGCCAGTAAACGACAATGTTACTCTTGGAGATGAATCTGAAATTCCATCGAACGAGAAACGTAAATTTAATAGAAGGCACCAATTTGTTTCAAATGTTGTTTATGAGCTATGAAAAATAATATCTCCAAGTTTAAGACAACTCTTATAATAGCATGTTTGTTTAATCAAAATGGAAAGAATTGAATTAAATTGTAATGGTGAGCGCAAACCATGATATTCATAGAAAATGTAAGTATTTTTAGTCAAAGATGAAAATAGCAATTTACTCACGAAGGTGCCAATGATGGCTCCTAATAATCATTGTATTTTCTTCATTTGATCCACAGAACAAAATTTCACAAAACATTTGGAGGTACAAATCCATCGTATGTGTGTAATGGGGACACCGCAGAAACTGAAGCCATAAATGAATTGAATGGAAGGATTTTATTCTTCTTAGATTAGAACGTGGTGCCTAGTGATACCTAAGAATGGTTATCAAGAATTGACACAAGGAAGTTATGTAGAGAGCAATACAGGTGAATAAGTTTGTCCTTTTATTTATTTTTTTTCCTACTCAAATTAATGCAATGTTACTGTTTAGTTTCCTTACACATTCTAGCTAAAAAGTAATCTTAGAAATAATATTAGAATTTGGGGGGGGGGGGGGGGGGGACATTCGTTTTCTATTAGCAAATAATAAATGTCCAAATGTGTTTATACTTGGAATATTAATTATAGTACAAGTGCGTTACACATAAAAGTTATTATATAGTATTGATTATATAAAAAAATGTTAAATAGATGAAGACTTCATTTTTTTTTCCTTCTCTTTTCAGAAAACATATAATTCATAATTTTTTTTTTTCATTTTTTTCCTCATAAGCAGAATATTCAAAAGGGGAAATTTTAAATTCATCGGACTACGAGAAAATAATTATAGTTCAGTGTAAAATGTTATACTTATATTTATTTGTATTGCCAAGTTCATAAGCATGCATATAAGAAAATAACAGATACTAGAAATGAACACATACCTGCATCTCCATTGACAGAGATTGAGAAGCTTACCAATGTGGTAGTTCCGGCTATGGCCTTCCATTCTTTACATACACTCATGTCTTTTCAACGGGGTAAGACTGAACCTTATTGAGCTGGGTTATGTGAGGATGTGGACCACGGCCATTATATAGACGAGAATGAATGAGTTCTTTTCATTGTGAACTCATTACCTCTGTTGATTGGATGCATTAAAGAGGTGAGGAAAAGTCACCGGCATGCACCACCAAACATGGGGAGACAAGAGGGAGTCGAAGAGTCAAGTGACAGAAGAAAATAGAGGGAGAGTGGTTGTGTGTCATCATCACATGGGGTAAAATCCCATGCGGTTAACCCCTCAATAGTATATGGTACTGCAACTGAAAGTCTCCTCATTTATTGCTTCTTTAATCATGAATCTTGTCTATAAGGCCCTACACATCCTATCCATATCTTGTAAGCACGTGATGACACATGAATAAGGTGCACCTTAATCCGTATGAACTTTATTAATCACAACCTTAATTGGGAGTCCGATAATTCACGTGATCAATTTCTCCTCAATCCGGATTTTAATAAATCAAGGTAATTTAAATCAATGGAAGCCTACATGAATTTTATAAAAATTCTTACATAAAATTCTACTAACTTCCTAGTAAATAACCATTAACTTAACTAACGATGACTACTAACTGTAATTATTTTCCCGTAGGCTAACCAATCTAAAATTCCCCTATTCAAAATTAAGCTCATGTGATACCTTATATATTAATAATGAAAATGGAATAATTTGAGTATGTTCAAGTTTTCAAGGAAATATAAGAAATCAAAAGTTTTGTTTACATATTTTTGAGCTAAAAAAAAAGGGGGGGGGGGGGGGTTGGGTTTGTCTTTATACCTTTTAATCTTTTATGAGAGTAATATAGAAAATAAATTCTTTTGGGGTTGAGATCCCCTGCAGTCCTATAATTTGTGGGTTAGCTTGAGTTTCTCTTTTGCTGTATTCCTCAGTTCTTCCTTTTCCTTTGTTTTACAATGTCCACCCAAAATAAAAAAATATTTAGAACCAAAAGGAAAGAAAAATTGCAAACTCAAAGAATAAACTAAGATTCAATTAAATCAATTGCATGGACAAAAGGAGAATCCATGCACCAGATTATGGGAAGGGATTCAAATTTAGTTTGAAGAGATTCGATCCAATATTTGTTGCCAAACACATCAAAATCCAATTGAGGGAAATACCAAGAACTAAATGATGAAATTGCTCATTAAGCCAAGAAGGAAAGAATTTGAATATCCCGAATGAATTGTGTGTCTTCTATTGCTGCTGTTAACTTTGACGTTAAGGTGAGAGGAGAGACCCTTTATTCTATCAACCTGGTTTGATTCCTTTGAGGAGCACTCTAGGAATTAATTCTTGAATGCACTATGCCGATGTGGGGGAGTGCACCCTTAAGATCGTCCGGGGAGGGATTTAGTCGAGGTGCGCGCAAGCTGGCCAAACACCCTGCATGACCGTCAAACCAAAAAAAAAAAAAAAAAAAAAAAAGAGGTCAGTGGTGTGCTGAGAGTAAAACGTGAAGGGGAGGTTGTTAGATGACATGGTAGGTTGTGAGCGTTGGATTTTGCTGGGCGATTGAGAGCTGTCAATTCAGTTAAACTGGATGCTATGGGACTGGAGGGGATCCCAACCCATTTTTTTGACAATTTAGTGTATAAGGATAGTTTTGTCTTTATATTTTTTTTAGTAAGGGTATATATTGTAAGACATTAAAATTTTTTTTCTCCTTAAGTGACATTAAATAGTGGTATATATAGATAAAAACATACTAGGCTAGATTAGATCTGGCCTTTTCATTTTTTTTTTTGGTTAAAATTTTTTTTTACTAGGTTGGGTGCAATCTGCTGGATGTTCAAGCCCACAACTCCTGGTCATGCATGACAGGAAGTATTGAAGAAAGAGAAAATGGACAATTCCACAATAAAACATGGATGCAAGCTTAGACTTTTCAAAGGTACAGAGGTAGTTCGAGAAAATGTGCCTTAAATGATGGAAGCTGGTGCTGGTGCTGGACCTTTGTGTTAGCTTCATTTCCATGGAGTGCTTGACTGGGCAGTAGACTAGTCGAGCCTGCAACTGCAATGATGATTTCAACTACATGCTGCTTTCCTCTCTATAAAAGGAGAGCTAAACCTTTTGCAGTAGAGACATATTTAGCTTTTTCTTCTCCATGGCTAAATCCTTTTCAGTTGGTAAAAACCCCTCCATGGTTGCTCCAATGCTACTACTTAGGCTGCTAATGGCTAGCTTAGACCTAACAGGTCTCTCTCTCTCTTTCTCTCTCTCTCTCTCTCTCATTCATCATATCCTTTGGAAAAATGCTTTACTTCTTTTTTATTCCTCCCTTTTCCCCATTTTTATCATAGAAAGGTCTACAAAATGAATAGGATCAACAAGATAATTTTTCAATCTATCAGATGGTACGGTTTATTTCATTTTATTTTTTTTATAAAGAGTTAATGGTAGGGTACGGTTGAATTGCTTTGGGTTGAATGGTAAAAGTGATGTAGAGTGAGTGTATGGAATTTGTGTATATGTTTTTCCATTGTAAAACATTTGTTGATTTTTCCCACTGTGGATTCCCAATTATAGGAAAACAACCTTCTATATTCCTCTGTTTTTTTTTTTTTTTTTTTTTTGGGGGGGGGGGGGGGGCGTTGCTACTATCATATGGGTAGGTGTAGAATTGTATGATATTCTAACTCCATCCAAAAAAAAAAAAAAAAACAAACTTTGCACTCTTTATTTTTTTTTCAAACGTACATTTCGACTCATTCTAGTTTGAAAAATATATTTGACTCTTATGTCCTTAATATGATGCAAAGTGTTCTCGAGTAAAAGTTAAAAAGATAAAACTATAATTTCCATTTTTTTAGTGAAATTTTTTTTTTTTGATTGGATTCATTATTATGTATCTAAATCCTATACCAGAAATCATTTAGTGTGCTCGGTGCGCTACGCCCCCTTTGACATTCACCTATCATATGATTAGCATGTGTAAGCCTGGATGTGAGAGGGGGTGCACTACACCTGGCATATGGAATAAATTTTTGTTTTGTACCACTGTACATTTAATTTGTAGCATGCAACATCATAGTGCTAAAGGATTCATAAGGTTATTCTGATACTAAACCATCACATTTTTGTGCAATCTAATGTAAGTGCCCAAATAAGCGTTAGTTATGGAATGCTCGGCAACTTACCCCCATCACAAGAAGTTGTTTCACTCTATAACCAAAACAGCATCCGAAAAATGCAACTCTATGATCCCAACCCAACTGCTCTCCAAGCCCTTAGAGGCTCCAATATTGAGCTCATGGTAGGTGTCCCAAATACTGCCCTTCAAGACATTGCTACCAACCAAGCCAATGCAAATTCATGGGTCCAAACCAACGTGAGAAACTACCCTAACGTCAAATTCCGCTACATTGCCGTCGGAAACGAAGTCAGTCCTTAAATGATGGCACAGCCCAATATTCACAATTTCTTCTCCCCGCCATGAGGAACATTTACAATGCAATTTCTTTAGCCAACCTAGGGAACCAAATCAAAGTTTCGACTTCCATTGACACCAAAGGCATTCAAAACTCCTACCCTCCATCAAACGGCGCCTTCAAACCCGGAATTCGATCTTTCCTCTATCCCATTATTGGCTTCTTAGCGAACAACCGAGCCCCATTACTCGTTAATGTGTACCCTTATTTTAGTCATATTGACGACATGGCTAACATTCCTCTTAAGAATGCTCCTTTTACGGGTACTACGGAAAATCAAGACCCAAATAACTAGCTTAGGTACTGAAATCTTTTCGATGCCATTGTGGATGCTATGTACTCAGCACTTGAGAAGGTCGGTGGGGCTTCTCTGGAAATCGTTGTCTCGGAGAGTGGTTGGCCTTCTGCTAGGCATGGGACAGTGACGACGGTGGAAAATGCAAGGACTTACAACTCGAATTTGATTCAGCATGTGAAGGGAGGCACCCCGAAAAAGCCTGGAAGGCCTATTGAGACTTATGTGTTTGCCATGTTTGACAACAATCAAAAGAATCTAGAATATGAGAAGCATTGGGGGCTCTTTTTTCCGAATAAACAGCCTAAATACCCAATAAATTTCAACTGAGATCAGCAAGTTTCAAAAGCAAATAAAGCGTTTTCTCTATGTATTCCAATACTAAATAAGGGTAGTAGTAAAAGCCTTGCAAAATCCCTACCAGAAAATTATGTAATCGTCTATCCCATATGGAGGCAAATATTCTAAATAAATACTTGTATTTTGCTAAAACTACAATCTCTGACACTATTTAGGCATTGGACATTTAGATTGGGGAAACGGTTAATGGAAACTCCTACTAACCATTAGATTGCACATATTACAATCATATATATGGTGTCGATCATAGAAGGACACCATCAAATTTGACCGTTAATCATGCCATAATAGTTGGGTGTAATATCAACCATCCGATCGTATGCCTGGCAAGCTATTTGAAATAACATTATAATTGTTTAATTTCCATTTGGATGCCTAAGATGAGCTCTTAGACTGTGTTTGGTTTGAGTGAATGGAATGGAGGGGGAATGGAATAGGAATGAGAATAGAATGGGATTAATCATTCTAATCCAATGTTTGTAACGGGTAGAAATGGAATGGAAAAGATTAGGTGGGACCCCTTTTAGAGATAGCAATTTCGATCCGATCCATAGGGTTCTAACTCGACCCGCACCTATATAGGTGGACATGGATCCCACATGCATTGGACCTGAAGACCCGAGCCGAGCCAAACATGCTTTTACAATTTTAACTTTATATATATATATATATATATTTGGTATAAGCTCATGGATTCCATTAGAAGACTCATTTTCTATTTTTACTGTTTCTTAATTCTTATGTTTGTGTTTAATAGTTGTGTGATCATATTAGGTATGATCTTATTCGAACAAGATCATATTGGAGGTGCTAAAAACATGCATCGGCTTGGTATATGAACATGCAACATGTAGTAAGTAGCAAAAAAATGAATTTTGGGAAAAAAATTATTGGGGCAAGACGGGTCGGGCATGGGTGAGTCGGGCATGGTTTTTCCAAGATAAAATCAAGTTAGGCATGGGGTAGTTCTGACCCGCCCCGACCCGACTCGACCCATTGCCATTCCTACCCTTTTTTAATGATTACACATTTCTTAAAGGATAAGAATTATCATTCCTCTTAGTTTGAAAATAGAAAATAGAACGCTTTTTTGTGAAATGTTCAAAGTGATGTTGTAAAATGCTTGGAGGTTTACTTGAAAGACTTTTCTAAACTTTGGCATTTAAAATTGGGTGGTCAAGAATTGTTGTGAAAGATTTGGCCACTATTGATCACCGGGACCAATTATACTTAGAATTAATTGATCCATTGATTGATTATCACCTACTATTCTCACCATGACCGATTATACCTACAGTCAATCGATCTGTTGATTATATGTTGTTTCGTGAATACTAATAGCAATATTTTATTTTATTTTTTTAAATACGTACCATTAATCAATTCATTGACGGGCTTAGCCTACAAATTCAAGTATTTTCAACTATACAGGGCCAAGCCTCCCCGAATTTTCTTAATACACTATTTAAAAATCTCACCATTTCAATTGATATCAATGTTTAATTTTTTCTGTTTTTTTTTTTTTTTTTTGGGATATTGATGCAAATTGCATCGGTGTACGCATAATATTTTTAGGCGTATGTATAATTTAATTGAATATGCGTACGCATGATTTATTGAGGGTACACATAATTGGAATATGCTTACGCACCATTGGCTGTGGTCTAGCTGTTGAATCGGGATTCTAGTTTATTTAGTTATTTTAGGAGTCTTAATTATTGTTATTTAATTATTGATTTTATTTTATTAGTTTCCTAGTTATTTTTTACCTGTTCTAATAGAACTAGATTTTCCTATTTCATAAGTTAGATCTTTATATAAAAGGATGTAGCCTTATGGCAAAAACAAGATGATTGATTATTTTGAGATTAATAATATCGAGAGAAAGAGTTTCTCCTTTATTTCCTACTTTCATGTTATTGAGTGAATATCGATCGTATCTGGTATTGTTTTTGCGACAATTAACAGATTGGTGGATGCTTGATTGTTTTTTATGATCTTCGTTATTTTCCACTGCATCAGATATCAAGAAGTTTCAAGTAGTTGACGTATTAGATTAATCTTTCTAAACACATGTATATAATCTTTCCATTCCGCCTGTACCGGGTAATTATAGGACATAATTAAACTAGTCCATATGAATGACCCCAATGGAGGGAGAGTGAAAACTGATTTTATGTACTCAATTAGAGCTTGTTTGGGCATCCAATTTGAAATTAAACAATTCCAAAGTGTTAAAGGCATAAATCCATTACCATCACCTTGGATTTATGCCTTTTAACACTTGCAAAATTTTTTGGATTGTTTAATTTGGAATTGGATGCCCAAATAGGTCCTTAATTAATTGGTTCTCTAAAAATTGATTTTATGTACTTAATTAATTAATTGGTTCTCTCTTGCGTCACCTTCTCTTCCTAGATTCACAGCATGATTTGTGCTTAGTCACCTTGTATGATGACCTAATCAAGCAAGTCTTCTGAGTCTAATAAAGATAAAATCAGTTATAGCATGACTCTTGACTAAGGAAATGATAGGAGGTTTGACACTATCAACTTTGAAAAGTCATTATTTTTAATATCAAGTATCAATACCATCCAAAAAACTGGCCCTTACTACACGTACGAGGCGCATTCCAATGAATGGAGAGAAAAAAGTTCCTTCCCTCCATCATCACGCATGCCTTGAATATTATATCAGTATTTTATCAAGATATTAATTAGAGGTTTCAAATTCAAATCCCTCGTCTTTCACTTAAAATTATAAGTAGACTATGCGTTATGGAGAATTATTCTGTATGATACCCTTTGTTTAACCCAAAAAAAAAAAAAACCAAACAAACAAACAAACAACCTTTTTCTAGAAAAAATGTGAAAAAATGTCAATAGTCTTTGACAAGTACTACGATAATATGTACATTTATAAATTTTGGTAGGGCAATGAGATGGTCTGGCACGTCCATTTTTATTATGGTCACCATTAGTCATCGTTGTCATCATTATTATCACATTTATTTTATTCATTATAGTGTACTTTAGTAAATTTGATCAAAATTAATCAAAATTTAACAAATTTAATAAAAAGTAACTATTTTTTCTCAGCAAGGCTAGGCACTTTAGTAAGTTTAATCAAAATCACATATACATATGTTTTTTTTAAAGAAATTTTACAGAGAATTAAAAGGCTGCACGTGCATACATAGGCACCGACGGTAGTTTTTTTGTTTTTTGTTTTTTAATAATTATAATTTAGATTTATATATAGAAATGTTCAAGTCTGGGATTCCTTCAAACACGTTATATGAAGGAATTTTTTTCATGTTATTGGATTTGACTGAGAGTCAGAAGAAAAAGTCAACTTAAATTGAATTCAACAACGTGAAAAAGAATCCCGCATTGAAGATAGTACTTTCTTGAAGGGACTAGCAGAGAAGGCTAGAGCTATGACTTTAAAAAATAATGGAAGTCAGTCCTAGAAAATCAACAGCTAATGCGCTTCAATTGAAGACAGCTGGTGCTCGTGGTGAATTTGTTTGTTAGCTTCATTTCCATGGAGTGATGGACGGGGCAGGCAGGCAAGTAGAGGGATGGAGCCTGCCTTCCATCTTTTCATATCTCAACAACAAGCCTTCTTTCCTTTCTATAAAAAGGGGACCTAAGTTGTTGTCCTAGAGACATAAATTTTCCTATTTACTTTAGCTAATTCTTCTTATTCTTCTCCATGGCTAAATCCTATTTAGCTGGCAAAAGCCCTTCCATGGTTGCTTACACAATGCTGCTACTTGGGTTACTCATGGCTAGCCTAGACATAGCAGGTCTCTCTCTCTCTCTCTCTCTCTCTCTCTCTCTCTCCACACACATTGTACCCTTAATTAGGAAAATGCTTTACAACTCTCTCTCTCTTCCTCTTGGGGAATTCTATGCTACTCACACAAAAAGTGGGATATCTTACCCTAAGTAGTCACATTTTATGGTAAGTTGTCACATTTTGGGTAACTTCAAATCACATTTTGTGATAAGTTGTCACATTTTATGGTAAGTACGTGGTCACTTACCAAAATGTGTCCGAGGTTACCAAAAACATAACCAACTTTCCATATGGGTATGGTACCCCAAGGTACCATAGAATTTCCCCCCTTCTCTCCCTCCACACACATTAAATCCTTTGGGTACAAAAGTAGATGTATAATTTTTTATTTTTTGTAGAAAAGCTACTATGAGGCCATGTTTGTTTGGTTTGAATGGAATGGAATCTTATACCAATTTATTCCAAACAACATATTTGGATGAGGTAATTAAATGGGAATAGAATCAAATAGTAGTAGTGAATCATAATTATATTCATTCTGCAATGTTTAGTTCAATCACATTCCATCCTAAACTATTTTGAACATGGAATCAGATTTCATTCTCATCCATTCCATTCCAACCAAACAAACATGGCCTAAGGGGTACCTCATAGTTGTATTGATGAGCTCTCCTTCAATTTTATGAGTTAATGTATAAATTTCAAAACAAGGCCGATATCATTAGATAGAGGACTCTTCAAGGGTCTCATATACAAAAATTCATTGCAAAACACCAGGTGGTTTGATCACACGAACTAATCAAAATTTGATGCTTTATTTGATGAATTAAAATTCTTCATCAACTTTAATCGGCTTGTGTGATTAAATCACGAGTTGTTTTCTTTTGATTATAATTTGTACATTAAAATTAAAGGAAAACTCATCAATTCACCCATGAGGGGCCCAAACTTTATGTTTAGGAAAATGATATTCATAAACCAACCGCCCCCCCACCCCACGGGCGGGGGCGCCGGGCTGCCCGCTAAACAAAGCCCAATGTTTGATGCCTTATAACAGGCTGGATTCTAGTGGGTGGGTTAGGCAGAGATTGAGCTCAAGTTTTCGACTTTTCTAAAATTTGGACCAACCTTAAACAAGTTTCATAGAAGAATTCAAATTCATGACCACAAAATTTTTTGCTGAATCTAATGCAGGTGCTCAAATAGGCGTTTGTTACGGACTGCTCGGCGACAACTTACCACCCCCACAAGAAGTTGTAGCTCTCTACAACCAGAATAACATCCGTAGGATGCGACTATACGGCCCGGACCCAGCCGTTCTCCAAGCCCTTGGAGGCTCCAATATTGAGCTCACCCTAGGTGTTGCTAATGAAGACCTTCAAAAAATTGCTTCCAACCAAGCCGAAGCAGATTCATGGGTCCAAAACAATATAAGAAACTACCCTAGTGTCCAATTCAAGTACATTGCCGTTGGAAATGAAGTAAGCCCATTACTTAGTAGCACGGCCCAGTATGCACAATTTGTTCTACCGGCCATGCAAAACATTGCCAATGCAATTTCTTCAGCTGGCCTAGGAGACCAAATCAAGGTCTCAACTTCTATTGAAACTGGAGTCCTTGGAGAATCCTACCCTCCATCCAAAGGATCATTCAAATCCGAAATTCGATCGTTCCTCGATCCCATTATTGGGTTTTTAGTGAACAAACAAGCCCCATTACTCGTGAACGTGTACCCCTATTTTAGCTATATTGGCAATATGCGTGACATTAGTCTTGATTATGCTCTCTTTACGGCTAATTCAGTTGTAGTGCAAGATCCAGGTACCCAGCTTGGGTACCAAAATCTCTTCGATGCCATTTTGGATGCTCTTTACTCGGCACTTGAGAAGGCTGATGGGGCTTCGGTGGAAATTGTTGTGTCGGAGAGTGGTTGGCCTTCTGATGGCGGGACAGCGACATCAATGGATAACGCAAGGACTTATAACTCAAATTTGATTCAACATGTGAAGGGAGGGACCCCAAAGAGGCCCGGAAGGCCTATTGAGACTTATGTGTTTGCCATGTTTAATGAGAATAAAAAGAACCCGGAATATGAGAAATATTGGGGCCTCTTTCTTCCCAATAAACAGCCTAAATACCAATTAAGTTTCAATTAAGATCAGCAAGTTTAATAAATGAATTGGGGAACTTCACTATCTATTTTTCTATGTTAAATAAGGGTTATAAGCCAATGGCCTTGTAACATCATCTCATTCTTTAGGGGGAGGTCTCGGGTTTAAGCCCTATGTTCTATTGTTTCCTTGTTTAACTTTATATTTTGTTTGATGAATATTCAATAAAATCTGGAGCTTTATGAGTGTATCCTCATGGTAGTCGCTTCCATTACACATCAAAGCAATTTGTAATAGCAAACCAATAGGGATTCAAATCCAATGGGTCAGACCACTGCTCCCAATGGATAGATGGTGAAAGTCATGCATGAATCCCCAAGCTATAAGCCGGGGTTCAAGCATTTGGTACCAACTTCTCTGAAAAAAAATCCAATGGGTCAGAAAGCGACCTCTGGAAATTATAAGTGGCTATTGTGATGGACACACATGATAGAGTAAATCCCCAGTGATAGAGGTGTGTTGCTGATCCTTATAATAGAGCTAATACAACTGTGATTGACACCCATGATAAAATTGATCAAACCCTAGTTGGTGTCCTTGATAGAGTTCATACAACTATGACAGTGCATCTTTGAAGATCTTATAAGTAGACCTCAACTTGAACCTTCTTCAGTATGCATCTTTTGTTAGAACCAGTAAGCAAAACAACAAGCATTAATACAAAATCCAGTAAATCTTCATACACCCCCTTTGTATAAAATCTTTCGAAATCACCCCTTCGAATTCGAGTTTAGCTTTAAATACTGGGAACCAAAGCTGACATCTTTTGTATCTCAGTAAAGGCCCTTCATGCTTACAGATATATCCGCCTAGAAGTGCCACTGTTTCCATTAGTGCTAATCGATTTTCCATTGAAAGAAGACCAAGTAGAGAGCTCATTCTTATATGGTGAACTATGATCAGAGTAAATACCCAGAAATGATCCCAGCCGTTGTTTTGGTGTGCTCATTGATCTAGCTTTCACCTTGGCTGATTCTGTTGCTGCCATGTAAGTTGGAAAAGCAGGAGAGCTTGGAAAGGAACTGTCATCTCCAATTGAATTCTGTCTTATGCGACAAAATGATCTCCTTGGAAGTAAAATCGGGGAGTTCAAACTTTCTATCATATCATATTTCTGTGCATTAGAATGAACAGTTGGTTTTAAATTCTCCAGCTCTTCCATCCTATATGCCTCTGCATTCGACCATTTTTCTAACTGGAAGTTGAGTCTTCCATTATCCATATCAGGTGCTGATTCTTCTGGCATTTGGACATTTCTTCTCTCCTGAAAAAATATAAATTTTATATACATAAACATGAAACTTCATGCTGCATTTGGTTGTTTAGGAGATGGAAGAAAGAAAAGGACAATTAGGAAGTCTTCAGCAACCAAATGGAGCATAACAGAGAAACCTCAAATCGAAATAAGTTACCCGATGGGAAAATGAGTATTTCTTCATGCGCTCTCTTTTGGCAATGGCCTCTTGCTTTCTTAATTGAATGACTTCCATGTCTTCCTTTGAAAACAAGCTTTCATCCCAACTTCTCCGTGTATTGCATTCGAGCTGCCCAATAACAAAATCTTAAGTAAGACATTCTTTGAAATACGACTCCACATCTGTAGTAAATGAATTTTCAGGCTCATTATACAAGGATGTGTTTGGAAGCAACTTCCAGGGTGAATGACCCCAGGTGGCATTACATTGTACCATGCAATTTTCTTGGAGATGTTTGTAGAAGCTTTTGATTTAGATAGATAGCTCTACCTGATTTGAGGAGAAGTTGAAAAGGGTCCATTTTAGAGGTTGAAACAGAGGTATATATTTACAAAAGTTGAGTGCAAATTTCATTTTGCTTTCATAAAGAAAGACCCAATAAAGTGGCTGCTAGAAAATAGAAATTATTCTAATCACTAATCAAAGAAATTGTTCCTACAAGTTGCTGCCAAACACATTCTTAAGAAGCACAAATCTTGGGAAAACTTTCTTTATATGAATTTGTATCAACTACCTTTATAGCGTTCTCTCCCATCTCCTTTTTTGGCCTAAGAAACAGTAGTTTTTCACCGTCTTTGCAACTTTGATCCACATTTGAAAATTTTTGTTCATGGACTTGTGACTGTAAATTTGAGATGGAGGGAAAATGCTTCAATTTTTTGATTGCTTGATGCCTAACAATTCGACCACGGACCATAGCTTGAAGCCTCACCAGTCCCCTCAATGCTCGAAATGCTTTCCTTGCCTGCATCACTCCCATTAGAAGTTTGAACTTTGAATTGAGTTAGAGAGGCATCTTTTTTGCTTCTTTCTTTCTTTTTCCCCCTCAAAATGCTTATATGTTTGGAATCATGGTTTTAAAATTTGGAATTTGCCACATAAAACAGCTGAATTAGGATTCAAACAGGGTGCTTGAACCAAATTGAGCTAATGTTCAAATGGAGAAAAATTCGACAAAAAAATGGAATAATTTTGACAAATAATGATAATCTACTGATTTAGTACATTAATTTGGCTAGAGATTTAAAAGGGAAAAAAAATTAAAAAAAGGTGAATTTTTTGGAAATCAGACAGAAAAATTATTAAAAAAACAAAATTCAATAAGTTCAAGGTGATTGAATTCTTGGAAATTGGCATTAAGAATCATGTGTTTGGGACTCTGGCTGAGTTCGCGCTTTGTTGAAGCTTGGAATTAGTGCCACTAGTAAGTTTCCAGTACACTAATGAGAGGCTCCAAATTCTTTGTAGAAGCATTTATAACTGCTGTCTTGTCCATTAAAGAGGTTGGAAGAGTAGAATCTTGTTAAAATCCAAGCACTAAATATACCCCCAACCCCACCCACACAAAAAGAAAGGCCTGTGAAATTGACAACTAATAAGTAGCCATTAAAGTTGTTAGTTTTTTAAAGTTGCTTCCAAACACCCTAACTCTCAAATCTTTAGTAGCATGATTTTGATTGCAAAACCAACAACATTAATCATCAAATTGAGTCAAATAAGAGCTTAGTGTTTCAAGATGCTCACAAGATGTCCCCGGAAAGCAGTTTGAATTTTAGTGGCAGCCAAGTTCCAATTTCCCTTATCACATAGATTGTAAGGTTGAGAAGCACCTGTGAGCCGAACAACCTCAGCTGCAGCATGGGCAGCAGCAACTGCAGCCTCAACTGCAGCTGCCGTGGCAATGGCAACATTCACGGCATGCTTTCTCTGCTCTTCCCTTGCTTCACTTAATCTTATCTGTGGTGCTGCAAGTGCTGGGTATTGTTTGAGCGTAAGCCTACCAAAAACACATCTCCACCTCTTTGGTTTCTGACAATTACAAGTAACGGAAACATTAACAGTAAAAGAGTAACATAAATGATCATTTAGGACAATGAAAGAAAAAAAAAAAAATCTAAACCAACCTTCTCTGCTTTTGGCTTTGCTTCAGAGACAAAGAGTTTCTTCACAAAACTAAACCAGCTCTTCTTCTTTGCCATTGAAGATTCATGAAAGCTCATTAACCAAATTTATCGAACACCGACCATGAATCCTCTAATACACCTTTTATGCTGATCCTGCAATCCTTTTGGCATATTAAAGAAGCCTATATCAATTACTTAAATGTTAAAGGCCACAGCCTTTCTTCTTCCTCTGTTGACAATGTGTAAATGAAATCTAAAAGAATCTGTTACCATGTCATGAAATTACTTAAATTTATGAATCCAACCAGAATGAAAAAGTTGCGTACTTTGTCAAACACAGAAAAGTGCATAAAAACAGGAAGAATTTCAGATACAGTCGAAAGAATCTCACATAGTTTATGCAGAACACAGAACAATACTGAACAGAGATGCTTTATTGAGTATAATTTTGCATACCAGAAAAAATGAAAAAAGGTACACAAGAATATGAGGAAGAAAACCGACTTAGTGAAGCATCTGAATTCAGAACTACCTCATTGTATGAACCTTGAAACATCCATAATCCATTGAAACTATCGTCTGTTGATGATAATTGAAGTGGGTTTCTCCTTCTTTCTTTTTTTTCCCTTCTAGTTTTGTTTTCAAGATTGCTCATATAGTGAAAGTGGAAGCAAGAGCTCCACAGAAATTGGCAATGCCTCAATGTTTGTGGTCACTTATGAGTGATTGTCTTTTTGAAAACATGGTCTCTATCTCTCTCTCTCTCTCTCTCTCTCTCCTTTTCTTCAACTGTCATTTTCACAACTGCCATTGACTAATTCAATTATTCAAATGTCTGTTGGGGTGAATTTACCCTCTGTACATTTTATCTTGGGAAACCATGGCATGGGATGGCACCCTATTGTGGTTGGTTGTGATTTAGCTTTGATTAAATGCAATGCTCTTGATGTATTCTGGAATATCTCAATCAATATAACATCTGGTGGGGCTGGCAAAAAATGCAGTTAATTCATGGACCATTGCTGTCTTGTATTAGGATTACGACATGCCTGCGAATAATAATCCAAGAAAGGTCTTTATTAATCATACAGGACCAACTCTATTCAAATATTTCAACAATTTATAATTAAGTAATAAATGCCACGCATGTTGGCGCCTTCTTAAAGAAAAGAGAAAAAGAAAGAAGAAAAAACTCAATACTACCGACATTCATCTAAAATATATGAGAGAAAAAATGCATGAAAGTTTTGTTTTGTGGCACCAACAAAATTAGGAATCACAGTTGGTTGAATAGTTTTATAGATCGATATGATTATGATTAATTATTGAATTAATCTAGCCCTAGCTTGTCCTTCACACCCCCCCCCCCCCCACACTCTTTTTTTTTTTTTTTTTTTTGTTTGACATATATTATTTCTTTTTTGATTCTCAAGTCACAAAGTCATTGTTGAATTTTTAAGTATGTATTTTTTTAGACTAGTGTTCTTGGTTGGAGCTTTAATTCGCATCGTTGAACATAGTGTCGAAATTATGTTTTGGGCCCATTTTTTTTCTACTTGAAACTGAAAATGAGGGAAGGTCCCCTTCACATAAAAGTCAAGAGGGACTATTCTTTCACGGGGACCTCGATTGGCACCCCAAGACTTATTTTTTATCCACCACTTATTTTACATTTTAAGGTTTTATGAAAAATATATAAGGTTTTCATAAAAATTGATCGCGTATTTTATTAGAAAACATCATTCTGAATAACTTTTTAGAAGAAAATTTTTCCTAAATCTGTCGTTTAAGTAGAATTTTTGTCATTTATTGTTTTCACTTCGTAAATGACTAAAAAGTCTACTTAAACGATTGATTTTGGAAAAAACTTTCTTCCAAAAGTTGTTCAAAAATATATTTTTTAATAGACAGCATGATTAGATTTTATGAAAACTTTATATATTTTTCATAAAATCTTAAAATGTAAAATAAATAGGGGATGAAAAACAAGTCTTTGGGTGCCAATAGAGCCTCCTTCTTTCAACACCTTTCAAATCTAGAAAATAGCTTCAGACTCAAGTAACCAGTCATTCTTATGAAATTTTTAATAGATTGGATATCTGATGGCTATCATCTTAGAATTGGGGTCTATCATTCATGTAGAAATTATAATGGTGGACCTCACAAAGAAGGTTGGTCCCCAGTCCCCACTCCCTTTCAGAGATAAGCCATGTGAACCACTTACCCAGTTTTGTCTCTGATATTTTTCTAGAAATAGGAACTTTTAGCTCTAGCCCTCACATTGTGGCCCAGAAAATGAGAGAGTAAAGTGGCTTTTGAGCTGTTTGATGGCCCAAGAAGAAGAGTAACCAATGAAGAGAGAATTCTGAAACTTTTGCTCACCCCAGTTGGGCTGCAATGAGTTGTATTTATAAGAAGAGAATAAAGTGGCTTTTTATGCTGTTGGTGGCCCAATTAGAAGTCTTCCCTTTCTTTTCTTCTTCTTGTTTTTTCTCCTTTTTTATTTTTTAACTGTCACAGGCTGCACCTTTGAACCGCCTAGTCGAACGAGAAAAACAAGAACTGGCCCCTTGTAATGATTCATACCTCTGCTTGTGTGGCTTTGGGCATGACCTTTGCTTAAAATTTTCCATAATGAATTTCTCATAACATTCATTATGGAAGGAATTGGTGAGAATATGGATTAATGAATCATCACTTGGAATAAAAAGAAAACCTTTGGACCATGCAATCCCCCACTATATTGTAATCAAATTGCATATTCTTAGTTTAACCTAGTAGAACTAGACAAGCAACATGTCATAATAATTACACACACTCCCCCCCCGCCCCCCCCCCCTTCCTTCTCTCATTAGACAACATTGGTGCATCAATTCACTTGGTTTTGTTATCAGTAAAAAAATATGGAGTATTATCATTATAAACATTTTTAAAATTTCATTGTATAATCCTACCGCTGTTTTTAATTATATATAGGTTTGAGGGTAGGGTAGAGCTATAAACATTTTTTTGGGAGGTTATTTGTAGATGCATGAACATTAGAGTTCAGCTAATAAAAAGACTGGTCTCAATAAGAAACCTAAGCATGAAAAAGCACTACTAATGAGCACTTGTGTTACACTACAAGCAAAGGGATGATCATTCCTAAACATTTTTTATCAATAGATCGGTCACTTGATGTAAAGTGCAAGGGTTGTGCTGCCTAGAAAGAAATATATTTAATATTAGGCATGACAATAACTTTGAAACTTAAATGATCTCTCTCTCAATCCAACCAAATTCAAACTTTTTTTTCTCTTCTCATGGAGAGGAAACCCTTTGGGCAAACCCAGACCCATATAAGACCCCACAGCCCATATGGACTAAGTAAAT
This sequence comes from Liquidambar formosana, assembly GCA_039720395.1. NCBI lineage: Eukaryota > Viridiplantae > Streptophyta > Magnoliopsida > Saxifragales > Altingiaceae > Liquidambar > Liquidambar formosana. The sequence continues at coordinate 10,994,937 of CM077821.1, forward strand.
CCAAGACGCAAGAAAACCATAAAACCTTATGTTGATGCCCTCAAGGGGTTTAGTAAGAGTTGAACGCAAGACCTAATTCAAACCTTTTTATGACTTATATTGTGATACCCGATATTGGTAAAAGACATACTTACACATCTTTTTCACCCCCTTCCATTTCATTTTGAGTTTTTTATTTTTCATTTAATCAATACATGAAATTTGAAGCAAACATATCAAGAACCCAAGATCATACTCCATCGGAAGCCCTGGCAATTGGGTGGGTTTGGATGGATTTGGGCAGGTTTAGATGGGCTGAATTAAAAAGTCCCCCAAATCCCGCCTAACCCACCCATTTACGTGAAGAACCCATTTAAAACCCAAAATCACCCATTATTTTGCAAGGAAACCCAACCCAACCCGTGAAGCGCCAACCTCCGTCGAGTACATCTGAAGCGGTTGCTGAACCTCACACTGTGATAATCCAGGGGCTACTAAACCTCCACCATGGTACATCTGAAATTCCATATTGGGTGCTTATCCTACGAGAAGACTTAAGATGGAGAGTAAATGAGAGGTTTTGCAGTCTCGCTAGCGTTTTCTCCTCGGATTCCCATCGCTGGTGTCTAGCCTCCACCATCCCCATTACAGCCACCTCCAACATTTCCTCTCCTTGAAAACGAATGAAAACATAGCAAAAAACAAATAAGCATCAAAACCCCATGTTTTCAAACCTCATTAATTGTTGAATTAGAGCTTTATAGCACCAAGATCAATTGATTTTCCCCAATTTTCCCGGCCGAGAAGACGAAAGAGAATCACACCCATTTCAAAGCTCGTATGAGTGTTTTGCCCATTCGAGAAGCACAAGAACAGGCAGGGGCGGACCCACGTTTGGCCTTAGAGGGGCTGTGGCAACCCCAAAATTTTTTTAAAACTACATAACTCCCTTTAATTTGATGAGTGGGCATCCCATATTTGATAAAGTGGCATCCCCAATTTCACCTTTTCCCTCTATACTTGATAAAGTGGCAACCCAATTTTATTTTTCCACCCCTATTGTGGATGCCAACTAAGTTTGAGAGGCAACAAAATAATAAGGTGAATGCACAGGTAAACATTCATCTCTTTGCAGTAATTCCCCTTACTATCAAGTTTAGGGGTTTATATTTTACATATATGGGTGCACACACACCCAACTCATAAAATATATGAACATATGTACTTGTGTATGTATGTTAGTATATAGGTGGCGACCCCAAACAAAAATTTCTAGTTCCACCCCTGAGAACAGGGTCAACCCAAGAAGGCTTACCCACATCTTTTGGGTCTCCACCCACTATCACCACCAAGAAGAAATGGACGAACCTAATGCCTTTATTCGTTGCCCTCATCGTCATCACCAAGATTTCCTACCGGCCTGATGGTTAACTGGGGAAGGAGGTGGAGGTAGTGGTGTACCTGAGCCACCGAAGCTCAAACTAGGGATGGCAATATACGACCCGATCTACGGAAAATAGACTGTATTTACCCTTTAGAATTTGGGATTTGCCTTCCTTGTGTATTGCTCTATTCTGTTCTGATAGTAGGTAGAAATTATGCAATAGAAATATGTAGTGTAATCATTAGTGGTTGTTGTAGAATTAAATAGCATTGGAAAATCTCCGGTAGGAATGAAGTTCTTCCCTGGTTAGAATCTTTTTTCTAATATAATAGTTATAATAATATTTTGTTGAATATTATATAATAGCATGATTTAAATGGTTTATGTATTTCGCATGATTTAAGCTGTGTGTGTTTGTAGCATCCATCCCATAGTTTATGTTTATTTTGTATATGAATGTAAATTATTAGCTGAAGTTCCTGCGACTTCCTGTTCTGTGTGTGTGTGTTGCTTTTTACTGGTATCAAAGCATTTAGGTTAACTGTTAACAGAACCTTAAATTAGTAAAATTATCTTTTATTTGTTAATCATTTAGAAAACTAGTTAAGTTATTTTAGTTTATCTGTAAACCTTAAAACAACCTTGAATAGGGAGTACTGAGGCCTTGACTTTGTTGAGAGGTAGTTAGGAGAACATAAATCCTTCTCATTTGAGTTGGCAACTTTGTAGGAAAACCTAGTCATGGAAGAATTAAGGTGCATAGGTGAATTAAATAATCAAACTAATGACTATAAACATTTAGCACATGTACAAGCTGAAGATGCTAATATAGGTAATGTTAGCCGTACATTAAACTATGTAGTTGATAGTTTGTCAGGAGTATTTAGTAAATTAGTAAAAATTGAAAAAACCCAAGAAAAAATTAGTGATAAAATTAATATGATAAGTGAAATGCAAAATATAGACTTAAAGGATGAGACAAAAGGTCTAATCCAAAATTTAGAAAATAGTCTGAAAAACAATTCAGAAACTACACTTATGATAAAAGAAAATTATAGGGAAGAAATTCCTAGACTACATTTTGGAACAGAAATTATGATGTTTAAAACAAATAAACATCGTAAAGATTTTGAAGCAATTAAAGAAATATTAGAATATTGGAAAACCCGATATATAAAAGAAGATGATTATGAAGAACGTAATAAACTACTTAAACAAATGCAAGAATTATATTCAGCCAATGAAGAACTTATGACTGAGTATAATTATGAACTAGCTCTTCAAATAGAAGATTCTAGTGAATCAGAAAATGAGTTAGAAATTTCTTTCATGCCAAACAGCGTAAAAGAAGAAAGCTCAGAAGATGAGCAAGAAGGTAAAAAATTTGGTTTATCATCAAGTGAAAACAACTCTGAAGGTACAAGTAGTACTTCGGTAGATGAAAAAATAATCATTGATTCTGATAAAGAAAACAATGATGACATTAAAGGTAATAATGACCCTCAAGACTCTAGAAAAAGAAAAGAGATTGAGACGGATGAGGAAGAAAAAATACTTCCTAGAGGTCAAAGGATTGATTTTGAATCACCTATATATGATGACCTTTATGATGATGATCCGGTCCCGATGCAAGTTGAAGGTTTAAAATCTTTAAAAGATGAAGGTTCTACTTCTACATTAGAACCAAAACCTTCAACGACCATACGTTCAGATTTAAACAAAATCAATATAACTGCAGGAGGAGTCTATTTAGACTTAAAAAATGTTGATTTTAAAAATTATGATCAAGCATTAAGAGAATGAGCGCAATCAATGTCCATTGTCATAAATACATATAAAAGTAGTTGATCTAAAGAAAAATTTTTAGACTACATCTGTGCAATTCTCCAAGGAGATTGTTTAAACTTCCTTAGAAGATGGGAAGTCTCTAATGAAGGTAAACATGAAAAAGCTAGTTTACTTAATAAATTTAATTCATTTGATAAAATATTAAATGATTTTGCACAAATTCTAAGAAGAGAATTTTGTGAAATTAAATTTGAAGAACAAGAAGAAATTCACAATGAATATATGCTAACAAAGACAAGAATATGTAATATATGTGAATTTAAACCTTTTGCAAAATTTTATCAAGAATATTACCATAAACTTAACCCTCCAAAAACAGAGCTTTGGTTAGGTTAATTTTTCTACAAATTACCCTCGCCGTGGGATGAAATTTGTAACGATGGATATAAAGAATTCTTAAAAAGTTCTAACGGTGGAAAAGACACCCTAGGAGCAAGAATTCAATTTGTTGAAAGAACTATTACTAAACATTGCATGACACAAAAGGTTGCCAAGCAAGTGAAAGGTCAACTTAGCGAAAATTGCTGTACCAAAATTATGCAAAAACAATGGGAATTCGGTTGTAAAAAATCAACCCCTTATAAGAAAAAAAGAAAATTTAGGAAATATAAATTTGTGAAATGGAAAGGTAAAAAAACCTAAGCCTCAGAAAAAATATGTACGAAAAAGAAAACAAACATTTAAAAAAAAAACTAAATGTAAATGTTTTATATGCAATGAAGAAGGTCATATAGCGCCACAATGTCCTAAGAAAGGGAAAAGTGGTAAACAAATGATAAAATTTTTAGAAGAAAAACAACTAGAAATTTTAGTTGGAGAAGAAGTCTCCGACACAGATTCAATAATCTATGAGGTTCAATCAGAATCCGAAAGTGAAAGTGAAGATAATTCAGACATGATTTTTATGATGTCTGAAAAAAGCGAAAATAAAGAAGTTTTTGAAGCCATTCCAAACAAGGAATTTAATCTCATAAAATTAGGAGATGTTTTAGGTGAAGAAGCATCTATAGACAAAATAAATTTTGAAAAATTTGATAAAATTAAAGCTATCAAAAAAGAAGAACTCTATCAAATTTCAAAATTTAATATCTGGCAAGGAAGAATGTTTGAGCAATTTAGTGGAAATGCAACCGCTAAAGCTACTGAAGATGAAATGATAGAAATCCCTCTATTTGATAAAGATAAAATTAAAAGGCTTAAACAAAAGCATCCAAAAATTCGATATATACATATAGGAATTATTCAAATAGAAATAACAGCACTATTCAGAATAGGATTAGATACTCCTATTCTTATAGTCGTCTTAGATAAAAGATTTGAAGACCCTGTTAAAGCACTAATAGGTGGAATACAATCAAATCTAGTATCTGGACAAGTTTGGTTTAAAGTTAAACCAAATTATTTTATATCAATTGACGATCCAAATATTTGTGACACGATAAAAATTCGTATCCAAACTAGAGGAATAGATATGAAAAGAAATAGCTATAATTTATCAGTTCAATGGAAAGCAATCCATGAACTAACAAATTTTACAAAAACATCAATAAAAGAAATTGATAAAAATATGATTGAATTATTTGAACCACGAGCATTCGACACTGAAATTCAACCAAGATTAATAAATTAGAAAGATTTGGAAATACCAAGCTCTTGGTTAGTAAAAGAATTTACCAATAACACTAAAGAAAAATTCTATAAAACAATAGAATTCCAATCATCAAGAAATAATCTTTATTTTACTGATAAACGTAGAAATAGTTTAGAAATACTAGACAGAGAATCAATATGGTCAACATCAACATCTAAAAAAGATGATGAAAATAAGGAAAATGAAAAAGGCAAGGCCATTGCAATAAAAAATGTACAAATGCCTATACTTCCAGGTACGAACTAACTTGAAGAACAAAAATCTGTAGCATTTCAACAGATTAAAATTGAAAGTAAATATCCAGAACAAATAATCTTTAGTTACCAACAAGGTAAGAAAAGATACATGTATGTTCTTGGAAAATTTAATTTCAAAAACTATAAACCATATGTTTTGTCTATTTTACTAGACACTGGTGCCACAACCAGTGCTACTAGGTATAGTGCCTTACCCGAACATCTATGGGTAAAAATGAAAAATCCCATAGCTGCTAGAGGCATTGATGGTAACAAAACCTTTATTTCTTTTAAAGCTAAAAATATTCCCATTTGGTTAGGAAACACAAAGTTTTTTATACCAAAATACTTTGTTTTCCGCAAATGCATGGTGATATAATATTGGGAAATAATTTTATTGAAAATTATATGCCCTTTATTGTCAATTGTGATCATGTGATTCTAACTTTTAAACAAAAGTACGTTAGAATTCCTATTTTACCACAACATAAACATGTTTATGAAAAAGGATTTGCGCCAGTCAAGCGTGATGAAATGACACCAATAATTAAATATCTAGATGAAACTCATTGGATTTATAAAAAATTACATCCAAATTTTTCAGAAAATCCATTAAAACTTTGGAAAAAATCTCCAAGGTTCTGTGAATTAAAACTAATTGATTCTAATAAAATAATTAGAGTTAAACCAATGGTCTATACTAAAAAAGATATAGACGAATTTGAAATTCAACTTGAAGAATTATTAAAGAAAGGATTAATTGAAGAAACAACAAGTCTACATTCTAGCCCCGCCTTTATGGTAATGAACCATAATGAGATTAAACGAGGAAAAGCTAGAATGGTCATCAATTATAAAAAATTAAATCAAAATCTTGAATTTGATGGATATTTTATTCCTAAAAAAGATGTTCTAGTTAAACAAACTATGATCTCTAAATGGTTCAGTAAATTTGATTGTAAATCAGGCTTTTGGCAAGTAAAGCTAACTGATGAGTCAAAACCATTTACTGCTTTTAGTGCACCATATGGACATGATCAATGGACTGTTATGCCATTTGGAATTTGTAACGCACCACAAATATTTCAAAGATGGATGGACAATATGTTCAAATATCTTCATAAATTCTGTTTGGTATATATAGATGATGTTTTAGTATTCTCTAAAACTAGAGAAGAACACAAAAAACATCTTGAAATAGTATCAAATATTTTCCTAAAACATGGAATAATTCTGAGTCCTAAGAAAATAGAAGTAGAAAAAGAAGAAATTGAATATTTAGGAGTAATATTAAACCAATCAGGTATTCAACTCCAAAATCATATTATTATGAAAATAAAAGATTTTCCAAATAATATCACAACTCTCAAAAAACTACAGAGTTTTTTAGGTCTACTAAATTATGGAAGAAATTTTGTAAAAAATTTATCAAAAAAGGAAAAACCATTAATAGAAAAACTCAAGAATATTCCTAAAAGAGGAAATTCAGACGTAAAAATATAATGGACTAAAGAAGATTCAAAATTAGTTCAAGAAATCAAAGATATGTTTAAAGATACTCCAAAAGTTTATTTTCCAAAAGAAAATGAACAATTAATTCTAGAAACCGATGCTAGTGATAAATTTTAGGGAGCAGTATTAAAAGCAATTCCAGAAAATTCTAAAAAAGAAGAAATCTGTGGATATGCTTCAGGAAAATTTAAATCAAATGAAATTAAGTATATAACTTATGAAAAAGAATTATTAGCCATTAAGAATGAAATAAAAAGATTTCACATTTATTTGACACCTGTTAAATTTTTAATTCGCACCGATAATAAGTCAGTTCGTGATTTTATTAAATCCAAAAAAGGAGAAGAAAATGTAAGACGGGTTAGATGGTATAATTTTATTTGTCAATATACTTTTGATATAATGCATATTAAAGGAATTAACAATTTTCTTGCAGATTATTTGTCCAGAAATTTCAATGAGTAATCAAAATCCTAATAGAGGGAAGAAGCCCTTAAATTTCCAAGCAGGAAAAGGCCATGGGAAACCATCTCAATTTTACAAAGGAGAAGGCAGCTCAAACCAAAGCAACTTTCTAAAATTCCCGTAGATCATAGGTAATCCACCTAATATTCCTATCTATGTTATGCCTATCAGCTATAAACAAATGGCTGAAATGTCCCAAAACTTTAACCAGCAAGTAAATTTTCAACCCCGTCCTGAAACAAATCAAGAAACAAAAGACTTCTATAATCCAGGTTTAAACCCAAAAACCTATCATCTACTTAATAATATTTGGAAGACTCATTGCCTAAACCAAAAGGCTGAGTTTAGAAGAAGCATGTCTCAGCTTGCTAAATATTTAAAAACACATGAAGAAAAACAAACATATCTCCAAAATGAATTTGCCAAATGCATTAAACAAGTAGATTGGCTTGAAGAATTTTCTGAAGAAAAAATTAACACTCCTGTTAATTTAATGAATTTTACTGAACAACAGGAAAATTCATATTTTAATAAAGCTTTAAGAATATGTTTTTTCAATAAAGCTAAAGCAGCTTTGCCTAAAGAAATTTTCTCTGATATTCAAAATCGTGTAGAATACAATGAGATTAAACCACTTCTCATTGAATTCGCTGAAAATATTTATCTCGAGGAAGATATTCCAAAATTGAATTTTGCCATTAATCATGAACTTTGGAATATTGAAGCAATCGAATGCGGAGCCGTTGGAACAATTGTTTTCGACCCCCTCTGTTGTACCTCCTTTGTTAATTTTCCTACAATGATCAAAACAATGATCTACTGCGTTATGAAAAATTACAAATGGAGTAGATACTTAAAATTTAAAATAGTCAGTAATGCAGGTTGGCGACAGAGAGAATTATTCTTTCAATCTTACCAAATCTGGAGTTTGGAACTTGCATCTGAAGAAGATCTCATAAGAAATGAAGATCTTAAATATTTGGACAAAGCAGAAAATCTAGATTTGTCCACTTATTATATTCAAAACTGTGTTGCACTCAAAAGAGAGGCACAAAGAATTTGCAACGCTCACCCCTATACAGTTATGATTAGTGACGGAAGAAGATTATTTTGTACAAACTTAATAACTTCTTACGTGGAATCTGTTGCTCAAAGAATAACAGCAGTAGATTTCATTGATAATATTTGCCATGGAAAAACCATTGGTCCAATAGAGCTAACAATGGATATGGGAGAGTTAGTGGGCCAACAAGACCTCTTGGAAAACACACTCAATTCAGAAGAAGACACTGAAGCTACCTTTTGGAATTCTCTTGATGAGGTGGAACTTCACAACATCAAGAATATGATGGAAGGATAAAACACCAAACAGGCTTAATCCAGTTGGACACGTATGGATAATGCGTGACAGATGATAACACTAGGAACAGAGCTATTTCAGAGAAGATATAAAAAATATTTTCTAAAAGGCGTCAAAGAAGCGGCGAAACACTAAAGCAAGAAAGCATCACGTGAGCAAGGAAGGAAATTCCATCCTTGGAACTTGGAAGATGAAGAATCATTTCTCTACGACATGTGAAAGACATGTGAAAAGCTTAACATGTGATCATGAAAAACATGTGATCAAGAAAAACATGTGAACACCATGTGAATATTTGAATATTGTTTTTTGACCTTTCCTTGTAAATTTTTAATCTATCTAAGTCGGTATTGAAGTCCGGGGGTCTGTCTATATATGGGGAAGCTTTTCTTTTGTTCAGTAGAGTTTTTAAGAGTTAGAATTTGAAAAGAAGAGTTTTTTATAGAGAATAAGAGAGTTTCTTTGTTTCAGAGTCTGTACAGAAAGTGAGTGAGCCTTCACTGTTCAGTGAAGAAGAGGAGTTTTCTGTAAGTTTTCTTTCATCTTGTGTAAATTATATAATTATTAATAAAATATGAGGTTGCTTTTGTAAAATACGTATAAAAACAAAATACTATATTTACAAAAATTTCAGGACTGAATTGTCCTCCTTTTTGAAAAAAATATTCAAAGCCTCCGGATAGGTGCACATTACGAACTTTGAGCAGTCTAAGTTTATTCATCCTTGCAAAGGCTTCATTGCTGATGTGTACCTTTTCTGGTGTTGCAAAGTTTAGGATTATACCTTGAACTGCTTCCATACCCTGATTATCAAGAATCATAAAATTATTCTTCACCATATAGTTGCTTCTTTAATTAAAAAGAAAAGAGCCCAACCTCATTGTTGCTAATAGACATTGCAGTTAAGAAAAAAGTTCATATATTTGGCTCTCACCGTATTTTGTGTGAGTACATGATGTACACCCTCCTGCAACCACAACCTACTATGCTCACCAGGCTCTTTAGGGGATTCTTGGCGAACAATTTCCCAACCCATTTCTTGTACCAAATCATGCATCCATAGCCTATTATGTGAAATAGTTATAAGACACCTTTGATTGAGAACTCTTAGTGCAATATCTGGGTAGAAACCACAACTTTTAATAGTTTTGTTACATAATCTTTATTCTCCCCATTAAAGAAACATGCAACATCCAAGAATATATCCTTGTGTGTGTCATCTAGACCATCATAACTGACTTTAAGTATTTCATAAATGTGTTTATTTGGAATTCTTTGTAACTTATCTAATTCACTTTTCCATTCATCTATGCTTCTCTTGCAAAGAAAGGAGCCTAGAACTTTGAGGGCTAATGGAAGGCCTTTAGCATAATCTACTACGCGGTTTGAAAGCTCCAAATAGCTGCTTGTCGGGTGATCCTTTTTAAAGGCATTCAAGCTAAAGAGCTGAAGGGCTTTATTATTGTTTAATTTCTCAACCACATAAATTTCATTGACCTCATGTGCACTCAGCAAATGTTCATCTCGAGTCGTTATTATAATTCTGCTTCCCAAGCCAAACCAATTAGGCTTTCCAGCCAATTTTTCCCATTAGTCCAAATGATCCACATCATCAAGAATAACAAGAACTCTTTTGTAGCGAAGCCTTTCCTTATCACACTGACTCCTCAATCATCATTGCTTATATTGAGTTCTGCTTCTTTTAGAACTCCTGAAATAAGTTCTCTTTGCAAATGAACTAGGTCCCCCATGTCTTCTTGAAACTTCTTTAACATTTGCAAGAAAGCAACTAGCCTTCAAATTGTTTAAATATTCAGGTTATAAACAGCTTTAGCAAGGGTTGTTTTACCTATTCCACCAGTTCCCCAGATACCTATAATGCGAACATCATCCAACTCGCCAACACCTAATAATGAATTTACTTTCTCTACACAGGGAATCTATTCCAACTTCAGTCCTTGGCAACATATAAGGATATATAATTTTGATTCAATTCCCTCCAAATTTCATGAACAATATTCTGGATGAACTTTGCCTCATGCCTGCCAATTAAAAAGCATAAGAAAGATGAGGGAAGTCATTTTGGGACACAAATACACAAAGTCATATGAATAAAACATGATGATGATGTTTAATGTTTTCATTGCAATTGAAAAATTATGGGCAAATAAATTAGATTTTTTTTTTTTTTTTTTTTTTTTTAATGAGGACGCCCTTTGGGAAAACCTCGGGCCCATATAAGAGCCCACAACCCATATGGACTAGGTAAGTCCAGGGACCATGAGAACCACGAAACCTTGTGTGGGTGGCTCCAAGGGGTTTAGCAGGCGTCGAAATCAGAACCTCTGCTTCCTGAGGTGGGGTCCGTTGCCAATTAGGCTACCCCTTGGGTTAAATAAATTAGATTTACATGACCAACAGAAATTAATAAAACTATTTGTTTAAAATTTGTTTCACTATGTTGAGTAAACATGACCATGTATATATAGATACATGTGTGTGTGTGTGTGTGTGAAATAAAATCTGAAATATGCTCTAAATTTCTCAATTCTACTTGTATAAATGGTGCATATTAAATACATTTATATATTGATCTTCCTTTTAGTTGCTTAATTGTTTCATTAGAGTTTTATTCCTTGAATTCAATCAAATTTTCACTGTCTACTATCAACTACATACTTTCTTGCATTTTTCCCCCAGACATCTTGTCTCAATTTTGTTTTTAGCATTGAAACACCTAAAACTTATCAACAAATATAAATATATATAGTAGTTTTATATTTCACATTTCTTACAGCTTTCATATGTTCTTCCTTATTTCAAATTGTTTTAAAGTAGTTTTACAACTTTTTGATACCATATACATATAAATAGATGTGTTCTTTTTCTCGTATTTCTTCCAACTATTCCTCTTTAATTCAATTCATTTGAAAACTTCTATTTAAATTTTGTGATACTATATATTCAACCCAATGGACTCAGAAAAACTTTATGAATTTAAGGGCATTGCCCACAGCCTGTTTAGTCTCTATCCTTTGCTATGCTAAACTAAAGAAGGTTCTCAGTAGCATACTCAGCAGGCTCTTGGAGGCAGACTTGTTGGATACACCGGCTGAATTTCAGAGGCAAAAAGAATTAGAGTTAAACCTCAAGGTATTGGCTCCTAAGATGTTCTTTTGCTTGCATGAGTTTAGGCGTGTTTTGTTCAATCTCCAAAACTCTCTAGCTCTCTCTCCATACGCTTACATGTTTTGATCTTGTAATACTTGAACCCTTACAAAACCTATCTCAATTTGACCATCCCCAATCCTATTCTACAAAGTACCAGTACTCTGTTTTTCGAGTTGTGAGAAATTTTTGGGTTGAATTGATCATGCTTCTGCTGATTAGCATGATTTGTGATACAATCTTTAACCATTTATGAGATTTTTAGTCTAATATTGTGATCAATTTGTGTAATTGTTTTACATCTGGGCATGATGTTGTTGGGTTTATTCAGAAATTTTCCAGAGATTAGGAGTATATAGCTCTAAGGTGTCTCATCCATTTCGGTAGTGAGAGGTGGGGTGCAAGCGTAGTTTATCAAGGGGGTTATCAGTCATAGTTGTTATTGAACATGGACGCTATGCCATTAATTGTAGAGGAGGAGCAAGAGGACCGAATAAGTTCAAAATTACCCTTTGCTATGTTCAAAATTCAAAAAAAGGATGAAATCCTCATTACACGAGGATCACATGACCATTTTCTGTCATTTACCCTATCAAGCAATAATAAAGGAAGATTACCTCTATGTAATCCACCTTCACTTATGAATAAAATCACAATTACCATTATCAAAAAAATAAATAAATAAATAAAAAAAGGTGGATTCCTTCAATGCGATAACTTCAGGGGACTCATTTTAAAGTTTTGGAATAAAAGAACCATTACCCATATATCAAGGAAAAGTGTAATTTACTTTGTTCCTCTTTTTTACCAAACCTTGCAAAGGAAAACATGAATGACCTTTTGAATTCTTTAAGTGCATTGAGTTATAATGATGAGATGAAGATGGCATTAAGAGATATATATAGATATATAACTACAATGGAAGCTAATAGTACGAAAGCTCCAATTACTGTTATAATACCTAACATCATCACTCCAGCAAAAATTTACCAAAGGCTTAGGTGACTTGCCTCCTCAAGGGGAAAGGTGCAGTTAGCTACTCCTAATGGAATAGTATTAGACTCATGGAACAATATGCTACTGCTGAAACATGGAAGAATTGAAATCTTAGATCAAAACACTATGTATGGATAGTATGAACTGCCTAGACAAGAATTGAACAATGTAACCTTTCGCTCAATATTAGAATCGACGATTGAAGCATCTGAAGGGGTTGTTGTTGAGAAATATAAAACGGGAAAGGGATTTTAGAACACAAGGAAAAAGAAATAATAGTAACTTGGTCCAGGGCATCTACCATTATAACCACAATAATCAACCATAGATCTGATAACAACTTCGAATATGGAAATCAAAGGGATCAAATAGGAAATGATACTCTAAATCACAGAACTATAATGAAATATACGATCAACCAATAACTATTGGCCAAGTTCTTGGATATTATGAAGAAGATGATGGACTACTAGTATTAGACTCTAACTATAATCAACTTTGAGTTGAGTTGAGTTGAGTCAAGTCTTAGACATCCAGTCAGGAATGCCCACTTTTATTAAAATGGGTTGTTACTCTGCACAACATTCCTTAAATCACGGCAATCAAAAGTTATAATCCCCTTAGTAGTTTTGCAAAGAAAGGTGAGTTCCAATTTTTTTGGAAAAAAGAGTTCAATCATCAATGGACTAAGTGGACATGGCTGTCTACTATTCATGTACGAGACCTAGTGGTTGAAAGGATTTATATATAATATATGTAAAGGAAAAAATAATAATAAAACAATAATCCTGGGACTATAGTTGGACAATACTTATAGGGCACACTCTCTGTGTAAAAGGTTTACAAAAGACGAAGTAAAAACAGAGAGAGAGAGAGAGAGAGTGCTTTTACAAATAGCTGCAAAAGGAGTACTAACTACCTAACTGGTTGCACTATAATAGTGGTGTAGGAAATTTTTTTGTAAAACACTGGACTTGCCGGAATTCCAACTTTAGAGGTTGTTAAGGCCATACAAAACTCATGTTATCTTAGCATGAGGAAAATGATTAGGATCCACTATTTCATGGATCCCAATTAGCAGATAAGATGTAATTAAAAACAACTCAATTTAATGATTATACTATTACAGTCTTTAATAATGACCTCCATATGCCATTAAATTCCTTAAACTTGGGGTGCAACTTGGGCAGGTTGGACAGGTAGGCCAGGTTTTTTTTTTTGATAATAGACAATTGTATTAATCAAAAAGAGAAATACAAAATGGACAAGGAGTCCACCAAGAAACCAAACAACCCAGCAAGCCTCAAAACAACACAAACAACATAATAAAGGGCAAAGCAAAACAAACAAAAGCCCTCACAGCCCAAACAAAAATGACCAAAAAGAAGAAAAGCTCAAGGGGGATAAAAGAGACTCCCATAAGCTCTGCTCTTAACAGCTTTCGAAGCACAAATCTCTCTCCAATTCCTCACAATTAGAAATAGGGGAACTCCATCGAAGGATTTGTCCACCCTTGCCCAACCCAACCCAAGCTTACATAGCCCAATCCCAACCTAAGCCCAATTTTCTACACCCGGTTTGGCATGAACTATGCGGGTTGAGCTCACTTTTCTGAAAGCTTAATTTTCTCATTTCTGAACAAGTTATCATGCTCCTTCTTCCTAAAAATTTCAAGTTTTCAATCATTCAAAGTAACCTGTAATTTAATCCAATTCAACCTATACTTTTTTAACAAAGAAAAGCAACATGAAAACTAATTAAACCACTTAATAATCAATAATCCAAGACATGAACACAAGTATATAAGTTTAAGTAAACTTATGTTAGATTTAATAAAGTGTTTAATGTTAAAAAATTTTGATTGATATATCCTAATACATGAACTCAGATTCTCGAGTTGGGCAGGTTCCCCAGGGCATCTGCCCAAGCCAAACTTGAATTAAATTTGAGCTGGCATTTTATAATCCAAGTCCAGCCCACTAGTTAAAAATTGATGGCCAAGATCATCCAAATTTCAAATTAGGCTCGGGTTGGACAGGTTGAGCCTGCCTAAGTTGCACCCCTAACTTGAATAGTGAAATCTAGATCAGATCATTAAAACCAATCAAATAATTTTAATTATTTAACATACTGAATATATTAGATGGAACTTATCAACTGATAGATCTCCATACTTGGTAACATGCAATGTGTACCAAAAAAAATTATTCCTAGAACATTGTATGCAAGTCAAAATTTTCATTTGGCCAAACCGAAAGGCCTCCTTACTTAACACCGTCTCCCACATGACTCATTTTTTTTCCCTCTCCTATTGCACTACTTCTTTCCATCCAAAACCTATTTTCCTCTCAATTTTCTCTTCACACTAAATCCTTCCCTCTCAACTAAAAGGACAGTAAATTTTTCAAGCATTAGTGCGTAAAACAATACAAGATACTTCTAAACGTAGATCTTGGGTATTTAAAATCTAGAATCTCCTGCTTCTTTAGGGTGAGTCTACTGTGATTACTCTACAAGGGTTTTAGACTATCTCCATGTTTGTCCAAAGAATGTGTGGAAAAGGGCTTTCAAGAGAATGACGAAAATCAGTCCGCTGAGCATCTCAATCTATGTATCTACTGCTTCTTCTACAAGGTAAGGCTTCTGTTCTTCTTCAACAAGGTTAGGGTTTTCTGTGTAAATATGAGGGCCTTCTTGTAATTTAAAAACAAAACCAAGCTCACCGTTGAGGATTTGCGCAAGGGTTTTGACTCTCCCATGACTTATACGGATTGGATCAAAGAATGAAGCTGATTGTTTGCCAATTATCCCTCAAATTTAAATTTTGAGTTAAGGCTGGACGATGCCCTAATAGATAGCGTACCTAATCACTATTGAAAGAATTAAAGAAATATTTCCACAAATTCTAAGTAAAAGTGAAAGAGATTTCAGTTCAAAATTACCCATCCGCAGTACTGCTTAAATCCTGACCCGATAAATTGGCCACCTTCGTCAGAGCCGCCCTCCACATCTGAACTTTATCCGTCTCCTCGAAATCTTCTGCATGTTTAGCAAAGGCACTCGCGAAACTCCCCGTCTGCTTTCGTACTTCTGAGGGATCCACATTGCAGAAGATTGGCAGAACCCACTGTCCCTTCGTTTCCTTGCTCTCAAGGATCTTCACAAGTTCATCCAAGCACCATGTTGAAGAAGCATAGTTTTTCGAAAAAACGATTATAGAAGACCTTGATTCTTCGATTGCTTTCAGGAGTTCCACCGAGATTTCTTTTCCTCTCTCAAGTTTCTCGTCGTCTTTGAAGGTAACAATTCCTTTCTGGTGCAAAGCCGCGTAGAGATGGTCGGTGAAGTTCTTGCATGTGTCTTCGCCTCTGAAACTTACAAAGACGTCATAATTCCATTTAGGGGTGGAAAAGTTTGAAGAAGAAGAAGAAGAAGAGGATTTTTGGGTGATCATGGAAGCCAGTGGGGATCAAAATTACTAGCTTGTGTGTTGTAGCAAATTCCCTCGGCACCTTTCCTATGGCTGGAAAATGGGATGGAAACGTCATTTTCTGCTCGCCTTTCCCCTATTTGACTATTTTGGGTCGTTCCAGCAGGACAGACGACATACATAATGACGAACAATTATTTTATTTTATTTTATTTTATTTTTGTGCCATAACCGTAAGTGTAAGAGTACTTTTATAATAGTTTTGTGAAAATCTTTTTTTGACACCATGGTAACAAAATATCCCTATTTTATAATTTAAATCAAATTACAATTTATGTCATTTTTTTCCCACGTTCTCTTCCGTTCTCCCGTGGTTCCATTGCTTCCCACTTTTGGCCATCGTCAATTAAGCTGCAAATGCTATTCCAACAATTATGAAGTGGCTGTCCGAATCATCACGATACTTGCTGGTGAGAATCGAATCTAGTAGAAGAGGCACAAACACGGTAAGAGAAGAGAATAATGGGTCTTAATCTACCTTTTATTATGTTATCACCAAATCTGGTTTCCAGATTTGCAATAAATCATCTTCTCCTTCCCCCTTCCTGCTCAATCTATCTTCTCCATCTCGCCATTGACAACGATGGTGAAAGGTGAACAATTTGCTGTTGTGTGCTTTGAAAAATTTTGCACAAACAATAGTAACAGTTTACTTCTTGTGTGCTTTGAAAAATTTACATAAACAATAGTGACAGTTCACCCTTGTGTGTTTTGAAAAAATTACACAGACAATAGTAACATTTTACTGTTGTGTACTTTGGAAAAATTATGTACTACATAATAACAGTACAACCCTAAATCCACCACTGTCCCTTAACTACACCAAACCACCCACTGTGAACCCCTGCCATAAAACCCCAAACCTGTTGATAACCACCAAAACTACCATCATCAAACTCTACTAAACCCACACCATCCTCACCGTTGTATCTCCATCATCGTGCAACAAATTAGAAACCCAAATCAAAACTACAACCCTTTTCCCTTCAAACCCACTGTCAAACTAAAAAAAAAAAACCAGATCTAGTTTTTCTAGTTGTTGCCTACAAATGTCATCGACGACTCACCTCCAACCCCGCCGCCGTCGTTTGAGCCCTTTGTAATCGCATCCTTGTCGCCTCCCCACATCAGTCGCCGTTGATTCCTCACTACCAGATCACCATCGAGCATCGACTATCGAGCCTTAAGCCATTGAGGCATGCTTGCCGTCGGCCCTCGACCACCAGAGACAATCGCCATCAAACTAGCCAGTGTACAGCCATCCGATCTGGTGGTCGAAGCTTGATCGCCGCTCCTCTCCCTCTGCCCCCGCCCTCTCTCTCTCTTTCCTCCCCCCTTCCCTTTTTCTTGTAAATAAATTCGGTTGTAAATATAAAAGATTAAAACGGGTATTTTCAAAAAAATCATTTCCTTTTGCTTAAAGAATCTTTTAAAAAGTGGTTTTGGAGTTAAAAAATCTTATGGTGGGTTTTTTGTTGAAAGCAGTCTCCTAATAAGGATTATTGCTAATTTCACCTTTTTTTTGCTACAAGGAGGAAATGACGAACAATTTCAGCCACGGGAATAACCGACATCTATTCATAATTGACCCTACCTTTGAAAAAACACCCTTCCTTAGAAAATCTTATTAGATGCTTTCATATTCCTTTGGAAGAACACGTTTTTTAAAAAAATCCTATTAAATACTTTTTCATCAATATATTTGTTATAATATTTTAATTTTACTCTTAAATATATAAAACATTAAAATAAAAAGAAATAAAACATTTTTAAAAATATTTTAAAAAATAAAATAAAAAATAATCATTGATTTTTGAAATGTGACAATAATTTTTAAACATCCCATTAAAAAAATAAAAAAGACCAACAATTTAGCAATAGAGGAAGTAATATATAATTATTTAAAATTAAAATTAAAATAAAACGCTAAACAACCAATTAAAAGGGACTTCATTAAAATAAATTTCTAACTCCAACACTTAGTATTGTTGAAATAGCATTTGACAGCAATGATGGACAAAACTGTCTCGAGAGTCGTGTACAATACGCAATATGGGCCCCTCATGGACGTGTTGTGCAATGCCCATTCACAGTGCGACGCTCCCATTGCCACGATAATAGATGGCAACCCTCTTTAAGTGGAGAAAAACTTCTATATGACTGTGATATGGTCAGGTTGTATTACAAGTCAATGAGAATCAAGCAAAATAAGATTGTTAGTGTATTTTTTGATTCTACAATTTCACTTTATTTTACCCTTATTGACTTATGATACCACTAGCCGTATCACAGTTACATGGAAGCACGACAATCATTCTCCATAGAGGAGTGAGTCAAGTTTATACGCGTTGACTTATCAAATGTTATACATGAGGCTATAAGTGCATCCACAATGGAGTCGTTAGCAAGGGCTGATAAATTTGACAATGGAAAAGTAATACACCAACCAGACCATGCCACTTGCGATGATAAAATGGCTATTAACATGTGAGTTTCGGATGTTTAATGCGATCCCATTGAAGTTGCTAGCAGATGTGTTTACTGGCAGTGCACCGCTTGGTCCAACGGTTAAAAATAACACTTTTTCATTTCGCCCTATAGTTAAAAATAACCTGTGCCATCAGTCGAAGAAAAAAGGCCAAAAAAAAGAAGATCAACAATTGGTGTAATTGGCGCCACCAGACACAAGCCAGTAGATGGCAAAGAAACCAACACCTGACACACTAACACGTCCGTTAGAGCAGACACTGGAGCACCCAGAATGTGCTAGTTAACACATGCTACGTGACACATTTTTTTAGTTAATCTCTCCACTAAACCGTCTATTGTGGATGCTCAGGGAAACATCATGTCAATTAGAGGTGGGGGATACTCGTATTTGCTTTGACTTTTGGAATGGAGCAAACATTTTAGGATTTCCTAAAATAGAAATTGTTATCAAATAAAGTAGGACGGACTGAAGTATTATTAGCATTCTTATTATTTTTTTGGTAAATTACAAAAAACCCTCTTGAAGTATAGGAGGTCAGTAGATAATCTCTTTTATGTTTTAATTTTGTCAATGTACCCCTTAGTTCAATTGGAAGGTAAAACCAATGATCGATGGTCACCCAATTGGCCATCACACCAATGAGGGTTCTGATGCTTTTAGGCAATATGGGTCCGTTAACGGTATAATATGCGTAGCCACGTGACTAATTTTTGTCAATTTTCATAAACAGTAAGTGACAGTGAGGTACATTGACAAAATTAAAACATAAGAGGGGTTATCTGCTGACCCCCATACTTCAAGGGGGTTTTCTACAATTCACCCTTATTTTTTTGGTACAATATTATTGGCACTCTCATTATAGCAACACTATTCACCTTTTTTTTTTTTCTTAATTTTTTCCCGTAATAATGTGGCCAGCAGCCACATCATCAACCAAATCATCAAATGATTTTTTTATGTTTTTTAATTGCATGACATATCAACAACCACATCATTAAGAGAAAAAAAATTTAGGGATACATAGCACTTGCCTTCTACTATAGATTTTCACACTCATTTCATTCTAGGTGTGGAAGTGAGGCCGAGCAAGAAGTATAAGGAGCTTTAATGTGACTATCGAGAGGAATGTGGAAGCTCTTATAGCTAGGAGTGCCTATAGACCTGTGATTGCTTTGCACCTGATTATGTTTTCCTATAATCTGCCGATTTAAAGCAAACACCAGATTATGTTTTCCTTGGTAATAATTTGGGACAAATTCACAAAAACAGATTATTTGGTGAAAATTCGGCCTGTGTCATTTTCTGACTTGTATTTTGCTTGGTAACACTGATACAAGATATACACTTGCACCTTTTGGCTTTTCCCCCCTCTTTCATTTCAGTTTTTTTCTTCTCCTTTTCGTTTGATTATACAAAATATTTGAAGGAAACATTTCAAGAACTCAAGACAACTTCACTGTGTACAAGACCATCCTCCATCCTTATCCATGACTTGAGAGAGAAGGGCTGCTCAGTAATCTCTATAATTCTAGCTCCTCTAGGCCAGTCTCCATAGCCACCATAACCAGTATGCCTAGCAAAGCACAGCCACAGCTTCTTGTATGGGCAGCACCAATCCAATCCATGATTGTGACCCACAAAAATGGCCTGCCACCCATGCAGTAATACAATTAACAGAACCCCATTTGCATTAATGAAAGTGCCACTTTAGGTACATCTTTCAGTTGTATAAATCCTAACTACTCGCTATACTATGTTGGCCTCTACTTTGGGGCTTTCCAATGCCCCTGCCCCCCACAGCAAAAAATGAGGGAGGGGGGCAGGGGGGGATGGCATCAGATCATGTTATTTTAAACCATCTTATTGTAAAATAATTCATTACATAAACCTTTTAGAAAAGATAATGATAATGTAGAACAGTCCAAATTCATTTGAATAGGGTAAAACTTATTGATTCTCGATCTTCTATGTTCTTGGAATAGGTTTTTGAAAGCAGGACCAAATTAAGGGAATAGGTTACGTTTAAGCATAGTTACAAGTATGGGGAGCAGAAACCGTGGAAAACTTTTTTAAAGAGCTTGATCGAAATTAAAAGTAGGAAATGTTATATGGGCAAACTATTTGGAGGTGATTGGAAAATGTGGAAATAAAATGGTTTATTTGGTTCACAAGAAGAAGAAAACTAGAAATTTTATAGCAGGCACTTCCACCCCAACCTGTTACGGAGTATAATATTGCAAGTCTTCATTCTTTTCCTAAGTTTTATTGGCCATAAAATGGAGCACTGATTAAAAGGTGAGTTAAAAAGACAGTAAAATTAAAACATGAGAAAATTTAGCATCTGTTCGGATCTTGGAGAAGGACATTGAAAGGGAGTTTACCCATTGCTATAAAAGCCAATTATAGCATAGGAAAACCCTTTTTCTAAAGTTTTAGAAGCGTTATAATTTCTGAGGTCCACATGTAGAGGAGATTCACTCACTGCTATTAAGGCATATGGGAAAAATCCTTTTCCAAGGTTTAGGAAGCATTTTCAATAAAAATAACATCATATCCTTTGAGTATCTCTGCACGCTGATAACTCTCTAGTTTTCAATGAGGTTTCCTATAAATTTTCAAATTTTATTGCATTCTCTCATAAATCTCTTTCTTATATGGGGCAAGTGTTGCAAGTAATGATGAGTTGAGCCCTTTGGTTTGAAATTTTACCTTAATATAAACAATGTACAAACAAATTAACATATGCTAGTGATAGTGGCCTGAGTGGTATCACTCCCACCTTTTTAGTGGGAGAAATATAGTGGCTTCAAGTCCCTTCAGATATATATATATATATATATGTATGCTATCTAGAGAAAAGTATCTATGTTTATCTTTGACCTTATCCTTACCTTGACAGAAGGCCTTTTGACAAGAAGTTCCATGATACCCATTTCAGCCTCTTGCGTAGCAACACTTTCCATGTTAATTGAACCCACACATGGCTTCTGTATTCCATACTTTGGAGCCACCTTCCCATAAGATTTACTTGGTATATGCCAAAAGATAATCTCAGGCACCCTGTTAGATGAGAATTTGTGTGATTAACAAGACAAAGAAGGAAACAAAACAAAGAAGATCATAGGGAATTTTACAATTTTCAGTTTGTGACCCCCCCCCCCCAAAAAAAAAAATAATTAATTAATCAATTAATTAATCAACAGAAGTCATTACAAAACAGAAAATGCGAGGCATCCATCTATGTCTACCTTGAATCAGGGTTCACTTCTTGGGATTTTTGCTGGAACCATTTGGCTTGGGCACTCGATATGATTTGTGGGTAGGTCCCACCACCAGAATCTAGGAAGTAGAGGAATGCCACGGGTGACTTCGGATCGCCCGATGATGAGACTTGGAGGATATAGTTGGATACACTTGGCCAAAGATCTCTAGGACCATTTTTAGAGTATGATAATACATTATGCTCCATCTCATTTTTCATCAGCTCAACACGTCTTGTGCCCCTGAAAGCTGCACCATTCTTCCCCTTCCATGGAAATTATGGTCCCATTGAAAAAGAAACAGAAACCAAACACCCATAAGAAAAGAATTATATCTTAACCACATTGAGCATAGACCTTAGGTCCCGTTTGATTGGCCAGAATCGAGGCTGAAATTGAATTACATTCCGGGTTCCATTCCAATCCTATATTTGGATGAGTTAAATGGGCAAAATGGAAACAAATCGCCCCTTGTGTTCTTCTCATTCCATTCCAAGCCAAACAATGGAATCTTAGTCCATTCCCCTCTTGATTCCAGCCAAACAAGCATGCCTGTAGCCCCTTCAGATTCACTGCTTTAATTCCTATTCTTTCTTCCCTAGATGCTGGGTTACCACGGCCAAAATAGTAGCGGGAATTACAGATCAATCCAGCTATGGATAAATAATTACAAATCAATACGAGTTGGTAGTCATTATCAGTTAAATTAGTAGGTCATCTACTGTAAAATTAGTAGTCATTTGTATTGCTTTGTAATTATTTGTCCTTAGCCAGACCAATCTGTAATTTCCCCAAAGTAAATACCCCCAAAACAACAACCAATTAAAAACAAAAAACAGAACTTGCCCACAAAAACAAGAACAAATTTTACTTGATACTACCAGAATCTGATGAATTTTCCACTGGACAACGAAGTGGAGGAATTCCGGTGGCTGAAAACCACTCCATCGGCCACTCAAATGGTGCATCGTCATGGTTCCCAAACACACTAGCCCATGGTATGCCCCTATCTCTTGCTGGAGAGACTGCCTGATCCCAATACAAGCTCGCATTTGCAGTCATTATATTGTTGGCCGTGATGACATCTCCCAAATATATTACAAAATCTGCTATGCAAATGCACTTCAGTTAAAATTTATTACCAAAAATTCATGTACGATCAATAACATATAAATCAATTATGTATAAACAATCCCGATTAGGTGAACAAGCACCATGCATTAGGAGTACAATTCCATGTATTGGACTCACTGTATATCGTAAGCCATTAATGCACGAGGTAGAATCCTTAATGCGATAGATATAAATGCCAGCACATGCTAGCCTGATCCTCATCATATAAAATTACATAAAATGTTATGTGAAGATCTTTTCCGTCAGAAAGAATTGTTAGAGTACTTTTATAACTCGCAAAAACAAGGAAAATACTTCCAAAAAGCACCAATCAAAACAACCACATCAGAGTTTTGGGGAACCAGACTAAATGTCAGAGATTAGAGAACCTCACCTGGGTTTTCTTCATCGAGCACAGTTGACATGACTCTAGTAGAATTCACATCTTGGATAGGACCCCAATCCGTCGCCGTGGCCTCTCCATAATGCAGGTCCGCAAACAGAGCAATCTTGAACGGTGAACCCGGCCGTAGACGGAGATTATTTTCCGGCGTGGTTGGTAGAATAGCGACGACGGTCAGGATCAAGCGGAAGAGGAGAGATAAATAGGTTCTCATCATGTGGGGCTGAGAACTGTTACAGGGACTGGTGTTTTGTTTTGTTTTTTTTTTTTTTTTTTTTTTTTTTTTTTTTTTTTTTTTTTGGGGACTGTGGGGTATGAAGGGACTAGCGGTTTCTTCTATGACAAAAAAAAATCGGTTTGTTTATGTATATTGTGGCTGTTAAGTAGGATCAAATGTCAGAAATGCCCCTGACGTTGTAAAGTTGGTCCCCCGTTTCTGAATAATCTTTTTTTTCCCTCTCAAATTTTCGGAAGTAGATTTAGTGCATTTAGTCACTTTAAATGCACCGTGAAGTTACCTTACGATGAGCGTCACGTAGAGAAAGTTGAGATTGGAGGGATGAGATTGGAGACAACTATTTCATGCTCAACCAATCTCAACCCTCTCTCCACGTGTTGTTCATTGCACGGTAACTATACGGTACATTTAAAGTGACTAAATACACCAAATCTAAATCCCAAATTTTCAGGTTTTGTTTCGCTATTGGAAATATGTGAAGATAAAAAGTTTTTTTACCAAAAAACATTGCCAACAATTATATGTATTATGACACGTATGCAGTGAGCACAAATGGAATGATTTTTGTAAAGCTCTTTTATTTTGATTGAGAGAAAATACATGTTTGACAATATTGTAGTTGAAGTTTAATTATTTATATTTATTAAAACTTCGAATTTGGAGGGTTTCGAATTTGGAGGGATTGATGCCGAAAGAAAACTCAACTCTGCTCAACTTATCTAAACTCAATCAAGTCTCATTTGAGTCATTTCCCATTACATAGGATAGGCTCTATGAAGCCTATTACACAATTCAATTCGACTAATGGTCATATCTATTGTTAAATCCTTAACACACATATTCTTACTCATTACATCTAATTACATTATTTTGATTTTTTTTTTTGCAGGATTTTTTACAAAATAAAATAAATAAACCCAACTAAGATACAATTAGCTATCCCATTCATCCAAAAATTAGTAAGAGGAATTCTATTTTTCCCTTTTATTTTTTTCTTTTTTGAAATTTTTTTTGTAATAGTAATAATTCTACCTCTCATGTCTCAACCATCCAACCATCTAAGCAAATTTTAATTTAATTAGTCTGGAAGCCAAACCCAAAGCTGTTTCACTTTCTTCTAAAAACAGGGTGTGCATCCAAGAAAAATCACGATAGGTTTAGAATATTAATAGAAAATATAAAATTCAAGGGCACAAATAAAAATACATAAAATTTCAGGTTACAAGGGAAAAATAAAAAAGGCACCTTGGTTGGGTCAATCAAATTTAGATGTAGGGCATTTCAGTCAGAAGGAATATCTTAGAATATTTTTTCGGATCTTTTTGTCCGTTGGGCTGAGTAGCTCCACAGTCTCAGTTCTCCTCTAGGCTGTCCTAACCTGGGAAGAAATACCTATCATTTACTAATAACGACAGACTAACATGAAAATAAATATAGTAACCTAAACAGATACACTAACATTACATGGGTGGCTTGAACTTTTGATATAAGAAGGTTTTAAATGCCTTGCACTTTACTAATCTTTTGGATATATGTAATCTCTTGTCCCATATACATTGAACAATTGTAAGATAAAATTTATAAAGGTAACCTTGAGTGAGAATGGTGAGAATAGAACACAAGACCTCTTCCTGAAAAGAGGACCTAGGACTACTTGGTCCACCCTCCAAGGTTATATGGGTGACTTGAACACTTGAATCTCCCAATTTCTATTAAATTGCAAGATACTATGAAAACTGAACATACCGTTTTTTGGTGCTGCTAGTAGGGCTGTGTATGTGTCGTCCCGGTGCGGTTTTGAGGTGGGAAACCATCAACTAACCTGTCCTTGGTTAGCTGTCAATTTTCCTACCCGTCCACCCATCGCCAACCAGCTGGTGCTTAAAAGTTGGAAGTAATGGGGTTAATTGATTTTGTTTTTTTTTTATTATTATTATTTTTTTTTTTTCATTAGTGGTTTAGACGGAATTGACAAATTGTATCATGTTCTTTACAATTTGGCATTTTCTAAACTAACTATGATCTATTTAAGAAAAGGTTACTGAGTTTGGCCGCAAACCAACCTTGGTATTCTTCTCAAACAAATCAATATCACCATCGGTTGCCGCATCAAAGATCCTTGAAAGTTGAAACTTCTTCAATACCCCCAAGGCGCCAACCCTCTGATGTTCAAAATCGATGGGGTTGATAGATTTTTTTTGTCATTAGCGGTTTGCGGTTTGGATGGAATGGAATCCGTGGATTGTATCATGCTCTTTCGAATTTGGCCTTTTTTAATCTAACTAATTATCTATTTAAATAAAGGTTACTAGATTTGGCCTCAAACCAACCTTGCTAATCTTCTCAAACAAATCATTATCATCATCTCTTTCCACATCAAAGATCCTTGAAATTTCTTCAATACTCCCACATGCATTTCAAATACATATAGATCTAATCTTATAAAAAAATTAATACAAATTGATTAGAGCACTTTGTATCATAACTGTATGAACTAACGATAGGCATGATCGAGCTTGGAGTTGTTTCCATTGCTTGAGAATTGCCATAATTTCACACTCGTTCAAGCACACTTGCAAGTGCAAACTCATTTGGTTTTGGCCTTTCCCTTCTCATCAATGATAGAAATCTCAAAAGATTCCTCACTCCATGAAATAATTTTGCTTCTGGTCATTCAATGAAACACCATTGAAGTTGAAATAATTAATTGCTGGCTATAGAATGTGTTTTCATGAGAATCAACTTGCACTTTCTTCTTAGTCAGATTCGTACGAGTTGAAAGGATGTCCATGGCTGCATTCCATGCGAAATATTTTAATTCCCTCCCCGTTTCTCACACTCCAAGAGGATCTTTTGTTTGCATCTAAGCAAGTCACTTCTTATTGATTTTCCAGTACTAAAGCCACCTAATGTGCACCTTTTAACCACAAAAATGACCAGTGCTACTATAATGAAAAACTCGTTTATATTTCTACAACCTCACACTCAACTAGCAACAATCTGTGAAGTGATACCACCTTAAATGTGCTCCCCATATCTCCATCCAAGACCCATGTCCAACACAATTCCAGCTTCAATAATAACCCACCATGTATACTATTCGTGAGAGATATCTACGTAGAGTCAACAGAGCCCACGTGAGTCGTATTTGAGGAGGTCAGCCACCTGTAGTGATGGAAAAAAGAGATAAGCGATCTGGGGTAGCGTAGGAGTGGGAGAAAGGCAGGGAGAGAGTTGACATCAAGGGGTGAGAGTCATATTGGAGAGGTTTCAGACCAAATGAAATCTTTTTCGAGGTCCTGAAGTCAAGGGATAGATTTCCTGAGTATCAGTGTTATTGGTGGAAGATTGGTTGTTCTCTTAATGATGCCAAAAGAGGCCTTTTATAGTGCCAAAAGACATGGAACAGCCTCAAGTGTAGGGTAGGAGGGCAAACCTAGGATAGTGTGGTAACAGACCTAGACCCTACTAGGTAGGTCGGCTACCCTACAATGTGTTGGCATTGATACCCTTACCTACCCAAGCTTTTCACTTGTATGAGGTATGGGGCTCAACCTGTCAGCTGTCCCATTAATCTTTTATGGTGATTAAGTTAATTGACTTGTCACATCACTTCCCAGTTGTTCCCCAAATCGATTAAGGTGGTGTGACTCTCAATGCTATGGGAGCGACCTCCTTAAAGAACATTCTCTCCATCCACTAAACCAAGATCCTCCAAGTGTCCTAGTGTTGAGAGAAGTTCAAGTCGAATGACCTTGCTTGAAAACTAAGCTCGCAATTAAGCCTCCCAAGTCCTGCCTCGACCTGGGCTAGTTTGGACTAGGGTTTAGTACCTCAAGGGCACTTCAAGAGGGATCATGCAGATCATCAATCTCGACTCCTGTCGCGCGATGCGACAGGCATCCGATCCGAAAAGGACACGAGGACCCACCTTGAGATAGTTCAAGCATCCTTGATTATTAAGGCGTTCTTCCGAGGAACGACATCCTCGAGGGAGAGGACGTTCCCCTCAAGGGCATCCAGGTCGACAAGGCTGTCTAGGTGAGATGGATTAAAAAGTACCAACTGGCATCTTTAGTGGTGAGGAGAGTCAACCTTATTAGTCAAACTTTCTACATGGCAAGTTGTGATTGGTCCATCGTGGCCAAGGGATTTGTGGTATCAACATTTTGCCCCCATGCCTATGCGTGATCTGTACACACGTTTCACGAGCGAACATGTATCCAACAATTGCGACTGTTGCAATGTCAGACCAAGTACAATTCTTCTGACTGGTGCATACTATTGTGAGATCTTTGGCTGACATGTTAATTCTTTTGGCATTTCAATATTAATGCTCTTCTTCTCATATTGGATATGTAGTTGACACGTCAAGCCCACATTCATCGAGGTGAAGCATTGCATTTAATGCGACGGGACATTGAATTGACATGCCTCAAGTGGGTTACCAATCGATACAAGAGGTGGGTTATTCCCAACATAGCATGAACCTTGCCTTTCTTAGGATTTAATCAGTAGTTTCTTCTTTGAACCAACCTTTTAGGGTTAATAATTAACAAGGCTTAGTAGACAATACTCGAATTCGGATTTGGCGTAGTTGGCTACTTATATTGCATGGTGTAATAAATGTAAGATCGATGACACGTGGGCAAAGAAGAGAAATGAATAACTATTAGACATTAGGCGTCAAATGCATCTCTCGAATTTCAATCCTCTATTTCTCCACCTTAACACATGTCATTAATCTTACGATTACTGCACCATGCAGTAATTGCACCAAATCCAAATCCGCCAATACACCATTTGATAGTGGGAGTTGCTTTGGTTTCTGTATTTGGTTTTAATGGCTGCTTATGGGTTCCTTGTCTAGTATTATACGCCGCGTCAATGTGTTGTATTTTAATGGCTGCCTGTGGGTTTCTTGTCTTGTATTATGTGCCGCGTCAATGTGTTGTGGAGGAAGGATATTGATGTTTGACTGGACCTTTTGTCTTCTTGTCAAAACAATCAAAACAATCCAAAAAATTACAGTTTTTTTGATTTGTTTTTCATTATGCTTCCTTATCATTTACTATTTTATTTCATCCATCTCACTTGTTAGAAAGTAAGATTTAAAAATTTAGTTTAATTAAATTTCTATGATTAGAGAAGAAAATTAAAATTTTAAATTTTAAATTTAAATTAGTGACATAACAATATATTAATGCTGCACTACCTCAATACGGAGTATTTGATAAAAAGCGATTGGGATCAGATTGGTATAAATGGGAGTGCCCAAGTAGTCGTAACCAGGCTTGGGGCGGACACCCATCTCGCAATGAAATTGCGAGCGTTGACCACTCATCACATCCCGTTTGCTGCCTGAAGGATCATAGAGAGAACTGCGCCAATCGCTGCCTATTTATAATGACGATTTCGACCCGCAACTCTCTTCTTTCATCGATGTGGGATTATATTAACCAGTTATAATCGCTGCCTATTTATAATAACCAGTTTCTCTCAATGGGAACAAATATATATCAATGTTTGCAGCCTTCGTCTTCTCCTTAATACCATCAAATATATATCAATATCAATGTTTTTTTATAACTTTAATCTTATATCATATTATTGACAACTAACCATATAATTAGCCCACTAAATAAAAAGAAAAAAAAGAAAAAGAAATCTGGCTAGTTAATATAGGTCGGGATTGGATAGCCAGCCTTTGGGTTCCCCTGTGAAGCCACGACGTGATACATCTTCATTTTGCGCCTACCTTCTTAACATGACCTTCCAAAGCCATAATACCTCTCCCTGGTCCGAGGTCCCAAACAAGTGCTAGTGCATCTAATCCACAAGATGCTGCTAAAGATCGATCCATCATGGTGGAAGGACAACCCATAAACACTGCGACTATGACCACCTTGAAGTAGCAACTCCACACTGGTATCTATATCCCATAATCTGCAAGTCTTGTCAAAGCTAGTTGTGCCCAAGTACTTCCCTGATGGATGGAAGGCAACACGAGCAAGGCGATCCAGATGACCCTCAAATGTCTTAAGAAGAGACCCTTCAGTGTTCCATAACCTTGCAGTCCGGTCAGCAGAGGCAGTCACCAAATGGTTGTCTACAGGAGAAAATGCAACATCAGCCGCGCGTTCTATGTGTCCCTTTGAGGTAGAAACCTTATTTCCTTGAGGCGTGCTCCATAACTTAGCAACTCCACTAAGAGCACTAGAAAAGACATAACAAATTGAAGCAAGAAATCAGGTCGTCCTCATCAAAATGTGTAAGGTAGCAGAGAATCTATCAATGCCATAATACCTGCAAAGCCCTATATGAAAGAATCGTTCAACGACCTAATTATCATTTTGACTAGCTGAGAGTCCCAATTAATTCTTGTCCCTTCATTTTTTTTTTTTTTTTTTTGAGTTAAATGTTTATAACTTCATTCTCTTCAACCCAGGAAAAAGAGAGGGAGGGAAGGGAGATGACAGTTAACTCAGGGGCTTAACATCATCTACGATCTTTCCACACCTAGATGGAAATCCATTATTTAAATAGCTAAACAAAAAAGGTTCATTAATTCAACAATAAATACACAGATTCGCAATTATCTTTCCGCACTGCTAAAAGTCCCAAACGGAATAAAATGAGGGCATTTTGGTTAATGTATGAAAACCCATAAATCCTGATTACTTATTTCCATTTTTAATGATGTGTCATCATCCTGTTCAATCTATTAGATGTCCAATAATTTATCAATAATAGAGATCTAGGAACCGCATCCAGTCTGACCTTATAGATATACTCCCTCCATTTCATATTACTTCCTTTGTTCCTAATAGACCATTCTTTTTTGAAAAAACACATGTTTTTTTAGGAGACTATCAAATGCTTTCATATCAATATGTTTTGACTTTCCTATTTTGCCCTCAAATGGACAAAATATTGGAAAAAGAAATAATATCTTTTTAAGAGTATTTTAGAAAATGAAATAAAAAGATTCATTGAGTTTTAAAATGTGACAATAATTTTGACACATCCCAAAAAAGAAAGGAGGCTAATAATTTAGGAACGGAGGATGGAGTAATTGTTTTCCTTTCTATTTTGGATCGTTTCAAAATTATTGTCATGATAAAAAATTCAATGATTTCATTTTCATTAATCTTCCAAAATACCCATATCCATGTTAATTATAATTACGTGATATGGATAAAACAAACTCGATCAATTAATGATTTGTACTACTCTTGAGAGAAAAATTGGAATGTTAGACTATGAATATGATTGTGAAAACATTTGAGAGGGATTCCTAAAGAAATGGCTTCAGTCATACAAGGTGGCGATATATGGTAACATCTCTCCTTTAGGAGTGAGTTTTCTTTGTAATTATAATGCGGCCACATGATACCATAGGCTAAAAAAATAAAGTAGATTATAGAGTCAAAAAATATAATCTCATTTTGATCCATTTTTTATGACTTATTACATTACATTAGCTATATCACAGTCGCATATTAGTTTTTCTCCCCCTCCAGATAGTAGTACCGTGTTTTCTCTATTTTCTTCTTGTTCTTCGTTCTTATTGTTTTCTTAGTCATCATACCTGTAACTGTGCAAGGATGCTTACGATGCGCTCTGTCCCTGCCATGTACTTGGATATGTGTTGACATGGTCCATGTTAAACCGGGTCGTGACGGTAGCATTATCCTTTTCAATGTGTTCACCTGTCACTATCAGCATGCCTCCTAACACGTGTGGAACCCACAAAGCATTGGATTTGGATTTGGATTTGGATTTGGTGCAGTTTTGCACTTTAACCGTGCAGTGGTCATCGGATGAGCGACATGTTGTAAGAGAAAGGCAAGAACAATTAGAATTTGAGAAAGAAATTTGCCACAAGCTACATGATGCCATGAGCTGCTAATGGAACAAAACCTAACCAAATGCTCCCAGTCATTCCTGCGTTCTCCTTACACCATGTCACTTATCCAATGACTACTGCACAGTGCAGTTAAAGTGCACAATTACACCAAATCCAAGTCAAGCATTGCCATTCCCCGTTGACTTACCAAGCACATTAAAATATTAGGATCAATGCTACTCTCTTTGGTTTGGGGTCAAAATAGAAGTGCGCCCACATTAGTCTATTCTGTCCAACTTGGACAGAAACGTACCAAACCAACCCCTTTTATTTTTTCTTTTTTTTCTTTTTTTTTTAATAAAAAGGATAAATTTATTAATCGGAGCAATAAATACATTGAAAAATAACTAATACCATAAGGCCACGTTTGTTTAGTTGGAATAAAATTGATGAAATGGAATCCATCTCATTCCAAACAACATGAATTTATTTTAAATAAAAATTTTGAAATAAAAAGTAAAAATTTTGAATTCAAATTGAAGACAAAAATTGATATTAAGTAAGTAAGGAAAGAAAGAATGGGAGGGCTAGTTAGAATGGAGAGAAACCACCTCCTTTATCTTAAATGATCACTCTAACCCTATGTTTTTCTTTCTTTTTAAAACCTTATGAGAGCCTTTTAGTGCTTTACCTTTGTACATTCAATAAAAAATCTAACCTATTTTTATATATATATTACTCTTTC
Organism: Liquidambar formosana; assembly: GCA_039720395.1. Taxonomy (NCBI): domain Eukaryota; kingdom Viridiplantae; phylum Streptophyta; class Magnoliopsida; order Saxifragales; family Altingiaceae; genus Liquidambar; species Liquidambar formosana. Next base: position 11,027,125 of record CM077821.1, read on the forward strand.
TGTTCCTATTTGATTGTCCCATTTGAAAAAAAACACGTTTTTTTAGATAACTCTATTAAATGCTTTCAAATCAATACTTAAGTTTTAAAATTTTAATATTACCTTCAAGTGTATAAAACATTAGAAAAAGAAAAAAAATATTTTTAAGAATAATATAAGAAATCAAACAAAATATTCATTGATGTTTTTAATGTGACAATTATTTTAGAACATCCCGAAATAAAAAAGAGACCACCAAAATAGGAATGGAGGGAGTAGTTTTTATTTAATTTTTTGGCTACTAGTAAGATGTGGGAGAGAGAAATAAATCACAAAACCACGTATGGACCATTGACATAAATGATTAGAGATAACAAATTAACACGTAAGATTAAAAGTCATGTCACACTCCAAAAGTCTAGTAGCCTTGGGGGACAAGGAACCTGCATGTTGTACAATAGTTTAATTGAGTGGTAAACGAAGACCTTGTCCTGAATCGTTCTTTCCTGTATACATCCTTCCTCAACTAGCATATCTGTCCAATCAATCTCTCTTGCGCTCTTTCTCTCCTTTCATTTCCTTTCCTAGGGATATCCTTGATTCCTTTACTCGCCTCCACCAGCACCACAAGCGCCGCCTCCGTTCAGTCACCGGCCCCATGGCCTCGACCGCTATTCCTGTGAACTCCACGAAGCAACAATATTACTACGGGAATCCCCAATTGCCTGCTCAACAAGTTGTTCAACCGGGAGTAGAGGTCCCATGGTCCACTGGCCTCTGTTCCGGCTCCGACCTCTCACTCTGTAAGTCGTTTGGAATTGTTTTTCCTTTTCTTTATTAATAAGATTCATGTGCTGCTTAAAAGCATGCATATATGGGTTTTAAAAGCGAGGATATGATATTATGGTCCTATCTTCTTTGCTATTGTATTTTCTTTAATTTGCAGGGTGCATTACATGCTGGTGTCCGTGGATTACTTTCGGGCGGATTGCCGAGATTGTTGATCAAGGATCATCTTGTAAGTAGCACAAACAATTAGGATTCTGCACGTATTGCGTAATGTTATATATAGATAATTACATTTCAAGTGTTTCTTCTAATTAATAGTCGGGTGGGGATTTGGTGTTGCAGCTTGTGTCATAAATGCAGCAACTTACGCCGTAATTTGTCATCTGACTTGTTGTGGCGCATGCATATACGCCAGTTTTTACCGTTCCAGAATGAGGCACCGATATGGGCTACCGGAAAAACCTTGTACGGATTGCTTGGTTCATTGCTGCTGCGAGCACTGCGCCTTGCGACAGGAATACCGCGAGCTCAGAAACCGTGGATTCAACATGGACATCGGTATTCATCTTTTGTTGTCTTCTTTCTTTATTTTATTTTCTTTTTTTTAATAATACTTTGAATTGGTTCCTTTTGTGCAAACAAATCTTTAATAAATAAATAAATAAAACAAACATGGACATCTGTAATGAAAAGTTCATCCCCTCTCCTTTATCCAAAAAAAAAAAAAAAAAATTTCTTCCCCTCCCAGCTATCTCTCGTATTATCTTTGAATATGTAATTTTATATATGGGGTAATTGTTGACAGCCTTAAATTTAATTTGCTGCTTCTTTTAAAATTGTTTAGGATGGCATGCAAATATGCAGATACAGAATGGAGTGGCAATGGCTCCGGTCCAAGGCGCCATGACCCGGTAGTGTGGAAGATCTACTTGTACGTGTTCACTAAACTATTAAATAATGTGCTGTCAGATTTCTATCTATTTAGCAATGTCCTGTGTAATATTTGAATGATTAACGCCACTATCAGTTAATGAGGTTTGATCAATTCCACTATCAATATGATAAGAAATAGTCGACCAGTAGTCGGGACGGAAGCAGGAATTATTTCCAATGGGGGCACTGTGCTATGATTCTATGAAGTGGGAACTGGGAACTAAAAGCTCTGAAAAGCATTTTTTTTTAAAGAAAATTACTTTTTGGTAATCATTTTCCAATTTAATACCAAAAAAAAAAATTATTGTTAACTTATTACAAATTGACTATAAATATGCTTTAAAATAACTATTATCTTCCTCTTTTTGGCATTATGTTGAGAAATGATCATCAAATAGTAATATGTCTTCAAAAAAAAAAAAAAAAAAAAAACTTCGTTGAGCCAGTAAAGGCACGTGCCCCCAAAGGCCCCCTGGCTCCGCCAGTGCCCGTAGAGACATAAGATATGATGTTGCATTTTCAAATTTGAGGCCAAGATGTTTTCTCTTGAAATAATTAAAGGAATTGTGTGAATTAAAGAAATGCATTCTATCTTGGAGGTTCCTTTTCCACATTTTCTAAAAACTTGGGTAATTTTATTATGTAATCGAATTGTATTTTGAGGGAACATCCACAAAAACGGAATTGTGGGTCGAATGCCCAACTAGTAAATTAAGTGCAGGAAAGAGTATTCACAGAGATTTGGTAACAAAATCAGTGAGCTCAATCTTGCATACGGTGAACAATGCATGTGACAATCAAGTGCCATATATCTTACATGAATCTCACATGGGAAAATGGGCTTTGTACAGTAAGCAATTAAAGGCCATCATTCCTCATACACTACTATGTTCTTAGTCTTCTAATCAAAAAATATTGTCGATGCATTGATCGATACCAGTTTGCTACTATTGGAGAGAGTTAGGAGCAGGATAGATTCTATTAATAGTCAAAAAAAAAAAAAATATATATATATATATATATATAGAGAGTTTAGAGAAAGACCAAGTAGCCTACTGTAATTGATATGGCTCGCCTGGTACGATTTTTTTTTTTTTTTTTTTTTCCTCTCTCTGATAGGTTATATTTCTTAATTAACCATCAAAAGTAGGCAAGTTTTTAGTAGTAAAAATCTAGTATTTTTCCTTTTCTAAATGACTGAAATGAGAGAGTTGTATGGCAGTTCCAATTAGTAGAGAGGTTTCTTGGTTGGTGCATACTTGAACTGGCTAACAATAAGAATTGGCTTGGTGATGGTAGTTTGAATCAACAATATATCATTCATAATTGCTCCGGGGTGAAAAGTGATTCTTATTGTTTACCTAATTATATGGGATTTCTTAACGTGTACTCTTAGGGCATAAGTTGAGATATATTCAATAATCTAAGAATTATATGAAAAAATATATAATGCATAGAAAATAATGCACATAACATAAAATAAAATAAAAATTCAAAATGCATGAAAAATAATACAAATTGTATAAAACAAATGTTAAAATATATTTTAAAAAAAAATTATGCAAATACATTTTCTATGCAATTATTGATGCATTAAATAAATCTTTACGTGTGGCTTAAGTGCGTTAAATGAATTTTTACATATGCCCTAAGACGGTAATGATCCTATCAGCACATGCTCATATAGTCTTATATTAGCACGACTACAAATCTATAATTGACTTATTACAAACTTACAATTGACTAACTACAAATAGACAATTATCTGACCCGCGGACAATATTTGTAATCAGTTAATTGTAAGTTTGTAATCAATCAATTGTAAATTTGTAATCAGTAATTATAAGTTTGTAGTACAATATAAACCTATATCAACACGTACTAATAGGATCATTACTGTGCCCTAGGAAATCTCAATTCATATATATTAGCCTTCCCTTTTTTTCTTTTTTTCTTTTTTCTGTCATTAAAAAATTGGGTCCATTAGACATGAGGATGTTTTCATCTCTCTTCCCCCATTTTGGCACTCTGGTGAAGGTAACACTATGCATGTATGTTGCTGACGTAAGGAAAATCAAATGTCAGAAATGCCCCTGACATTGTAAAGTTGGTCCTCTGTTTCTGCATAATTCTTTTTTTCCCCCTTAAATTTTCAGGTTTTGTTATTTGTCCTTTTTGACTTATCTATATTTTTTGTTTCACTATTGAAAATCTGTAAAGATAACAAACTTTTTACCAAAAACATTGCCAACAATTATATGTATTAGGACACATATGCAGCGAGCACAAATGGAATTATTTTTGTAAAACTCTTTTATTTTTATTGAGCTAGAGAAAGAGTAGTTGAAGTTAATTATTTATATTTATTAAAAGTCAAATTTGGAGGGTTTCAAATTTGGAGGGATAGATAAAACCCAAGTAGAACAATCTTACCAAAAGAAAACTCAACTCCATTCAACTTATCTAAACTCAATCAAGTCTCATTTCCCATTACATAGGGTACGCTATATGGATTTTATTACGCAATTCATTTCGATTAATGGTCATATCTATCCTTAAATCCTTAACACACATGTTCTTACTTATTACATCTAACTATATTATTTTGATTTTTTTTTTTCAGGATTTTTTACAAAAATAAAAAATAAAATTTAACCCAACTAAAATAAAATTAGCTATCCCATTCATCCAAAAATTAGTAAGAGGAATTCTATTTTTCCCTTTTCTTTTTTCTTTTTTGCTTTTTTTCTTTTTAAAATTTTTTTGTAACAATAAGAATTCTGCCTCTCATGTCTCAACCATCCAACCATCAAAGTAAATTTTAATTAAATTACTCTGGAAGCCAAACCCAAAGCTGTTTCACTTTCTTCTAAAAAGAGGGTGTGCATCCAAGAAGAATCATGATAAGTTTAGAATAATAATAGAAAACATAAAATTCGAGGGCACAAATAAAAATACATAAAATTTCCGGTTACAATGAAGCAAAAAAACAGAAGGGCCACCTTGGTTGGGTCAATCAAATTTAGTTGTAGGGCATTTCAGTCAGAAGGAATATCTTGGAATATTTTTTTCGGATCTTTTTGTCTGTTGGGCTGAGTAGCTCCAGTCTCAGTTCTCCTATAGGCTGCCCTAACCAAGGAAGAAATACCTGTCTTTTATTAATAACGACAGATTAACATGAAAATAAATATAGTAACCTAGACAGATACACCAACATTACATGGCTGGCTTGAACACTTGAATCTCCCAATTTCTATTAAATTGCGAGATACCATGAAAATTGAACATACAGGCTTTTGAGTGCTGCTAGTAGGGTTGTGTACGGGTCGTCACGGTGCGATTTTGAGGTGGGAAATCATCAACTAACCCGTCCTTGGTTAGCTGTCGATTTTCTAACCCATCAACCCTCTTATGCTTAAAAGTTAAAACCAATGAGGTTAACTTTTTCCTTTTTTTTTTTTGGTCATTAGTGGTTTGAACGGAATTCGCAGGTGCTCTTTCTAATTTGGCATTTTCTAATCTAACAATCTATTTAAATAAAGGTTACTGAGTTTGGCCGCAAACCAACCTTGGTTACTTGGTATTCTTCTCAAACAAATCAATATCATCATCTGTTGCCGCATCAAAGATTCTGGAAACTTCTTCAATACTCCCAAGGCGCCAACCCGTTGATGTTTAAAATCGATGGGGTTGATTAATTTTTTTTTGTCATTAGTGGTTTGTGGTTTGGATGGAATTGGCGGATTGTATCACGTTCTTTCCAATTTAGCATTTTATAATCTAACAAATCATCTATTGAAATAAAGGTTACTAAATTTGGCCTCAAACCAACCTTGGTAATTTTACACACGCTCAAGCACACTAGCAAATGCAAACTCATTTGAAACCTTGAGGGGTAGACCGAGTGATCCTAAATCTTGAGTTCAACTCTCATCACTCTCCCTTAAGGTCACCCCCATAAACTTTATTCTGCAATTATCCAATGCATGTGGGACCGGAAGGACTACATATGCCCAGGAAGATTAATCAAGTGCAAAACATCTGAAACCTTCTGATAAAAAAAAAAATTTTTTTTTAAAAATGCATAAAACAATCCTTTCGAGAAGCTTGTAGATCGGCCTTCTTGACCATTGCCTGGCACTCTCCTCTTAGCCATATTCGTCCGAGTTGGAGGGATGTCCAGGGCTGCACTCTATGCAAAATATTTTAATTTCCTCCCCACTTCTCAAACTCCCAGAGGATCTTTTGTTTGCATCCGAGCAGATCACTTGTTGATCTTCCAGGGCTAAAGCCACATAATATGCACCTTTAATAACACAAAATGACCAGTGCTACTATAATGCTATAGTCATTTGTATTTCTACAACTCCACGCTCAGCTAGCAACAATACGTGAGGAGATACCACCTTAAATGTGCTTTCATTTGGAATCCACTTGTTCCTTCCTCCCCCCCAGGAAAAGAAAAAAAAAAGGTATTTTCACTTGCTCCCCATATCCTACTTTCCATCCAAGACCCATGTCCTACACAGTTCCATCTTCAATAATGGCCCGGCATGTATACGAAGGGTTGCTTCCAAGCTTTGCCTCCATAAATAAACTTGCACAAAAGTAGTTCTAATTTAGCACCTGATACAGTCAGAATCTGTGTTTTGAGTAGCCTTCAACCTTGCTTTTCTAGATCTTGAAATCCCACTCTACAATCCTTTCCAGAAGGCAGCAAAAAGCAGCTCATTGCATAGATTGGAATCGCTTGCACTACTTCTTTTTTATGTGGTTTCTACATACACTATGGGTAGGATATTTCATTGAAGTTTGGAACTTTAAATCTCTCTCCAGCCCAATACAAAACTATTTTTTGACAAAATTTGCTACCCATCATTGATACAATTTACATAATTACATCTTTTCCAGTCCCTCTCTCATCTCATTTTGATATTTTGTTTTTTATTTGATAGTACAAGAGATATTGGAAGGAAACATGTCAACTCAAGACAACTTCACTGTGTACAAGACCATCCTCCATCCTTATCCATGACCTTAGAGAGAACGGCTGCTGAGTAATCTCTAGAATTCTAGCTCCTCTAGGCCAGCTTCCATAGCCACCATAACCAGTATGCCTAGCGTAGCACAGCCACAGCTTCCTGTATGGGCAGCACCAATCCAATCCATGGTTGTGACCTACAAACACTGCCTGTCACCGTGTAAAGTAACACAACTCAGAAAGGACCCCATTTGCATTTAAAAAAGTACAGCATTAGGCTAATTTTAGTATTATTATTTTAATTGCTGAGGAGGGTTAGATTTTAGCTTCATCTTTCAGTTACCTAAGAATCCTAACCACACAGTAGCACAACAAAAATGTTCACCCCTACTCAGGGGCTTTCCAATGCTCTGCCTCCCCCCAAAAAAGGAAAGGGGGGTAGGGGATAGAAGGCATCAGACCATGTCATTTTAAACCGTCTCATTATAGCATTTTTCATTCCATAAACCTTTTAAAAATTATGAAGATAATATATACCATCCAAATTCATTTGAATAGGTAAAACCATATTATTGTTTCTTGATCTCATATGTTCTAGCACTTGTAGGCAATGGTTTTAAAAAGCATATCCCAAAATGAATTGGGTACTTATAGAAGTTTAAGTGAAATTAGAAGTGTGGGGAGCAAAGACGGGGAAAACTTGGAAAACATTGTCAAAAAAGTTGAGCTGAAATAATAATAGGAAATGTGATATGAGCAAACAATTTGGAGGTGATAGGGAACCAAGAAAATGCTCCATTTGGTTGCCGAGAAGTCATAGAAGAAGTAAAGAAAGGTAGGAATCTTATAGTAGGCACTTCAAACCCAACCTGTTAGAACGCTGCAAGTTTTCATTCTTTTCCTTGGGGAGCTTTGATTAAAAAGTGTGAGACAGGAGACATTTAAACACAAGAAAACTGAGCCTCTATGAGGATCTCAGAAAGAACAAGGGAAAGGATTCTTACCCATTGGTATAAAAGCATTGGAGAACGCTTTTTGTAAAGGTTTAGAAGTGTTATACTTTCCAAGGATTCAAATGGAGAGGAATTTTATCCATTGCTATAAAAGCATAGGAAAACCCCTTTTCTAAATTTTTTAAAACTACATTTTGTTGGCATCTTCAATGAGGAATACACAAGCTGAAAACCCTGAAGTTCTCAATGAAGTTTCCTATAATTTTCAATGCATTATTAAGGAGGCCGCTTTCCCATCTGGGGGAAGCATTACAGGTAATGAATTCGACCATAAAATATACAACAAACCAACAAAATAACATATACTTATTATCTTAACACTCAGTTGTAGCACTCTTATTAGGCTCCGTAAGTCCCTAATGAGCCAAACCTAGGAAAGCACCCAATTTATGATTCAATAAACTCTGGCCTGCCCAATTGACCCACTATTTCCCAAGTCCAGCTAATTTATGGATCATTTGAGATCAAAAAATACAGGGCCAGTCAGGTACATATCAATGATGTATGCACACATGGACGTGCTTGTCTGTATCAATGTATATACATATTTATGTGACAAAAGTCCAGTCAGCAAAAATATGTGCATGCATATATTTACTTATGTATGTGCATATATATAATAAAGTATGCATATTTAACTGTGTCCCTATTCCTTACCTTGACAGAGGGCCTTTTAACAAGAAGTTCCATGATGCCCATTTCAGCCTCTTGAGCAGCAACACTCTCCTTGTTAATTGAACCCACACAAGGCTTGTGTATTCCAAACCATGGAGCCACCTTCTTATACGCTTTAGTTGGTATATGCCAAAAGATTACCTCAGGCACCCTGTTAAATAAAGGCATCGTTCAGTTAATGGGAAAGCGGAGCAAACAAAATAATAGAACAATTGAGAATTCAAATTTTCCAGTTGGGTGACTAAGAAGAAGTCATTTACAACCACTTGGCGTGATAGTTTATGTTTTCTCATTCTCTCCAAAATCAAACAGAAAATGCAAAATTCCAAACTCTCCATTATTTTCTCCTCCCTTTCTCAGAAACCAAATGAATCTCAATTCAATCTTCAAACCTTGTTCCAATTTATTGCATCTTATGCTAATAAGGTGCAATAAAAATTAGTTTAACAAAAGGCTGGGAATTCTATCTATACCTTAAATCAGGGTTGATCTCTTGGGACTTTTGCCGGAACCATTCAGCTTGGGCACTCGATATGACTTCTGGGTAGGACCCACCACCAGAATCAAGAAAGTACAGGAAAACCACGGGTGACTTTGGGTCATCCGATGATGAGACTTGGAGGAAATAGTTAGATATACTTGGCCAAAGATCTTTAGGACCATTTTTAGAATATGATAATAAATTAAGCTTAATCTCATTTTTAATCAGCTCCACACGCTGTGTGCCTTTGAAGCTGCACCCTTCTTTCCCTGAGATACAATTATGGCCCATAAATGAGAAACTAGTATCAAATGCTTTCCTTTTTTCTCCTGAAAATGTTTAAAACACTCGTAAAAGGAACATCGTATCCTAAAACCACATTAAGCACTGAGCAAATTAGTAAAACCCACTTTATCCTAACCGTTAAAAAATAAAAGGAGAAAAAAATAAAAAAGAAAAATAAAGTGAAAGAAAAAGGAAATAGAATTCAAGGGAGAGTGATCCAAAGTGAGTTTCACCATAATAATACCAAAAAATTCAAGTTATAATCAGACATTTCGTCAATTATAAAGTTAAAACAACATAGTTTTTGCACCACCTAAAATTATCAATACCTGTGCTCAATATGACATCATGTTGCTCACTGTTTATTTAAGATGAAATGACATCATTTTGAGCTTATTAGCACATTCAGAAAAAGAGTCAGTATTGATTGGATTCGTAACCTGTTGCTGGAAACATCATTCTGAGTGTATTAGATGGTCTAAATGATGGCATTTTGTGTACACTAAATGCCCTCAATTATGTTTTTCTTTAAAACTTTAATATAGAGAAGGGAGAAATACAACATCATCTTTATTATGAATTGTTTGCATGCAAAACCGAGGTTGTTCTAGTCCAATAACTAACATTCTTGTCTATGCTAAAAATAAAAAAATAAAAATAAAATACAAACGTAGCTCACATTGTGATAGGGCTAGCATCGACGAAGCAGCAATTTTCAACAACAATTAGTGGCCAATTATTATCCTGTAAAACCACAGCAACCTGAAGCAATGAAGGCATGATGGCATGATAAGGGGCTGTGTGGGAAACATACAAACCTGACCAGCTGAAAATGAGTTTGATTGTTTTGATTTCACCACTATTTGGTGAGTTCCTTTTCTTCTCTTTTCTTTCTTTTTCATTTTTTTTTTTTTAAAAAAAAAAAATTCATAAGAAACGAAATATATTATAAAACAAATGAAATTACAATGAAAAGGAAGTGATTTCCTTCAGGACTGCATAACAAACAAGAACAAAAACTACACCCCTCCTATTCGCAAGAAATCCAATAGTATACCAAAAACTAAATCCAAAGTAATAGTCAAGCCTATATGGTATCCATAAACAAAAAACTCAACCTCAAGGAGGTTCCTTCTAAAAGACTGAAGTGTAGAAGCTCCCCTTTTCTGGTAAGCCCATTTAATTGTAAGTCTATTCAACCTTGGCAGAAAACAAGGCATAAGCATTGGTTTTTTGTGACCAACTGTGAGTTGCTCTATTTAAAAACCATATAGAATTACAAGAGTGGACCAGCCTGATCCAATTTGCAATATTCCCAAAAAAATTGAACTCTCTCTCTCTCTCTCTCTCTCTCTCTCTCTCTTTATTTTTTATTTTTTTAGAGTGTTGCTAAACAAACCGTCACTTTAACTGTCTCTCCCCTACCGCCTGACGTGACAATACTACATCAGCACAAATAGGCAGAGTGATTGATAGGATGGCTGACACGGACATGCCAGTCACCATGCATATTTGTGCTAATGTAACATTGCCACGTCAAACAATAGGGGGAGATTGTCAAAGTGGCAATTCGTTTTACATTTCCCTTCTTTTTAAAAAATGACTGCCATCAAAAACCTTTTCCACTCTAAAATTTAAAGTAATCTAAAATGATGGCTTCTTACTCGTGACTTATATTTTTCGAAACCAACCGTTGGATTAGATAGCTTTCTCATGGAAGCTATCCATGCCAAAAATCAAGTTGATCCGAGATTGATTGCTATTCGATCCAAAACTTACATTTTTTAGTCAATAACAATTTTTCATTTATGGACATTTATGTATGAAGTGGCTCTTAATTTCGGATTAACTTGATTTTTGGCATACATAACCTACAAATAAATCAAATTTAATCTAACAATTCGTTTCACAAATAAAAGTCGCAGGTAAGAATGTTGGAGTGCACTTGATATTAAAAGGACTAATCCCATCAACACGTACTGATATAACCTCGTGAGAGGCAGTTGAGATCCAAATAAATTTGAATCGCAATTGAAAAGGGCAAAGTATATTTCTCATACCATATGGTATCACTTCAAGTCCTTTTGACTCCAGATCTCAGTAGTTGGATCGCTTAAAATAGGAATGGATGGCCGAATCAACACATGCTGATATAAGGTTACATTAGCACGTGCTAATGGGATCAGAATAGATAGTTTTACTATAATATAGAGAAGGGGCAATATAACATCATTTTTATTTTGAATTGTTCAAACTACAAACCGAGGTTGTTATAGTTCAATAACTAGCAGTCACGTCTACCTTGAGCTAAAAACAAGTAAAAAAAATTCATGTATATATTTAGGAAATGTTGAGTTTAATTTTTTAAATACAATATCTTTTAATTAATATTTAGGTGCAAAATATGCCTAGCCCATTATAATAGGTTTCCATTAAAGAAGGAGAAATTTTCCAACCTAGTGACCAATTATGATCTGGTAAAACAATAACCTAAAGCAATGGACATATTATAAGGGGCTATTTGAGAAACATAAAAACCTAGCAAATTGAAGATAACTCTAATCAATTTTGAATTCTCCACTCTTAGGTAAATCCCCTTTTTTAATAAATTTCTTCAACCTTGTGCAGAAAAAACAAGGCATAAATACAATTTTTTCAAACCAAGTTGGTTTGTTTAAAAACCCTATAGCATCAAGGGAGGGAACCAGTTTGATCCAATTTTCAATATTCTCCAAAGTTATGCCTTTTAAGTCTTTTTTAGAGTGTTACTGAACAAACTGCCACTTTGACCATCACGCCCTACTGCCAGATGTGGCCATGCAACATCAACATAAATAAGAAAATGCTAGTCTCACCGCCACTTTTACCATCTCCCATCAACCACTTGATGCAGCAAGTGACATGACAACACCATATTAGTGTAATGGCCAACATGACATGTCATGCCAACCATCATGTTAGCACCAATATGTTGATAGGGTTGACATGGTGAGTGACATGGCATTGCCACACCAACCAATGTGCTGGCAAGGCATTGCCCCATTTGCCACATTGGCTGTCACATCAACCAATTGATGGATGACATAGCATGCCATGTCCCCTGCCGCATTAGGCCATTGATGGAAGATAGTAAAAGTGACGGTGGGAATAGCAAACTCACACTAATAAGCATCATGACTGATATGGAATATAGTGTCAATGCCCTTCCGTGCTCACGTGGTAGCCACATCAGGCGGTAGGGGGAGATAATCAAAGTGGTAATCCGTTCAGCATTATCATTCTACTATTTTTTAAAGAAATGACTGGCAAATGACAATCACAATGTTTTTCAATTCCAAAATTCAAACTTAATATTCACCTGAATATGACAAATTTACCGCAGGGCAACAGAGTTGAGGGATTCCGGCAGCCGAAAACCACTCCATTGGCCAAA